>QVRM01006074.1:0-600000 GCA_003439945.1 Dermanyssus gallinae
TTTTAGTCGCCGGCATAAAGTTTATAGTATCTATATATATATATATATATATATATATATATATATATATATACTATATATCTATATATATAGAGTTTATATGTTTTGTGATTCGGGCATAACGCTAAAAAATAACAAACAAGATAAGAGTGGGCCGAGGCTTGATCTTTGAGAAACGCTAGAGGGTACTTACCCAGCTCACTAAAGCTATTGTAGATTGGCCGCAACAAAAAATACTTCCAACTTTGACTTGAAAGCTATATCATTTAGAAATACCCGCACCATTTTCATGGAAACCTATATTTGATAGCTACAGATCATAGTCAATTCTGTCAAAGGCTCTCGGTCACTGAAAACACATCTAGTGAAGGAAACTGCGATTGTTTCTTGCAAGTGCTCACTCGCAGGATGCCTCTAGAAACTAAGTGCCACTTCATATTCCCCTCACGGTTAAATCAGGACGTTGTCGTAGCAATCATGAACGGTAGGCGGCTGTCGCAAGTTCAAGCCCCAGCCATGGTGGTTCTTTCTATCAAACAGGGTTGTCATTGCTGCTACATTTATCCGCTGTAGAAAGCCTGCCCATGCATAGAAATCCAGCCCCAAACAGACGCTGCATTTTTTGTTGTATGTTGAGCGATAGCCTCTGACGCAAAATTCGGATGCTCTTCTTTTAGCTTGGTTAGGCTTCTACCTACGCGTTTAATCAGCTTGAGCGTGAGGGGGCCTGCTGCTCCCATAGTCCTCGAACGCTAACGGGCAAAATTCGTGCGGATGATCAACGGTGGAGTATTTTCTGCATTTGTTAGCCTCAGCTAACCTGGAAGCATGACCTGCTCGTCCGCACCTGCACCGACCGGCAGATCTTAGTTTGCGACTAAAGGTGTCATTTGAACGGAGTGACGTGCTTTCAAGGCGCATGACAGGCCATGATGGGCCAACACGTCCACAAAATCACCACAACGACCTCGGTGGGGGCACGACTAGGTTAACACCAAGCCGTAGCCCTGCGCTTATGTGCGTCGTCTTGCCGTCCCATTTCACCCATCCTTGTCTAATAATGCTTTAACTCTGTCCGCCGCCTGGGCCAATGAGGACATGATTGCGGGTTCTGCCATCATGACCGCGTCCGGCACACCTAGGCCGCTTAAAAAATCGGGAGCATTACTTGTTCCCCTACCACGGCGGTCAGTCTAAGATTTAGAATGTTCTCTAAAATGTCAAAGCTAAATTCATTAAATGACTGTGAGAGCTCTGGTGATAAAACAGGTCGTAACCTCTGAGCAGTTGTGTTAACCCCGTGGCTGAAAACAATATCTAAGAAGGAATAGGCCGCAGTGAGCCCCAATTGCGGGAGTCTGCCTGTGGCAAAGTCAAGTTTGTCTAGTCGATTGGCTAATGCCTTTGCAATGCCTTCCAGGTTAACCTTGTCCACTACGCGAAAGCCCGGGAGTAAGTCAAAAGGTTAGTTATATTAAACAGCTCAACTTCGGTCTGGGCTACTGTCTGCGATTATTATATTATTATTATTATATTATTATTATTATTTCCGTTCATAGTTGAGCATGCGTGCTTCGCAGTAACACATTACAATCAAGCTGTTTTGTTACTTCCTTTTGCTCATAATAATATAATAATAATAATATAATAATTGTATGCCACTACCTTTTATTATAATTTAGAAGAATATACAGGTAGTTCTACAAGTTCTTAAAATGAGCTTTTCAGAATTTGAATTTTTTCGCGCTTTCACCGCTATTGGAAACGGCAACTTTTCGGATGCTAGCAGGTCAAAATATTATAATAACCGGTGATTGGCCGTTGCGATTTCGTTTGATCGCTTTTCCCGTGCACGTATCGGCGTGATTTTGAAAAATTGAGCAAAAAGAGTTTCGAGTGTTATCAAGCGTTTTTATTTCAAAAGTTGGAATGCGGCCCAAGTGAAAAACTGAGTTAGACGAGGTGTACGGTGACTCTGCGCCATATTTTGCCACTGTTTCCAACTGATTAATGAGTTAAAAAGAGGTCGCAGGAGCACCGAGGATGAACTACGTTCAGGACGCCCAAAAACGGCAACTGATGAGGGAAAACGTGAAAAAGTGCGGAAAATCGGTTGCCGCAGATAGCCGAGTGAGCATTAAGGAGATGTCGGAGGCCTTGGGATCAGTTTGGGGTATTGCGTGCATTTCTCCTGCACGAGAACTTGAAGATGAAAAACTCAGAGCAAAATGAGTGCCGCATTTGCTCAACCAAGGCCAAACAGACGCGCGTGTTTCCGCTTCACAGTCGAACTTGGCCAAGATGTCGAAAATCGTCGGATTTTTGGCGCAGATTCGTGACCGTCGATGAAAGCTGGGTCCATCACTACACTTCCGAGACTCAAGAAGCATCTCGCCAATCGTGTGCACCTGGTGAAGGACCCTCCGAAGAGGGTGCGGGACAACGGCATCGGCCGGAAAGATGATGGCTACGGTTTTTTGGGACCAACGTGGAATAATTCTGGTCGACTACCTTGAGAGCGGTAAAACGATCACGGGAGAATATTATGCAAGACTGTTGGACTGGCCTGAAGCAAGAACTCATCGTGAAACGGCCCGTTTTGCAGAAGAAGGTTGTCCTGTTTCACCAGGACAATGCTCCCGCACACAAGTCGCGGCAAGCAAACGGCAAAACTGGCCCAACTGAGGTTCGAACTTATTGAACAACCTTCCTATTCTCCAGACCTGGCCCCCTCTGATTATTTCCTCTTCAGACATTTGAAGAATCGTCTCGGTGGAAAGCGTTTTTCCAGCATTGAAGAGGTTACAACTGCTGTCAATGCCTATTTTCAGTCTAAAGACGCAGAATTTTACTCAAGAGGTATAAATGCTCTGAAATCTCGGTGGGAAAAGTGTATTGAGCTTCTCGAGGAGTATATCAAATAAGAAAAAATTAAAAACAAGATTTGGAAAATTCTGGTTTTCATTTTAAAAACTTGTGGAACTACCTGTATATAAGGCTTCACGGCGTTGCTGCTCGTCGACCTAGTTGCTCCTTCTGCGCGCCGTAGCCGCTCTATCGCTCATGCCCGTGAGGAAGTCCTGCCCGCCCCCTGGCGCGAAGGTCCGGGTCCATCCAGTCTCTCTCATAGTTCCGAGCACTGAGGTCGCGTTACCTCTTTGGATCTCCAAAAAAAAATGAAGGCTTACCCTGCTCCGGTCGCTTTCTATCAATTCATGGCGCCTGTGATGATGATGATTATTATTATTATTATTATTACATGTTAATGTTAATTAATTACATGTTAATGTTACAGTTGTGAGGTCTGAACGTATTATTGCAATTTTTTTTTAAAATAATTAGTTCACTCCATGGCGCCTAAAATAGATGCCGCGTTCCCTCTGCAAACGGCCAAAGACAACGCTTGCCTCAAGAATTGACTCTCTCTTCGGTCGTTCGTGACATCCTGAATTCGCTTACTTAAATCTTTGAGAAATGCTTCGGTTCCCTTGCTGATTGGTCCTAGTGTCTCCATGGCGATAGGCACAAATATATATCTTGTTTCCAGTCCAGCATATTTAAACTGTTTTCTGGCGTCCGCGTGCTTTGCTACCCACCCCGGCTCAACAGAGCTGTGGTGTAAACAGGAAGCCGCGGTTGTGCACGAAACCGTTGCATCCCAAGCTAGGGACTTTCCATGTGACCATAATGCAATGGTCACCCCATCAGGTCTTTCTTCGCCAGCGGACACTAAACCTCTCGGTTCAAGTGTAGATGGTATACCGGCTTTCCTAAGGGACCTTATGATCACACCGCTTAGTTCAGCATGTCTGGACGATCTGCCGGCGCTCTATGGGCAACTCAGTGGGTGTAGGCCACTGGAATCTACCATCTCCCTACACAGTTTGCACTGAAACGGCTCGCAGACGCTAGCGCCGATTCTAAATGCTGACATCATGCGGAAAGAGTTGGGATCCAGCATGGTGCCGAGCTGAGGCGAGGGTAACTCTTTAAGCCAACCCCCACTGAAGTTATCTTGTGCCGCTAAGAATACGGCGCGGTCTCTCCGGGAAACAAGCTCGTCTAAGATTTTTCTGCTCTTTTTTCTGCTTTTGAGCTTATCTAGGTTATATTGGCTAGGATATTCTTCTAAAGGGCCCGGGTCTAGCATGGTTCTAATAGTGTCCCGTGCTTTACTGGTTTCATATCTTATTTGTGGTCAAACTGCCTCTTCCACTAACGAAGCTGCCACCGGACCAAATTGCACCAGTGAAGCAGCGTAGCAGACCGGAGCTAGGTCAGTGGCACTCCTTATACCCAGACCACCTTCACGTATCGGAAGACTTGCTCTATGCTAGGTGTTCTCTTCTAAATTTACGTTTAGGACTTCACTAAGTATTATTATTATTATTATTATTATTATTATTATTATTATTATTATTATTATTATTATTATTATTATTATTATTATTATTATTATTATTATTATTATTATTATTATTATGTACACGTATCACAATTACTAATATATTGATTTAACACCCTCTGTCGAAGAAACTGCGGTCGATCTTGGCTTCGCTGCGGCCTCAAAGAACTTCTTCCCAAGCTCTTTTAGCTTCGTCAGTTTGAGAGTGCATCCTTGCCCCAGACGCCAGATGATTCGAGACCGAACCCCAATACCACGTGGTCACGAAAATGCGCTATATATATAAATATATGTATAAGCGTTGGCCACATTATTCACACACGGGAGAGGCACAAGAGGCAATTATACGTGCATTTTCTTGAAGACCACGTGGTATTGGCGTTCGGTCTTAAATAATCTGGCGTATGGGGCAGGAATGCACTCTCAAACCGACGAAGCTAAAAGAGCGTAAGAGCTCTGATGAAAGTGTGTGTGTGTGTGTTATCTCGCTCTAGAACAAAACTTGACTGTTGCTGCTTGTGCAATGTTCTTTGAGTAACCGTGCGTCTGGAGTTACCCCCGGCGTGTCCTGTTTGTAAGCGCTGAAGCGTACAGCTGCGTTTTATCTTTGTGTACAAATGGCTAATATCAATGCACTAGAGCGACCATATACACCGTACATAATTTGTATCCAAGATCCTGTTTCCAGCCAAATTTCTATCACGCTGGCTGCCGTCTTACTCACTACTTTTGTTGTGTCTCGCTCGTTCGACTGATCTGCTGCGGGTTGCTAATTTTGTGGTTCTATAACAATAGCGGGCCCGGATTGGGGCGAAAACGCCTCAATGTCAACGGATGCTATTTAAGCTGCACCCCCACTCCAGACCTGAATCTAAAACAGGCATCATTCGTGTATGGACAGACAAGTTGGATGATGCGGAGAAGGTTATAGAGCTCAATAGTCTTCTCAGTGACCACACAGTGCAGAAAACTGACGCATAACTGAGCCAAATCGCGAGGGTTGACCGTGGGTCACTGCGAGACTACTATCCGCTCTGATGGAGGCCTCGATAATTTGCGTCCAGACAGAAGTGCTAAAAACAAGTGGAAGTCGAGCCTGCTGCAATTTGTTGGTATTCTAGCCTAAAAGTTCATAAGGTTACAATGTACGCGGAAACGCCAATCTCTTATTATCGATGTCAGAGACCGGGCTATGTTGCTGCAGTATGCAAGAGTGAGATAGCCTGCAGAACTGCGGCGAATCACGAAACATGGCTGCGAACTGTAATAGCTAGCCAAATTACGTAAACTGTAAGGGAGCTCATTCTTCGACATCGCCAATCTGTCCAATTGGAGTTGTCGAAACTGAAAGGCGGAAGACCTGGGTGTAATGTCGTATCCATCAGCAGATGAGAGCTGAGCACCCGAACGCGATGAATGGCCGGCACTGCAATTGGAACAGGACAGCAGAGTAACTCGACCGTAGTCCAAAGCAAGCTAAATGCTGCCTTAGTGAGAGAATTGACCTAGAGTCAACTTTTCGGGCGCAACTAAAATGCCGCGTAAGTCAGCTACACGCGCGAAGCCAAGAGTGAAAATCATCAAGCATTCCATGGAAGGAAAAGAGGAACATCTAACAAATCCTTGCTCGTACGGAATAATAATAATAATAATAATAATAATAATAATAATAATAATAATAATTATTATTATTATTATTATTATAAGGTCTTGTACGTACTACGGACTTCACCTGCCGTCCTTCTGCCGTCAGAAACTTTGGATCTAGACGACCGGGTAAGGAGAGCCTTGGAAAACATTCTTGATCTGACGCTCGAGGATAAGGCATGGACGCAGGCAAGCCTGCCGGTCCGGGTGGGTGGAATGGGCATTCGCTCGACCACTGATCTTGCTTTGCCCGCCTTCCTGGCCTCGTCACATAGCTGCGCCTCCGCAGTGGCCATTACTGCCGGCGGATCCATCTACCACCAACAAGACGCCGTTCGGCTCTGGGATGCGCGTCAGTCCAATCGTCCTTCTGAGGAACAGGTCACTAGACAGAAGGGGTGGGACCAAATCGCCACTCAAGCTACCCACTTAACTCTTTTGTCGGCCGGCGAGATAGATATAGACAATATTAGACTGAAAGCGGTCTCATCCGACGCCGCTGGAGCGTGGCTCGACGTGTTTCCCTCCGAGTTCGTAGACAGTAAGCTGGCCGACGACCAGTTCCGTGTCGCTAGTGGTATTAGACTTGGCATTGCAATGTTTGAGGAAGAGGAATGTCCATGCGGTGGAACAGTGGATGAGCGTGGCCATTACTGGCTTAGCTGCACTAAGCTGGCAGGGCTTACTCAGGGCCGCCACGATGCCATAAATGACGTCCTCGGGTGCGCTTTTAGGCAAGCCGGCTACCGCGTCACGCTGGAGCCTGGTGGATTGCAGAGGGACGACAAGCGTCGACTGTATGGCCTTACCAGCCGGGACTGGGACCGTAATCGGCCGCTGGCGTGGGACGTCACTGTGTCTGACACGTACGCCCTCGGATATCGTGCACTAGCCAGCGCGGGCGTCGGCCACATCATTCACCAACGGGAGATGCACAAACGGCGCCTATACGCGCATCTTCTTGAGGACCATGTGGTAATGGCGATTGGTCTCGAGTCATCTGGCGTTTGGTCTCGAGTCATCTGGCGTTTGGGGCAAGGATGCACTCAAACTGACGAAAGAGCTTGGGAAGAAGCTCTTTGAGGCTACAGCGGAGCCAAGATCAACCGCGTTCTTCCAACAGAGAGTGTCATTGGAGCTCCAGAGAGGCAACGCCAAGATGATGTCGAGTGGTCAGCGACACTCAAGCAATAACAATGGTGTTATATAATTAACATTAGTGTTGTGATACACGTACATAAAGATAATAATAGAACCTTGTTTTTCAAAAATTAATAATTATCACTATTATTTTTTTTTTTGAGGATGTATTAAATGCAGTTACGCACTACCGCTACCAGTCTCAATATCTAGCAGTGTGGGACTCGACCCTAACGGCTGGATGTTACTCTGTTGAGACCCATACCCACTAATCGCACCTCCCCCCGTAAGCTTCACTCTCTGATAGCCCAGATCTTCATAAAACAGTACTATGGACTATCAGGAGAAGTGGCGAGCGCCCTTTCAGATCAATTGGCAGCGCGCAGAGGATCCAGCACTTGTCTAACACCTGCAAGCCCGTTTTCTTCAAGCTGCACTTCTCTATGGATGATTTCGTGTTAAAGCAGCAGTTGTGTCTGTCTTTTCTTGTTTCTCCTGAAGGACTTTTTTTGACGTAGCTGCTCCCAGTTTCCAGGCCTGCTCACTGGAGACGATGTAATCTGTGAATTTTATTACGCTGGACCGAGGTGGATCGCTGACCGCGTGGTGTGAGTCTCCCTCCCTGGTCCATTTCTCTCTGACGAGTCTGCTTGCCCTTAAACGCGCAGCCTCCCAGGCAGAGCACTGTAGCAGTGTGTGACTTGGAGTGTCCTCATGTGCCTCTTGGCAGAATATCATATCGGCGACAAAGCCTTTCCAATTCGGGACAAATACGAGTTGAAATGTCCGTGTCCTGTGAAGATTTGGGTGAGGTGATAGGTGAGGGCTCCGCCAGGCCTCTCTATCCATGTGCTGATATCTGGCAGCAATACACGCAGGGATCCTCCAGGACTCCCGGGGGAGATGGCGTCCCACTCCTCCTGCCGTGTCTTACATGTGTAGTTTCTCTCATTTTCATTTTTCTTCTGGGTAAGAGCACCTAATTCCCATAATCGCTTCCTTTCGAGTGCCTTGAGATCCCAGCGGATCGACCCTGCCAGCACCAGAGCAGCATTCGTGCTGACTGTGCGGTATCTCTTTAACCCAAACTGGCGCTCCGAATAATGAAATTGATTCCGCGACCGTCATTAGCAGTGCCTTTGTGCGGGGCCGGGGGCCATGGATGTTCGGCAGAATCTTGGCTATAGCACACACTGCCTTGGCTGCTTTTGTCGTTGTCTTCTTTCTATGTGGCTGAGGCCATTCATTGCAGTATCCAGTGTGACCCCGAGGTAGGGGACTTTTACAATTTTAATGTTCTTGCCGTAAAGCTGTAGAGTGAGCAGACGGACCCTCTTTCTCCCTGTGAGGAGTATTGCTTCGCTCTTTTCAAGGGTTACTCTTAGTCCCGCTGCGCTCATACACTTTGACGTCAGGTAAACAGCTTTTTTCATATGTAATTCAAGTTCGTCGGCAGTTTTAGCCTGCACGACTATCGCCAGATCGTCGGCATAGGCTAATGTGTCTCCTTTGGGCAGGCATGTCAGACGGAGGACGTCGTCGTAAGCCAAGTTCCAGAGAAGTTGTACAAATATAGACCCCTGTGGGACCGACTGTCATTTGGAAGCTGACCTAGAATTAAACATTTTTAATGAGGTTGTTTTTAATTCTAGACTATCCTCCGTCCCCTACAGGCTTGGCACTTAACCTGAGGTATATCTTCAATGCACCGAGGGCCGGACATGTTAAGGTATCTAGTGTTTCCCCAACAGCATTTGTGGCAGCATGGACGCTGACTCTAGCGCAGTAGTCCCCTAGACCACGCCGCCACCTATTGGAAGCTGACCTGGCCGTTGGCAACTGTTCGTGTTTTAAGGTAGCCGGAAATTACGGAAATTACACATACGAGGGGACATTTTTCGTATCAGTGTGTAGAATGGTTTTTCATGGTAGACTGTTGAAGGCGTTCTTAACGTCTAGAAGGGCGACTAGGAGGAGCTGCCGTGCCTGTATGATGGGACTTCGTAGCAAATCCGCCCTACTTGCAACGCGTTGTATTGCAGTTAGGACTGACCGGTTCTTGCGGAAGCCGTATTGTGTGTCCGATAGCAAGCCGTGTTCCTCTGCGAAGAGCCTGAGTCTTTCTCAATTATGGCCTCGTATCCTTTTGCCAACGCACTCAGCAGGCTTATTGGCCGGTATCCACTGTTTCCCTTGGGGATGAAGACGACTTCAGCACGCTTCCAAAATAGCGGAAAAGTGCCGGTTTTGAGCAGGACATTGAAAAAGTCCGCTACTATCTCAGGGTGCTCTGTAAAGAGAAGTTTCACTGCCTCAGGGGGAACCCCGTTTGGTCCGGGGGCTTTCCTGGTCTTTTGTCTGTGAGATGCGCGTAGAACGTTGTGTTATTGAATAGACGGAAAGTCGCCCTCACTTTCCAGTCTGAGAATGTTCTCATAAATATCCCTTTCGAAAGGTGCTTGGGTCGGGAACAGCTTAGTTAGGACCGCCTTGATTCTAAGAGAACAGGGGTATTTTTTTCTATTCCCCCTGACTATCTTGTAAGGTTTTCCCCAGGGATCGTCCTCAATCTCGTTGAGGAGCTTTCTATGGCCCCTAGCTTTGCTGTCGGCTATGGCTTGCTTGAGTAATGCCCGGTTTCTCCTATACTCTTGCTATGCTTGATTGTGTGCGTCTGCGTTTCGTTGTTTCAGTTAAAGAGCGTCTTTAATGTAATGGGTACAAAGTGGTAGCTTCTAGATTGCTCGAGATACTTCCTTTGTTTTTCAATCAGCGCGCTCTGCTACCCATCCCGACTCAACGGAGCTGTGGTGTAAATACGATGAGGCCGCCGTGCATAAAACCGTTACATCCCATATAAGGCTTTTTCCGTGTGACCACTGCGGGGTGGTGACCCCGTCAGGCCGCAGCTCACTGCTGCCATTAAGGCCATTCGGCTCGGGTGTAGATGGTATCCCTGCCCTTCTAAGAGCTCTTCTAACTATGGCGTTAAGTTCAGCGTGTCTTGTAATTCTGCCGGAACTTTTCAGAAAGCTTAACGGGTGTAACCCGTCAGAGTCAACAGGTTGGCTGCATCGCAGACATAAGAAGGGCTGGCAGATGGGGGCTCCTATTCTGAGGGCTGACACCATGCGGAAGGAGTTTGGGTCCAGCATGGTATCAAGCTGACAGGAGGGCAGCGCTTGAAGCCAGCCCCCGCTGAAGAGATGTTGAGCCTCTAGAAAGACGGCACGCGCTCTTGCTGATGTTAAGCTATCTGTTATATCTCGTGCGGACTTCTTAGTTCTGCAAGCGTCGAGAAGATTTTGACTCACGTGTTCTCTCAGAGGACCGGGGTCGAGTTGACTTCTGACTGTGGTATCCGCCACTATTGCTGCCTTTTGTAGTTCAATCTTTGCTTCCTCTTCAATGAGTGAATCCGCCAGGAAGCCAAATTGATTCAGGGATGCAGCATAGCACACCGCAGCTAGATCTATGGCTCTTCTTGTTCCAAGGCCTCCGTTTCCGATAGGAAGGCTAGCTCTGTTCCACATGTTTCCTTTTAAGTCAATGTTTAGTATTTCGCTTAGAATGTGATTCGATTTCGATTAGAAAGGTGATCTCGTCGTAGGCTGCAAGGCCTTCTATGTGTTTTTGAGTCTGGCATGTTTTGGTAAGTTCGTAGCAGGCAAACAAATCTTGGTGAACCAAGGCTGCATACTTGTCAGTCGTGGGCGAATCTTTACCAGGGTCTCTCGTTTAGCATCAAGAGTGCGTGGAATTCCTTCGGGCATTACAGGAGAACCTAGAACATCTAGGTTATCCTGAGTTACACGAGATATCCCAGGAAGTGCTTCCATGATGGTTTGTATAGCCTGCGCTTGATCTTGAGATGTACCTCCGACAGCTAAAACCTCGCACTTGGAGGTCAGTCCTCCTGGTTCCTCGAAGTTCAATATAGCCTGCAAATCCTCGCCACGACATTTGCGGGACCTCCCAAGACAGCGTCGTCTAGGTACTAGACATTGAAAGGGCTCTGCAAGCTAGATACCAGATCAGAAATGCCGAGGCAGAACAGAGCTGGTCCCAATGGATCTCCCTGCTAAATGCCAGTTTGCGACTCTATGATCGTATCTGCGTTAAAGCGAGGATTGAGATTATTATTATTATTATTATTATTATTATTATTATTATTATTATTATTATTATTATTATGTAAAGGCACTTTGTATAGAAACGGCAGAATGTTTATAAAGTTGTATAAATGCACTAAGTCCGTTGATGTCTATTGTACGTTACATTGCTACGGGGCCCAAACATCTCCTAGATTTACTACTAATAATCCTGATAACTTTGGAGATTGTCAAACTTGGTCTAATATTACGGACATCTAATCATTTGGCGTCAATTCATATCAACGTTGGAACTAAGGCGCTCAGATAATCAGGGCAACTAGAGACTTTGACAGATATACTTTACTAGGAAAGATGTGGACTGAATTTTATGGTGGTGATCGAGACTTGGTTAAAAATAGCTGGTTATGTCAGCCATAGTATTTCTAGTTTCAGCTTGTTCACATGCGGTCGTGAGTCGGACGCGCCGGTTCAGGAGTTACGTGCGGTCAAACCTGCGAGTTTTAGAAGCAGCAGCAAGTGTACGGTTCAGGCAGTTCATCTTCAAGTAGAAAATAATGTCGATTTTGATGACTGTATTGTTGGTTTCTACTCCGGCCATTTTACTAACAGACGTACTCTGCTCGTGTTTAGATTCTACATGATGACCACGTCATTAACGAAGCTACTCGTCCGTCATCGGGAACATGCATTAATCTCAGTGCTGTGGCAAATTGAAGATGAGTTTTCATGTACGACTCCTGCGGTCAAGTGAACTCCGCTTCTCTCTCAACACTATTTCGCTGTCGTTGTGCTGAGAAGAAATCCTGAAGGCGCGCAAGTAATAGTATTCATCAAGCGTCATTTCCAACATGGCCCTGGTCTTCTGCAGGCTTGTAGCTGATGTTGACTCTGCTTCTGATGCGTTCTGTAACCAGCTCTACCACAACAACAAGCTTTATAATGGCACTTTAAGATAGGCTCACATCAGTCAGAGACTGCCTTAATTAGCTGATCTATGTGCTGCGTACCAACAGAAATAGATCAACGAAATGTATTACGTGCATGTTGCGCTGCTTGCGTTCAAAATGATGAGAAGTACGATTCCATCAGAAACCTTCTTTCCATTCACCGCGGTGATCAGCCACTCTAGCGATTGCAGTACGTTCCTGACACTATTCGTTTCCAACGAAGCTAGCAGACAGTCTACCACCTCTACCGTCTTTCGTCTACTTGGGACTCGCTTTCTTAGGAAATTCAATCACTTACGTCTGTGAGAAATTTCGCGAGGGTGGTTATGCACAATATGACCAATATGCGTTCAAACAAGCATGTTTGTGCATATGTGTAAATGCATGAAAAGATGTAAATATTTATTAGGAGAATCAATGCATTTTATACGGTGATCTGAATGTTCTGTGGATCAAGGCACTTCTTATGCCTAGTAGAATAGAATAGAAAACGCCTTTATTTACCGAATAAAGAGTAAGAAGGAAAGCTAGGTGGGCAAGGACGCCCCCAAAACCTCCTTGTTGTGCAATTCTCTGGCTACACGCCAGGCGAACATATTATTGACTGTTGCAAGTCTTGGAATACATTTTGGTAAAAACATTATTTGACTTCTGCGATTATTCATTGTCACGTCGAAAAAACGGTTGATAAGATCGGCACTTGAAAGTTGCGAGAGTGCTTGCGTGTCGTTGTTCTTCAGTAAAAACGAGAGCGACGGAAGGTTTACAGCATTCGGGTCAATATTACATCTTTTACATAGCCTTTTTAGAAATCTTCTCTGAATATCTTCAAGCATGCCTATGTGCTTGCACAAGTATGGGCTCCAGACAGGTGAACAATATAAAAGTTTGGATAGCACAATCACTTTATACAGACGAATATACACATTTGGGTCCTTGATGATAAAGCAACGGAACAGCGTGTTCACAAGTGTAGATGTTGTTTTGACTAGCTCTCTTATATGTACAGAAAATGTTAGATCTGTTAACATTAATACACCGAGATCCCGAGCAACATTAGCGGTGGGCAAAATTGTCCCGTTAAGCTGATACTCCAGATTAAAGAAGCCATGTTTCAAAACGAGGCATTTCGAAACTGATAGCTCCATGCCATTGTCAATGCACCAGCGGCAGATGCCATCGACAGCAGACTGTAACGCAGTGTGCGCTGAGGGAGAGTCCAAGGGAGCGTATATCTTTAGGTCATCGGCGTACAGTAGGTATTTAACACTCGAGATCCGTGTTAGTATTTTTACGGGAATCTAAACATTAGAGAAAGCCGTTTCGTTAAAAAAACTAAAGCTCGCATTATTTTATTGTATTGTTCACTTGAATCATCGCTTCGGATCGCCTCTAAACCGCTCATAGGCCCTTTCAAAAAAACTTATAGATGTTTGCAAATGTCTGCTTAAAAGAGACATTGACTATAAGCCAATGTTGTTATGCAGATATTTGTTAGACCCTCGCTCAACCACGCCCCACGCATTGTAATTTAACGAATTTAAATCTAAGCTCTTAAGTGGTCACGAGGTCTCGTCGTAGAACAAGCTCACATACGCGAGTGCACCGTCTTGCTGAATAAAAAAAAACATATATTATATAATTTGGCAGAGCACCTTCCAACCATTTCACCACAAGTTGTAGAACATGCATATAGATTTAATTTTGCGGTTGCCCATTTATTGGAAAGGTAGCTGTATATCGACTCTCTTACTAGACGCAACTTTTAGAACGTTTTGTCGAGCCCGGTGGCGGGGTGCATCCGTCTGTGCCTCGCAATCGGAGGAGACACATAGGTGCGTGGGTTTGAGCCTCTCCGTTGCACATTTGTGTTTATGGGAGTCCGTCTATGAAGCAGTAGGAAAACGCAGTCTCGTGGACGTTAAATCTTGACTGAGGGTCAGCAAGAAAACTTTACTTTATCTTCTGAATCGTAGGAAAGCCAACGTTCCCGCGATTGATGTTTGCGCCTTCAGTATAGATTCACTTATAAGAGAAGAATCGAAGACAGCCTGCTGCTTGCTCAGGCAATGAATCCAACAACGAACTAAACACGCGCAAGTCTAATAGCTTTACAGGTCTTAAAAAGATGCTAGCTAACATTGAACTTGTTTATCGTGAAAAAGCCCATCAATAGTACCCCGGAACAGATTAAATTTGACCGCGTATCTCATTTAGTTAGAAGTCGTCAAGGTATAGGTAGACGCATATAATGTTTTTTGAATCTGCCTGGACACTGAAATACTACGGCATAATTAAGACTGATATATATATTTATATGTATATATATATATATATATATATATATATATAATATTTATATATATATATATATATATATACGAGGTGTGTTCAAAAAGTATCGCGACTTTTGAATTTTCGCGGGTTACGTATATTTGAATTTAGATTTTGTGTGGCGTTATGTTGGTACTCATGTCTCCCACTTATGCCGACAAGCTCGGCCATTTTGAATGTTCACTTAATTGTTGACAGCTGCTTTGCTTGCACGTGTTTTGGATCGTCTTAGATTTTTACCTATTCAAAAAAATGGATCAAAGAACCTGTATCAAATTTTGTGTGAAAAACAAAATTAAGTGCGCGGATGCATTCCGAATGTTGACTGTGGCATACGGAGAAGCTACCTTGGACCGAAGCAACGTTTATCGGTGGTACAAAATGTTCTCAGAAGGCCGAGAAGATGTGAACGACGAAGAGCGTGCCGGACGCCCGAGCACTTCAACAACAGACGAAAAAATTAATGAAGTAGAGAAAATATATTTGTTTTATTAACACCCAAACTGGGTAAATGTGTTTATGTTACATCAAAATGTTTCGAGACGCCAACAATCTAGCGTTTTGCTAGTTCTGCTAAAGACCTAACCGCCGGGCATACCGCGACGTGGTATCGATCACATTTGCTCCAGCATTGTTTGCATTGACATTCATCTTGTGGTTCATGAAAACCCTCCACGTTGCACAGAACGTGATGAAATCCGTGAGCTGCAAAGGCCGTCGTTAGATGTCGATCTATTACACCGCTACCCCGCCATCCAGTGCTCGTCATTGCTGCTGTTCCATAAATACCTATGTCCACTTCACTAATTTTGGTTTCCCAGTTTCGCATATAAACTTCAAAGGCGCACGTTTTCTTCAGATTAAATCGTTTTTGTAGTTCTTCCGTCAGTAGCGGGCCACCCTCCAAGACGTGAACAATTCTATTCCTGCAAGTATTCGAAAGCGCAAAAACCCTCTTTAAAAAGAAAAACCTCACCCCATCAATTAAACGCAATTCGCCTATTCCCAACTTATCCCATATTAGTGGAATGCCGTATGTGGCTATGGGTGCTATCTGTATCCCGAAAAGAGCAATTGCTGCATGAACTGAAAGCATATGTGGCCATTTAATTGCCACAGCTGCGATGGTGGCCTTCCTGACCCTCTCCTGGATGTGTAATCGAAAACTGCTACCGCTTGTTGACAAGGTTATGCCTAGGTATGTAAATTTGTTTACAAATTTAATTTCTGTTTCCCTGACTTGGATCACGTCACCCCTGGCCATACGGCCGCCCCTTCGGAATTTCATAGCTACTGTCTTTCCCCAGTTAACCTTCAAGCCCTTCTCATCCATGAATGTAACTAGTCGATTCACGGCTTGTTTCACCCTGAAAAGACTGCCACCAAAGATGACCACATCATCAGCGTACAGTAAGATTCTGGCCCACTCTTGGGTCCAGCCCGCCCTTATCCACTCTGGTAGTCCACCCAAAAGTACGGAAAACAGCAATGGGCTCAGTCCATCGCCCTGTGCGACGCCTGTGGTTTGGGCCACTTCTCCCGCAATACCGACCCCGTTATCAATCTGCACTGTGTTCTGCTTTAACATATTAATAAGTAACCTCAGAACTGCTGCCGGCACTCCCGATTTTGCCAGCTCTTCAACTATTTTATCCCTTGGCGCTATGTCAAACGCTGCCTTTAAATCTACAAACACCGCATATATACAACTTCTTGGCCTAGACAGCGTTTCCCAGATTGCTCCTAGCAGCTCCCGAATTGCTGAGTAAGTTGATTTTCCTTTCCTAAATCCATGCTGCTCCTCCGGTATTACCCCCCGCTCCTCCAAGAATGACCCCAGTCTTCTAGCTATTATTCCCGAGAATATTTTATACGGACAGCTTTTTATTGCTATTCCCCTCCAAGCTTCTGGTTCAGTTTCTACTCCCTTTCCTTTCGGAATGACTATTAAAGTCGCTTTCCTCCAGGCCTCTGGAATTTCCCCCTTGTTTAAACATTCATTGAATAAGGCTTGCCAGCAAGGTGCGAGAATTAGGGTATCTTTCATGTGTTCATTTCTTATCAAGTCTTTCCCGTGCGCTTTGCCCCGTGGTGCTCTGTCTATTGCTTCTATCACTTCCCTAATTGAGATTTCCCTCCCTATCCAAACCCTCGCTTCTTCCGTTGTCTGATCCCACGGGCCTTCGTATTCTAGCGGCGCTTTCGGGGTTGTGTCCGCCCCGGCCAATATTCGCCTAAAATGTTCGACTAACCTACCCGTCTCTACGGAACACTGTCTTCTCCCCTTTCGTTTCAGCCATGTATGTGGACGTTCGTCAGCCTCCCTTATTGCTACCCACTCTATTTTTTCCCAGTGCTTTTTCTTCTCCTCCTTATACGCTTTCTTAACCAGCCGTTTAACCAGCGCTGCCAACGGCCTCATTAACGGAACGGTCTTTACATATTCTCGCGTCAGCTTACTAGCTTGTTTGGCTGCCCTGCACCTTTCATTAAACCAGGGTCTTCCGCTTCTCTCCTGTGGCGGCAGCATCGCAGACCTCAATAAGCCTACTAGACTGCGTTCATAGGAATCTACCTGGATTACCCCTGGCACCGGAAGTACCCCGCTAAGTCCTTGTAAAAGGACGTTGCCGCTAAGCTTTCTCCCTGATCCTTCCCTCTTCCCTCGTTCTTGAACACTGCTTCTAATTTTTACCCGGATACCCATAGGTATATGTTTTCTGAGTCCCGCACCTTCCTGTAAAGGATTGTCGTCCCCTGTAAATTGTACGTCCTTTCTGTCTATATCGGTTGCAAATATATCAATAACTGATGTCCCGGAGTGGCATTCATATGTGCACACATTTGCCCTGTTAACTACCCAACAGCCGATCTCCTCCAGTACGTCCAGCAAAGCCACCGTTCGTTCCGAGTCAATCCTGTCTAATCTCGCGTTAAAATCCCCTCCTATGATCATCGGAGCCTTCCGCGGTAGCGCTTCTATCCCCAGCAAGAGGCGCTCGACCATCGTCTCTGTGGACTCCGTCCCCGCCGGTTGTACATAGGTAGCCACTAGTTCTAGTTTAGGTGACATGACTGCGATTAAATTTTCTGCTACTATTCCCACGCTCATTTCTCCCACCGTCGGTCTAACGAAAATCGATACCCCCCCGCTCGGCCTACCCGGACCCTTTTTACACGATGCCAGCGCATGGTATCCATAGAATCCCCGAATATCAAACTGCTCTCGTGCCCAGGTCTCCGTCAGAATTAGAACGTCTACCCCTTTGTACGCATCGTCCCCGAGCAAATCTAACACCCCCCTCCCTTCGCAATTCCACATCACTATCTGAATACCTGCATTCACTACGTCTCCGAACTTATTATTATCTTGCTGTATCTGCTGGTTCTCGCTCGCGTGCGGCCTGCTCACTGTTGTCTTCAGAAGTCAGGTCGACTTGGGACGTGATGAAGATGACATTACATGATCTGCGCTTCTGTTCGCCCGTGTAGGTTGGGTGCTATCAGCGTTAATGGTCGTGGATTGTTGCAGCATAGGTGAGGGAGCTAACGGGGCGCCCATCAGTCCTCCCAGAATGCTCGGAATAGCTTCCTGAATGGCCCTTGCCACCGTCTGCACGATGATATCCGTTAACCTCGGCATAATCGTCGCAATCACCTGTTGCACTATATCCTCCACTCTCGGTAGCGGCACTTGCTGGTCACTCAGTTTATGTCCGGTCATTTTAAGTGGGGCACTTGTTGCTGCTGGGTCCCGTTCTGGTTCAAGTCGTTGAGGTTTGAGCGCTGCCTCGTTTATCTTGATTCCGTTTCTTACTACGGAAGACCAAGTGCGCCTTGAGAAGTTGTCAGAGGCCTGTATGTGGCCCACAGGCGTGCAGAGTGGTACCAGCGGGGCATCTGAGCGCTTGATGATGCTGTTTTGGGACGATTTTTGTAACAGTTCCATACGCTTCAGCCTATGTGGACATGAGCCCCAAGTGGCTTCATGTTCACCAAAGCACAGACTGCATCGAGCCTTGGCCTTGCAATCCTTCCTCAGGTGTTCCGTAGAACCACACCTTCTGCATCTCGGTGTAGAAAGTTTGCAGTTTGCTGCAAAGTGATCCATGCTATAACACTTAAAGCATTGCATGGGCTCTCGATATAAGACAACGCCGTGCCGTTTCAACCCTAACCGAACCTCTGCTGGAAAATCTCCACCCGCGAAGGTCAGAATAACTTGCTCAGTGGTCGATACAATATTTGTCTTCGCGTCTTTAGTTTTCACCCTTATTGCTTCGGAAACCCCAAAAGGCTTCAGAGCAGCCGATATTGTAGCCTCCGATATTGATGGATGCACACCAGATATTTTTCCCTTTACTGTGGATCGCCCTCCACTGATCCTCGCTGACACCTTTATGTTGGCTAACTCCTGCAGCGACAGTAGCGTAGCTCTATCCTCTTCGGCCTCAACAACAATTAGAAGTTCCCCACTCCTTGTGAAACGGGGTTCTTCCATCTTTCCTTTGATGTGTTTAGCGATAAAGTCGCAGACATCATTAAAATGGAGCTCCAGGGAATTGTCTTCCGACGAAAATATTACTGCTTCTTGCTTTGCCACGACAACTTTCGGCGCACGAGATCGCCTGGACCGGGTCACCGTTGTAAACCCCGCTTCGTCCGGTATCTCTTCACCGTCTTGGACGCCACCGGTTGTCTCGCTAGTGGTTTCAACAAAAGCCTGCGAAACGCGCATATCTTTGCTGCGAGAGTCTTCCACAGGACTCGAAGCGGCACGTTTCCCACATCCCGCCTTTGGACGGTGAGCCGGACCGCCCGCATCGCTGAGTGATTCATCAACGCGTTCATCCGCAGTTCTTTCCACTTGCACGTACGCAGGTTTGTCACGTTGCACGATCTGCTCTTTTGTTGGCGTCCGTTGCACCGACATAGCTAGCTACTGCTATGCCGCGCCTGTTTACAAACAAGATATTGTTCATTTACCATGCAGTGTCAGGCTGGACTGTAGTTCGCGTTCGATTTGAAACCGTGGTGGTGGTATCCGAAGGGGAGGTAGTGACAACGGCGGCGTCGGTGATGAGAGTCGTGATGATAACTGGCGATAGTGAGTAGACTGAGGTAATTGTGAAGTAGAGCTGATGAAGAGAGAAAAAGATGATGATGCTGCTGATGGTGAGTATAATAAGGCCTGTAACACACGATGATGCTGATAATGATGACGGATGGGGTGGTTTCAATGAGGTTAACGGTGGATGTGGGGATGCTAGTAAACACGAAGCTGACAATAATGAAGGTAATGATAGTAGAGTGATGCTGGATACGAGATAGTAATAAAGCTACGAAGATAGTGGTGAGAAGTGAAGATGATGCAGGTAGAGGTGAGTGATGATGATGACTATTTAAGTTGACACTGCTTCTAATGAATTAGTTTCTAATGAATTAGAAAAGAGATGGATTTCCACGCAAAATTCTAGAATTTAGCGGTACTTTCCGAGAGCCACACACGAACACGTCTGCACCGTTTGAGAACAACTCAACAACTGAAGTAGAGAAAATGGTATTGGCCAATCGTCGAATCACCGTTAGAGAAGTTGCTGAGGACCTAAACATATCGATTGGCTCGTGCCATTCGATTTTTATCAATGATTTGGGCATGAGACGGGTCGCCGCGAAATTCGTACCAAAATTGCTCAATTGCGACCAAAAACAGCATCGCATGAACATTGCTAATGAGATGTTGGACTCTGTCCGCGACGACCCAAATTTGCTCCAGAGGGTCATAACTGGTGACGAATCGTGGGTTTATGGTTATGACGTGGAAACCAAAGCTCAATCATCTCAATGGAAGCTGCCGCACGAACCAAGACCGAAAAAAGCGCGCCAAGTTCGGTCGAATGTGAAAGTTTTGCTGACAGTTTTCTTCGATTGCAGGGGCGTGGTGCATCATGAGTTCTTGCCACAGGGTAGAACGGTCAATAAGGAATATTACCTGCAAGTTATGTGCAATTTGCGCGAAGCAATCCGGCCCCCTGTGACTTTTTCTTGTTCCCTAAACTGAAGAGGCCCATGAAAGGACGACGTTACGCTACGCTTGACGAGATAAAGACGGCATCGAAGGAGGAGCTGAACAAGATAAAAAACAAATGGTTTTTTGAAGTGCTTCGAAGATTGGAAAAACCGTTGGCACAAGTGTATAATATATCATGGGGATTACTTTGAAGGGGACAAAATAGATATTCATGAATAAATGAATATTTTTTGAAAAAACACAAAAGTCGCGATACTTTTTGAACACACCTCGTATACACACATCTAGTCTGGTGGTAACAGCTGATCGGTCGTATTCACGTCGAGCTCCGGCAAATGCGTGCCATACCTCGCGTATTTCGAGTTGATTAACACGGAACTCGTCACAGACCATCGTGAAGACTAGTGCGACTTACCTGCCGAGCAACACCTGGCAGTTCAGCATATATTGCTAGTTATTAGCAATATATAGTTAAATCGTGTGTGTGTGTGCGTTCGTTCTGGTGGCGATCTACCATTGCGTGTGGATCGCTTGTGTTTTAACATATACAACACAGTGAGTTTTTTAGTATATGGTTGTGGAGGAGTGCCCAGTAGATAGAGTTTTTAACGATAATTCCGAAAAGGGTAAGGTTCATAGTGAATCTCTTGGTAACTACTGAGGAATCCGCACTTTTATGAGCTTATATCCCAATTGTTTACATTCTATCCCAGACAGGCGCTTCGGCGGTCTTATGTGTCCCGTACAGCATATCGTACATATGACTGTGTAGGCACGGGAGGGACGTGAACAGGTCTTAGTCGTTCTAAACTTAATATATGTACCTAGGCAAAAAACATCTGTGCAAACTTGTGCTAGGGATCGTTCATAACATATATCTTATTTATGTAGATATAGTGCGAAACACTGCACGTATCTAGAGCCTTGTAAGATAATTTATTTTATATACAGGACTCTATGGGCGATTATATAGCATAAGTTCTTAATTATCTACTGGGTGCATTTTAACGTTTATTACGTTTGTCTCATAACCAAATTACTATATTATAATCTCACACCGACCACGCACACATTTTATTTTACTGGAAATACTGGAAATTTTCGACCAGTCCCATACACAGATGGGTGCTTGAGTGATTAAAGTGAACGTCGGGGGAAAAAGGGAAAGGAAAGGAGAGAGAAGGAAAGAGGAGATGGACCCCTTTAAGGGGGCGGGGCTACAAAGGTCCCCTGTAGAGAAGGAGTGCCGCGCAGGGCATAATAACCCTAGGAGCGATGATGTGCAGGCAGACAGCGCAGGAGCGAGCGCAGCGGAGGGAGGTTCTAGGTCAGAGTCTCCCACGGTGCAAGCTCACGAGAAGCTTCATGAGGATAGCAAGGATGGAAATCAAGGTGCTCTGCCATCTAGTATGGCTTGCGTGTCTACGGAGCGCGAACAAAGTTGCGCAACAACTTCTGGAGCCAAGAAAATAATGGCAGAGGGTTCGCCGGAGGGCGCACAGGCGACCCGCGGAACCCCTGCGCACATACTTGAACTAATCAAGGAGAACAGAGTGACAAAGAAGAATAAAGGATCATCAGTGCAGACGTTCCGGCAAATGTCGACGAAGCACTCGATAAACTTAATAAAGCTGCAGGCGTGCTCGCAGAGTTACGACGCCTGCACCCGACAACGTCGGGTGATATTAAAAACGCTATCAAGAGATTATAACTGGTAGCCTGGTGGGCATGCGAAAAAGAAGAGCAGAGAAATATTAAGGACACTAAAATAATTAAAAGCTTACGCGCAGAGCAAGCACAACTAAAAGCGCATAACGCGGAGCTCATAAAGAAGCTCAAGAAAATGAAAAAAACTCCCTGAAGAAGACAACGCAGACTGGCAAGAAGAGTACGCAAAGCTCGTGGAGGCATGCGAAGAAAGGGACAAGAGGCTAGCTGAAAGCAAGAGCATGCTGGACGAAAAGGACAAGCTGCTAGCAGATTACAAGGCAAAGCTTGAGGAGGCGAGACGACAGCACGGTTTGAATACTTACGCAGACGTATCGCAAGAAGGGCGTTTTACGATAGAAAAACCAACATGTAAACGGTGTAACAAGGAGATCGAAGCAGAGCATCTAAAACAGCTGAAAGACGCTGAGGTAGCTAGGCAGATCGTTGAAGCTTTAGCAACGAATACAGATGAAGACATAGTAGCTTTAATTTCCAAGGAGTGGCCTGAAGCAACCTTCCAGAGTACAACGCTGGTCAGAAGAGACATTACCGAAGTTAGAGAGATCAGGGCCATGCTTGTGGCACACGGATCGGCCAAGGATAGGGAAATCGCCAATAAACTTTCCGCGCAGTACCCATCTATCGGGGCCGCTGTGGATATGCAGCCTGGCAGTGTCGCGGTACTAAGAAGCAGCGACGTTATGGAAGTAGAAGACTGCGGTAACGGTCAAGAAAAGCATGCTCGCACAGAAACGCAGGGCAAAGCCAGAATACTCGTCGTGGGCGTAGTGGCGCAGGCGGACACGTCAAAAAGTTTCCTAAATATGTTGGCGAGGGTTATAGGCCGATGTAGAGCGCTCGCGGGTGAGGAACTTCCGACGCTGCATATTTCAGAGGAATGGGAAGGCCCCTCAATCAGAAAAGCAGTAGAAGCTTGCTGCAGAAGAGTAAATGGCAAGGTGGAACTGGCAGCCAGAAAGGGTCTAACCCCTGCCCTAGCACAGAGCACGCCCGAGGGCGACAGGAGGTTCTAGGACAAAGCACAGTAAGGAACAAGGTCAAGGAAGGGGAAACGCTTGAGGAAACACGTCGACATATCAGCGCATTCGTCAAACCCCAGGAGGCCGGGGTGAGGATGGGCCGAGTAACTGAAACAAAGGACGGAGATCTAATCATTAGGATCTCAGAGACCAGGCCGGGCGGAAGAGCCACCTTTGCGGACGCTATCAGAAACGGTGCCGCGCGAGAGGTCAGTGTTCGCAATACTCAGGGCGCCAACACGACTCTAGTACTGTGGGACGTCGATCCCTTCATGGACTCGGTCAAAATCAAAAAGGAGCTTAGAGACAAGCTGGGGCTCCCGGAAGAGGTCAGCATCCGCACAGAAGATCCTAGACGCGGAGAAAAGGGAGGGTGGAAATGTCTAGTCACCCTACCGAGGGCGGCCGCAAAGAGGCTACTGGCCCTAAAGCGGTTTACTCTTGGGAACTATATGTGCAGGCCTGAAGAGTGGATCAACCTCCCCACGTGTTATAATTGTCAGAAAATCGGCCACCTGGCTAGAGAATGCAAGGACCCCAAGGCAGACGCTCCGA
The DNA here is from genome assembly GCA_003439945.1 of Dermanyssus gallinae. NCBI lineage: Eukaryota > Metazoa > Arthropoda > Arachnida > Mesostigmata > Dermanyssidae > Dermanyssus > Dermanyssus gallinae. The sequence continues at coordinate 23,925 of QVRM01006074.1, forward strand.
GATGTTTTAGCTGTGGAGTAAGCGGCCACATGATCCGAGAGCGCACAAAGCAAACGGCACACTGCGTCGAATGCGAGAGTGACGGACATACAGCCAGTTCCATGGCCTGTCCAAAGTACAAGAAGGCTGTAGAGGACAAGAAGCAGCCTGCCCTGGACAAGATCACACAAACTAAAGAGCAAGCAACCAAGGAGAGAGAAGCAGCCAGCCGGAAGCAGCTCCGAAAGGAAGCTCGCAGAGTTGTCACGGACGAGGAAGGATGGAGCACAAAGGGTGGTGCCGGAAACCGTTCGGTAAACGCGACCGCCAACGACGGTTTCAAATCCGACGCCTCTGGTGCAGGAGATCCAACCACAGCCACAAAATAACAAGTCCGATCAAAGTCATCCAGGTTAACTGCAATAGAAGCCGCCACGCCCATACGATGGTGGAAGACATCGCAGCAAAGCAAGGAGCGGCAATCGTTCTCGTTTGTGAGCCTAACGTTACATTGGGGAAAACTAAAACAGAATGGATAATGGAGACAAGCAAGGATAAAAATGCGTGCATAATAATCCGGGACAGCTCGATACAACTAAGAAAGCAGGGCGCCGGCAGCGGATATGCCTGGATCGAAGTAGAGGGAGCAGGCCGAGTATACTCGTGCTATATAAGCCCCAACTGTTCCGTACAGGAGTTCGAAGCATACCTAGATGATCTGGCTGTCTCGATGCAAAAAGACAGAAGTAATGACGAGAGCATAGTACTAGCCGGAGACTTCAATTCTGCCGCTAAGTTGTGGTGGGTCAGCCCGTACGGATCGCAGGGGGCAGCTCCTCATGGACTGGATGGCCGCCAACAACCTGACTGTGATAAACGACGGCGCGGAACCGACTTTCCAAAGAAACGGACAAGAGTCTTTTATCGACATCACATTGGCCAATGAAAACACAGTACAGGCGATCGGAGGCTGGAAGGTTCTCGCAAGAGAAGAGAATCTCAGTGATCACAATTGCATCGAATGGGTTCTCGAGGCGGTCAAGTCTCAACCACCACGGAAACCAGGTATCCCTCGGCGTAAACTTAAGAGTGAATACGCCTTTAAGAAGGCCTTTCAGGCCGAAATAGCAAAATGTGATAGCCTGCAAGACATAGCAAGCTACAGGAAAGTGGTTCAAAGAGCATGGGAGGTGGTCAGTACGCTAGCCATACATCCCAAAAGAACGGGGGTAGTAGAGCCAAATTACTGGTGAAACGAAAGGATCAGGGATGCTCGCAAATTATGCATGAAGTTAAGGCGGAAGCTTAAAGAGGTTAAGGGAACTGCCAATACCCATGCGATATTAGCAGAATATCGTGAAAGCCGAATGATATTAAAACAGGAGATAGTGAGAAGCAAGAAAGAAAGCTGGAGGGCGTTTCTAGCTGAACTGGACGGCGATCCATGGGGACGGCCCTATAAGCTAGTGCGGGGAAGCTTTGCTAAACCAAAGGTAGACATCGCAGCTGAGGTGAAAGAAGAAATATTGCGGAATTTATTCCCACGTCACGAGGACTTCATTAGGAAGATGTACGAAATGGTGAACAAACAGAGCACAAACAAGTGCTCAGAAATACCTGAAGTTACAGTCGCGGAGGTGACAGCCGTGGCGGGCAGAATAAAGACAGGCAAGGCACCGGGACCCGACGGAATCCCACAGGCGGTAATTCGCTACCTGTGCAAAGAGTTCCCAGACTTCGTGGCAAATGCCGCAACAAAGCTGCTTCGTGAGGGGAGGTTCCCGAGAGAGTGGAAAAAAGCGGAGGTGGTATTGGTTCCAAAGGGCAGTGGGGGATATAGACCCATTTGCCTTCTGGACTCACTGGCGAAATGTTTTGAGGCAATCTTTGATGAGAAGTTAAGAAACTTCGCGGAGGAAAACGGCCTTCTCTCGGACTCACAGTACGGATTCCGCAAGCATAGGTCGGCCCTTACTGCGATACACAGGGTTATCTCAGATGCTGAAAGGCTACATAGCTCGACACCGCAAACCAGGGACCTGTTTATGGCGGTTATGCTTGATGTGCGAAACACTTTTAATAGTCTTCCCTGAAAAGTAATCTTAGATACCCTACATAAGAAGGGCGTCTTTAGTTTTCACCCTTATTGCTTCGGAAACCCCAAAAGGCTTCAGAGCAGCCGATATTGTAGCCTCCGATATTGATGGATGCACACCAGATATTTTTCCCTTTACTGTGGATCGCCCTCCACTGATCCTCGCTGACACCTTTATGTTGGCTAACTCCTGCAGCGACAGTAGCGTAGCTCTATCCTCTTCGGCCTCAACAACAATTAGAAGTTCCCCACTCCTTGTGAAACGGGGTTCTTCCATCTTTCCTTTGATGTGTTTAGCGATAAAGTCGCAGACATCATTAAAATGGAGCTCCAGGGAATTGTCTTCCGACGAAAATATTACTGCTTCTTGCTTTGCCACGACAACTTTCGGCGCACGAGATCGCCTGGACCGGGTCACCGTTGTAAACCCCGCTTCGTCCGGTATCTCTTCACCGTCTTGGACGCCACCGGTTGTCTCGCTAGTGGTTTCAACAAAAGCCTGCGAAACGCGCATATCTTTGCTGCGAGAGTCTTCCACAGGACTCGAAGCGGCACGTTTCCCACATCCCGCCTTTGGACGGTGAGCCGGACCGCCCGCATCGCTGAGTGATTCATCAACGCGTTCATCCGCAGTTCTTTCCACTTGCACGTACGCAGGTTTGTCACGTTGCACGATCTGCTCTTTTGTTGGCGTCCGTTGCACCGACATAGCTAGCTACTGCTATGCCGCGCCTGTTTACAAACAAGATATTGTTCATTTACCATGCAGTGTCAGGCTGGACTGTAGTTCGCGTTCGATTTGAAACCGTGGTGGTGGTATCCGAAGGGGAGGTAGTGACAACGGCGGCGTCGGTGATGAGAGTCGTGATGATAACTGGCGATAGTGAGTAGACTGAGGTAATTGTGAAGTAGAGCTGATGAAGAGAGAAAAAGATGATGATGCTGCTGATGGTGAGTATAATAAGGCCTGTAACACACGATGATGCTGATAATGATGACGGATGGGGTGGTTTCAATGAGGTTAACGGTGGATGTGGGGATGCTAGTAAACACGAAGCTGACAATAATGAAGGTAATGATAGTAGAGTGATGCTGGATACGAGATAGTAATAAAGCTACGAAGATAGTGGTGAGAAGTGAAGATGATGCAGGTAGAGGTGAGTGATGATGATGACTATTTAAGTTGACACTGCTTCTAATGAATTAGTTTCTAATGAATTAGAAAAGAGATGGATTTCCACGCAAAATTCTAGAATTTAGCGGTACTTTCCGAGAGCCACACACGAACACGTCTGCACCGTTTGAGAACAACTCAACAACTGAAGTAGAGAAAATGGTATTGGCCAATCGTCGAATCACCGTTAGAGAAGTTGCTGAGGACCTAAACATATCGATTGGCTCGTGCCATTCGATTTTTATCAATGATTTGGGCATGAGACGGGTCGCCGCGAAATTCGTACCAAAATTGCTCAATTGCGACCAAAAACAGCATCGCATGAACATTGCTAATGAGATGTTGGACTCTGTCCGCGACGACCCAAATTTGCTCCAGAGGGTCATAACTGGTGACGAATCGTGGGTTTATGGTTATGACGTGGAAACCAAAGCTCAATCATCTCAATGGAAGCTGCCGCACGAACCAAGACCGAAAAAAGCGCGCCAAGTTCGGTCGAATGTGAAAGTTTTGCTGACAGTTTTCTTCGATTGCAGGGGCGTGGTGCATCATGAGTTCTTGCCACAGGGTAGAACGGTCAATAAGGAATATTACCTGCAAGTTATGTGCAATTTGCGCGAAGCAATCCGGCCCCCTGTGACTTTTTCTTGTTCCCTAAACTGAAGAGGCCCATGAAAGGACGACGTTACGCTACGCTTGACGAGATAAAGACGGCATCGAAGGAGGAGCTGAACAAGATAAAAAACAAATGGTTTTTTGAAGTGCTTCGAAGATTGGAAAAACCGTTGGCACAAGTGTATAATATATCATGGGGATTACTTTGAAGGGGACAAAATAGATATTCATGAATAAATGAATATTTTTTGAAAAAACACAAAAGTCGCGATACTTTTTGAACACACCTCGTATACACACATCTAGTCTGGTGGTAACAGCTGATCGGTCGTATTCACGTCGAGCTCCGGCAAATGCGTGCCATACCTCGCGTATTTCGAGTTGATTAACACGGAACTCGTCACAGACCATCGTGAAGACTAGTGCGACTTACCTGCCGAGCAACACCTGGCAGTTCAGCATATATTGCTAGTTATTAGCAATATATAGTTAAATCGTGTGTGTGTGTGCGTTCGTTCTGGTGGCGATCTACCATTGCGTGTGGATCGCTTGTGTTTTAACATATACAACACAGTGAGTTTTTTAGTATATGGTTGTGGAGGAGTGCCCAGTAGATAGAGTTTTTAACGATAATTCCGAAAAGGGTAAGGTTCATAGTGAATCTCTTGGTAACTACTGAGGAATCCGCACTTTTATGAGCTTATATCCCAATTGTTTACATTCTATCCCAGACAGGCGCTTCGGCGGTCTTATGTGTCCCGTACAGCATATCGTACATATGACTGTGTAGGCACGGGAGGGACGTGAACAGGTCTTAGTCGTTCTAAACTTAATATATGTACCTAGGCAAAAAACATCTGTGCAAACTTGTGCTAGGGATCGTTCATAACATATATCTTATTTATGTAGATATAGTGCGAAACACTGCACGTATCTAGAGCCTTGTAAGATAATTTATTTTATATACAGGACTCTATGGGCGATTATATAGCATAAGTTCTTAATTATCTACTGGGTGCATTTTAACGTTTATTACGTTTGTCTCATAACCAAATTACTATATTATAATCTCACACCGACCACGCACACATTTTATTTTACTGGAAATACTGGAAATTTTCGACCAGTCCCATACACAGATGGGTGCTTGAGTGATTAAAGTGAACGTCGGGGGAAAAAGGGAAAGGAAAGGAGAGAGAAGGAAAGAGGAGATGGACCCCTTTAAGGGGGCGGGGCTACAAAGGTCCCCTGTAGAGAAGGAGTGCCGCGCAGGGCATAATAACCCTAGGAGCGATGATGTGCAGGCAGACAGCGCAGGAGCGAGCGCAGCGGAGGGAGGTTCTAGGTCAGAGTCTCCCACGGTGCAAGCTCACGAGAAGCTTCATGAGGATAGCAAGGATGGAAATCAAGGTGCTCTGCCATCTAGTATGGCTTGCGTGTCTACGGAGCGCGAACAAAGTTGCGCAACAACTTCTGGAGCCAAGAAAATAATGGCAGAGGGTTCGCCGGAGGGCGCACAGGCGACCCGCGGAACCCCTGCGCACATACTTGAACTAATCAAGGAGAACAGAGTGACAAAGAAGAATAAAGGATCATCAGTGCAGACGTTCCGGCAAATGTCGACGAAGCACTCGATAAACTTAATAAAGCTGCAGGCGTGCTCGCAGAGTTACGACGCCTGCACCCGACAACGTCGGGTGATATTAAAAACGCTATCAAGAGATTATAACTGGTAGCCTGGTGGGCATGCGAAAAAGAAGAGCAGAGAAATATTAAGGACACTAAAATAATTAAAAGCTTACGCGCAGAGCAAGCACAACTAAAAGCGCATAACGCGGAGCTCATAAAGAAGCTCAAGAAAATGAAAAAAACTCCCTGAAGAAGACAACGCAGACTGGCAAGAAGAGTACGCAAAGCTCGTGGAGGCATGCGAAGAAAGGGACAAGAGGCTAGCTGAAAGCAAGAGCATGCTGGACGAAAAGGACAAGCTGCTAGCAGATTACAAGGCAAAGCTTGAGGAGGCGAGACGACAGCACGGTTTGAATACTTACGCAGACGTATCGCAAGAAGGGCGTTTTACGATAGAAAAACCAACATGTAAACGGTGTAACAAGGAGATCGAAGCAGAGCATCTAAAACAGCTGAAAGACGCTGAGGTAGCTAGGCAGATCGTTGAAGCTTTAGCAACGAATACAGATGAAGACATAGTAGCTTTAATTTCCAAGGAGTGGCCTGAAGCAACCTTCCAGAGTACAACGCTGGTCAGAAGAGACATTACCGAAGTTAGAGAGATCAGGGCCATGCTTGTGGCACACGGATCGGCCAAGGATAGGGAAATCGCCAATAAACTTTCCGCGCAGAACCCATCTATCGGGGCCGCTGTGGATATGCAGCCTGGCAGTGTCGCGGTACTAAGAAGCAGCGACGTTATGGAAGTAGAAGACTGCGGTAACGGTCAAGAAAAGCATGCTCGCACAGAAACGCAGGGCAAAGCCAGAATACTCGTCGTGGGCGTAGTGGCGCAGGCGGACACGTCAAAAAGTTTCCTAAATATGTTGGCGAGGGTTATAGGCCGATGTAGAGCGCTCGCGGGTGAGGAACTTCCGACGCTGCATATTTCAGAGGAATGGGAAGGCCCCTCAATCAGAAAAGCAGTAGAAGCTTGCTGCAGAAGAGTAAATGGCAAGGTGGAACTGGCAGCCAGAAAGGGTCTAACCCCTGCCCTAGCACAGAGCACGCCCGAGGGCGACAGGAGGTTCTAGGACAAAGCACAGTAAGGAACAAGGTCAAGGAAGGGGAAACGCTTGAGGAAACACGTCGACATATCAGCGCATTCGTCAAACCCCAGGAGGCCGGGGTGAGGATGGGCCGAGTAACTGAAACAAAGGACGGAGATCTAATCATTAGGATCTCAGAGACCAGGCCGGGCGGAAGAGCCACCTTTGCGGACGCTATCAGAAACGGTGCCGCGCGAGAGGTCAGTGTTCGCAATACTCAGGGCGCCAACACGACTCTAGTACTGTGGGACGTCGATCCCTTCATGGACTCGGTCAAAATCAAAAAGGAGCTTAGAGACAAGCTGGGGCTCCCGGAAGAGGTCAGCATCCGCACAGAAGATCCTAGACGCGGAGAAAAGGGAGGGTGGAAATGTCTAGTCACCCTACCGAGGGCGGCCGCAAAGAGGCTACTGGCCCTAAAGCGGTTTACTCTTGGGAACTATATGTGCAGGCCTGAAGAGTGGATCAACCTCCCCACGTGTTATAATTGTCAGAAAATCGGCCACCTGGCTAGAGAATGCAAGGACCCCAAGGCAGACGCTCCGAGATGTTTTAGCTGTGGAGTAAGCGGCCACATGATCCGAGAGCGCACAAAGCAAACGGCACACTGCGTCGAATGCGAGAGTGACGGACATACAGCCAGTTCCATGGCCTGTCCAAAGTACAAGAAGGCTGTAGAGGACAAGAAGCAGCCTGCCCTGGACAAGATCACACAAACTAAAGAGCAAGCAACCAAGGAGAGAGAAGCAGCCAGCCGGAAGCAGCTCCGAAAGGAAGCTCGCAGAGTTGTCACGGACGAGGAAGGATGGAGCACAAAGGGTGGTGCCGGAAACCGTTCGGTAAACGCGACCGCCAACGACGGTTTCAAATCCGACGCCTCTGGTGCAGGAGATCCAACCACAGCCACAAAATAACAAGTCCGATCAAAGTCATCCAGGTTAACTGCAATAGAAGCCGCCACGCCCATACGATGGTGGAAGACATCGCAGCAAAGCAAGGAGCGGCAATCGTTCTCGTTTGTGAGCCTAACGTTACATTGGGGAAAACTAAAACAGAATGGATAATGGAGACAAGCAAGGATAAAAATGCGTGCATAATAATCCGGGACAGCTCGATACAACTAAGAAAGCAGGGCGCCGGCAGCGGATATGCCTGGATCGAAGTAGAGGGAGCAGGCCGAGTATACTCGTGCTATATAAGCCCCAACTGTTCCGTACATGAGTTCGAAGCATACCTAGATGATCTGGCTGTCTCGATGCAAAAAGACAGAAGTAATGACGAGAGCATAGTACTAGCCGGAGACTTCAATTCTGCCGCTAAGTTGTGGTGGGTCAGCCCGTACGGATCGCAGGGGGCAGCTCCTCATGGACTGGATGGCCGCCAACAACCTGACTGTGATAAACGACGGCGCGGAACCGACTTTCCAAAGAAACGGACAAGAGTCTTTTATCGACATCACATTGGCCAATGAAAACACAGTACAGGCGATCGGAGGCTGGAAGGTTCTCGCAAGAGAAGAGAATCTCAGTGATCACAATTGCATCGAATGGGTTCTCGAGGCGGTCAAGTCTCAACCACCACGGAAACCAGGTATCCCTCGGCGTAAACTTAAGAGTGAATACGCCTTTAAGAAGGCCTTTCAGGCCGAAATAGCAAAATGTGATAGCCTGCAAGACATAGCAAGCTACAGGAAAGTGGTTCAAAGAGCATGGGAGGTGGTCAGTACGCTAGCCATACATCCCAAAAGAACGGGGGTAGTAGAGCCAAATTACTGGTGAAACGAAAGGATCAGGGATGCTCGCAAATTATGCATGAAGTTAAGGCGGAAGCTTAAAGAGGTTAAGGGAACTGCCAATACCCATGCGATATTAGCAGAATATCGTGAAAGCCGAATGATATTAAAACAGGAGATAGTGAGAAGCAAGAAAGAAAGCTGGAGGGCGTTTCTAGCTGAACTGGACGGCGATCCATGGGGACGGCCCTATAAGCTAGTGCGGGGAAGCTTTGCTAAACCAAAGGTAGACATCGCAGCTGAGGTGAAAGAAGAAATATTGCGGAATTTATTCCCACGTCACGAGGACTTCATTAGGAAGATGTACGAAATGGTGAACAAACAGAGCACAAACAAGTGCTCAGAAATACCTGAAGTTACAGTCGCGGAGGTGACAGCCGTGGCGGGCAGAATAAAGACAGGCAAGGCACCGGGACCCGACGGAATCCCACAGGCGGTAATTCGCTACCTGTGCAAAGAGTTCCCAGACTTCGTGGCAAATGCCGCAACAAAGCTGCTTCGTGAGGGGAGGTTCCCGAGAGAGTGGAAAAAAGCGGAGGTGGTATTGGTTCCAAAGGGCAGTGGGGGATATAGACCCATTTGCCTTCTGGACTCACTGGCGAAATGTTTTGAGGCAATCTTTGATGAGAAGTTAAGAAACTTCGCGGAGGAAAACGGCCTTCTCTCGGACTCACAGTACGGATTCCGCAAGCATAGGTCGGCCCTTACTGCGATACACAGGGTTATCTCAGATGCTGAAAGGCTACATAGCTCGACACCGCAAACCAGGGACCTGTTTATGGCGGTTATGCTTGATGTGCGAAACACTTTTAATAGTCTTCCCTGAAAAGTAATCTTAGATACCCTACATAAGAAGGGCGTCCCGCCCTACTTGGTAAAGCTCACATCCAGCTACCTACAGGATAGAGTAATCTCCTGCGCTGGGGTTTCATTCCAGATGACAGCGGGAGTTCCGCAGGGATCGATCATTGGCCCGTTACTATGGAACATTGCCTATGACGATGTACTAAGGCTGCCAGGACTCCCAGGAGGGGTCCACCTGCAGTCCTATGCAGATGACCTAGCAATTATGGTCAAGGCCCGAACAGCAGAGGAATTAGAGCTAGCCGCTAACAAATCGCTCAAGGCAGTCGAAAGGTGGATCGAGAGAGCTGGACTGGAACTAGCTCCTGAGAAGTCAGAGGCAGTGCTGCTCATAGGAAGAAATCACTGCAGAGAGATTAATCTACGACTGCAGGGAACAAGTATAATATTCAGCAAGGAGGTGAGATACCTAGGCGTCCAACTAGACCGGGGACTCACAGGAGTGCCTCACCTAACGGAGGCAATCAAAAAGGCAAGCAAAGCGGCAAACGATATCGCCAAAATCCTGCCAAATATCTACGGACCTAGCAGAGCCTCAAGGAGAAGGCTGGTCATGTCAGTGGCGGAATCCATCGTCCTGTACGGTGCACCGGTATAGTTCAAAAAGAAGTGCGGAGAAACACATCGAAAAGGCCTACTCAGGAGAGCTCAAGGGGTACCGGCTCTTCGCATCACACAGGCCTACAGGACCGTGAGCACGGCGGCAGCTTTGGTTCTGGCAGGGACCCGCCCTGGGACCTCAAAGCAGATGAAAGACGAAGACTGTGGGAGCGTGGTCCAGATAGGACGACAAAGGAAGCAAAGGAAGAGGAAACGAAAGTAACACTTCTGCGATGGCAGGGGGAATGGGAGAGCCTCAGGAAGGACGAGGCGAGAGCCAAGGTCCGTGATCTGATACCGAACATCGAGAAATGGCTGAATAGGCCCGGAGGTGACATGGACTTTTTCCTAACGCAAATAGTCACCGGTCACGGAGATTTCCAGTCCTATTTATACAGGATCGGTAAGGCGCCTTCGGACACGTGCATGTTCTGCACGCTGGGCGTTGAAGATGACGCGGCACATACTCTCCTAGAATGCCCGTGCTGGGAAGAGGCTAGATGTAAGGCAAGCAACAGGGTGAGAGATAGTTGGACGAACGCGGGTGCCCAGAGACCTAAACACCCTCTCGTGCTCCCGAGAGATGGGCTAGCCCTATTCATGGATTTCATCTGCTCAGAACCAGCAGCATGGACCCTTGGAGCAGCGGTTGCGCGAGAGGTGCTGACGGAGAAGAAACTATGCGGGACGCAGAGAAGAGCGAGTTACGACAGGATTAGCGCAAGAAGAGAAAATTATTCTCTCTTGTCACAAGGCACGCCAGCCAGAGAGCAGACTTCGCCAAACAAGCAGGCGAACCTGGTCAGATAGTCCAGATGTCACCACCACGGCCCATAGTACTATTAAACGAAGATCTGGGCTGTGTCAAGGGCGTTATGAGAGGCAGGTTTTAGTGGGTAGGGGCGCGGACCATCGCGCCGAGTCCCACACACCAGAATGGAAATAAGGGGCCGTTTGCCTTTCTCCAGTCTGACGGTGCGTAAAATAGCATTTCCTCCTCTCAAAAATAAATAAATATATATATATATATATATATATATATATATATAATATATACATAAATATATATATATATATATAGATATATATATATATATATATATATATATATATACATAAATATATATATATATATATATATATATATATATTTATATATATATATATATATATATATATGCAATACCGCTGAATTCCGAGAGATCGACGTCTGCATTTGCCACAGTTTATAATTGCTTCCCACAAAACCTACGTAGAGTGTTCTAGGCGAGAATTTTCTTGGTATCGCTCCGCGGAACAAATCCTCTTACGGGAAGTTAACAATTAATTCAGCGTGTCGTATTTCGTTTAGCGTAGAGCGAAACAAAACGACTCACTGGTGTGCGTTTTCGCCTCGAAGAGGAACGAGAGAGAGAGAGAGAGAGAGACTCCTCGTTAAGTCCTCTCTGCCCGTGCCATAATTACGCCACTAACGGGAAGAACTAAAAACGGTATTCGCTTAGAGATGGTGTGTCCAGGTTCTACTTCGAGCGCATAGCTTCTTCTTCTTCTTCTTCCAAGGTGTCATCTCTGGCCAGAGCAGCCGCGCTAGTGTGGACGCGCGTTGCCTGCTGCCGTGACAGCCAGTTCCAGGCTGTAGATGTAGATGATGGTCCAACCAGCAGGGAAAAACACCTAAAAATGGTTAACCGTTAGAAGACGTCGCATCTCGCCGTAAGATGAGGCAATAGAGTAAAGCAATCATTGTAGTAGTAGTAGTAGTAGTAGTAGTGGGCGTCAGAAATAGACGGCTCGAGACTTGGTCGCACTGCTCAACGACGCACGGTTGAAAGATGCAAAAGTTTGCTGCGATGGGACGTTCCGAAGAAAAACGCTCTCTTAGCTTAATGGTGAGAAACAATCACTGTTTTGCAGTGCCGATAACACTGGACGATAATAAAACGGCGAGGACGACTTTAAAACTTTAACTGTCTGCCCGAGTGGTCTCTAACGTTTTTAATTTTTAATTCTTCGAGAGTGTATGGAGATCATATATCCAATATAGTTGTTAAGTTGTACTGCTAATAGAAGAAAATATTCGTATTAACGCTTTATCAACAAGAGTCATGAAACGACATAATATCCACGAATGCTACATGCCATTCCTCTGTATTGTACTAATCACAATATAACAGACATCGACATTATCGCTATTTGCATGGTGATCAGGCGTAGCAATTTCAAACGTATATAAATATTGTCCTTTTTTGGCGGTATGACGTTAAATTTGCCAGCAAGCAGCGCAGGAGAGAGACGACAGCAAATAACGGAAGACCACACAAGCTGCAAACTCACACGCAAATATATATTATACATATATATATATATATATATATATATATATATATATATATATATATATATATATATATATATATAACGTCACGAATGGTTCCACGTGTACGCAAGCTAGCAGCCACGCCTCACTCAACAGTTACATTCGGCAAAAAGGAAAGACATCTCTAAGCACGTGGTGCATATATATAAACTTGAAAGTTTGTATTTAATCAAAATAGTATTAAGAACATCAGTTGTCCTACGGTATCTCAGGGAGCCCTACGGCTGAGAGAAGGGACTCTTCGACTGACGCCGCGTTTCCCCGCTGAAGCTCGATCAATACCCGCTGCATCAGGTACTCTTCAGAACGAAGATCCTTTGTGGCCGCGTCTAGTCTTTTTCCAAGCTCTTTGAAAAATGTTGACGTTTCTTGGCCCATGGGTCGTCCATAAGTTTCTATGACGATTCGCTGGACGATAAACTGCGGACTGAGTTCTCTGTATTTGCCAACTTGCGGTCGTCCGCAAGACAAGCAGAGGCGCCAGCCCTCTGGCTAGTTCAAGCAACGTAGCTCCTGGCTAATGTACACAACACGGTGACGTCCCATACAAGCAAGCGACCTCTCTCCCAAGAGGTTAGTGTTTTACCGTCCGGTCGTAACCCACCATTGACGCTAAGGCCTAGTGGCTCTTTCACGGGAGGCACCTGTGCACCATGCACTGCACGGCAGACGGTCGTTCCGACACCGGTTGCAGAGATGAGCGGCACATACCGTCTCCTCCAGTCGCAGACCAGCCTCGATACGCTATGTGTTATTGTCCAGCATCGAACCTAGTTGCGACGAGGAAAGTGCCCGAAGCTCGTAGTCTAGCCTATATATATATATATATATATATATATATATATATATATATATATATGTGTGTGTTATAAACAGTGTCTCTTTACAGTCGAAAATGGATCGAAGCTCTGTAACTAATAACGTTGAGCACCACGATATAACACGAGTGCTGCTAGCGCAAGCCGACACCGTTGTCGAGAGGTTTCGTGTATCAACGATGGCAGCCATGAGGAGCTTCGCCGCGGTTTTCGTGCTCGGCGTCACTTTTCAAGTCCCTGGAGAAGAGAGCAGGCTGGTTGCCCGCTAACTGCCCAAAAGTGAAGCAGACAGTCTTTCCGTCAGAGATCGTTCTATTCTGTAGCTACTACCTGGCGTAGAAAATTGTGAAAATGACGTAGCTATGGCGCAGCTAAGCTGGCGCGGGTGTCGTTGCATGCTGCAAGAGTGGCGCAATGCTCGTACGTTAAACAAGTCACGAGAGTCCTTTTCGACAGTCTCATTCGTTATCTGCACGTTTTTGTGTGGACAGCAACAGGGCATTGGCCCGACTGTCCACACAAGACCGTGCGTATATCGTCATATCGAGATATCGCCAATCTTCTCCTAACTGGACGAGATTGGCGGTATCCGATTTCTACGTATTACAAAACTATACTACACGGTGGCCGTCCTTGGCAAGAACTTGCATAGCTGAGACGGAGCTACTAAATTAGGATGAATTACACCAGCCTCACTAGCTTTCCCTTTTCGCTAGGAATGACGTCATTAGCGAATTATAGGTATCATATGTTATCTATGTGTATGTAAAGAGAAAGATATTCTACAGTCACCTTTTTCGGCAGGTCACCGTAGAACGCCTGGCTTACGTAGCTTATGTCGTCGTGCATACGCTTATTAAGGGTATAATGAGACCTGATGAATCAATGATCTTAGGGTAATCTGTGTATTAAAGGTGCTTTAACTCAAGTGGTTGTTGGTTTTGAAAACTGGGAATACTTGAGATAGCGGATTATTTTTGAAGACGCCACGGGCCGCCAAATGTTATTGTAAAAAAATTGGCCTGTTCGTTTTAAAGGCAGAGAGTATCTTGAAAATGTATTGTTCCAAACAGCACCAAGAAATCAAGGGAAAAACCGACGGGCATTCTGTGTTTTCTGGCAGCTTTAGCTTTGCGTCCGTTAATAGGAATGGGTGATGAGGGCAGTTTGTTAGCGGCATTCCACAGCCAAGAACTATAGGAGATGATGCTGCGTCCATAGCATTGTGGGTAGTGACAAGGCCTAACAACACTTATAATTGGCGAGAAAGTGATAGTCGATCATTTATTATACACTGTCGTAGTTACGGGACGCATACTTGGGGCCAATCGTCCGTGTATGTCACATCCCTGCGGCCCGGCCGCTGGCACTTGAAGTGTGTGGGCAGCCAAACCCATTCGTCCGGCTAGCACAATTTCTCCCTAGGAATACGACGTGCAACCGATCTGGCCCAGACCGCATTCTTGGGTTCAATCACCACACTTCATGAACTGATTTTATCTATATCTCCTTCGAACGTCAAGTCATTTCTAGAACGGTTCATGGAGTCCAAAAAAGAGGAGTTCGCCGCATGTCACCGCGCGATGCTTGACGACACACGCCAGCATGCTCTGGATGCTGTGCTAGTCGAAGCCAGCAAAAGAAGCTCCTGGACACCACGGCTGATGCACTCGGCAAGGCACGCCTACTAGCAGCTTTCAACGCTACGAGCGCAAAATGGCTTCAAGCCATTCGCGGCTGCTGGCAACGATGCTGGACAACACAACACTCCGCATCGTTGCCGGCCTGCGGTTAGGGGAGGCTGTGTGTGCACCTCATAGCTGCTCCCTGTGCAACACACCGGTATCGCCGACGGGAGAGCACGGCCTCAGCTGTCCTAGGAGCTGCGGAAGACATTCGCGCCACGCCGCCCTCAACGAAGTGATTTCAAGAGCGTTGCATTCCGCTAACGTACCCTGCAGAAAGGAGCCAGTCGGGCTAGCAGCGGACTCAGCCTTACGTCCAGACGGAATGACCTTGGTTCCGTGGTCCTCCGGAAAGGCCCTTGTGTGGGACGCAACCGTGTGGGACACGCTGGCGCCGTCTTGTAGGAGCCGAGCTTCCAGATCAGCAGGTGCTGTTGCCAATTTAGTGGAGCAGCGGAAAAGTCTGAAGTACCGAGAGTTGGAGGCATCTTTTATAGTGCAGCCAGTTGCCATAGAAACAATGGGAGTCATAGGCGAATCAACGGTAACATTTCTGAAAGAAATTGGGAAAAGAGCGGCAAGTGAGAAGGATGAGAAAAGGGCAGGAGAATTTCTGCTACAAAAATATCAATTGAAGTGCAACGTGGAAATGCGGCTGCGGTGCTAGGTTCGCTGCCTTCAGGCAGTGGTCTACCGGGTCTGCTCTGATTATGTATTAGAATTATGTTGTGTATAATGTATAAATAAACGTTTTATTGAATTTTCAACAAAAAAAATCTCCCTTATGTTAGCATGGCTTCAGATCCGGAGATTCGCGTTACGGCGCGCACCTGCGACACCACCACCAAGGCAGACCAGGCGTTCGATCTGCTGAGGTGCGGTTCTAAAACTCGAAGAGCCTGACAGTCCGGCAGAACTAGTTGCGAGCGGAGGCAGCGGCGTTCGATGTCCGCCTCCTTCATCAGAGAGTTGACCTCTCAGAGGACCGTGTTGCGTTCTATGGCTAGAATTAAAAACAATTTTAAGGAGGCTGTTTTTAATCCTAGACCCGTCCCCTAAGGGCTGTGAATTCACCGTGAGGTATATCTTCAATGTACCGAGGGCCGGACAGGTTGAGACATCTAGGGTTTGCCCAACAGTCCTTGTGGCAGCATGGCCGCTGACTCTCAGCTACGTCTGCCACCCGCAGTCTACCTGGAAGTCGCCGCGACCCGTCCGCGGGTCCCGTGCCTCCCCTCCTTGAGACGAATGATCAAATCGTCGTTGTAACTCTTGCTCAGTCCGTACACAGAGCGAACGTCTTGACCGGGAACTCGCCCCCAAAGAGCAGTACGAGTCGCGCACCGCTCTGGCTAATGTGCCGTTATAGACTCCGTTAGGGGTGTCTCTTGATCTTTGGCGGCTCCGGATCATCAGCTCCGAAATGTGTTTCGCTAAGCATTAGAACTGATTTATTCAGTTCTTTGCGTATGTCTAGTTCAACACTCGCCCATGTTACTTTGACTTGTATTACTAAAGTTAGAGAGTAGATTTCGAGTTGGTCACGAGCATAGGCTATTTGTGACGATTTCACGTACTGTTGTCATTTTCGTAGGCAAGTTTTTGTAGAAGAACTGCTGTTATAATTGCTGTTGTACGATCAACGTTTTGGATAGTGCAGCGCTCTGTCGACAAACCACAGTCCTCCAACCTGATTAGGCTGTTTCAATTGCCTTTGCCACCGTTGACTCTGCTACTGTTGCACTTCCTCTCGTAACCCTTGGGCGTGATTCAGAAGGGGAATACAAAGTTTGGCGAGGCAGACGCATACAATAATCTGGAGTTACGGAAAACAACGCTGTACGGTTGAAGGCTCAATGCGAGACTGAGGCGGGCAGTACACAGCAAAATTAGAATCTTAATCTTCTTGATAACTGGGGAAATCAATCGTAAGGCGGAATGCGCTGTAGATACTTAGTTGCAGATAGATTTCAAAATACAATTCTGCTAAATTGGCCAGATCGAACAGTCAAACTCGAGCAAAACTTTCAGTTAAGTACTCTCCAAGGAGCTCCGACGAGTAAAGTAATGTTGATGTTTAAAATATAGATAAATATCTATGTATCATGGGAGTCCGGCAGATACATTTTCGTGCTCGTACTCAATCGATGAGAACGAGCCACGATTAAGCAACCATAAGCTGAAGGCGATCGGGCGTAACAGCCAACGAACGTCGTGCAGGTATGATTACTGCTAGAAACTACTGGCTTCTATATGAGAAGTCAAACCGTCCAGTCGCGAAAAGGCGAAAGATTATTGTGAACTTATTACTGAGAACGTGCAGAAAATGCACCGGGGAGTGAAGTACCGTTACAGTAGAAAAACTGACGGCGCAAGACGACGACCCGAGAGAACAAGGGGCGATATTTGCAACGTTACCGACACGCACTGCCTGTAAAAGTGGGCGTTGGTTATCCAGGAACTGCCAATGCTGTCGGCCTCTGCGCCGACAAGTGGTCCCCGGCCTCGTCGCCATACGGTTGGCCCACCACAAGGCGCGCCGAAGCATCTCAAGAACCTAAAAGTGCTTGAGACAGATATTATGGCGGCTGTGCATATAGTGTTACGTGGCAGTCAAGGACTGCGGAGTATGTGCCGGTGTGAACAAGAGTAATCCGCGAACGGCTCCCCTACCAAGGTCGTGCCATAGTCCAAGAAACTCTGGGAAAGGGTAATCATTCTGGATCCCCATCAGTTTGCTGTTTTTCACAATTAGTAGTCTGCAATCGACTGCAAGTGGGTCGGATGAGAAACTGTTACCGGAGGCATTCACCCAGAGAATAATCAAGATGCTACATTGGCTGTTCTCTCAGGAAGGCATTCCCGACCAGCGTATAAACGACGACGAATGAAAGCAATCATTAAGATGAAGACGGCATACGGAACGACCGGGAACTCGCAACAGAATTCCTGTATGAGGAGCCCAAACGCAAATCGAGGTTGGATAAAAGAGATCCCGGAAGATGATACAAGTCTGAAGGGCAGAAAAACAAAAGCAGCAAAAAGCTACGCAAATACACCACGAATGGGCATAATCCTTTAGGACGGGAGGAGGGAGAGCTAAGAGGAATAAAACAAATACGGAACCCGATGTGCAATCGCTCCACAGGTTTAAACAGAAGCACTCCCTGTCGAGCGACGGGAAACGCTGGCGACAAAACGAGCTGGTTCTAATATCCCCACACAACTCTTGGCCTGCTCTAAAAATCGGCTCGTTGTCATTATGTAGCTTCATCTATATTGCATTTGGACTACTTGACCACCTTTCCTACTCATAGAGCTCGTAATAATTTTCTGCCACGCCGCGGTGCAAGTCGACAATAGAATAGAATAGAATAGAATAGAAAACGCCTTTATTTACCGAATAAAGGGTAAGAAGGAAAGCTAGGTGGGCAAGGACGCCCCCAAAACCTCCTTGTTGTGCAATTCTCTGGCTACACGCCAGGTGAACATATTATTGACTGTTTCAAGTCTTGGAATACATTTTGGTAAAAACATGATTTGACTTCTGCGATTATTCATTGTCACGTCGAAAAAACGGTTGATAAGATCGGCACTTGAAAGTTGCGATAGTGCTCGCGTGTCGTTGTTCTTCAGTAAAAACGAGAGCGACGGAAGGTTTACAGCATTCGGGTCAATATCACATCTTTTACAGAGCCTTTTTAGAAATCTTCTCTGAATACCTTCAAGCATGCCTATGTGCTTGCACAAGTGTGGGCTCCAGACAGGTGAACAATATAAAAGTTTGGATAGCACAATTGCTTTATACAGACGAATATACACATTTGGGTCCTTGATGATAAAGCAACGGAACAGCGTGTTCACAAGTGTAGATGTTGTTTTGACTAGCTCTCTTATATGTACAGAAAATGTTAGATCTGTTGACATTAATACACCGAGATCCCGAGCAACATTAGCGGTGGGCAGAATTGTCCCGTTAAGCTGATACTCCAGATTAAAGAAGCCATGTTTCAAAACGAGGCATTTCGAAACTGATAGCTCCATGCCATTGTCAATGCACCAGCGGCAGATGCCATCGACAGCAGACTGTAACGCAGTGTGCGCTGAGGGAGAGTCCAAGGGTGCGTATATCTTTAGGTCATCGGCGTACAGTAGGTATTTAACACTCGACGGAATATAAGATTTTATGTCTAAAACAAACACTGTGTACAGCAAAGGAGAGACGCAGCTCCCCTGTGGGACGCCGGACGGAGCCAGTCGTGGCTCACTGAGAGCTTCCCCGCATTTGACTCGGAACGACCGATTGTGTAAAAACGCGGCAAGCCATTTGCGCGTTTGTAAATGAACCTGGAGCGTCTTCATCTTGTCGATAAGAAGCTTATGATCAACCCTGTCAAAGGCACTCTTCTGGTCAAAATATATACAGTGAAAATCTTTTTTGGCATTTATGTACAAGGCCCAATCGTTTGTCATTTCTAATAGTTGCGTGCACGTAGAACGACGAGGTACAAATCCGTGTTGGAAAGTATCAAAAAAATTATTCACAGTCATATAGTTAGTTACGTGTTTGACTAAGATCTTTTCAAAAATTGTGCAGGCGATGGAACACTGAGCCACAGGGCGATAATTCTCAACGCGCTTTTGGGCCCCTTCTTGTGTATCGGTGTGACAATGCTCTGTTTGAAAACTTCTGGGACTACGGTGTCATTGTATGAACGTTCGAAGATGAGTTTTAATGGCTCCGCTAAAAATATAGCTAGCTTTTTAAAAAATATAGGTGGGGATGCCATCAGGTGTATGGCTGCATTTGGGTTTCAGAGATAAGAGTTGCATGTAAATGTCATATTCGTTAAAATCAATAGGTGAGTCGCTGTAGCTCGTAGGAAAATAAGATGTCGACATGGGTGAGACGGAAGTCCCTGGCACCGTGTTGAACAAAGATGAGAAATGAGCTGCTAGAAGCTCAACCTTCTCCTCGTCTGTCGATGCCGATAGTGAGTTAGATTCCAGGGTTGGTGGAGACTCGTTGCTTGTGAGGCGCGAGTTCGCGTAGCGGAAGAGGGGACCGGCTGTCCTTGACGCTTATGCTCATCTCGGTCAGGACGCGGAGACGCTTTGTTGCTTTCATGAGTTTCCGATGATACGTAGTGGACGAAGCGGAATCAGGGAGCGAGGAAATTACTCGCTCGAGGCGGGCTACGTGTGAGCGCAGTTTCATGAGCTTCTTGTCGACTACAAGAGGAGTAAAGGCTTCGATCAGAAAACGACAGCACCGCATGAACTTGTTGTACATATCGTTAGCATCATGGCAGTCTAGAAAGAAAACCCTCCAATCGATGAGGTTAAGGTGGTTGGCCATTAGCTCAATGTTCATTTGTTGAAAGTTGAAATTACACAGCATTTTGATTGTTTCAGAGACGTCCGTTATGAGACTGAACGAGATGAGCTTGTGATCAGAGCTGATGATTGGGTCGCGGATGTCGGTGTTGTCGACAGTGTCAGGATGAGTGGTCAGCAAAAGATCGAGAGTAGAGCCAGCATGATGCGTGGGACCATTGATAAGCTGAATTAGATTGTTCTCAACGATGCAGTTGACGAAAACCGCTTCCATTGAATCAGCGGAGGTGGTTTCCGCAGTAGCCCAGTCGATTCGAGGTAAATTAAAATCACCAACAATGACCACGGGACCGTCAAATTGGCAGTATAAATTGATTGCGTCACAGCTTTTGTTTATTCGTTGCGCGCGGCACATACTGTCACCGGAATTTGATGCATAAAAACAGCAGAGGCGAAGCTTGTTGTGAGGAGTTAGTAGATCGACTGCGATGTGCTCGCCGGGTATATCACACGATACAGGTATAACATTTAAACGAGCAGAGACCTAGAATACACACTCCACCGCCTCTCGACCCGCGATCCAGCCGGAAGCATTGAAACATATTATTGAAGTGAGTTCGGCCGTCCGTTATGGACTGGTTGAACCAGGTCTCACACAGAAAAATGAGATCAACATTATTGGCTACACTGTAAGAGAAAATAGAATCAATGGCGCCTTGTTTTGCCGCTGAACAATAGGCGTGCCATCTTGGCAGTCATGCTGCTTATTCTATGTTGTGGCAAGTTGCACTTACTAGTTAATATTAGCTAACTAAATTAGCCTACAGGAAAACTGCCATTATCAAGTCAGCCAAACGACTTTTCATAATAGTCAAGTCAACGGTATTTTATTTAGCCAAAGGGAGGAAGAAGGTACAAAGATCTGAAGAATTTTCCTAAATCTCGCAAACGCAAGCTCTAAGTACTCGTCTCATGCGCCATGAGAACAAGTTATAAACTCTCTAAAAATTATTCTCTGTCCACATATATAACCTCTGCCAGCACACGTATATATGGCTGCTGAATATGGTTGCTAATTACGTATAAAAAACAGCATTTCGCGAGAGGCAAGATAAGTCGTTAGTCAAGGTAAATAAAGAATAACAATATGTATAGTTTAGTAAGTCAAACTTATGCGCGAATTGTAAATCTGTTCTAGTATATTTTTATTATTATTCAATGAGATACGTCTCTGCAGGAATAGGAAAGTGCAGCAGTATAGAAGAATAGGCGGAAAATTTGGTTTGCACACACTGACACCACTGCAGGAAACTCGTAGGTTATCCACACGCTAGACATCTCTAAATCTTGTATTTCGCAGTGAACGTACACGGGGCTGGGAGCCTTCCCGATCAAAAGTAGGTAGGACTGAACATCCTCGTCAAGGTCATAACCGTAAGCAAGGAAGTCGGCTCTCTCAGTCACTGCACGTTGTCGTAAGCTATGCATAGCATTGGGCCAAGTATAGAAACTTGTGGCACTCCTGCAGTCACATTAAAGGTTAATTCCTGGGACTAGATCGTCCGGTCATGTAGGTGGTGGGATATGACTCTATTAAAGTAAAACCAAATTTTATCTGTGGAGATTGTCGAATATGACTTGCAAAATCCGTATTGGAGGTCGGATAAGAAGTAGCTCTCCTCTGAAAAGTCTTAGAAGCGTGTTTCGACAATGAACCAGGGGAGCCTAGCAAGTAGATTAAGTGGTAGCGCCCTTTGGGATCAGAACAAGCTCTGCGGCCTTCCATTCGGTCGGGACGAGCCGAAGCGGAACATGTTCGTTGCCACAATGGCCACTAATTCCGGATATACTTTCATCAGTAGCTTGGCTGGGAAAACGGGGATACCGTCTGGGCACGGCGTCTTTTCTGGCTTAAAACGTTCCGACGTCTTGTATACATAAAGTATATGTTTTACTATAGACGCAACCTTGTATACCTGTTGCGGTATTACTGCCGGAGGTTGTTTTTCTTCAGCCCTTGGGACCTTAGGTGGGGAACGCGGTTAAGAGGAGGGTGACACCACTTTATGGATGGTCTTGGGTGTTAGGTTTCCCTTTTTTTAGGACGGGACACCCCTGTACCATCTTATACAGGCGGCCCCAGGAATCGTCTTTTAGCTCGTCGAGAAAAGCTCTTGCATAGTATTATTTTAAGCAACTTAAAACTTAGAACTTATTGGAATGGTTATGGACGTACCACCGAAACTGACTATTCAATATTTAAGGCGCGGTACTGCAAACACCTCATACGAATACACACTGATTATAGTATTTAATAAGACCTCGCGGCTTACATAGAGGGGTGTAGATAAAATATACCTAACCTTCTTAAATACATGCTCCATATGGTACTTGAAAGATAAATGCGGATTTCAGGTAATGCCTGGGTTAGTAATAGTTTAAAGTACTCGGTACGCTGCACTGCTGTATTTCCAATACTTCCAGGTAGATAATACACTTTGACGAACATACGACTACTCTTGCTTTGCACGCTCTTATCCTATGTCTGTGAGTAATAAAACGTTCGATATTACAAACAAGCGATTTAGCCTCACGCTATGTTTTATGACTTTTTTAATCTATAACAAATATATTACCTGTGGAACAAACCCAATAAATTGAGAGCGCACGCCGCAGTTAATATATAATAATGAATATTGGTTAGGGAGAGCGTAATAATTCTGAACGGCACGCGGCTAATCGCAAAATAATTGAACTAAGATATATGCCTCCTTGCGGTGTCTTTTTCAATGACCGACAAGGATATAAATGAATAAAAATTATCAAATATATATATATATATATAATCTATATATATATATATATATGATGGACAGCTATATGACAGCAGCAACTAGGCAAATAAAGTTATATGCTTCATTAACTAACAAAATAGTGGAGAGGATGCAGGTCGAAGATAATGCGTCTGTCTTAGTCAAAGGATCCGTGAATGTGTCGCGTCCAAATTGTTTTAGCGACACTCTGTGTGGATAACTCAAAATACTACCATACATTATATTTATTTAAAATGCACCCTGTTTGGGTATGTAAAACACTACGATACCGCTTTTGCAGCAGAAAAAGCAAAGTCAACCCACGATTGTGCGGCCTTGACTAAGGACCAACCTATTACAACCTACAACATTATGTTGTAGGTGCAATATGCATTTGGCCTGAGTTGTACAGCTAGTAGCCGACCTAAAAAATGCGTTTAATAGTTTTGTTTTGCATTTTTCATATGATGTCTGCACATTCTGCTGAAATAACAGGCGCATCTATCTTAGATATAACATTTTCAATAACGTGCTTCGAATATGGGTCCAATATTCGTTGTTAAGACGTTGCTATGGTTATTGTCAAAGCGTTACTACGATGATGCCAAATTCTGCCAAAATGCCATCTAGGTATACATACTATAGTGCAGAGGGTAGTTAGCTGACAAATCGATTTCCTTCCGGAAGTTGGTAATATGCGCTTTCAGAAGGTGCCTGTAACGTCGGATCTCACGGACAACCGCCCGTGATGGGTGGATAGGTACACCTTGCCTCATCAGGCTTCCTGGTGGGAAGCCGGAGGGAGCCCCATGGCAAGTCTCTGTCGGCTCGATTTGCACACGATTCTCCTGGCTTACGCCGCACGCGCGCCAGTGAATAATTTATTGAGACTAGGTGCGACAACGGCAAAGCGCTTTTTTGCTTTCTTTCAGCTTAGATTTTACTTCGACTAATTTGTTTGGATCCGCAAACAAACATTTTCAGTCGTCTCTTCTTTTTAATTTTTTTTAATTCTGACACTGGCGATGGCTTATATGAAGCCAGTTGTTCTCGTTATTGTTACCATGTGAAAGCCTTGGACTAGTATTATTATTATTATTGAACACTTAAGCCAGATTTATCATATTCTGCTCTCTTCCTGTCAATCCATGGCGCCTATGATAAAAGCCACGCTTCCTCTACGAACGAAGCCATCATCTATCTCAAAAACAAGGCCTCGCGTCGATTGCCTGCAACGTCTTTTATACGTTTTCCGATATCGTTCAGGATTTTCGTTCTACCTGTGCTGACGGGGCCGAGTGTCTCCAAATTAGGTACAAAGTGGTAGCTTCTTGATAGCTCGAGATACTTCTTTCGTTTTTCCGAATCTGCGCGGTTTGTAATTCGTTCAGATTTAACTGCGCTGTGGCGTATGTATGAAAAGGCCGCCGTGCATGACACGGTTATATCCCATACAATGCTTTATACGTGTGACCATAGCGGAATGGTAACCCCATCAGGTCACAGCTCACTGCTACCATTAAGACTTTCCGGCTCGGGTGTGGATGGTATCCCTGCCTTTCTAAGGGCTCTTCTTACTATGGCGTTGAGTTCAGCGTATCTAGTAAGTCTGCCGGAACTTTTTAGACAGCTTAAAGGGTGTAGACCGTCAGAGTCAACAGGTTGGCCACATGGGAGACGTGCAAAAAACTGGTAGACGGGGGAGCCTATCCTAAAAGCTGACACCATGCTGAAGGAGTTAGGGTCCAACATGTTGCCAAACCGGCGAGAGCGTGGAGCCAGCTTGCCGCTACAAAGACGGCACGCTCTCTTGTTGATGTTAGCAATTCATAATTTCTCATGCAGACTTCTAAGTCTTGTAAACGTCAAGAAGATGTTGGCTCACGTACTTTCTCGGAGGGCCCGAATCGAGTTGCCCCATGACAGTGATATTTGCCATTATAGTTGTGTTTTAGTTTAATCTTTGCGTTCTATCAGTAGGTGATTCCAACAGGGAACCAAATTGAGTCAAAGGTGCAACATAGCACACTACAGCTAGATCCGTGGCTCTTCTTGTTCCAAAACCTCCGTCCCTGAAGGATAGCTCTCTCCTACATGATTCCTTCTAAGTTATTGTTCAGTATCTTGCTTCGAATGTCCCTGGTGGTATTTTTGTAGGCTGCAAGGTCTTCAATATATTTTAGAGTCTGGTATGTTCGTAGCATGGAGCTCAATTTTGGTAACCAAAGACTGTGTCTCCAGAGGCATAGAGCCACCTGCGGGCGCATACTTGTCCATAGTGGGCAAATCCTCAACGGGGTCTCTCGTTTATCGTCGCATCCAGAGCGCGTGATATCCATGCAGGTATTACAAGGACACCTAAAACATCTCGGTTACCCTGAGTCGTAAGAGATATCCCAGAAAAAAACTTTCATGATTGCTTGTATAGCTTGCACGACATTCGCAAGACCTCCCAAGACAACGTCGTTTAGATACCAGACATTAAAGGGGACCAGATCAGAAATGCCGAAGCAAACGGAGCTAGTCCCAATGGGTCTCCCCGTTAAATGCCAGTTAGTGACTCTATGGTTATATCTTTGTTCTAAGTGAGGATTAATGAATCTTTATAACCCTGTCATATCATCAGATAGAGTCCTAGAGCTTGCCTCTTCACGTCAACGAAAATCTTGTCCCTTTTCATTGTGTTAAATTTGTTTCGAAAATCTAATTTGAGTAGTTCCTTTGTCGAACCTCCTGTTTCCAGAGAAATACAGTAGCCTCTGCTTCTCCTCTAATGGCAATACCCATTAGACAGGGTGAAACCGCAGCAACAATGCTTCGTTTGTTTATAGCAATCGCGATCTGTAAAGCCATTCTGCGTATAGTTAGTCTGCATGATATAGGCCTGATGGAATTATTCTTCTTTTAAGAAGAATAATTGATTAAGAAGTTTAACGGGCAGTTAAACTTGCGCCGTAGAACACGGGTAGGCAAAATTATCGCAAAGCCCCGTTGAGCTCTCCAGCCATAAATATTCCCAGCTCATCCACGCTCTAAGGATGGGACCCTTGGGCTGAGCACGTCGCGAAGATGTCAAGGCTGTAAGTCATCCAAGCCGGCTCTACTTGCAAAAGGGAAAAATCAAATGGTCTCAAAAACGAGACGTGCTTTAATTATGTCCAGGTCTAGAGTGGCAGGCTGTTGCAGGAAATCTAAGTTTTCTTGATACCCGGGTGAGCAAATGGGGTGTTAGCTCAGGTTCTGTATGTTCATCGCGTCGTGCCAATGTGTCTGAGAACAGTAACGATTGAGCAGCAAAACTCATATCGCCCTGTGCTAATTTTGCCTCTGCGTGGCCCACGTTGTCTTAGGCATTAGTGGAAACATCTTGCCGATCGTGCTAGGTAGTCGCGTGAGTGATGGTCGAATCAGCGAGACTTTGAAGTGTTTGTAACTCTATTTCTGCTACATTACTTTTAATAATATTAGTTAGTATTATCTCCTAATTTGTAGACGAGGTAAACATCATAAATGAAAGCACCATAATAGAATTCCAATGTTCAAGATTGAGCTTTATACTAAAGTTGCTTAATGCGATGGTGTATGATGTAACACAGATTTATCCGGCCCCACGAGGTAAAATTCTGGCAAATCTTGAACTACTGCAAGCTCCCCTGAAAACCTGACCCGGCATCTCAGAAAGCTCTCAAATAAACACAGTGAAGCACCGGATGGTATCAACGCGTTCGTATGTATACCTTTATTGCTAATATTCCGACGTTCTCTTAAAGAAGGAACTCTACCAGATCTGTCCCGCTGTGCCATTGTGTGCCCAGTGCATAAGAAAGGGGGCAAGACTGATGCACAAAACAAACTTGTATTGTTTACTTCTGTTGCCAGCAAACTCTTTGAGAGTATGATCGCTTAAACCGTCTACAAAAACGCAAGTCTTTAGGGACTTATCCCAAGATAACTTACCTAACGACCAGGCTAGTCCACAAACCTGCAGCTGCTTGATCGTATTTATTTGGACTTCAAGCCGGTATTTGAAACGATCACACCTAACAAACTCTTGCAGGTTTTCTATAGTAATATATTAGTGGGAAATAGTCGTGATGATAGCTACATTCCGTAGTGCATAGAATTTTCCGGGTCCGCGTCACTGACTGTTTATCATCCTGTGTTCAAGACACTTCTGGCTGCCCACAGGGAGCATACTTGGGCCGCCTATGTATATACATATTGTATACTGATTCACTAAAGTACATCGTTCCAAAACATAGACATATGAAAGTTTTTGCAGATAATATTAAGATGTATACTTTGTGAGGTCATTCCGATATGCAGGGGTTGGTGGCTCTCTTCTGAGCGTAATTTCTAGCTTCTTTGATGAGGACACCTTGGGAGTTCCAGAAGGCCACAGTTGTAATGTACGCAGATGACGTAATGGTTGCTCATCATGACCTGGGTGCCATCAAGCGCATCACTTCTCTGGCGGAGGTGTTTCTTGTCTCAAGGGGGCTGGAAATAAACGTTATGAAGACCAAGGCTATGAAATTCAGAAGAGGAGATCGATCGACTGCTAAGGACGTTACACGTTGCGGCGGCCAAGCCTTGGAATTCATCAACTCTTTCCGGAATCAGGGGCTTCGACTTCATTATACTGGAACGACCTTCACTGCTCACATTCCCGAGACAGTGCGCACAGCCCTAATCTCTCTTTATGGAGAGGTAGGCGACGCCCGGCGACTGTCCGTTCCGACGGCAGTGGCACTTTTCTACTTCAAGATTGTTCCAACGCTGATGTATGGTCTTGACAGAGTATGGGAACATCGGCAAATTTTGGTTTGCTGTTGAAGTTGAACAAGCCCGACTAGATATTGGAGACCTGGATATTTTCAGTGCCTCTCACCTCTGGTTTGGTCTTGCATGTGACAATCGCCACGTCTATACCAGATGCATAGTTCGTGGCTATCATCTGTTCGAATACCAGCTTCTACGAGGAGTGCCCCTGTCGACTGTGCTCTCAGGCGTGTATGAAGTTTCATGCGTCTGCCTGCCTGACCCTTGCGAAGAGATCACTGCACTGACTCTCTCGAATAACATGCCGCGAGCAGCTGACTGTATAATTGTATAATCTGTATAATTATCTATGTTATATGCATACTCAATAAGAGTGAAATAAATATTATGATGATTATGTATTGTTGATGATGATGTCAAGGCTGCTGCCTTACAAACAGTATTAAGCAGCTTCTTTAACTTGATCTTAAATAGTCCGTACATAAGTGCGCTTCTCTACATTTTGGTAGAAAGAATCCTAGATAGTCCTACACCCTTGGCGGTGAGCATCTACAAGCTGCAACAATTATAAAAGACTTGGGTGCATTGACTTGTATTAATGTAAACTATAGGTTATATATATAACTCAAACTGTCGCCCGCGCGTCCAGAAAGTTAACTGGATTATGTGGATGTTTGTACTGTGTGATGTTAGGCTCTAAAAACAGTACGTACTACTAATATTGTACGCGTCCCCTGTTTGGAACACAGGCCCTGCGAGAGACACGAAACTAATCTCCACAATACGCAACAGATTTTTAAATCGTGTTAGATACAGGTGCAATATTGACCCTAGGCAGATCGAATGCGATGAAATTGTACAGCTTTTAAAAGACAACGATACCAATTTTTTAATAAAATCTGGCAGAACGAGGAAAACCTGCAACAGTTTTTCAACACGGTCGTAATACCAACGCGCAGTGGAGCAAATTTATACGCAAAAGCCTCCGCAAAGAAAACCTTTGTGAGCAGCCTTTTCGGATGACGCATAGTTGCCAAGCGCGCAATTGTGACGTTCTACCTGGAAATAAATATCGCCCTTTTACTATTCATAAATAAAGCTATGTGCTTTCTCTCGTACTAATAATTTCGAGTCAGGTTGGCTATCGGTGTTTAATATGGTGGCTATCTGGTTACTCAGTCTAGGTATCATTATTATCTGTACGGAGGCTTTGAGAAGGAGCTAAATAGTGTTTACGTGTTATGTGAATTTTAAGGCCGTTAGAAAAGTTTACAGCTTGACTACAGCGGGAGCAAACCGTTCGACCACCAGAACCGTTCACAAAGGTTTTTAAATAGGTAGTCCCAGTTTCGGATTCGAGATATGACAAGACACTATTGATAACTGGATTTTGATCCAGCCAATTGGAGAGCATGGGTTTAATTTTCTTCCGTATTTTTAGCATCGCAATGACAATATGCGGAAAGTAATTTGATGGTCTGTTCTTCTTCCCTGCATGTGACTTAATAGGCGTTTTTTCTAAACTATGTCTTTTTGTTGCATTTTTTCTGTGCTAAAATGACGGGCCTGGGCCGGCGCCTCACGAGCGACGAAAAGGCCCAAATCAAGGCTCATAAGGACGTCCGCCTCTACAATAACAAAATTTCGCGTTGATTGGGACGTAGTCCCCAAGTAGTGAACGACTTTGTGAATTTAGGAGAAAATTACGCTGTAAAAACAAGTTCCGGGCGTTCAAATGCCATTTCGGAACGAAGCAAGAATGCAATGTTAGCAAGGAAAAACGAAACTTGTCAAAACGGCACTCAGATGGCGGTTTGGTGTTGATCTGGGCCGCTGTCGGATATCATACAAAGTCGTCGATTGTGTTTTTAGGCGGTCGTGTTAATTCGACGCGCTATAGAGATCTACTAGAAGAGCAATCGGCGCATTCTTAGCTAATAATGGGAGGGTCCGAATTCGTTTTTCAACACGATAGCGCCCACTCTCACTCCGCCAGGTTGATCGGAAGCAGGTTCGAACAACGTCATATTGAGGTCCTACGCTGGCCTGCAGTCGCACCTGATCTCAATATCATCGAGAATGTGTGGGACTGGCACGCCAAAAAGGTTTACACCAACGAAAGACAATGATTAAATCAGGTAGAACTAATAGAAGCAATTATGAAGGCTTGAGGCGAGCTCTCGCAGGACGTCATCCGAAACTTGTTCAACACTATACTAAATCGCATTTTGAGGTTATCCGACTCAATTCACTCGTTAAGACATGCATATTGCTAGTGGCTGTATCACTTTCTCGCGGCGTAGCTGTGCCAAATGTGGAGAACTCCGTAAGTAATCCGAGACCCCAAATGTCGATGGAAGTCTCCGCGGTTACTCTATGAACATGTGCCACTGTAGTCTTTACAAGATTGGTTATAATATAAATGTGTAATGTGGGAAAAATGGGTGGCTGTACTTTCTTTATCGCGGACTGTTTATACATTGTGACAAAGTCTTTTGGTGATTACGTTTTTGCTTTCTTCCTCTCATACAGCGACAGCCTTGGCGCACCTTTTTCGTAATGCAGAAATTCAGGAACGGCGGAATGGGCTCTACTACACGGGAATAGAGCTTCTGTAGTCGACTCGCTATACTATTTCTAACTCGGCGCGCTGAGATCAGTATGCGACCAGGCCCTTCAAATGAAATAGAACTCCTCTCAGTACGACCCTTCCTGAAAACAATCGCCTTTGGCTAATACATTAAAATTACTGAAACGATTGCGACTTTACTCACGTATTGCTGCAAGAAAGTACCTGATGCGGAATAACAGGGAAACGCAGTCCTATCAACAATATTTCGCTCGCCGGTATCGCATTCAGCCTTCCGTTTGTTGAGAGATCATGAGAGTCCGCGGAGCGCTATCGTGCCAGCCTGTAATCAACGGAAGAGAGGGATTCGCGTGCGACGCCGCTGTACAAAAATATCGTATCAATTGGTTAGTGTGATCATTTTAACTAGAAACCATGAAACTGTCTAATTGTTGTTGGAACACAGAAACAGTATAAGCGGGCTCGTTGTGCGATGCTTAATCTAAAGGCGGTCCAAATTAAGTCGCGCCCAGCAATCACCAAAAGTACTGAGAAAAAGACTCAGATACTTGCAGGCTCAGGCCCTCGCCTGAGTGAGGGCCGACAAACGAGCACGGGACTTATACAACGGAAGCCCAATGGCTGACGGAAGAGGCTCTTCCACAGCCGCAGTCTTGCCGCGCTGAACCTCGATCTATATGATTCAGGACAGTGTGTATGATATCGTAACATTCCAATAGAGGAGACGTCAACGGCCCATGGGGTGAGAGTTTTTCCATCTGGTCTCAGCTGGCTATTCCGACTGACAACGACAGGTTCTTTCACTGCCGAAATGTGGGCCGAGTGAAGAGCGTAAGTAATAGCAAAGTGACGTGAGTGGCGTCCAGTGGTATACCGACACGACAAGGCGTGCTCATTCGTGCCGCTTACTAGAGCTCTGTTGTCTCTCACGTATTGCATGGGTGGGGTGCGCAAACGAACGCAAGGCAGGAACGATGCAGGGTGTATTGTTGTCCAGCATCGTTTGAAGCTGGTGCAAAGGGAGGGCCTAAAGCAACGTGCTACTTATTTGTTGGAAGCACGCGTTAAACCCCTCAATTTAGCTGTTAAGAGCCTGATTTTTTAGGTCGCGTTAAAGTCGGGATGCCGCTATCCGTCACAAAGATCTTTGTGTTATGTGCTCCGGCACTGAATCCCACCGTTTGCAAAAGTTAGCGAGAGCTGGCTGCATTAAATTGGCGATCGAGCTATCGGTCGAACGGGTCGACAAGCTGCTTTACTTTGGCGTGGTGGCTTAAGTCTTCGCCTCGCAATCAGAGGAGACACATAGGTGCCCGGGTTCGAGCCCCACCGTTGCACATTTGTATTTATGGGGGTCCGTCTATGAAGCAATGTGAGAAAAATTCCTGTAGCGTGTCGCTGCTTCTGCCCCACCCCTGATTCCGCAACCCAACCGTATCGGAGCCACGAGCTCCAAAATACTCGACATGGACTTCTTGATCAGAATTTATTCCACCAGCCGACGTAATTTAAAGTCCACAGCGATTGGCCTAATCCCACCAACCTTTTTGCGCAGAGCAATGAGTTTTGCACCATCGCATTGCCCACCGCCGCCAAAAGAGCTGTTAGGGAATCTCCTGACGGCGGTACGAACCTTAGTTGGCGTAGTGACGACGCTGATGGAGTCAGCGTTGGTACCGGCGGAAACGACGAGTTCGACGGGTTTTGGAGGTGTTTATTTAACAAACTACGGCGAGTTTGTGAGTCGGGAGGAACGGAGTGATCGCATCAGTTGAGAGCACCGTTCCGGCGTCTGCTGACACGTTGCCTTGAGCGAGCATCACAGTCTGCAGCGGGGGCTGTCTTGGTATATCATCTAATCGTGTGAGGGTTATCCGATATAGAAGCACCCTTCTAAAAGCGAAGCAGGTTCTCGCAGAGTGCAGGAATTGTCCTGCGACTGTGGATTTTTATAACCGTGTTGCTATCATTGTTGTTTCTCCATTGTCAACATCTGAAGGACAGTTCTTTTTCGCGTTATTGTTGTGAGCAGTACAAATGTACATCATAATATTCAACACACATAAACTAAGCAAATTATTTGGATAATTGAACTACGATATATATATATATATATATATACATATAGAAAATATTGTAATTATTTATTAATCATTTCATCATGTATATATATATATATATATGACGGACCCTGGCTCAGCTTCCTATCCCCCTCCCCAGAGCGCTCCAGTAGCAGATAACCCCTCTATAAGGGTTACTTGTCCCAGATGCGGCCGGGACTTCACCCGCCGCGGTCTCCCCATTCATCAAGCTAGATGCCGTTCCACGTCTGCGACTGCCGCACCGTCTCCGACTGTATCCTCCGCGCCAACACTCCCGTCGCAGCCGAGACAGCCGCTGGTCGACAGGCTCAGCATTGCGATCCAACAATCAAGGGTGATGCGCGTGGTTCCCCGGGCGGTGAGGCCTTTGGTTGCCGAGCTCCTTTGCGACGTCCTCGACCTTGTGGCGGCCAACAACGACCTCCCCTCGTGGGAGTCGCTCCTGTCATTCGCTTATGTGGTACTTCAACTGCCACTTCGCACCTTGTCGTCAATCTCTTTGGCAGCGACTGTCCGATCGAACCTCCGTGCATTTCGCGATGGCTGGCGTTTTGAGTATCGCGTAGGAGGTATTAGAAGAGCCAGAACGGACCCGTGCGACTCGCCTGAGGACTCGGCACGCCGCGTTTCGAGCAAGCTATCTGAGGGAGACGTTTCCGGGGCGGCCCGACTATTATGCTCTACCGACTCATTTGCCTCGGGGGACGGAGTCCTAGCTTCGCTTGCCACCAAGCACCCACCTGCTCCGCCGCACTTGGCTTTTCCTGCCCCATGTCGCAGCATCAAACCTCAGTCGATGACGTCTTGGGAGCTGTAGCCGGCTTTCCGGCCAGTTCGTCCGCTGGTCCTGACGGTCTCCGCCCGCGCCATCTAAAGGATCTCCTTTCCCCCGGGATCGGACCGGTGGCCGGGAGACTGGCCGCATCACTCGCCAGAGTGATGAACGTCCTGAGATGGGGCCGACTGCCGGCTGAGGTCAGGGCGATCGTGTTCGGCGCCAACCTATTCGCACTGCGCAAAAAAGACGCATCAATTCGCCCCATTGCCTGCTCTCTTACGTTACGGAGGATCGCAGCAAAGATAGCCTGCCGCGAGGCCAAAGAACTTATTATGGAACAACTTGGCCCTCACCAGCTGGGATTTGGCATGGCGGGCGGAACGGAGACTGTCGTACATGCAGCAAGAGCCTTTATGCAATCAAGTCCCCCCGGTACGGCACTCCTGAAGTTGGATTTTCGCAATGCATTCAACACCATCCGTAGGGATCACCTCCTTCGTGCGGTTCGGGATACAGTCCCGGAACTCTTCACCTTAGTAGAACACGCGTACAAAGAGCCATCCGTCCTGTTGTTTGGCGCCGAGACGTTATTTTCGGCATCGGGCATACAGCAGGGGGACCCCTTGGGACCGGCCCTATTCAGCCTGGGGATACGTGAGCTGGTTAACTCCGTTCAAGTGCCATTCAACGCTTGGTACCTAGACGATGGCACACTTGGTGGACCGATGGTGGACTTGCTCGATGAGGTGCGCAGAGTCCTTGCTTTCGAGGCAGTCAGTGGTCTGGTGCTGAACACGGCCAAATGCGAGGTGTTCGCTCCGGGGACAGACCCAGACGACCCCTCATTGAGGGCCTTGCTCGAGCTGCTACCGGGGTGTAGAGTCGTGGCTGACCACGAAATAAACCTTCTTGGCGCACCGGTTCTGCCCTCTGCGCTGCCGGGACAACTCGACCCCTTGATGGACAGATTGTGGGCGATGCAGGAACGTCTACCGCTTGTTGGAGCCCACCAGGGACTCTACCTGCTTCGCTCGTCGTTCTCCGCGTGCCGCATCGTACATATTTTACGGTCCATAGACTGCTCAGGCGATTTGAACCATCTTCTCCAACCATTCGACGACCAGGTGGTGGAGGCCCTACAGACAGTGCTGAGTCTAAACTTACGACCACGAGAGGTGCGCCAGGCGGCCCTCCCCACGTCCATGGGCGGCCTTGGTCTCCCCTCAGCTCGATCCTTGGCGGGCCCGGCCGTGGCTGCCTCGATGCATGCTACGTCGGATAATGTCCAGCGCCTGCTCCCGCCGGCGGCTCAGGCAATGTTCGAGGCGGCTCGTGACGTTATAGCGACTGGACTTCAAGCTTCATCGCCTGGTCCCGATAGACTAGCCTGCCAGAGGGCCTGGGCCGAGAAGGCTCACGAAGCTTCGCTTAGTTCGCTGCTTGAGGAATGCAGGGATGACCAGGACAAGGCACGCCTTTTAGCTGTCGCTCGCCCAGGAGCAAGCGACTGGTTGCATGCACTACCCGCTGACTCACTGGGTACCCGCCTTGATGACCAATCCACCCGGATATGCGTTGGCCTTAGATTGGGGGCTGATTTGGTTGAGCCACACAGATGCTCTTGTGGCGAGCCCGTTGGGCGACTCGCCAGACACGGCCTGTCTTGCGCTCACGCAGCGGGCCGGCGCCCAAGACACACTGCCCTCAATGAAATGCTTGCAAGATCGCTGCGGAGGGCGGGGATTCCGTGCGTCCTGGAACCACCTGGGCTTTCAAGAGACGACGGTAAGCGCCCCGACGGTATGACTTTGATACCCTTCTATAAGGGTCGTTCCCTGGTGTGGGATGCGACGGTGACCGACTCTCTGACCCCTTCCCTTGTCGGTCCCGGCGCGTCCCGCCCGGGGACTGCCGTTACGCGAGCTGAGACCTCAAAGATGAGAAAGTATGCGGACCTAAGTCGGGCGCATCACTTTTCGCCATTCGCGTTCGAGACGATGGGTGGCCCTGGGCCCCTCACGGTAACATTGATCTCTCGCGTTGGCGACGCATTACGGCAGGCGACAATGGACAAGAGGGCGCACGCCTTCTTCTCCCAGCGACTGTCCCTGGAGATCCAAAGAGGTAACGCGACCTCAGTGCTCGGAACTATGAGAGACTGGATGGACCCGGACCTTCGTGCCCGGGGGCGGGCAGGACTTCCTCACGGGCATGAGCGATAGAGCGACTACGGCGCGCAGAAGGAGCAACTAGGTCGACGAGCAGCAACTCCGTGAAGCATTTTATATATTCTTCTAAATTATAATGAAATAAATAATAATAATCTTATTTAATATATATACATATATATAGAAAATATTGTAATGATTTATTAATCATCTCATCATATATATATATATATATATATAATATATATATATATATATATATATATATATATATATTGTTGTTTATAGAGGAGGATTTAAATGCTTTAGACGCTAACGCAATAAGGCAAAAACTCAGGTCCTATGCAGTGTGGGACTCACCCCCGACGGTTGGACATTATTCGGCCGAGATCATACCCACTAAACGCACTTCCCCCTTAAGCTTCACTCTCTGTCAGCCCGGCTCTCCTTTTAATAGTACTACGAGCCAACAGGAGTGGTGAGTGTTCTTCGAATCAATTGGCCGAAGACCTCTCAAGGTTTGGCCCTATAGCCATAATACTGCGTTCCTCCACCTGCGAAACGATTCTTCTAACGGCGCGGGCGTATTCTGTTCCTTCTGTTGCAAATCTGTCTCTCCTGAGGCGCTCCGGATGCCCCTTTCTAACCAGTGCCTCTCGTGCCACTGCAGCTCCTATATGCCAGTTAGAGGTGCCTTCACAAATGAATTGCACAAACTGTGCAATTCCCTGAGTAGGCAGTTCCGGCGGGTTCGTACAATTAAGCTTTCCGCCCAACTTCAATCGGTCCAGCACTTTTCGTTTAGCCTCTCTTCTTATTTGCGCAAGGACCGGACAGACCAACAGAGTACGGGCAGCGTCGTCTACGACACCTAGGTCACAGAGTACGCATATCCTTGACAGATATGTCTGAAAGTTGCCATGGCCCGTCATAACCTGCGTCTGAAAGTGATCAACCTCTTCCCCGGGTCGATTCAACCACTTCCTTATATCAGGAATAAGGTCGCGCACGCACGCACCCGGTGCACCATCTGGGATGGCAGCCCATTCGTCCTGCCATGCAGTATGTGTGCCTTCCCTTTCATCATCTCTGACTTTCCTATTAGAGCTTTCTGGGCCCCTATCCCATAATCTTTGTCTTTCCTCTGCCTTTAGGTCCATGGAAGGAGTGCCAGCAAGGACAAGTGCAGCGGAGGTGCTAACAGTCCTATAGGGCTGAGTAATCCGTAAGGCCGCGGTCCTTTGTGTTCTTCTTAACATATGTTTTAGCCCTTGTGACTCTTTAGCCGCTGTGAACCACACCGGTGCTCCAAACAACGCTATAGATTCGACGGCCGACATAATAAGTCTCCTACGTCCTGCTTTAGTTGGCCCGTGAACGTTAGAAAGGATCTTGGCTATTGTGCTTGCCACCTTCTCCACTTTCTTCAGAGCGTTTTTAGCTTGGTGCATACCCCTCATTCCTCTGTCCAGATGTATGCCCAAAGACCTTTCTACACTGACCATCTTTATCTAGACCTCATTTAGGACAAGGTCGCACTTGCTTCTTTCCTATCAGCAGAATACCTTTACTCTTCTCCTGAGCAAGAGCCAACCCAGCCTCCTTCATACATTCCTTTGCAAGTGTAGGGCTTTATTGGCATATAATACTATCTTCGTAGTCGCCTTTGCCTGCACTGTCACAACCAAGTCGTCTGCGTATGCCAAAAGCTCAACTCATACAGGGAGGTACGTAGTCGGAGTGCATCGTCGTACGCTATGTTCCACAGTAGTGGCCCGAGAATGGAACCCTGTGGGACACCCGCCGCCATAGGCATCTCCTTGCCCTCACAAATTATGACACGATCTTTCAAGTAGTCCGAGGTTAGCCTTACTAGGTATTGTGGGACCTTTCTCTTAACTAGTGTATCTAAAATAACCTTTCAAGGCAGGCTGTTAAAAGCATTTTTCACGTCAAGCAGCAAGGTATAACTTGCGGGTGTTAGGCGCGGAGCTGCGCAACGTTTCTGCCTTGGTCACCACTTTGTTAATAGCCGTTAAAACCGATCTGTTTCTTCGACCTTTGCAACAACCTCAGGGAACTCCTCGAACAGAGCTTTCACAGCCATTGGAGGAATGCCGTCAGGCCCTGGCGCTTTACCTTGTTTGATTCTCTTAGCTGCTTGTAGTACTTCTACAACAGAAACCTCAGATGCATACATTTCTGACCCTTCTAATTTGGTTCTTCTCGTAAACTCGTCTAGGAAAGTCTGCGTGCTGGGGAAACAATCTCATCAGTAAACTCGTCCGCTCTGAATCTTTTAGAATGGTTTTTGGAGCTCTCACTTGCAGCTTGCCTCTAACCATCTTGTACGGCTTTCTGCACGGGCGTCGTCGAGAATCGCGAGGAATTCTCTCTACCAATTCCTTTTGCTGTCGACAATTTTATTTTTAAATAGAGCTCTACAGTTTCGATACTCCATTACCAAATGGGGGAGTATTTCCGCATTTCCTTTAGCTCTCTTTATGGCCCTCCTTGCTCTTAGACACTCTTTTCGGGTTTTCTCAATGTCCCTGTTCCACCAGTATTTTCCCAGCACCGGCTTTCTTCTTTTAGGATGTGTTCTGGACCTGCAGGCCTTCAGGCAAGCCTTCCTCAAAGCCCTCTCTAACTCTATTGCGTCCCTTGGGAGCCCGTCTATTTCGAAGATATTTCGTATTGCGTCTTTAATAGCCTCACTATTCTTGATAGCGAACCGCTGCCGAGGCAAGGG
The DNA here is from genome assembly GCA_003439945.1 of Dermanyssus gallinae. Taxonomy (NCBI): domain Eukaryota; kingdom Metazoa; phylum Arthropoda; class Arachnida; order Mesostigmata; family Dermanyssidae; genus Dermanyssus; species Dermanyssus gallinae. The sequence goes on from QVRM01006074.1 coordinate 62,023, forward strand.
AGGTATTTGTCTGGTCTTCTTTGTAATTGTATACCTGATACCCAGAAGGCTTAAGCTGCCAGAACGGAACTTGGCGATCCAATTATAGCATGAAATCTTTGAAATGTCGCCGTCCAATACGTTTCAACTTTTGCAGTAGAACTGTTTAAGTTCATACGAAATCGCTGCTCGTAACTAAATTGTGTGTTTTTGCTACGTAATACGTGGAGAGATGTTAAGTGCAGCATAGACTGCAGAAAGGACACTCGCGCAAACAGGAACTACACGTGAGAATGCAGGCCACTTAAAGCTAGCGAGCATCGTGTCTGGCCTCGTAGGCCGAGAGCATCGTCACGAACACTTTCAGACGAATGCTAAACAGACGAAACTTTGTTCCAGAAGAGTCTTTGATATACGCGATCGTATAGTCGGAAAAAAATCGTCTGCCCGAATATGACTTTATCAAATGTACGTGTTAATTCGTGCAGGCCGTTCTGCTGCTTCCAAAAAAAAATCAATTGGAGGTCCTAACTGCATTCGAAACCTACAAGATGCCGTACATAGCATCATATTGTGCTGCATCTTTCTACATGTGTTTCTACGCAGATAAAGTCCCAAAGAAAAAGAAGAACGCGAAGCTAAATTCAATAGGCCATATGTCGCGGAGAGGCATTTCTCTCATCATGAATTCCTGCCGGATCTCTAGATGTGCTGACTTTTGCCCCTTGTCGACGATCTGTATGCACTCCCCGACAAACAGCATACAAATCAAGCTCAAATCTCAACGATCACGGCCTATGCGTCCGTTTTTCTTCGAATATTAACGGAACGCTTAAAATTATGAGATAATTTGTACTGCATTGTGACCGTAGCCTCACGCGGCGTTCGGTCCAAGCTCATGTACTCCTACACCCTTCATCTAAATTCGCACACATTTTTGTCTTTTCATTGCCACGTTGGCTACTAAACGATAATTTGCAGTCAAATCAGGTAAGCATTTGGCACGATCTCAAAGCAGAAATTCACTTAAAACTCATATGTAGGGTAAAGATGCATTTGCTGTAAAACTACGTCGTGCAGTAGTACCCTAATTGAATATTATGGTGTTCAATTGGTTTCCACGAGCCTCGCAACATGTCTGTATGTACCGCAATCTGATGTGTACCGATATCCAGCAAGACGCATTATGTACTGATAAAAATAGAATATATATATATATATATATATATATATATATATATATATATATATATATATATATATAATTTGATTTCTCTGTATCAAATCGACTACCCATCGTGTGAGATAAGCGATATTAAAAACGGCGTCGTTCTCCAATATTTGCAAATGTAAAACTCGTTTTATAGCCGTTCTAGCGGAAAATTGGCAAAAGGCGCACACACACACTTGATTGCTTACGAAGCATAGCGCAGCCAAACGCAATTCATTATTGGGTATCGAACTCACTTATTTGAGCAACATTATTGATGTGCGAGTTTCCCTGCCTTAGTCGAAGCCAGTCACTTTTGCAACTGGTTTTTAAGAGAATATTTGTCTTTCTAATACTATCATCATTAAACGTGGTACATCCAGACAACTCTTTTAAAACATGCGTTGTAGAATACAGATATATGCTTTTTTAGAGTTGAATTTCTATCTAGATTTCGACGTAATTTCCACAAATTTGTATTGATTGGTGAGGCGGTGGATCCGTGCGTTAAAACACACACATCAAAATATACGTTTACGAAGCAAGATGGCTAAGTGGCAAAGCGTTGCCCTTGCATTCGGGGAGCTCGGGTTCGAGACCCGGATTGGCCACTCTTCAGTTGCTTTTATGGTTTCCAATTTAGACAAGGTGAATGCCAGAGTGCCGGACTAAAGACTCGACCATGACATGAAAAACCGTACACGGGCATTCATTCGCCTTACGGAATAATTACAAAACTTGCATGCTTCAATGTTTTCTAGCCCCACCTCGATGGCTTTAAGGACCGATTCGCAGGAATCGAAACGTCCGCCTTTCAAGTTAGCCTCACCAGCGCGGCTCTAGATGCGGCGAGACAAACCCCAATGTTTTTCGCCTGGCGGGCTTGCCATGTTGGAGGAACCGTCGTCTGAGCTATGTTTTAGAGCGCTTCCTGATGAGCGTGAGTACATTTTTGCCGCGCATTCCGCAGTACGGCGATTGCTCGTCACTGTACCACCTTCTTTCAGTTCTACCGTCGTCACAATTTCATTGCAGAAAACCAAGATAGCAGCCATTGCCAGCCACACGCACGAGCCGGAGAAAGACTGCGCAGAAAAAACTACAAGTCAGTGTAAGCGCGCCATTCAAAGTTCAACTACACAAATCAAACTGTCTAGACAGAACTCGACAATAAAATAACTTTACTCAATAGAAAGAGAAAACGGAAACGCTGATTTAAGAATGAGGAAGAAATTTATAAAAGAAGGTGATCTGCTTTTTTCTCCTACATTGTTGTGCAAAATCTACGTTTGCGGTAGAACCAGGCAACGCATGAAGGAACCGGTCATTCCGGCGAGTTCGGTGGAAAATTCTGAATGACTCAAGATGCATGCTAGCGTAAGGCAAATAGCTAGATTAAGGAAAGTCATGTTGTTATGTCTTACGTTGAAGCTTTCGCTTACATTTTACAACTACTAATATATTACTATTATTAAACAAATTTAATGCATAATTTACGAAAAATTCGCAAGACCATGATGATGCTGCGTTACCTAGATGCCAAGTACCTAAACTGTTTCGACAGCCATAGTTGTTATGTTTTACGTTAACGCTTTCACGTTTATATATATATATATATATACAGGTAGTTCAATAAGTTCTTAGAATGAAAACCGAGAATTTTCCAAATCATGTTTTTAAATTTTTCTTATTCGATATACTCCCCGAGAAGCTCAATACACTTTTCCCACCGAGATTTCAGAGCTTTCATACTTCTTGAGTAGAATTCCGCGTCGTTAGACTGAAAATAGGCATTGACAGCAGCCTTAACCTCTTCATTGCTGGAAAAACGTTTTCCACCGAGACTATTCTTCAAATGTCCGATGAGGAAATAATCAGAGGGGGCCAGGTCTGGAGAATAGGAGGGTTGTTCAATAAGTTCGAACCTCAGTTGGGCCAGTTTTGCCGATGCTTGCCGGGACTTGTGTGCAGGAGCATTGCCCTGGTGAAACGGGCAAAAACCTTCTTCTGCAAAGCGGGCCGTTTCACGATGAGTTCTTGCTAACGGCAGTCCAACAGTCTTGCATAATATTCTCCTGTGATCGTTTTACAGCTCTCAAGGTAGTCGACCAGCATTATTCTACGTTGGTCTTAAAAAACTGTAGCCATCACCTTTCCGGTCAATGCCGTTGTCCGCACCCTCTTCGGAGGTCCTTCATCAGGTGCACACCATTGGCAAGATGCTTCTTGGGTTTCGGGAGTGTAGTGATGAACCCGGCTTTCATCGACGGTCATGAATCTGCACCAAATATCCGACAGATTGTTCGACATCTTGGCCAAATTTCGCTGTAAAGCCAAAACAGGCGCGTCTTTTTGGCCTTGGTTGAGCAAATGCGGCAGCCATTTTGCTCTAAGCTCTTTCATCTTCAAGTTTTCGTGTAGGATAAAATGCACACAGCCTAAACTAATCCCTAATGCCTCCGCTATTTCCTTAATATTCATTCGCTTATCTGTGCCAAGAATTTTTCGCACTTTCTCTACGTTTTCATCATCAGTTGCCGTTTTTTGGCCTCCTGGACGTAGTTCATCCTCGGTGCTCCTGCGACCTCTTTTTAACACATTAATCCAGTTGGAAACAGTGGCAAAACATGGCGCAGAGTCACTGTACGTCTCGTCTAACTCAATTTTTACTTGGGTCGCATTCCAACCTTTGAAATAAAAATGCTTGATAACCACTCGAAACTCTTTTTTTCTCAATTTTTAAAAATCACGCCGATACGTTGCACGGGAAAAGCTATCAAACGAAATCGCAACGGCCAATCACCATAATATATTAAGTGCTAGCAGTCGAAAAGTTGCAGTTTCTATTAGCGGTGAAAGCGTGCCAAAGTTCGAATTCTAAAAAGCTCATTCTAAGAACTTATTGAACTACCTGTATATATATATATATATATATATATATACATACATATACATAAATATCATAACAAGTTTTTAGCCTTGGATGCTATATTGTTCTAAATAGTAGATCCCTCGTATCTCATTCATAGCTATGCCAGCACAGGATGGGTAGCAGAGCACACCGAATAGGAAACGAGACGCAAATACGAAGATCTCAAAAAGTGTATTCATTTTGTTATGGAAAACTATGGAACTACTAGGACCCATCAGCAGTGGAGCAGCAGTATATATTCAGGATCTGGCCAGAAAAATTGAAGCAACGACGGTGGACCAGCGCGAAGGAGGATATCTAGGACAGCCTCTGTCTCTCGCGGTGTGTAGAGGCAATGCCGCTTCTATAGTCGGCGCCATGCGATGAGCAGATAAATAGCACTTGCTGGAATCAAGGCGACACGTTAGAACCTCACAAGTGTATGCTGATAACACAAATTTGTTTTATGGAACCGTCTTCTCCAAACGGCAAATTTATTTAAGCTCAATAATTCTTCATTGAGCTTGAAATGTCCATAATTACACAAATTCAACAATTGTAACTATTCAGGGCAGTGTGCAGAAAAGGCTATCGTCCGTGTCTGCCCGCTCATGTGAGTGTGTTAACATTATTCATATTACATAACGGTGTTTAGTAGAAATGTTTATTTATGTTTTAATTGTGCTGGAAGACTCATCCAAATACACATGTTTTTATTACATCCGGCGAAGTTAAACAAATCTGTTGTTTAAGTTTGGATTTGCATTCCTTCGCAGATAATTATAATACACATCTAAACAGATGAGGAAATCTAGCATTTATGTTTACCAGGCAATAACTAAGCATCGAATACTTTGTAACAAGCTTTTCATATGTGTTACAACATTGTTAGCAGCACTTGTGTTACGATATTAGAAGTAGCTCCAAAAGGTACGGTTCCTGCTATAGTATGTCAGAATGCTATATATGTATATTCCATAATATTCAATCTATTTCCATCTCTCCATACGTTCTCAGTAGATATGCCAATCCAAATATATTTCGTGTGCATCTTTTCAAACTATAAAATCATAGATTATTATTTATATTGCTAAAGTTTGTAACTGCCAAAACATGCACACAATCTATTTCAACCTCTAGGTGCCCTGAAAGAGCCATACTGGCTTCAGGCTGCACGGGAGCTTCCAATTCCGCCAGACGCTTCCACCTATGCATTCCCGAAACCTCCCAGAAAAAAAGACATTTTCAACTGAAACTGCACAGCTCTTGCTCTCCTCATAGCGGCTCACTGACCTTGTGGACTTACACTAGTGATCATTTAATTATGATTATACGTACTAAAAACCTGCTTTCTTCACGACTGATCACGGTACCAATGCTACAACTATACTGGCCTCAGACGTGAATAATAGCCGCACATTTTTACATAACGCATTCAGGGTCTATTAAAAAAATATGTACTTTTTAAGGTTTGGTAGAACTCGACAAGAAATTAATTTTTCCTAATGGAAAGAGGGGACGGAAACGTCTTGATCAAGAGTGAGTATGAAATTCATAAAATTAGTTAATCTGCCTTTTTCTTCTACATAGTTCCGCAAAATTTATGTTTGCAGGAGAATCAGTTAATGTATGAGAGAAGCAAACATACCGGCATATTTGGTGGAAAATTCTGCATCAGCTGACTGACACCCAACATAATCTAGCGAAAGATGAATAGTCGGATTGAGGAAAGTTCTAAAAATTCGATATGTTGTACTGTCTTACGTTGATGCTTTCACGTGTAGAATCGTAACATTTTGCAATTACGACTCAAAATGTACGCTCAAAAGACTATTCTCAGACATCAACCAGATATTTTTCGACGTGCACGCTTATAAGCTAATAAGGATATATGTGCTGCAATGCTAAGTCTAAGCGTAAGTACGAACGCAGTCCCCAGATGTGCTTTCACACAGAGCTATGAGGCCTATTGATTTAGTTTCAACTGGAGAATAATTGACTAGTATTGCGGTGCTCAACTCTGTGCTTTATGATAAGGAGCATTATTGTAAATTGCCTGACTCCATTTTGCCTTGCTCAGGCTTCTCTACCCTCAAAAAGAGACCCTCAACAGGAAGAGTCAGGACAAGAAAAACTAGGCAGCTTAAAGTAGCTTCTTCGATGTAATGCCAAAGTAATACCGAGCCTGGGGGGTGGGGGGAATCCGGGTTTTGTGGGTTTGCGAGTCTCACACTAGTCACGCAGGCTGCTAGTGGCGCATGTGCATCATGCATTCCCGAAACCTCCCAGAACAAAAAAAAAGCTTAAATTAGCTTGTGATCGTGTGTTAACGTGAAATTGTAATTAGATTATCCTCATTGTGTACCTCGAGTTTCGCCGGCATTCAACGGATGAAGTTGCTCACGAGATTCTACGTTGCAGCTGAGCGTGCCTGGAATATGTCAATACATTCTGGATTCAGGATCAGAGAGAGAGAGAGAGAAACTACTTTTTTTTCACCTAAAGGTCGGCCATGCTCGATTATGTTCTGGCTTGTGGCCCTTCGATTGAGAGGCCCATGATGCTTGATGTACGCCCCCCATTACGTGAAAATAATTTTGATAAAGTCGAACGTCTCTTATAAAGTGTATGATCGACGTCTCAGCGTCTATATGAGCCATAAATAACGTCACTTTCAGCATACGGTTATTACTCGTTTGCGACAAACCGAGAACAACAACTAGGTTTTTGCATTTGAAAATGTGTCGAGTAATACTTAAAAAAAAGTAATACTAAATGTTGACCTATTTGCCTGTATCTAAATCATTCATTAAATCCTGAATCATTCTGTAAGTCTCAGATAACATATTGGGCAAAGAAATGAGATTCAGACACCATATAACCGAAGCCTCTAAAAGAACATTTTGATGTAAACATACTTAGGCTTACATTAACCTTGCAGGGCTTAAATATAAATATTCAACTTTAATACGTGTAGATCGTAGGCGGAGCTTACTTTACTATTTTTATGTATATGCCATAGCACAGAAACCAAGCTTCACATACGTTTCTACTATCTTCACGAGAAGGCAAAACGTTTTCATCGCGAGGTGAGGCAACTTATGCGACGTCATTGTTCTACCCACCGGAGAATTTGACGCCGTCAATTAGCAGATCCCGCCAAAACTAATTTGGTCGCTTGGAAATCGGTAAGACTAGCACATTAAAACGGTGGCGCCCAGCTAATCTTTCTTCAAAGAACGCCATGTGAAAACAACTGTAAAGTGAACGTATATGTCCGTGCGCACGTGGTTGTGTGTGTATACAAATTGTTATTTTCTAATACAAAGGAATAGAGTCATTCAATGATTATGAGACAACGGGACACGGGCTCGGATATACGATGGTCATTAATGATGTCTATATATATGATATCTATGATGTTTAAATGTTTGCTTTAAAAATGTAAATATTTGGTTTGCTATTATAAGCAATATGAATCTCTACCAGGAAACCCCAAACAGCATCGAACTATGTGTTCATTTCAGTGGCTCCTTCGATAAAGAAAACTCGATCAAGCTCGACGCATTTTTAAGAAGTGAAACGGTTGAACGAGTCTGCATCAAAATGCGCGTTACAAGCTCAATCTCGTGCACACAAGGCGACAAAGGCATGCAACAAGGTGAACTAAATTCAGAACGCTGCAAACATTTGTTACGACGATTTAAAGGCGCTGAGGTGGGAGTCCGCAAATTCACTTGCTGACACTCCAGTTAAACGACACCGGATGTAAGTCAAATACGCGCGATAAGAACATAATAAACAGTAATGGCGGCACGAACTGTGAAGACAAGTCTTGTCAAAGCGGACTCTAAAGGCAAGCCAGACGCAGATTATAATGCTTAAATCTTACACAAATTCCCAAAGCTGCGTAATTGCAGCGAAGCACCGCGAAGCAGTGTTTACTATATGACGCCACATTGGCTAGGCGATAGCTATACGCGCGGAATTTTAGTGCATAGTTCGTGCTGCAAGGGACTTCACTTATCATCAAAGCCAACATATACCCAAACAAACGCTATCATAGCATACAGTATCTGTAATGCTCTGTATGCTTGACAAGGCCGTCCCGAGGGGATATGAATTGTTTTAGGTACATTGTTCGTTGCAAATTCGCATGGTAATTATTACTCTGAGCGCATTTGAGTCAAATTTAATTGCTTTAAGAGTTAAGAGTAAAAACCGCAAAAAAACCTGCCCCCCCCCCCCCCCCCCCAATATTTGTGTACGTCACTGGCGCGCTAGCAAAGCCCGCGTACGAACGTATAGTGTTAACGTTTTCTCAGACACGGCATCATACTGCTGCTGCCGCTGTTTATTTAGCGGCGTCAAGCTGCTGAGCCACTAGCGTCAGCAGAGCCGTCTTCGATTAGCAGCTGTCGACAGACACCAAGATCGAACGGGCCGAGATGCCGCAGAGGGTCGGTCGTGGACCCGGCACTTTACAGTATTGACATTGACGACAAGACCTGCCATCAAGGTGACTCGGGGCGCCGGGGCGCCGAACACCAACCGTATATTGCCTATGGGAGATTGTAGCTGTGTGGCTAGCCAACGGCCCGGCCCCACTGAGAAAGGCTCGACTAGCTCATAACGGTAGAACCACGCAACGTATCCGGGGGGGTGAGCGCGCCTGCCCGCCTGCCAGAAGTGGCGCCATCGTTAGCAACGGGTCGCCGAGTCTGTGGACGTGGCATTTCGTACGACGATGCATTAATTGGTCGTGTGCGGGGGGGGGGAAGCTAACGTTCTGCGACAGATGCTGGCTTAGCACAGTGAAGGCGTTTCGGCCTCTCGCTCTGCACTTCCGTCTCGATTCCTCTCCCGATCTCTCTCCCTTCTCTCTCTCTCTCTCTCGCGCGCGCGCCCGCGCACTCACTCGGGCACGATGGCTTTTTCACAGCAAGCAACATAGCATTTTCGTGTCATCGTATTTTGCTGCTTCTGCGGATTCTGCTCTGCTGCTCGGAAGAGACACTCGGTGGTACCGTTCCGGGACGCCTGCTGCCTTGGCTTAATAGGCAAAATGAGCGAGAAGTGGCCACACGAACGCAGACCACCGGTCGAGAGGACCTTCTGGCCCCGTATTTTACGGGGTAACCCCTGCTCTGGAGTGGTCCAATGCCCTTCGGGGAGAAGGTATATTCCGGGGTGTAACGCGGAATCGCGAGGTGAACGAGTCTAATCGGTACGGTGGAGTAGTGTGGTACCCCCATTCCAAACCTCGATAGGGGGGAGGGTGGGGGATCTGCTGGCCTGTCAATTCGGGCTGGTAGGCACTCCCGTTCGGGTCCGCGCGTATTAAATCGCGGTTAAAGGGCGGGAGTGTAAGTATTTCTCTCTTTTGGTATTGCGGTGAACAAACATGTAGAAGAACAAACATGTAGAAGGACAAAAATGCCAACGACAGTTTCATGATACTTTTCATACGATCACTACCCGGACAACAACAGTGTACTTTCGTATATATATAATACTTTAGGTTGATGCAAAAGTTCTCGTCGTTTCGATATCTACTCGTTTTGAAGTTGCGCTTAGTGCGGCAGTCGGTAGGCTCCGCCGCTTTGGCGCCAAAAGCTTAGATGCTTTCTGAGAAAGCGGAGAAACGGTGAATACATAATTGAAACGTTTTGTTGTTCGAGTCCCGAACAGATTCCGACGCTGCTGTAGGTTGTCTAAACATCTCCTTCTTTTTCGAAAACGACTCGACTAACGAACAGGCCTGCCGTAAATGGTTTGCCAAGTTTCGGAATAGTGATTTTAACCTGGACGATGAACCAAGCTCCGGCAGGCCCTTTTTGCTGGAAGAGCACGTTTGCGCTTAAAAGTACAGCAGAATCCAACGGTCACCACTCGAGAACTCGCGGAAGAAGTTTATCAAGCAACAGTTGTCAGAACGCTCAAAAAACTCTGAATAACCTCTAAGCTTCGTAGGTGGTTCCCTCACAAACAGAGCAATGCCAACAAATTGAAGCGTATGTGCGTCTGCACTTCTCTCGTCAATCGCGTTTGTTCTTAAATAGTTGGTAATCTGCGATTCGTGTTTTCGCTTTAACCAAAAGCGGCAAGACGTTTGGCATCAGTATATCCCTGTATGGTAAATGAGATGAGCTGATATCGTTTAAAAGTTCCGTCGCTCAGCTTTGCTCTCTTGGCAATCTGCTTATTTCGCAACACAGAACAGGGTATGGCTGCCAAATCCAAGACGGAGCGTTATTCAACGAACGACTGGTAGATATTGTGAAAATGTATCATGAAAAAGGCAGGAAATTCTAGACGGTCATGCTGGCGTGCTCTTGGTGCGATCGACATAACCTGCCTTGCATAACACCATTCGTGAACAAAAGTTTTACAGGACTTATTGAGTACGTGATGTACCAAGGCGTGGAGGACCACGGAGCGCTTGTTCAGCTAAAAAGATCGCTGCTGCGGCAAAAGAAGAAACCTGAATTTGGCGACGTGTCCAACAACTGGATCTTTCGTGCATCTGGACCCAGTGTATTTTGAGGTCGGCACTAGCGATGTACCTATATGATTTAGCTTACGCAGAAGCTCAAGACAACGAAATATCAGGAGCGACTAAACCGTGCTAATGGGGCACCAAGATGATGCAGCGTTATGCCGATTTTGTGAATAAAACGATCTTGTCCGACAAAGCCAATATCTATTTGGATGAACGTGTAAATAAGCAAAACAGTCGCATCTGGGTAACCGAGCATCCTCACGCCATTCACGTGAGCCGTTGTATATGCCATATAAGTTTGGACCAGTACCCGCACAGTCTGCTGCGGTCTCTGGTCCAAACGAATCATTAGACCCAATTAGTTTTCGCTCTACTGTGAACGGCGAGCCTTATTCTTAATTGTCTTTGGCCGACTTTGGACTTCGGAATCGATGCGAATAAACAGCTGACTCCAACAGGTACCACAAGCCGCACGTATCTGTGCGTATCTGTGCATAGGGCAGTGTGCAACCATACTTCTTTTGGATTCTGTCAGTATATTCGACATTTGGGTCACTCCTCTCAATCTGTGTTATAGTGTCGATCAACACAGGTGATCTTAATTTGGCACGATATGTAAACAAAAGGGTCCTACGTAAATAAGTACCCGAGCAGTGTAAGTACCTAAGCACAGCATAGCATTCAAGATACACTCAACAGTAGCATCCAATATACACTCAACAGTAGCATCCAAGATACACTCAACCTAATGTTGTAGAAAAATGTGGACATGTGGACACTGCCAACAAAATTCGAAGCAAGATATACATTTGTGGGACGTTAGTCCACAGAATAAACCGAACGGTCAAACGTGCCCTCATATTGTTGACAAGGTGGCTTTCGACTGAATTCAACAATGAACGTAGTCCATGTTCCTGTCATAAATGTATCCTTCCAGCGTGCACAAAGCTGACTGCTGATTGCGATTATTCACGTGCTTCTTAACACCTATAGTATCTACACCAAATGCACACTCAAAGCGGACGCGTTATACGTTCACCATGCGCTCCATAGATGAAGTTAAGGCTGACATGCGCCAATGCTGACAAGCAAAATAACACTGCCTCTTTTGCTGAAAGCCTCACGAGATCCGGTTTTAGTTCAACGTTAACCATGGGTTTGATAGTTTAGGAGTAGGTATCATAAAGAGAAAATAACAAACAATTAGGCATTATAAATAAACCCCTACGAGGATTTGCATTACATATACTTCGACCAGAAGAGTGTCCTCGATTGTGTCGAAACATAAACTAAACTTCTAAATAAACTTAAACGTGAAATGTACGCTGACGGCCTTAAGATATACTCCCCCTGTCCCTCAGCGCATACTGCGCTACAGTCTGCTGTCAACGATATTAGCCGCTGGTGCAGTGATAATGAGATGGAGCTCCCCGTTACAAAATATCTCGTTTTGAAACACAGCTCTCCCCCGATCCGGACTGCTAGCTCAACAGGACAGCCTTGCCTACGGCAAATGTTGTTTGGGCTCTTGGTGTATCTGTACATGTGAACATGCTATTCCGTTGTTTCATCAACGTAGAGCCAAATGTGCATATTCGCCTGTATAAAGCAAGTGTGTTATCCACATTTGTATATATTGCTAACCCGAATAAAGCCCATACTTGTGCAAACCTAGAAGTATGGTGAAGAATGTTCAAAGAATATTCCTGAAAAGTCTCTGTAGAAGATATCGCATTGAGTCAAATTCTGTAAACGAGTTCGGTCACAGCTTGTGAGCTCTAAGCGTATTGGCCGCTTCTTCGATGTGCAACGAAACAATAGTAAAAGCCAAATACTGTTTTTACCCTAATGTACTGAAAGATGTGAAATTATCAGTAATATGGTTGATTCTCTGACGTGTACCCAGAGAGCAGCGCGACAAGGCTTCACTGCATCACGGCCTTCTCCCACCATTTTTTCGGTACATAATGGCGTTTCAAACGGTCGAAGCGAAACCAGAGAACATACTGATATATTAAGACAATACGCATTTTATCAATACTTTTACTATGCATGTGACTTTGCCAAGAAGTGCCTTCTAGATAAGTTACAAATAGTGCTGAGAATGTGGATCTTAAAATGTGAAACCACGTCGCAATGGAACATACGGTTGCTTAAAGCGATGATATGTGCAAAACCCCACATCATTCTTTTTGCCTTACACACTTATTTGCCGCACCGTATTCATTTGCTGCTAAGGAAACATGCATTTATGACATCAATCATTTTTAAGTGCATGCAGAAGCTCCACGTAATTATGTGCTCTCAAAACGGTTAACAATTTTGTCGTATATATATATATATATATATATATATATATATATTATGTGTTAGAGCGTACTTGAGTACATGCAATTGTAAATAGTATAAAGCTGGTACATCAAAGAAGATCATTTTCTTTTAGATTTGCCCGTTATCCTAGACAAAATGCTACCATGGGACTTTTTCGTGGCTGAAAGAACTATGACGTATCTAGATGAAGATCTGATTCACACCAGGGCCAGGAGTACCACATTATCGGCCTAACACGAAGAATGGCGCAAGTAAGACCCGGTTTGACCACAGGAAGCTGGACCAAGAGTCTGATATCGGACTTCAGGGTATGCTACGACCGCCGACACGGGGAACTTTCCTACTGGACGACTCGGGTACTGACCGGACACGGCCAGTTCCAGAGTTACATGTCAGGAATAATGAAGGCCATCAGCGATACTCGCGTACTGTGTGACTCTGGATAGGCGGACATCGCGGAGCATGCTGTTTGCGGTGTAATGCACGTAGGGAAGCGCGGAAAGCAAGATCAGCCGCTGTGAGAGGACGGCCCATCAGGGAGGTGGTCACCCATATGATGACTTCGGCGAAGGCATGGAGAGAGGCGACGAACTTGTTCGACGCCGTTTTGACTCTCAAGACAGTCAAGGAAACGGCATGGACGGGTCTCTTGGGGGAGTGGTCGAGACGAGGAAGGGGGAGCAGCCAGGCCCTCATGGCCTCGACGCACCCCCACAGGACAGTTTACAAATTGACAGAATTCCGGCCGTGAAGAATCGTGTTGCGTGTCAAACCCGTTTCTGATTGTTTAAAATAAACATACCCCTAATATTCTTTAAATATGTCGAGCTCGGTGGCGTGGTGCATTCGCGTGCGCCTCCCGACCGGAGGAGACACATACCTGTAGATGCACGGGTTCGAGCCCCACCGTTGCACATTTGTATTTATAGAGTCCGTCTTACAAAGCTATGCGAAAGCAGTTCCGTGTACGTTAAATGTTGAGGAAGGGTCAGCCTGTAAAAGTTAATATTCATTAAATAGTAAAAATTTCCTTTGTGTATGTGTTTTGTTTAGGTTTACTGTTCAAACTTCCTGTGTCCACCGGCAACAACACTTTTTCTGCCTACGTTGCGTAACAAATCTATAAAACAGTTTAAACGGTTTAGCGGTGATCAAATAGTGAAATAGCGAGCTATTCCATGAAATCTGAAGTGGTAGGCAGTAAGCTTTGCAGCGTATCATCTCTGATGTAGAAGACCTTAGAAATCGTGTTTCATCGGCCATCTACTGCCAAACATTTCGCATAATCTGGAACATGCTGTTTATTCACCGAACTCTTTTCGAAGGTGGCTGCGATATTCAAATGACATGTTCTATTAAGATCGACGATTATGGCCTTTTCGACTAACCATTCTTGAGTGAGATTAGAAATACCAAACCGTCTAAAAAGATATGCTGTTGGCCTGTCAAAACGAGCAAAGCCTAGAGTCCCAAGTTGTACCAAGAGCAGCGACTTGCTTTGACTACGGCTGGCTTTGGGCCCTGGACACTATATATTGTTTTCTGTATTTTATTTCTTATATTCGTATCTAGCTTTGTGACAAAAGTAACGTACGATTAAATTTTCAGATGGGATAGATAGACAGATGGAAGAAGTTGGAGGCGAACTAGTGACCAAATCGATCTCGAGGACGCTCTATTACCACTAAGTACGCGTGCACGCTGGTTCCCGCTTCTGCACGGAACTTCTCTAGCCCGCGCTACAAAGTCTTTTCAGCATATCTGCCAGATGTCGGCTCTCCTTGGTCGATTCGTGCCATGGCTGAGAGCCAACGTTTACGAGAACGTATCGCTGTCACTTAGCCGAACGCGTTCGGTTTTAGCGAAAATTGCTTTTTCATGCAAACTGCTGACTCCACACGCCCCTCATTACTGCGCGGTCAACCAACCGAGCTAGAGAGAGGATGGGAAGAGGCAATGCCGAACTCAGAAAGAAAGCGTCGTCGTCGTCGTCGTCGGCAAACCCTACTGAGTCGCCGCCGTCCGCACGCGTCGTCGTTAAACAAAAAGAACACTGGAGCTAAAGAGCCTTTTAAAGAGCACACGCGTCTGGCTCACCACTCCCGTCGCTGCTACCATTACCATGACGACCAACAACCTTAGCAATAAACAGCAACCATAACAGCGAGCGTTTCAGGCAGTAGAAGAGCAAATCGATTCATCAGTACCATAACAACGACAACAACACGATCAGCCTAGCAATAGCAACATCATAATCTCATTCATCAAGAACAACAATAAGGATAGCGACCATAAAAACGATGGCAACTACATTGTAAACAGCAAAAATCAAAAAAAGAACCTCTACAGTTACAACATTTGGTTGCTACTGTTGTTGTTACCCAACACGGCAACTCAGCGCCAAAGGCATTGCTTTACATCAGAAGTGTCACTGCATGGTTCATGTCCTGGGACGATCAGTCGCCAATAGGTTGTCACGGCAGCGAGCGTCATGACAACGACCACAATGCCATTGCATAAAGGGCCTACATTAACAGATGAAGACAGCCAATCGGACGACAAATGGCAATAATAGTAGACATAGTGTTAAGACTTGTAATAATACTTACCTCTCTATCATTTTAAAGTCCATAGATTAAGCTTTAAACAAACGAGTAGTTCCAACAGGTTAATCAACGGCGGCCTATCCCTGCGGCCGCAAAGGCTAACAGCAGCCACACGACATCAGGTTAGAATACCGGTAAATGGAAAGGCAGAAAGAACCGTACATGCAAGTTGCTTTTTCTGTAACGTAAAAGAGGCCTGCAAGAATTCTGGTTAAAGTTAATTTTCACAATGCGCTCAGCAATATATAGACATAAAAAGAAAGCTTCTGAAATTCAGCCCATAGTATGACAGAGCTATGCTAAGTTATTTTCTTTATACTGGGACAACATTACAATGAGCTTCAAGACGGTGTTTAACAAGGTGGCCCGAATAGCTGGCTCTTTATGGCCTTGAGACATAAAAGTTCTCAACAATGCTAGAAAATCCCTTTTAAATTTGGTACTTCGACGATGCTACATAATGCAATAGCGCTCAATAGATAAAATTTAAAAGAATCATTGCACTCGAAAGCACGATTTAAAATTGGTAGCTATCAAAACATATAATCAAAGGTCTTTCTCTAGATCAAAAATACACAGGTATTCTACAAGCGCATTTCGGTTTTAAAAAATCAACTTTTCAGGAGGATTAATTTTATCGGACAGTTTTTTAGAGGACTACTTAGAAAACGCGGTTGCACACACGATCACCATGGCAGGGAAGCTCCCTACAAGCATGGAACGGTAGTGTGGGGCTCCGACGCACTAAATCCAGTCGTGTTCCCGTTTCCCGGTCTCCGGGAACTTTTTGCGCATCACATCAAACAGTCAGTGGTAACAAGTCTACTACTCTTGGCGGGTTTGTACCCTGGGAGCCACGGTGAGGGGTAAATCCTTAGGGGGTTGGCCCTCGTTTTCTCTTGTAGTGTAGCTTTGAAGACGCCAGATGTTGTGCTCCAGTAGGAGACCGTTTTGCCATTTTCTTGCAGATGTGACGTAAATGAAGAAAACTAGTGTCTGCGCTGAGGCATTTCCGTTCTTGAACAGATAGAACTGGAAGTCGCCGTGGCGTGTCAGGACCTAGATCCCGTAGAAAGTATGTTCTCCCCCTTCGGTTCAGTCAGTTTTTGACGCTTGGGACTAAGATGCGGAAAGTGGCGTCTGGTACCCTTTTGTAGGCCCATTCCTCCGGCCGAGGTTGACTGTATGCCGACGCTCCTCGTTCTTTTTACGCTCGGAGATACCTCATGAGGGCGGCGCTCGGCTGCTTTCAGGTCCTCGGCCGCGGTCATGATTATTATTTGTCTGAGTTGTCGTGGCCCATAGGTGTTGGGCATAAGCGAAGTTATTTGCTCCCTTGATTGCCTTCTCCGTCGCCCGCCGCACGTGTTTAGTGTTTCACCACAAACACCCCTATCTAGGCTGACCCCAAACTACCTCATCTTGTTGACGAGTGCGATCTCCTGGTCTTCTAAGCTAGGGTGGAGAGGGCGGCAGTTGCTCTTAGCAAGGGTGGGGGTTACCCTTGCTCTTAGCTAAGGCCGCCTTCTTCGGACCGTCTCTTTATAAAGAACTAAAAGGACTTGGTCACCCCAGAAGAGATTTCGTCGGGCCCTGGGGCTTTAATACGCGCCAGGTTGCTTTCCGCCTCTTTGTTAGCCACCTTAAGAATTCCAACATAGGGGGACCCCTGACTTCGCCTGTGCGTTTCTTTTTAGCAGCCTTCCGAAAGCCTTGCTCATCTATACCAACGTGCATATCTTTCTCATTAGCTAGATCAGTCAACGTGGCCTCTGGCTCTCGCTCTGCACAATTTGCGTCGTCACTCTTCGGTGGCGTAGTGAAGGCCTGGAAATCGACCAGTAGAGATTTTGTAATCTTTGAAGCGGCTAAGGTATTTTTCTCCTCATTCCCATCATGTTTTTTCCGTAGATCGGACACATTGTGGAATTAGCAGCATGCCCCTGCACGTTACAATTATAACATGTTGATGACTCTTGGCAATCCCGCGCTATATGACCCAGTCTGCCACAGTATGACATATGACCCCTGCGCTAACGGGTTTTCGCACTCGTGTGCACTGTGCCCGATTCTTTGACAGCGTGGGCAGCAGAAGGAACCCACTCGGAAATGTGGCACCGAGTCAAGCCAAGCTGGATACGTCCGATGGCTAACAACTTGAAGTGACTGCCTCTCCTATTTCCCTTTCAGACGTATCGTCCGGTAGTCCTCGAACGATTAATCTCTTTTTATGGATTGTCGCCGCATCGAGAGCCGCCTGTTTGCAGAGTGCTTCCGCAAAGGTCAGCGCACCCCCGGCACCCTTTCCCTCATCGTTAGCTTTACGTCGCCGCCATCTGCTAAAAACAACTTCGTGCTTGTTTACTTCTACATTCTTGTGAATTTGAAGTATGTCGATATAGTTGCCGTGTTCCATTTCTTCCGAATTATATCTGTAGGTGCTGGACGCTTCTGACTCCTACTTGTTTGGTTTTTCCTTTCACGCCTATGTTTTCGTGCCGCTTTTACAAGTAGTTACCGTGAGCTTCAGATTGCACTTACGAGTAAGGCATCTAAGAAGTTGGTCCCCTTGACAAGTCATATAGCACGATATGTCGCTTTCACGATCTTGAGATGCTCTCCGAGTAGTCATGTTCTCTGTTTGTATCTTCCTTCTTATCCTTTTTTAAGTTTATTCGTTGGGTCTGTCGGATCTGTCCCCCTAGTCAACCTTTCATTCATCATTAACTCCGGCGGGCTCCATGTCCAAGTTTCCTCCCTTCGGAGTCTTTCTGATACCGGCGAACGAAGCATGGCCCTGTTGACATAATCGGCCAGCCTAGTGCGCCCTGTACTACACTTTACCTGTCTTTGTGCGTTATATCAATATATTAATTAAGATGTTAACCTATACAATGATACTCGGCGCTCGTCTGCACTGTCCGTCGGACTGCGCGCGGAAATAAGATGGCTGTCTTCTCACGCACACAGCACTTAGCTGGGCCGAGAAACCACTATGAGCCAAGCCTGCACTGTTAGGCACGGCAAACCAATAAAACGGCGACCACGCGACTTTGCGTTACCCCGTGGCAGGTCCAACGAGTACACCACAAAAACGGAAAACCACATAATTCACCCACTCGCGAGGCTCCGAGAGGGAGATGCAACAAATACTTAGCAATCTTTCCTTCGCAGCTTTCTGATGATTGCACTGCACATGCGACTGAAATTCACCTCAGTCTGTCCGCGTGGCAAACCTTCCGGGGGCCACAAAATTCACGAACATTTACGAAAAGTTCCTATTTTGTGCATAATGTACTCCTAATCACCGAGTCTATCTGCTCCTCACAGAAAAACTGACGATGGCGTCTCCCGTACTAGTTTGTATCCAACGATATCTTCCAGAACCGACCTTACATGCGTCCGCAACGTTCGTCTACTACGCCAAAACTTTTTATCAGAGACTGGAAGATCTAAGCCTCTATACACTTTATCTCTATGTCTGCTTGACTAAGTCAATTCCTAATGAAGAAAAACAGAAGTCGCCTTCGCAGAGTTCAAGCTAAATACAGACGACGATGTGAATCGACGATTGTCATGCGACTAAGAATTGATGTCACAATACTATCGCCGAAATGCCTTCTAGAAAGCAGCCCAATTTGTTGAGAGCAGGATTGACATGGAAGAAATTTACGTGATTTGATTAGTCGTGGAGGTGTTCAAGAGCGAATGTTATATACTTAAAAATGGCGCCGCATTTGTAACGTTTAACGCGCAGCTGGCAAACCTATTCAAGAATTAATACTCAACATTTTTATTTATATTTTATCTATTTGCTAATAGCAGCTAATAATATTCACGGATGACACAGTCTTTATTCCAAGATTTTCAAAAACGTTTTATGTGAAGAGTTGAACGAACACTTTGAAATGTTTAGTCGCCTAAGTCAGCGTTAGTGCGGTTTTCGACCCAAAATGTCGGCGACTGTACCCACGATGGATTTTGTTGAAGAGATTCGCAAGAACCTTAAGTTTCAAAAGACAGCCTCCGGTGTGTAAGATCTTATAAAAGCATTTATTACAGTTTATGTAAATATCTTCATTAAAAAGTTAACTCCATATGCAGCGGATGATACTTGTTTTTATCTTTGCTGCAATTGTTTAGAAAGGAAGTCGTCTAGATGGGCGATGCACTCTCTAATGTAAGGAATACCTCGGTTGAAGTAGCTCAGGGCAGTATAGGTGTTTTAATATCTATATTAGTTATCTTTAATTTAATAACTACATAATTAGCGTAACAAAGCATGCAACGTTGACATTGTTTGCGGACGGTACCACTGCTCTCGTTGAATTCGTTGAGTGGTCTGCGAGGACCTTGAGAGGTTAAGCTTATGGTTTAGATGTACCGGTCTCTATATGAATTGGGGGAAAACATGTATAACGCAATGCGATGGCGTGGTCTAGGGGACTAGTGTGCTAGTCATTGCTGTCATCTACCGGGGTGTCGCCGGTTTGATGCTCATTGATAATAGATGATAAATCATTCCGCTCATTGGATCAAAACAGGCCTTCAGGCGAGCTTTTCCTTTTAAGTCTAGGGTTTGTGCTAGAAGCGCGTCTAACTTACTTATTCTTAATCACACGCCAACTCCAACCAGTCAAACCTATCGATCAGAAACATCGGAGTATCCTACTGGAACAAAGTACCGGCCTCCATCAGACAGACTCAATGAATGAATTCTTATAAAAGGGGCTCCGAACAAGCTATGTGTTTATTGGAGCTCAAAATTGACATGTGAATGTATCTTATAAGAAATGACAATAAACAAATTCAATTCAATTCAAACAACGGCGTTATTTGTCGGCGATTTACCAAAGGAGGTAGAAAACTAAATCCGAGGGGAATATCGAAAGATTGTCAAAATTGTTTAATGAAAACTGTATATGCTCCTAGATAAATTGTCTTGAGTGGCGACAGTCAAGTACGTAAAGCGGAAGCGCCACGAGTTGTAGTTCTAATACCCAATGCAAACACCGAACGCTAAATTTGATGACAGAATTTAAATTTCTGGACGTTGTATGGAAATTTTTCATTTGAGGGGCATGCAAGGAAGAAATTTACATTCTTAGATACTCTCATTCATACGAATATTTACTTCAATTGGTTAATTTAAGATACATTTTTACATTGATACATGCCGAGCTATTATCGTTGACTTAGCCGAGAATATCGGCTATAGGGCTTTAATTGATATAAAACATTACACTAACAAGCCGTTGAACTAAACTGATGTTTGGTTTTGCACTCATTGATCAGACTGACCAGCCATTTTGGGTTGAGTGTATCAGTATTACATTAACCTAGTTTCAACTAGGGATTCGAATAACATGAACAAACTTTTCAATAGAGACCATCGACTTAGTGTCGTTGGATCTAGGAATGGCCGCTGTGTTTGGAATTTTAGTCCTTAGTGAAGGTTCAATTATTTGTGAGCATTTAAAAATTAATATGTGCATTAAATCAAATATTTGTTTTTGATAATGTATTTCGTATAATTTGTAATTCATTAAACAATGTTTTATTATATACAAAATGCATAAACCAAAATACATTTGCGCGTCATATAGATGTTTATGACGAACGGTAGTTTTAGGTCATGCAAATAGCACGTCGAGCTTGGTGGCGTGGTGCATTCGCGTGCGCCTCGCGATCGAAGGATACACATGGGTGCACGGGTTTGATCCCCACCGCTGCACATTTGTATTTATGGGGTCCGTCTTACGAAGCAATGCGAAAGCAAACCCGTGGACGTTATATGTTGGCTGAGGGTCAGCCCGAAAAAGTTAAGGTCATCATAGCACGTCGGCCACCAGACCAAAGTGCATGGGAGAGGGTTTCAACCCGCTGAATGGTCATAAGAGGCAATCAAAAATTGTCTTACCCAAAATAAGGATTTAAAGCAAGCTTATGCATTTGCTGTGTTGGCAGAGTTTCCATTGTGGCCATACTGCCATAGCCGTGCATTAGACTGCATACCCTTGTAGCACCAGGACCGTAGTCAGTTTGTCTGTTTTTTGGTTTAGTTCAGATTGTTACTTTTTCGCATTTCAAGAAAAACGCCTGCAACGTGATATCGCACCTAGCGTTGCGGCGGTTTAGAACTAATCGCACTGTGAAAACGTGAGACAAGGCTAGCTAGGTTAACTGGCGGGCACAAGCGCGTTAAACCTGTTGCAATGCAATGGCTGATACCACACCCTGAGACCGAGAATGATAATCTTAGGCCAAACACCTGCGTGTATCGATCGCATTCCAGTCTGCCGGTTCCTCCAGTCTGGGAGCGGGCCGTGGGAAGGTTTTTGGAAATCTTCTCACCAAGCCTCGCGAGTCCCGTTACGCATGTGTCCAGGATATCTGACGAGATAGTCGCAGCTTCAGTCGTCGTTCGCTGCCGAGCGGTAATATTTGGCCCTCCCACACAGGTTTCTGGATGGGATTTCTTTAGGAGCTGTCGGTCAGCGTATTCTTAAGCTGCAAGCTTTCATGAGAAGCTGCATACAGCACTAGTAGACTGTTTACAACTGCAAGCTATATATATATATATATATATATATATATATATATATCAACTGTGCCAGGTGATATCGAGCGCGGTTGTGCCAGGTGAAACCGATCTTTTCCGTTAAAGGACGTTCATTCGTCTCCTCTCTCAAAAAAGCAGGCCAGTATTTTATTTTACTTATTTCTGTTTTTTGTGCCGCATGAACAATATTGACAAAAATACGTAAGGCAGTGCCATCCTATTAAGCAACTATTACAGCTACGATTATTTTCCGTTTGAAAAGCCTGTTTTCTGTTTAGTTTGAGGTGCTCGTAAACGATAAGCTTCCGCGAGCTTTCTGTCTTACTTGGTAAGAAGGGATTTTAGTATGGTACGTCTGATTCCAAACATAGTTTAAATTCTCACTTTCGCAGGCTTAGTCGCGTGAGAAATGTAGCAGTGACGGTTCGGTATTACTGTAAAATGCGTTATTCGTCGTTGATTGGCAGATCCAGCACTAGTGGGAGCTGCGAGAAAAGATTTCTGGGCGCTATCCCTTGCCTTTTGCGCTATTGTCTCTGCTTCACAGAAATGCCGTTACGCGTTAACATTCATTTAAAGCGTCTTCTTTTGCTCAATCAAAATCTGTACTACATGGCTTTTCGAGCTAGGATTACTAGGCTGGTAAATCCTTTTTTCTATACTCGGCGACATTTCTGATCGAGCCGGGGTTTGTGTATGCGTGATCTACTTAAAAATTATAAGTTGGGGGTTCTGTAAATCTCCCACCGGAAATACACTAGTATGCGTCTAGGTGTTTGGGCGAAGGAAGCATCTGAAGTGATTATCTAGTTTGTGCACATTTGTCTTCGGGAAATTCTACGATGTTCTGTGTATGGTTTGCTGTACTAAAACAGAGTTAAATATGAGCTTACGGTACCGCATAATGGGCAATACGCTCGAGAAAAAGACTCATTGCGTTTGCACGTGTTGATCAACCAACACCGTGGTCATGCGAAGAACTATGTTTATAAATTACATCAAATAGAAACGATGACAGGTTTTGCAGTCAACAATTGTTACTTGTGAAGCAATGTGATTGTATCATAATGACTACCAATAAGCTATAAATGGGATTTAGCGTGTCGTCAAGGTGTAGATAAAACATCTTTGGAAGGAATATTTTTTAGTGCATGGAATATAAGCATTACGATTTGCTTGACATCCCATCCAACGGTCTACGCAGCCGCCTTTCTGTGGCCCCAGAAACCAAATAGATCCAAGAGCCAACGCACGCGGTACTTATCGAATATAAAACCTTTGAAGGAGATTCTCTGAAGCCGAATAACTAAATATTAAATTAGGAGTGGAAACATATGTTGGTTAGGTTGGACGCATTAGGAGTCTGAAATGGCGTGAGTGCACACTGACGATTTAAAATAACGTGATATGATACTTTGAGAGTCTGTCAGGTCAACTCCAGCAAAAATCATGTAAAAAACTTGGATATAGACGTCGTCCACGGATTAACTAGAGGCTACATTAAGAGTTTTAGAAGTGGGTTGTACTAAAGCTTCTTAAATCAGCCAGCACTTAGGCACTAAATCTCAGATATACAAATATTTACAAGACAAAGACTGGTAATTCCTAAGACTTCCACCCGTTCTGTCAATTTGAAGTATGCATGGCATTGATCGAGATTGACCTGTGATTAAATCAAAAGGCTCAACTAGAAAGAAACGCAGAAGTATTGACGACTAGAAAGAAAAACCCTTGGGACTATAACTGGCTTTGAATTTAATTTCAAAGCAAAGTAAAGCTATCACATTTTCATAATTCTAGCGACCGATTATAGTGGACTGAGTCATCACTATATTCATGTGTTAAGGGAAGTGATCACGTATCGGGTATTGAGTATAATGATAAGCATTCATAACCTGTAAAGCGCCAATTTGCATATCGAAAAACGATTAGTAATGCATGAAATCTTTATGATCAAGTTAGATATCCTCAACGTATACTTATATAAACAATTCATACAAAAATATTTTGCTTAACAGGACATTATTTTTATATGTATTTTTTTGTTGTTGTATTGTTATATGAAACCTGTACAAATAGCTCGGTTATAATTATTATGGGTATAACCTTCATATTTTATTTAAAACCAACGATACATTTGAAGAACGATGTGTTTCAACAGATCAATTTTTTTAAAGAAAATTTAGATCGTCGTCTAATAGGGTAACGTTATTTGGAAGAATAAGTTCAGGTTTGGCATCATGGTTGTTTCTCCAACGAGTTTTAACTGAGAAGAGTATAATAGAGTTGCTTTGCCTTGTTATGTCCATTGTCGTCGAAAAAATAGCAGCTAGTTTGTTCAACCTAGACTAAAAAAAATTATAAAGGTTGGTTTCAAAATTTGTTCAACCTGTTCTCACACCAGTGTGTATGCAGGTCAGAGTGACCGGCGACGGCGGAGTCGACTGTTATCTCGAATTGCGAATGAGATGACAGGCAGAGAGAGATAGACAATGGAGAGCGGGAGAAGTATAGTAAAGTTTTCGGGCTGACCTTCAGCCAAGGTTTAACGTCTACGGGACTGCCTTTGGCGTTGCTTCATAGACGTTCATGCCCCATAAATACAAATGTGCAACGGTGAGGCTCGCGCCCCCCGCGCACCTATCTAGTGTCTCCTCCTGTTGCGAGGCGCAGACGAATGCATCGGCACGCCACCGGGCTCGACAGGGAGAAGTATGGTAGGAAAACCGGGCCGGCCAGCAGAGGTAAAAGGGCAAGTGGGAGAGTGGGAGTGTTGGGAGTAACTGTGTGGTGGTCCCCGCGGCCGCTCGATCCAAACAACGCCGCCTCCTCACTACACCATTCCTCTCGCCGGCCGCCTACGACATAACGCTGCACGAATGAATGAATGAATGGATGGATTTCTGCTCTCTAGCCCGCTTCATTTCCCTTTCTGCTCTTATGTGACAAATTCATTTTATCCCTCTCTCTATCTATATATTTACCTCGGCGTTCTTCCCGTTTCGCTTTATTTCCTTAGTTCTCTCTCTCTGGTCGTTCTTTGCTCTCTCAACGTTGTTGTTCAAGCAGACGGTGTTGGTGTGCCGGTTTTTTCGAATTGAAGTGACATCGTATAGACGTCGCGTCGCGACTGTGTGGCTGTGAGCCCCGTACGAAATCGGCTGGCCAGTCACATACTGGCTAAACGACAGTTTTCCTAACGTTTCTATGGGGACAGGAATTTGTTCCTGTAGCTGAAACGCTTTTGCTGCATATGTTTTGCTGAATGTCTGCACGAACCAACTACGCATCGTTTTCTGTTCTCTCTCTGGTTGCACGAAACGCCCAACGGCCAGGAAAACGCGATTCCCCGCGCTCTATTCGGCGGAACGTCGGTCTTTATACAGCAAGCCAGTTTGTAGGTTAACATGCAGACATGCATGTTGAGTACGTGCATCCTGTAATCACTCTCTCGGAAAGAAGGCCGAAGCCAAACAGGCAGATGCAATTGGCGACACACTGGTTTGTCTCTTAGACGTCGTCTGTTTTAGTCTAGGCCGGCAGGCGCTATCAGCGCGTCTCTCTGTTTTTCTGCTTCTGCCTGGTCGTGTTCGCCCTCTGCCTCTCCGGTTGTTTGACTATTTGAGCGCGCCGCCTCCTGTCTTTCGCTCGAGCCGCCCTGCACACAGATAGATAGATATACAGACGGCCACCCTTTCTCACGCAGAAAGCTGGCCTGTCACCCAGTAGCCAACCAAACAGTCCGACTGGATCTTTTGGGCTGTGCCGCCACCCAGACCACTACAATCTCCATCACCGCACCACCACCTTAACAACAACAATAACAACAACGACAACAACAATAACAACAACGACAACAACAATAACAACAAAAGTTGAACCACCTTTCCCTCGCCTGCTTAGTCACCCATCAATCCATTCATCCATCCATTTGTCCGGCTGGCTGGCTACGACAACGGCTTTCCTCCTTCTGCTCCTCCTCCACCGCCACCAGCACCACCACCTTCGTTGTGTTGTACTTTGCCATTGCCGCGCTGTTGTCACCACCGCCGCCTGTCTGCTCGCTCGCCAGGGCGGCGGCTCCTGTAGCGACGGCGGTCTTGGCAGCTTGTCCCTTTCCCCTCCAGAGTCTCTCTCTCTTCCTTCCACACTTTCCACCCGTCCACCATTGCTACTACGACGACGACGACGACTACTAGCAGCGCTACTATTGGTGTATGGCTGGCTGCTATGACGATTAGCCTACTTGCGTTAGCAGTAGCAGGAAGAAGGCGGCGTCCGTCCGTCTCTGCATCCATAAGCGTGTATCTGTCTGTCTGTCTGGCCTGTCTCTCTATTCCTCTCTCTGTGTGTCTCTCTGTACTGCCTAAGTAGCAGCAGCGTCTCTGGCGGCGGCGGCATTGTCGAAAACGGCGGTATATCTCTCTCTCTGTCTCCCACTCCCCCCCCCTCCCCCCCCCTGTCTCTCTATCTCTATGCCTTCTCTAGGCTGTGCTACGTCTGGCTAAGTAATTCTCCTCTGTTTGACGTACTACTGTTGCTGTTGCTGCTGCTTCTGCTACCGCTGCTACTGCCGGCTGACTGACTGACTGAGTAATGATTGACGGTAATAATGATGATGGTGAGGCATCATCACTATCATAGTAGTAAGTCAACAGCAGCAGCAGCAGGAACAGCAATCATACTACCCGTGTACTAGAGAATCAGTAGTGTAGTAGCATTAGCGGCAGCAGCAGCGGGAACACAACAAAAAGCAGGGAGGGCAGTAGGAGAAATTGGGCGATCGACAACCACCACTGCAACAGCTACTGCTGCTGTTGGGACTGCCGGTGATGCCGGCGGTTGTGTTGTTGTTGTTGTTAGGGTGGTGATTCTGATGGTAGTGACACCACAGCCTTCTCTGTAGTGAGTGGACGAGCGAGGAGGAGCTGCTAGCAGCCAACCAGCCAGGCAAGAGCCGCAACACAACAAGGAAGAGGCAGTAGGCGAAGGAAGTAGGCGAAGGCGGCGGCGGTGGTGGTGGTGGCGGCTACGCTGGTGCTGATGGTGGTGTTTGTGGTGGTGGTGATGGTAATCAGTAAAGTCAGTAAGACCTGCCCAACTGATTGACTGTGGCCATGCTGATCGGCTGGCCGGCGGCTAACTGGGCAACTAACTGATTGAATGGTTCATTGATTGATTGACTAACTAGGTGTCGAAGCCGGAAGGTAGATGGTAGGTTCGTTAGTGGATAAGTGACAGACGGACGGACAGACTGTGGTGGTGGTGGTGGTGATGGTAGAAGATGACTACATGACGGCGGACAACGACGACAACAACAACAAACATAACGATCGACGGCCGTGTATCATCGACTGCCTCGACGAATCAACTCGACGGCAGTCCGGCTAACTGACGAACCTACCACCTCTAGTCACTGACTGCTCACTCAATGGCTACTCATGCTTCGATTACAACTACAGCAACGATAACAGCAACAACTACTACTACTACTACTACTACTTCTACTACATTGGACTACTATGGACGTGTATGTATGATTGATTCATAACAACTGCTTGCAGCGCCACCGACCACCAACTGCTTCCTAGCAATCACCCATCTCGTAGCACGGTTGGTTGTCGACAGTAGTACACTCAACCCACATCGACCGGCGCAACGAAGGACGCAGGTTCAGACAACCGATTTACTACTGCCCATGCCGCCCAATCAACTGGCCACAATATTAGACGCAACACAACGAAAAGGAAGATTTGCAGAACCGGAGATTCAGCAGCACCAGCAGCATCATGAGCACTGTTGCCACTAACTGAAGCAGAACCGGAGATCTGTGGATCTGCGTGAGACATACAGAGAGAGAGAGAGAAAGAGCGAGAGAGACAGGGAGGAAAGCAGGTGCTGGAATTCATTTAGGCGTTGTTGTTGTTGCAGTTGCAGCTGCTGCTGCTACAGATTAGTGTTCATGTTGTTCTCATTGAGTGTCTAGAGTGCAATTATCAATCAACACAGTATAAACGTTTCAACGGTGCGAGGGGCGTGTTATGCAAGCGTTGTTGTTGTTGTTGCTGTCGTCATCATCATCATCATCATCGTCATACTGTTTCTGTACCGCCAACGCCACGGCCAGCTCAGCTTCTGGCCGTACACCAACGAATAGGAAGCGGCAGCTGTGAAGTTTGACGACTATTTGTATCTCATTTCCTCCTGTCGCTCTCTCTCTTTATCTCTTTGTCTTGGTGCTGTCGTGGTGGTTGTTGTTGTTGTTGCTGCTGCTGCTATGAGGTATGCTGTACCGCCTTCATTCACTGGCCTTTTGTTTCTCGTTGACTTTTGCTACTCTCCTTACTTGCAGCCGTTCGTACGTACCGTTAGTGGCAAGTGAGTGAGTAAGTGAGGTGGTGTCCTCAATGTCACTAAGCACCACGCAAGCATCATCGCCACGATACCTTTGGCCGGATTGATTACCGCCAACAAGTCTCTGATTAATTGAGCCTCGACGGTAGACGGCGCTTCGCCTAGCTCTATCGAGGAAGTACAAACCCAAAGCAGGACCTCAACAACGGCTCCATTGCCACAACAACAACAACAACATTATTAGCGAAGACGACAACTCTTCCGACGAAAACATTGATTCGTGTGAGAGCGCTGGGTGCCTCCCTGTGTGTGTGTTGGCGTACGCCGAGAGAAGTGACAAGCGGATTGGTCCGTTGGTCGGGACGAGGTGTACGTGTGAGGTCGTGTGCTCGAAACTTAACTTCAACTGACTTCAACTCACACCATTGCATTGAGTGTCGTAGGCTCACCTCACCGTGGTCGTAGTCCTCATCATCATCATCATCATCATCGCCATTATCGTCATCAGTGACGTGACTGAAAGCGGATTTCCCCATCTCCCGAGCTTGATCGCCGCGCGCGTGGAATGGTGCTCGGTCCGCCGTTAACGGTGACTTTGTCGACAATCTCACGATCTTCGTCTGTCGATATGGTACGTCTAAGTATGTTTGTGTCCTGGTGTCCGTGAGTGTCCACAGTGATCTGTCTCCGCTTTGAATTCCCCTTACGACGCTTGGTTAGAGCCGGGTTAGTTTGACGATGTGCCTGTCACCTCGCGCGAAGGTGGCCCATGCATGTATGATGTGCACATCACACGTTACAGTGCTGACGGGACTGAAGCTTACTTCGGCACGGCGTGTCGCGAGTATCGTATCGTATTTTCTCCGTTCGACCGAGCCACTTCGAAACGATGCTTTTGTCAATCCCTAGTTCACCGCCCCCCTCTCTACCTTTATATTTCCCCGTTTGTATCTTTCAATAGTTCAATAGACGCCTGCACGGTATGGTGCATCACGCTCCAGGCTGTATCGACACTGATGTTTAATTGTACGAACACAACAACAACAACATAACGTTCATATTAGCAGCAATAATGACAATACCACTGACAGCCACTAGCGCAGCGACAATATCATTAACAGCCGTTCATAGTAAGCTGACCGATCTTAACGAGCGGCGTCAAGGCGTCACTCAGTTGGACAGATCGCCGTACCAGAGAAAGAGCAACGCCCTTATGATTAGTTGGGCACAGTATAAGAGCACACAGTGTGTCGTATGTAGCCGTATATCGTTATGTATTAACAGTGAGAAACTTAATCATAACAACAACAGCAACAATCATACTAATCGAGTTGAAGAAATACGAACACAATCCATCGTTGGTAGTTCCCCCCAAATACTCAAACAGGAGAAGGGGGCGTGTTAGGCTATTGAACTTGACTCGAATACGGGCAGGCCTTACTGTGGAAAACAAATCCAGCACTTGTTTTTCTTTGTCTTCCTTATATATATATATATATATATATATATATATATATATATATATATATATATATATATATGTATAAATATAAATATATATATTTATATATAAATATATATATATTTATATATAAATATATATATTTATATATAATATATATATATATATATATATATATATATATATATATTATGTTTTTGCAACTACGTGTATCTGTGTAATCGTATGCGTGAGAAAGCTTGAATGTGTATACGTCCACAACCGTGTAGTTTCCAAGAGTACGTGTGTGTTTGCGTGTGTGCTAGCAGTTAGCGTGTGATGGTAGTGGCACAGTGCGGCCTGACCGAAAAGTTGATCGTCATTCATCGTCGCTTTCACTTGTGCGCTAGAAGTGGTTAATAGTGGCATCGCCGTTAATCGCAGCTGGTGATGCCACCGATGGTCATGATCAAAACGATAATGATGATGATGTTGATGTCGATGATAAGGCGGTTAGTTTGTGTTGGCGAGAGTGGCCTCGGCGTACTGTTAGCGGGGTGGGTCAACCATCATCCAGCAGGCAGTGGGCCGCGGCGGGGGCGCGGGTGGTGGGGGGTGATTGGGGAGTCGAGGTTGTGTCTAACCGGGAGCTGCTGCAGCAGCAGCATCAGCCGGAGCAGAACCTCGGGCGTTGCCTTTCCGATCGCGACTCCGCTGCGGGTCCTCCGAGTGGAAGTGGCAGTAGTATTCGACGCACTTGGCGGCGTTAGCAATCGCATAGAGCCCCAGCGCGTGTTCTCTCTTTTTCTTCTTCGCCTCGTTCGCCGCCGCCGACGCCTCTCATGTGTCTGTCTGTCTGTCCGTCCGTCCGTTCGTCGCTCAAGCTCGGCCAGTTATAGTCGCTGAAGCTCTCCTCTGTTTACCTCTCTCTATACAAGTAGCGATAGGCAGCGATCGAGTGAGGGTGGGTGGGTGGCTGGGTGGGATGGAGAGAGAGAGAGGGAGGTGGAGATCGTGAAATGAGGAAGGGCAAAGCGCTCCTAGCGCCTGCGGGATGATGCACTCGGATATGCCCTGTTGTTGCCATGCTGTCCCTGTTCCTGTCTCCGTTCCTGTCCATGCATTACGAAGTGCGTGCCGATGCTGCTGCTGCTGCTGCTGCTGCAGGAGGAAGCAGCACAAACGCGAATCCTTCGCGCCTTTGTCCCGGAACCGACCCGGACTCAGAGCATTGGCTCGTGGCGTCGTCATGCGTTGCTGTACGGCGTCGGTGGTGTCCGCGCCAACCGACAGTTTAGTTCGGTCAGGCCTTTTTCGGCTCCCATGAACGTTAAATATTAGCTGAAAGTCAGCCCCGAAAGGAGGCCTTTTTCGGCCTTGTCGAGCCCAGTGGCGTGCCGATGCATTCGTCTGCGCCACGCGACAGGAGGAGACACTAGATAGGTGCGCGGGTTCGAGCCCCACCGTTGCCCCACATTTGTATTTATGGGGTATGTCCGTCTGTGACGCAATGCGAAAAGCAGTCCCATAGGCGTTAAATCTGGGCTGAGAGTCAGTCCAGAAAGTATCCTTTTAGGCCTCGTTTGGGCACGGAAACGCGCTTGCAGTGCAGTCATAAGACGGACCCCATAAATACAAATGTGCAACGGCAAGAATCGAACTTCTGCACCTACGAGTCTCGTCCGGTTGCAAGGCGCACGCAAATGCACCACGCTACTGGCTTCGACAAAAAAAAAAGCAACCGTCCAAGGCGACGAGACCTTCAGACAGCCCCCAGCTGTCTTTTGATGGTCTTCTCGCTATTACCTTCTTCTTTTGCTGTTAAGAGAATAGAATCAGTACTGAATTCATCGTACGGCCTGCACTGATTGGATGGGCCGGAGGTATTCGCACCTACTTGCTGCTGCTGCTGCTGCTGCTACCACCACAGCTACTAATGTGGCAACAATGCCGACGACGGCGGCGGCGACTATAGCTATAGTGCGTGTGACGACGACGATTACTGACAGGCTAACAGAGATGTGTTATCACAACTTAATTTAACTCATAACTATACTTGTACTGCGTTGTACTGTTCTCTGGGCATCGAAATAAGGCATTCTCCATAAGCCGCTGAATTCCGAGTGACCGTGGCCGGCCGACGGGCGGCAAAGGGAGTACTTCTGCTCTTGCTATTGCTATCGGTCAAGCTGTCCTGACAACAAATAAATGACAGCCGACGTGTTGTGTGCTATTCGGGACGTCGTCTTACCGCCGTCCGCATACACCCACACATTGGTCCCGAAAGGACAGCGCGAACGGTAGGCGCGAAGCGCACAGCAGAACCGCCAGGCACTTGGAACTTGCCGTCGACAGGCGGAGGGACTATTTGTGGCCGAGGCTATCGACCTAATCGAGGACCCATCGCTGTAGTTCTAGTAGTAGTAGTAGTAGTAATACTGGCAGTACTTGTAAATAAGCCCGGTGGCGTGGTATGTAGATTAAGTCTCCGTCTCGCAACCGGAGCAGACACATAAGTGCGCGGGTTCGAGCGCCATTGTTGCACATTTGTTTTTAGGGGGGTCCGTCTATGAAACAATGCGAAAAGTAGTCCCATAGACGTTAAATCTTGGCTGACAGTCAGCCCAAAATGTATTTTACCTGATGTACTACTATCTACTATCTAGTAGACCGCTCAGACTGACTGGCTTGGTCAGGTACCACATCAGATAGCTAATCTACTGTTTACAAGTACTATATATATAGTATATATATATATATATATATATATATATATATATATATATATATATAGTGAAAATTATATATATAGTAACTGACCAAGCCAGTCAGCCTAAGCAGTCGACAGCTTGAAATAGATCATAACACCCAGCTGTCAGCTGGATGTTAGCACTGTGGTGGTTGTTTGGAACGCGAAGGAAAATGGAAACGCGTATGGCCGCACCGCCCAGACACGTTGCAGACCACAGAGGAGGCGAAAACCGCTCCATTGCCATAGCCGTGTCGAACTCGAATACAGCTACACCGACTCAAGTTCGAATAGACATCTCTCTCTCTCTCTCTCTCTCTCTCTATTTCAAACAATCTTTCTCTCTTTCCTTTTTTGCGTTCGCGTGGTGGCTCCGATATTTTAATGTGGTCATTACCAGCATCACGGCATTCCCACACGCATTACAACAACAGAAGCAGCGTTGATGTTGTGTGGCCGTACGAATAATATATATGAACAAATATGTAAGCTTTGTTTGCTTCCTGTCATCTGCCTTCATCATTGTGAGCTAGCCGATGAAAGATGCTGCATGCGAAAAAGAGAATTACACAATTAATGCAAGAAAGAAAGAACACTACTGCGAGAGAGAGAGAGAGAAGAGACCTGTTTTTGTCCCGGGTTGTGTTGTTGCCTAACATTTACACGGACGTTCGATTCAGCGTCGAAACGAGAGTTCGTGTGATTGGCGTGGCGATTGTACATTGGCATTCCTCGCTCCTCTTTTTTTCGCTTTCTCTCGTTGAGTTCTTGGCCTTTGACTTTTTTTTAAACCGTCTCGGGCTGCTCGTATGCCACTCTCACGACTCCTACCAGAGCTTTAACAAGCAGCCGAAAGCAAGTTTCTAGGTGCCTGCCCGCATGTCAGTGTAGGTCCGTACACGGCTGGCTAAGTGTTTTTGTGACTCTCTGTGACTCTTGAGGAAGTAGACGACGACGACGACGATGATGATGATGATGATAACGATGATTGTGATGTTTATTAAGCTGACGGCTGACGAGAATATCCGTTACACCGAGCAGCGACTCGCAGTACGCTCCGTCTAGCCAATCATTTGATATGATGATGACGGTGGACATCGAGTCGGGCGACGCTGGCGAGTCAGCGCAATCCTGCGTCGCTGGTCTGTGGTTTTGTGGTCGATATTTCGTCCACGGCGCACGCGGGCCACTCGGAAAGTGAGCTCGCGACCTTTCGGACGACGTGTGGTGCTCGGTCCGGCTCGTTATCGCAAGCGAACTATTTTCGCTATATAATTAAGTAAACGTTCTCATATAGGACGGCTGGCGGTAAGCTATACGTAGGACGACGAAGAGCGAACAGTGAGAGATAGAAGAGCGCGCGATGAATATTGCCGTAATTGGTTTAGATTTACAATCATGTTCAAGAAAGCGGCGCGTCTTTCTAACGTTTAGTAGTACATTCATCATGGTGCTAGTTAGTCAGGCAAATTGAGATTACGCACTTATTTGTAACAGTTTTCATTTGAAGGTAAGAGTTCTATGTACTAGTGAAAACGATCTGTTTTTTTTTTAAATAATGTTTATGCATGCATATGTGTATATATACATTATACATGTGTGCATATATCTATTAATTTATATATATATATATATATATATATATATATATATATATTATTAGGCACGACAAAAATGCTTTTGTGTAAAGTTATTTACATGCTACCTAGCATAATCTAGCGCAATCCAAGACATACGAGAGGTAGAAATGTATGCATAAATTGTAGCGCTGATATACTCGTTTTCGGACGTACGGAATGTTACTCTGTGTTCATTTTTTATGATTAGGGGGCACATTGGAGCGCCCCACTTCACCTCGTATGAGTTCCATTCATGGCGAAAGTAATGCGGATTTTTTGCGTAGGCCGTACAGTCGCATACCTTTCTATTGATTGATAAAACAAACATGATTCATGTTGGCTTTAACTCCCCTTTAAAGCCTATAAGGCTTTGGAAGACACGCCTTTAAAAGGGATATGACGAGATTAAACCCGCAACTAGTGGTGCGCTCTCATACTGAACACCGGCCATCAGTCCCAATCGATCCCGCAAACGTTAATTGATATCTACGCGTATATACGAGCAGCATGTTTGGTCACTAGTGCAGTCCTCAGGTTGATGGGTCATTCTTCTATGTTTGCTGCTGAATCTTAGTTGTATATCGTGTTCTTATACCGGAAGCTGCAGCTATATATATATATATATAGTTCCGTCCATCGATATGATCGATAAATGTCTTTTTCGTTTTGTTTGATGGTGTTGTTGATGTTATGGCGCTGTTCATTTGTGTGCGATTGTAGCTCGAGGACGCTTGTCTTTCGGGTGCTCCGCATGTTGTGCCGAATACTACACGTAGTAGGAAGCTCATAGGTGCACGTCGGGCCGATCATCCGGGTGGTTGTTGTTCCGTTAGTTGGCTGGTTGGTAGTCGAAATAGCGTAGGTTTGGTAGCTCCTGGTGCCGTACCAGTTGCTGGGACTGGACGGGACGGGACTGGACTGAACGGTTAGATTGGGAATGGCGCACGCGGAAGAACGCGGCTGGCCAAGGCGATCCGATCTTTGAGTGAGTGACTCGATGTAGGCCATTCAACTGCGTGGACGGTTGGCGGGCGGGCGGCCGGCCAGGCCGGCCGGGCCATCCGGTTATCAGACGCAGCATGCAAGCGTGCATGGCGTGGCGGCGGCGGCATTCATGATGCATGTCCGTTGCATGCGAGACTATGCGAAAGATGTATGCGGCAGACACGTCGAGCTCCCACTGCTTGACTGCGACATATGCACGCACGCACGCACGCAGCAATCACACACACACACAGACACACACTACCGCCATGTACCGGATCTATCCCGGCTGACCAGGAAAGACCGACAGTTTTTACCGATTCATGTGGTGGCGGCGGCGGCGGCCTGGTCCAATGACTGACTAACTGATTGACTGCTTGGCTCTGGCTCTGGATGGCTGGCGTTCACGTCTGTCCGTAACAACCGTCTCGATAACCGACGAGCTCAATATTATGAACACAGAGTACTCATCATACGAAGACGGGGGGTGGGGGGGGGGGGCGGGGGGCGAGTAGGAAGCGACACTAAGCTAACTGCAACCAACTGCTTGCCAAACTTCGTTTGACACTTCACTGTCGCCGTGAGCGCCATGACGTCGGCATGGGGACGGGCTATACAGCAACGACTGTTTGATACATAGATCACCACCCCAGCAGCAGCAGCATCATCATCATCATCATCATCACCATCACTAGCACAACAGCAACAACAACAACAACAACTGCAACAAATAGTATTAGTAGTATATCATAGTATCATTTAGAAACCATGATTTGACGCCGCGAACAACGAGATACAATGATGTGATACCCAACAACAAAACAACAACAACAACGGTATGCTTGTTGGAAGTACGTCGGTGGGAAGCGGCGGGAAGCGAGCAAGGGGGGGCTGCGGGGACAAGATGGACACAAGATGCTGCTGTTTACGACGTGCTAACGCGTGCGCACGTTGCTGGTGGTCGTACGAATGTGTTTTTTCTCTTCATCTGAACGAATCTGAAGGGAGCTACGAGTGAAGGAACGAATAAATGGGTGAGTGATGCAAGTGGGCGCGGCCCAGTAAGCTTCTAGTGGTTGGTCTGTCGGTCGGTCGGTTGGTCCATCGGTTGGTTGACGGTGAGGTCGCCGAGGCGATTGCCGTGAGGTGTTGGATTCTCGTATTGATTTTGGTAATCGTCAACGGGCTCGGTCGGTGTTTTCACTAAGCATATATACAGATAGACAGTCAGGCCGTCTGCGAGTACGTCTATGGGTCCGCCGGGGAGTCCGTCAATCAATTCATCAACGGGACCGTCACGGAGTTCCTCAATGAGTCCGCCAGGGAGTTCCTCAATGAGTCCGCCAGGGAGTCCGTCAAGGAGTTCCTCAATGAGACCGTCAGGGAGTTCCTCAATGAGTCCGCCAGGGAGTCCGTCAAGGAGTTCCTCAATGAGACCGTCAGGGAGTTCCTCAATGAAACCGCCAGGGAGTTCCTCAATGAGTCCGCCAGGGAGTTCCTCAATGAGACCGTCAGGGAGCTCCTCAATGAGACCGTCAGAGAGTTCCTCAATGAGTCCGTCAGGGAGTCCGTCAATAAGTTCATCAAGGAGTTGTTCTGTCGGTGAACGGGCGTACAACAGCAGCAACAGCGACGACGACGATGATCACAGCCGGCGGCGTCGTCATCGTCGTGTTCGGACCCCAGATGATAACAACCACCACCATCACCATTACCACCGCTATCGTGGTTTCTTTGCGCATAGGAGAACGGGCTGTTTTCGACGTCGTGATGTCGTGGTTGTGACTTCGACCAGTGTGTGAGTGCGAAGGCTGTGATGAGTCGGTCCCTCGTCGGCAACGCAGCAGACCCCCTTATCTTTCTCTTTCTCGTAATTTCTCACGTCCCAACCCCCCTCTCTCTCTCTCCCTCTCTCCCGTTCTCTGTTTGGGGGTCTATATCGCTCGTTTTTTGTTTGTCTCGGATTGACCCGAAAATCTTCTACGATGGTTGACGACGGACGACGTTGATGTTGTTGATGGTGATGATGTTTCTGGCAATGGTGGTGATGGTGGTGGTGGTGGTGGCGGCGGCGGTCGTGGTTGTTGTATGTTCAAGACACGCGCGCATCTGTCTCAGCTGCAGTGCCCGGCCGACACTGACTGTCGTTGGCGAGATGACGACATTGCTTGCTGATGATTGATGCTGATGATGATGCAACTGTAACTTCGGCTCGATGTAAATCGAGAGCAGCACGATTAACGACTACTACAACAACAGCAACAACAACAACAATAACAGCCACAATAACCACACAACAACAGCCACAATAACAACACAACAACAACAACAACAACGACCAGAAAGACACATTCGTAGCAATGCGTGACCTGATCTCGCCTGCCGCTGCTCGCGCTGCTGTTTGTAGCTACTCATCACGTCACCACGCGCCGGCAACACTGCTACCCAGCACAACACTCGTCAGCTGCTCGCGCCACAACAGATATCAGAAAATGCACTACGGAGATAATGTAAAATAATTGAATTATATTATATATATATATATATATATATTATATATATATATGTGTGTGTGTCTATGTGTGTGTGCAATAAATTCAAGATAATCGTTGGCTCCCATACTACCGCCCGTCGATACCCACCAGAAAGATGGCCAATACGGGGCGAGCCAAACGGCGACTGTAAATGAAGCGATTCACTTGCTGCTGTTTTGCGTCATTCGCATGAGTGATTTTTATTGTGGCCTGTGTTCACTGCACAATTTCCGAACTATTGTTTTGGTTTTCGTTGCAGGTAAACCTGTCTGTTTTACTTGCAGAGTGTTTTCAAATTTTACAAATTTGTATGCTCTGCAAATTAAATGCTTTTTTTTAGATAACTTAAAAATATGTTGACGGCAAGCTTCAGATGGCGATGGTGATTGATGGTGATGCCGGTTTCTATC
Source organism: Dermanyssus gallinae (assembly GCA_003439945.1). Lineage (NCBI taxonomy): Eukaryota > Metazoa > Arthropoda > Arachnida > Mesostigmata > Dermanyssidae > Dermanyssus > Dermanyssus gallinae. Next base: position 100,215 of record QVRM01006074.1, read on the forward strand.
GATCTCGATGCAGTGGTAAAAGCTAGAGCGGCTTCGTGACCGCTACCGTTTCTTTATTTGGGTATAGGCTCATTTGTCTTGCCGTGCCACTTTCTCACTTTCTCTCTCAATCTCGCTCTCTCTCTCTCTCTCTCTGTTCGCTCTCCGCTTGATCTGTTTATGAATCCATACGTAATGTGTTTGAATTCGTTTGCTTGTTGTTTGTTTGTTTGACCTCGCACTTGAGGTGTTGATGCCGATGATCATAAATGGTCTTACAGTAGAGCTAAGCGAGGCCGATGGGGCAGTAGATGCTGCCGTTGTTGCTGTTGAAGCTTCCATCGTCAGGGATGTCGCTAATCATGTCTTCGACGTCAATGACGTTGTTGTTGTTGTCGTCGTCGTCTGGGCTGGCTGGCCGGAATAACACATCCTTAACAAGGAGAGACGCTGTAGACGATATCGGCCCTCAGGGGCGGTGAGGCGATACATTGCAATGTAATGGATGAGCGGCGATAAATAGCTTAAGCAGCCGTCTTCTCACTGCCATATACACTGCGATCGTCGCATCTCAACATTTTGTTTTATACTATTGGTTGGCAAGATAGGTATTCGGACCTCTTCTTCTTCGGTGCCTAGCTAGCGCTCACAGATCTTGTTTAGTAAAGTCGCAGTTCTAGGCGCTGGCTCGTCCAGAACTTTGAACGTCAAACGGCGAAAGGCCAAGGGTCGTCCCTAATATCGAATAAGTACTTTCGGCATGCCGTGCCTCGTGTTCGGCTACGGACACCTTGTGTACGGCTTAGGTCATACGACCGCGACTGATCACAGTGGCAGCCCACACAAGTGGGCCATCATTTTCGAAGGCCGTTAGGGTCAAACTGTCGGGTTGTTTGTTATCGTCTGAACGTAGATCGGAGGTTCATCCTGGATACACGGGTAGCCCGAAGATCTTGGGGCTCAGACCTGGACGTCATTTAGGGCAACGTGTCGCGAATGTCGACGCGCGCTGCGAGACAAGTCGTGATGTCCAGGCACCAGTACCTGCTCACTACATGGACAGCTGTGTTCGCGGACGAGGAGTGCCCCTAAGTGCCCAAAACCTTACTCTAATTCAGACAGAAGTTTTGTCTAATAGGGTTCCCACCACAAATATACATATATGTACATGTGCTAAAAGAGAACGATTTCCCTGTGCACTTCCTTCGTGCAATATTTAGTTCTCTAACTGGACAACTCAGAGCGGGGGAGGAACAACGAACGGGCGGAGTCTGTCGTCGGACAGAGAACAGCGATGTATTTATTGCCTGGCCGCAAAACGCAAAACCTTAGTTGCGACCGCTGCACTCATCTATTGCGGCGGCTACGCTCTTCTATTGCGGCTTATTAGCATATTGGTGAGCAAAGCATTATGTATGTGGCGGCGAAGGTGGTTTCACTTCGCCATATGCATGCGGCCAGATTGCAGCGAAATTCCAGCGTTCCGACTGGCCGATGCTGAATTCAAACGCTGTGAGGGCAACTGTATTCCCTGTCTGTTTTGATTAGTTTGAAATTCGAATTTTCGATCCGCCTCGATCGATTCGCGTGGCCCGCGCAGCTTTCGCACTTTCCGAGCGTTTCCGCTACCACCGAACGTGCAACAAGAAATAGGAAAAATTACTTAAAACCTGTCGGCATCGGGCGTCAGCAGTCTCTTGCCAACGCTTGCTTGCCAACTTGGGGGTGTTCTCATTCAAATAGCAGAGACGAAACCCAAATATTATCGCATGCACCAGCGATCACCGTAGTCTGGTTTAAGCGCAAGTGTGCCGAAACGACGGAGTCGAATGAAAATCAAAGGTGTTGCTGGCCATATTAACTAAGCAAATAGCGCGCCTCTGTAGACGTTTCGGAAAGGGGATACTGTAGCCGATCTGGGTGAACATATTCGTGTTTATATGTTTCATATCGTATGTATGTGCTGATATAAATATATAAGTGTATATATATATATATATATATATATATATGTATATCCCGACTTATTGGCAGTGTTAGTAAATAATCTTATGTTTAAGCCTACATATCTATACTATGATGACACCGTATCGGCGTTCGTAATCGTATCTTATCATCGTCAATCTAAACATGGCATCCTCTTTTTGATCGGCCGCCAACAGATTTCGCCACTCACACGTGTGCCTCTATCCCCCGTGATCTTCAGTAAAGTCTTTATTACTGTCCCTCTCCAACTTTTCTAAGGAATTTATATACATTTAGGAGTACCACAGAGAAGTTCTGGTGCTGTTTGAGTTTACCTACCTGGAATTTGTCTTGAAGCGCTCACTAAAAAAATACTTTGACGTGTCGGCGCAGTGCTTAGGCTATCAACAGCATCTATACTGTAAGCGGCATGATGTACGTTAATGTGGCATCTACTCTACTTTACCATAAATTATTATTTGTCTTTTTTTTAGACTATATAAACCGCAAATACGGAACACGCTACTAGATTATTCATACCCGGAACTGCATCAGAAAGTATATTTAACGTTGTTCTATACAGTTCAAACGTCTCTGTAATGATATAATGTACTGATTTTTAAATTAAATGTTCTACATCAGAGCTTAAACATGAAGAGTTCCTTATACATTTTGCCGTATTGCGCACATTAAGTGGATCAATTTAATATTTTTTGTCAACACGTCTTTGTGACCGTTACAATATTTCTCTTTCTCCATTTCTCCCAATACGATAGGAGGATATGATACTGATACTTCTCCCGGTGACTACATTGTTTTTCATGTGTGAATTCACGCGTGCTTGCACCAGCCCTACACATTTTTTTGTTGTGAGGTAACAACTTTGCCCTGATTTTGGTTCGAATTTTACGTCATCCATCGTACAGAAAATTTTCCTAGAAAGATTACCCATGTGTTGAATCAATGTTTCTGAATGACTGGTTTATGTTTTTTTTTAACCAGCGTTAACTGAAGGTCGTCACTCTAAAATCACTTTCTAGATAATTACGTCTTAAACGGCGTGGTCTATAATAGTGTGCTAGTCATGGTTGTCATCTACCGGGGTGTCGCCGGTTTGATCCCTGCTATTGATCGAGTTTTCTTTGAGCGATGCTCATTGAGAATGGACGATAAACCATACCGATGAGAGTCAGCATTGGCACATTGGGTTAAAAGTTTTTAAGTAAAAAACGAGAGCAACACCTCAGTGCCTCTGTCTTGTTGGAGATATAAATCTCTTTCAGTTAGCATTCATTTCATTTCATCATCATTGCATGAAGCCACACTTACAAGCAAGCCAGTCTCGAATTTACATAGATTTTTCCTGTCTCCATATATTTTTCTGACAGTCATCCTTCAATACTTTGGGCCACTATTTTGACTTATCCGAGACGTACCAAACCTCCTCATTACAGTTACGTATGGTGTCAGAAACATCGAGAAACTAATGAAGGAAATGGTGTCCCACAAGGTGACTTCGCCAGCCCTTTCCAATTTATTCTCTATATAATTGGGTTGGCAGACCTGTTAAGAGCAGCGACGGTATTTCGTGAGCCGTACGCAGATGCTTTTGCAATTCTGGTGAAGCCAAGTGTTATTGTCAAGGGCATGCTACGATGTCGATGAATATCGAGGTTTGTGCAACAGAACATAGATAGACATCACGCCTTAATGTGCGTATACGTATATGTAGATACACGAGGGCGGATCGAAAAGATCTGATACTATCAAAAGAGAATATTTATTTAATCTTCCAAATTGTTTTGTTCCTTTCAAAAAAGCTCCCGCCCGCTGCAATGTACCTGTGTCACCTTTTTTTTCCACTCGTTGAAACTATTTTAAACGCGTCATGCGGAATCCAGTTGAGTTGCTGCTGCGAACATTTTTTATTTCCTCTATAGTTTTAAACTGTGTCCTTTAAATTTTTTATCTGTGGGAACAGGAAAAGTTGTACGCAGCAAGGTCCGGCGAATGAATAGTTGCGGCAAGGTCTGCGTTAGTTATGGTTGTCATATACCGGTGTCGCCGATTCGACCCCTGTTGTTAATCGAATTTTCTTTAAGTGATGTTCATTGAGAATAGATGATAAAGCATACCGCTGTCACAAGGACTGTTGGGGAAACCTTAGATATCTCAACATGTTTGACCCTCGGTGCATTGAAGATATGCTTCAGGATAAGCTCCAAGTCTGTAGAGGACGGACGATGATATAGAATTAAAAACAACCTGCCTAAAAAATAATTTTAGATCTTGCAAATTGGGAGGCTGCAGAAATATAGACTTGTAGTTTTTCATCAAGTAATCCTAAAATAGTAACGATGGTGACGCCGGGGGGGGGGGGGGTAAAGGGGTAACGCCGGTGCGTTATCCTAATGAAGGATCCAATAGTTGTTTGCCCACAGTTAAGGCCTCGTGCGCTAGACGCTCTTGCGCAATCTTCTAAAGATTTTGCGGTAGTATTCCTTATTGAATGTCTTCCTCTGTTACTGACGTCGAAGGCCTTCCCAAGCGGGGGTCATCTTCGGTCTCTTTACGTCTGTTGCGTTAAATCGACGCTACCACGTATACACAGTGTTTCGGAACACTGCTTGATCACCACCATAAGCAGTTCGTAACTCGATTCGCCCTCGTAGGTTATACACCGAAACTGCGTATATTTGTTTATATATGCGGTGTGTAAACGTTAGTTGACGTTTAGGCTTTTTGTTTGTTGTTTCGTGTGTTCGTAGTCAGGTAGTTTATGCAGCTAAATTGTGAACATTGACGTAAAATACTACGCGAAGGCGTCGCTAGTTGGCTGGCTAGACCATAATCGAGTTGGCCGAAATAGGATGAGCGAGCCTGCGAGTTGAGTGGCTCTTGGCTGACGGTTTTCTAGCGCTATTTTGGACATGAGTTATTATGATAAGAATATGATTTACGTTGTCATTGTTCCTGGTGCTCGAGGCTACTCCTAGTTAAGGCTGTAGTCGACTGTCGTGGGTGGTGGCCGCCGTGAAGTTGTCGGCGGCGTGTAGGGGACGACTGGTAGCTGATTCGTACGCTACTAAGCCTACAATGAAGGCATCGGAAGGGATATCGTGATACACTACGAAGTGTTGTTTTCTCAAAGGCTCGTTCGTTGAGCTGTCCGTGTATGCATTTTTCTCGGCTGACGCAACGGTTGTATGCAACGATGATCTGATGGCGGGAACGCGCAGTCAACCAACCGTTATGATGTCGTCGGCCAAAAGCCATCCCAGCAGGAGCAATCATAATTCGATAACGGCCCAATTGTCATCGGCAGGGGGGCGTCGAGCGCCTAGAAAGATGACGTCGAAAACCAATTGGTGGTTTGCCAGACTAACTCAGTTACATAAGAGAAAAGTACAACGAACGCTGACCACATCGGCCTCCTACAGTTACCTCCTCCTCCCCCTCCCCCTCGTCCTCCTCCTCCCCCCTCATCCTTCTCCTCCTCCTTCTCCTCCTCCTCCTCCTCCGCAGCAGCAGCCGCCGCTGCGGCAACATAATACTACTAACATCACAGATGGCCATTTTGCAGTGACAATACATATATTAGTTCAAAACTAAAGTCTCAAAACCACAACGACGACATGACATGGCATCAACATTCGTGGGCGTTCGCCTTGCTGACCACAGCGGCAGCTACATCTGGCTGTTGCGGCTGATCTCCTTAGAGTCTTCCGGGCACAAATCAACCGCAGGTTGACCAGTTTAAATATCGCCAGTCGCGAAATACTACTAACCTAGTCCCAAACGCATCGTGTCATCGTGAGAGAGACGTACCACTAACAACGGCACCAGCAGCGGTGCTCTGCTTGGAGAAGAAGCCGCCCGCAGGCCCACCGCAGAAATAAAACGACAGGAAGTTCTGTGCCGCGGTCAGACTTAGGAATTCATCTCTAAAAGAGGTCACAAAAAGAGAGAATTAACAGCGGCAACAACAACAACCGTAGCAGCAGCAACAACAACAACAAGGGAAAAACAATAGCTCTCCTTGAACAGTTACAAACTACAGATGACGACTATCACAGCGTCGGTAAGCACGCAAGACACGGTGGATTTTTGGACATTTATTGGAACTTTACTCATTCGAATAGTACTACGAAGGATAAATGTACTATTTAAGATAAGAGAACGATCCGATAAATTGTTGCGGTCGTGCTGTTGCAGTAGCCCTGGTAGTCGTGTATGTATGTGATCACCATCATCATTAGTTACTGTACGGAGCAGTAGTTATCGAAAATATGGCGTCACTGGCGCCTCAGCTGTCGGTCGTCACGCAAGCGGTGCTTGAGCCACTGCGGTGAACTCCAAATACGGAACTTCTTCACGCATGCAGTCGCACGAATCGCACGAACAACATCAACCACAACAGTAGCAACAACAACAACATCAGCAACAACAACAATATCAGCACCAATAGTGGTAGTATTATTGACGGCAATGCAAGGTCGCATGCGCATGTGTGGCAAGTTGAAGTGGCGCAGAAGGTGCACGAAGGCCCAATCGGCCTCAGTGAGGCCGAGCGACGGCTCTGCTTCGTTTGATGCTGATGATGGTGATGCAGGCTGAACTGAACATGCGCCGGCTTTCATTGAGTCTTCAGTGGTGGTTACAGAGTGGTCGTAGTGTTGGCACCTTGTTAGTCTGAGTGGCCAAGCAAGCAATCAACTATCTGTGTTGGCGTTCGGCAGCCACGACTTCCTCCACTTCGACAACTACGATTAGATCGACCTCTACCTCAGACCTATTAGTGCCTATCATAACAACAACAACAACAACAACGACAACAACAACAATAACTTAACGTCGCTAAGTCGTTTATTAGGACAGCAACAAACAATATCCATAGGGCTTCTGCTAGTTTTCTGATCGTCTCGAGCCTTTGGTTCCGTAATTTGCTCTGAATGTGTTTGTAATTGCGCTTGTTGTCATTGTTGTTGTTGTCTTTGTTGTTGTTGTTGTTTTGTTGTTGTTGTGTTGCCCATCTGTGCACAGCACCCGTTCGGCTTGTCGTCGAAGTTTGCTTGCCACAATTGTTGTTGTCGTTGTTGTTTTTGTGGGTGTGGTTGCTTTTTGTCTCTAGATATTATTGTTGGCAACACAACAGTTGTTTGTTCGTCTGCAGTTGCGCTGTAGTTGATGTAGTCTGCCGAATCTATTGGCGTGCGAGCAATCCACGCTACAAAATCAAATGAATTTCATTAAGACATTTTGTCAGTGATGCATGTAAACAGCAATTTGAAGAGTCTCCTAATAGTTGGAAGAATTATTGAGTGTTACTCAAATACCTCGCTTACCAGTTGTGCGTTAACAATGTCAATATGACTAGCGGTAGAAAATACGATAATTTTTAACGAGTTGTAATTGTCGCAAACTAGATTTGAACAGGCTGCACTGTACATGCTACAACTGTTAACCTGTTGTTGTTGTTGTTGTTGTTGCTGTTGTCGTAGTAGCCGTTGCTAGTGTTGATGTTACCGTAATGATTGTTGTTGTTGTTGTTGTTGTTTTGTCGCTACCTCACTTACTCCTCTGTGGATTCTCTATGCACATCTGTAACGATGGGGCTGCTTTGACAACGGCAAGGCCAGAATCGTTGTTCTTAGCAGGTAATTGTTGTCAATCACTCTCTCTTTCTTTCTTTCTCTCTCTCTCTCGCCGTTTGTAGTACTACTATTGTTGTTGTTGTTGTTGTATGTTGTAGCTGTAATGCGACGCGTCAAGGAGGTCTCGTTTCATCGTCGTCGTCGCCGTCGTTTTTGTTTTTATTGTTGTTGTTGTTGTTGTTGTTGTTGAAGGCCACGAAGCCACGCGTTGCTCCACCTCAGTCGGATGAGCTCCGTTGTGGCAGAAACTGCTGAGGAATTGCTAGCAGTACGCGTGCAGGCAGGGAGGCAGCCAGTCAGGCAGACGTCGTCGTTGACGCGACCTGTCTGCACAATTGAACCATAAACATTAGCCAAGCCATTGATGAGTCCGTATTGGCAGACGAATACGACGACGACGACGACGATGACGGCCAAGGTCCGCACTAAAAGAGATCACCGATCAGCGAGAGACAACAATTGTTCCAATTGGTACGGCCTTGTGACCTCGTTTGGTGCCAACGCGTGTGGTATACGTCCCTGCTAGTGCCCTGCTTATGTCTGCTGTCTTTATTACTAATATTATTAGTAGCAGTAGTAGTAGTAGTAGTAGTAGTAATATAATATGATTATTTATTATGACGATTGTTGCTATCCAGCCCACAAGGCTCGTTGGGGACAGCTAATTGAGATGTTGGCGCTCTATAGTAGTAGTAGTAGTAGTAAGTAGTACACATTAGACGCCGTTAGATTAATAACGGTTTGTCTTCTGGAACACTTAGTTGGGTTCAGGTTCAGTCGGTTAAGCGTTATGTGCGATCCTGCCGGTTAAATTTGCTGCCAAAAATACGTTTGATATATATATATATATATATATATAGAGAGAGAGAGAGAGAGAGAGAGAGAGAGAGAGAGAGGAGAGAAGCCCCCCCCGAAGTCTTTAATATTTTATCTCCCCCAATGCTAGGTTCTACAGAGTTTGGCGGTATCGTATTCTCGGCAATGTCAGTTTGGCTGTGCCCACCATTTCGTGTGGTGACTTTAACTACAGAATCGACAATAGGTCAAACGACAATAAAGGTGATGTGCCCCTGCAGCTGATGGCTGATGTTGGTCTTCCCTGTTCAAGGGCTAGCAATGACTGTACATACGTATGTCATGTCAATGGCAGGAGCACCATAGACCTGATGTTTCGCAGCTTATCAAGCAGCGAATTTAAAGGCCCATAATAACCCATGTGGGCTATTATAGAACTACTTGCCTTAAGACAGGCGACGCATGACGCCGAACGAGTGACAACACATCGCGTTATTGACCATCAGGTTCTAGAATCTAGGGACGAATATGCACCAGCCGGCGTTGATATTTTGTTTACAATATCTTATGTGTATTACAATATTATGGTCGCCTTGTTTGTTAGTGCTAAAACCTTGTGTACGCAGATATCGACGATCAATTTCAGTGGCTTAAAAGAGTCGTACAGAAAAATTTAGAATGGTGTAAGTTCAGGCCCTGGAGGTCTTGTCCGTGGTTCTCCAGGGCTTACTATCTTAGCCACCATGGCCTGATGAGGTCTCTGCATTTGGCTAAGGTCACAGCTGAGCCAGCGCTACAAGCAACCAGAAGGAGGGACTACGCTAGACGTAGTAAATCCTACATTCGGCTATGCCGTTAGAGGAGTTCGTTAGAGTTAGAGGTCGGAGTATGCGCAGCGGGAGGAGCAAAGATGGAACGGGACCCTGTGGCATACATTATGCACACCCGAAAGGGGGTGGAACATACACTCGCTACTGATCAGATGAGTGCCCACGTTTCTTACTTGCTATTTCGCTCAAACGTGGCAAGAGCGCATCCAGTGATACTGCTCACGTTGGAGCAGCACATCATGACCAGCCCATTTATAGTGGGTGAAGTGGATGCTGTGTTTCAAAGCCTTTCCTAGAATAACATTATTGGACCTGGCCGTCTGGGTAGGTATTCTTCGTCATTTCTTCAACGGGATCATTTCCTCAACGGGATCAAGGAGAAAGGTCAGATACCCAAACATTGGCACATCGTCACACTCTCTTTCTCTCATCTTCAAGGGAAACCATGGTGACGACGAAGGCGACCCAAACCTGTTCCGGGGAATCGCAATAAAAAAAAACGCTCTAAAAGATATTTGTTAAGCTAATTGTAGCAATGCTGGAGTTTACTATGAACCACACTCTTCCGCCTCTAAACAATTCGGGCTTTGGAGGGATGTGGGGACGCGAGACGCCATTCACGTGCTACAATCAGCCCTTGAGCCGGCTATGACGAAGCGATGAGGCCACTCGTACGCAGTCTTCGTAGACTCTGTCAAAGCTAGCTTTGACAAAGTTCATCCTCCACTTCCTGGTCGAGGTGTTTAGGACAACGGGTGTTAACGGAGCTGCATTGAGGCGTTCTTTTTCGATGACGACACCCTATTCATTGAGGGTAAACGAGGTGTTCTTGGAATAAAGCAAAACGAGGAGACTCTTTTTGAGACTTACTGCGCTCTTCATTTGTTCTTCTCCTTTCTAATATCGTTAGCCATGTGCAACGGGAGTTCAGAGAGCCTTGGTGCTGATGTACGATTATGATGATATGGTTGTCGCCCATAATGACCTTGACGTCATCAAGCTTATCGCTCAAATAGTTGAGTCAGACTTTGGTTCTAAGATGGTTGCAGATAAACACCCGGAAAACCAAGGCCGCCCAACTCCGACGAGGAGCGACTTTTCAAACTTTCAAACGCAGCTGTGCGTCTCTTTATGTTAAAAGCGCTCTCAAAGTTGGCATACAGCCTAGAGAGCGTGTGAATGCAATCTCGTTTTTATTCATTATAACAAGTGGCATATGACTGTCTGCTTGATCCCAATATCCGTACGGTTTGAGAACAAGAACTCGTGAGCAAACCGCTGACTATAAAACAAATTTCGATTGAGCTCGATTACCTTCAGAAGTGTTACTTATGTTTTAAATGATAGGAACAACATGCATATAGACGGCACACATATGTCAGTTTAGAATACCTATGTGACAAGGTCAAGCCCATAATAATTGTAGGAGATTTAAGATCAAATATAGATTGGTCGAATATAGAATTATTCTCAAACGGTACGAACGTGTTTGTGTGTGGCTCTTGGAAAGTACCGCTAACTCTATAATTTAGCGTGAAAATCTATAAGCATCAGTGAGCATAACATCGTTGAAACTACAGGATGGGATTAGTGTGAAAATCTGTAGTGTGCCTCTAATTCATTGGAAGCCGTGTCGATTTTAAAAGTCAAAAAATCATCACGCATCTCCACCTGCCATTATCGTTATCTTTTTCCACTACTCCCGTGACTCGATCACTATCTCTCTCTCTCGTCTTCTGCATCATCCCACCGTCGTCATAATTGCAAACTTCAAATTTACCCAATCTGGGTGTTAATAAACCATAATAATCATAATTGCAAACTTCGCTTTTACTAGCATCGCCGCCACCTTCACCGTTATTGTCACCATCATCGTCACGTGGTACCCGTAGTACCAGCCAGTAACATCATCTTATTGGCTATTTCTTCATCAGCTCGACGAACATCTGCGGTCCCTTTATCACGATAACCATGATGATGAAGCGACGCCACCGTTGTCAGTCGGCCCCCAACGGACGCTAACACCATTGTTGTCAATCGAACGCGAACTACATTCCGGTAGACAAACGCAATACTCTATTTGTTAACAGGCGCGGCGCAGCAGCAGCAGCAGCTAGCCTTGTTAGCGGTGCAACGGACACCAATCAAACAGCATATTCTGCTGTCTCTTATACACCAACGAGCAGCTTGACCTTGTTGTACCTAAGTACGTGAATGTGGATGATGGAGAGGCGGCTGGACGTATTGTGGGGACGCAATCAACGATGCGGGGGGCGGTCTGGTTTACCGTACAAAGAGTACGGGTGGTGGGAAGCGCGTTGCATCGAGCGGTCTGGATGACACTCGCAGCTCAAGGGTATGCGTGAGTTGCTGGCAGTTGTACTGTAAGTACTAGCGAAGTAACGGCGAGGACGCTCGGTGCGGTGAAATAATGCCGGACGAATCAGAGTTTACCATGGTGACCCGGACCACCAAGCAAGGTTGTCGTAGAGAAGTAAGAGGCAGATAAATTCTGAACGGACGACAGTTCCCTGGAGGTCCATTTCAATGATGTATGCGACGACTTTATCGCTGAACACATTGAAGAAAAGACGAGCAACCCCGTTTTACAAGAAGTAGCGAACAACTTCCTATCGTGGTTGAGGCTGAAGAAGGTATAGCCACACTACTGTCGCTTCAAGAGTTGGCCAACATAACGGTATCAGCGAGGATTGGCAAATAACGATCCACAGTAAAGGGCAAATTGGTCTCTGATATGAATTCCTCATATATCGGCCGCTACAATCTTGACTCTGCAACCTTTCGGGGTGTCTGAATGTCAGACCTACACGAGATGATAGATTGCGCAACGATATCTTCATTACATTTCAAGTCGATCTGACATTTGAAGACGACATCGAGTAACCTGCTCACGTCCGAGCACCAGCAGATCAAGCAAGGCAATTTTAAGCTTGGAGACGTATAAGATGCAGCTATTCAGAGAGTGATGTTCTGCTGATACGAGAGCAGAGGGTGCTGGATCTGCTCGAGGACGATGTGTACAAAGGGGTGGACGTCTGCACTTTGACGGAGACCAGCGCAAAAGAGCAGGCTTATACACGGAAGTTCTATCGAAACCATGCTTTGACATCGTGCAGAAAAGTCCGGGTAGGTAAAGTAAGGGTATCAATTTTCGCAAGACCGCGGCGGGACAAATGAGCGTGAAAATAGTGGCAGAATCTCTGGTTGCAGTAATGTCATCTGAACTAGAACTCGTGGCCCCCTAGAACTAGAGCCCGATAGAGGAGTAGTGTGGCAAGCTCCGTGAACTAATCTGGTCGTCTGCAGAGGATCGTTGGGGCAGACCTTAGCCGTGGAAAACCATAAACACACATCTCATACGATCATCGATGAAATATGTCGAGATCACAGTACGAGGAGTCACGATGTCGGCTTATCCTCTCATCAGACATATTGGAGCACCAACTTGAACGATTCGCGTCAGGAACGCAAGGGACTTCCATATATATATATATATATATATATATAACTGTACGAGGTGGTGGTCGACGAAGACCCCTTGAAAAGGAGACAATCGTATTACGTTGTTTCGTGTGGTAATTTGTGTATTGTGGACCAAGAGTTCTTGAAGCAAACTGCCGATGAGTCATTGACATGATACCGTCATGATGATGACGTGATGCCGTATGACATAATGGAGAAGCTTCAAGCTGACCCGATGAAGTTATGGTGTTGCACTGGCTGTGTAGTGCAGATGCTGAGATATTTACGCCAGACCCTGGAACTGCACAAAGGGTCATGCGGTGTAGCCTACTGATATATTTGGATTGTCTTAACAATGAGTGACCCCAACATTTCGTAGAGATTCTGTCGATTGTATATGAGTCGCATCAAGATCAAACCTACGACTTACTGATACCGAGCTATCAGCCATCTGCCCCAGGGTATCTAGGGAAGCGACGAATATGAATGATAATCAGATAAGCTTAGCTGTATTCAATCCATTCCGATTAAAAAAATGCATGCGTTATTTTGAGGAAAAGCTAATAACTATGCTCTACTTAACTTTATTTTCGCCACGTTGAAATCATGCATCATCATTGAATGTCGCATTTTAATATGCTGCGTTAAATATTATTAAATATTAAGAATACAGTTACATTCAAAGAAAATAGGATGTTACTCCTATACTATGTAATAAGGTTACACATGACATCACACGTACGTAACAGATAATATATATATATATATATATAATTTAGGTTTTGTTTTTTTCGATTTTTCTCGAGTACACCTAACGAAATGTGCATTGTGCAAAATGTCAAGGCATACCCGCGCCTCGTTTTTAATAGGTTCATTGAACTCGATGAGTCATCTGTGGAACGAAGTTACTGCGACGTTGAAATATGGTGAAAAGCGAAAAGGAAGCGTATAGGTATTGCTACTTACTGCTCTATTCCAGTGACTAAGGTCCGATATATATATATATATAAAAAAAAAATATATATATATATATGTGCATATATATATATATATATATATATAAATATATACATTAAAAAAAACATACATATAAACATATGTCTATCTAATATTGTTGACCTGTGGGTATTTGGTCATTGATTTGCAGGTGGTGGATGACCAAGTCAGACGGTGACATCACAACAACAACAGCAGCAGCAGCACCATCGGCTGCGACCGTAGGGGGTGAGATAATCGGTGAAGCGACCTCTCGGTAGTTCTCGGTCGTTATTAAGGCCAGCCTAAGGCCTAAGGGCTGGTCGATCCGTTTGACAGAGGCAGTGGCGTCAGCTCGCCAAGCATCGGCGTTGTTAGCTCTAAAGCTTTAGAGCTAAAACAAGTGGCACAGACTCTGGCTGACAGAACGCAATCGCACTGCTGTGTTTGACGACGAATGCATGGCTCTGTTGGTCTAACAGAAAATCATTGTGACGAGGTGTGGTCGCAACAACACTAGAAGAAAGCAGCAGTTGTGTTGGGAGAACAACGGCGCACGGGTTTGTTGTTGGCGGAGAAAGGCTCGTAGGAAGCGCATCCGACCAACGCACACCTTCGCTTGATCAACATTCACACCTGCGGAAGCCATCATGTTTCGTTTCAAGAGCTCCAAATATAAAAATGCTGCCCCCAAGGTGCCCAAAAAAGAGGTACGTATCGTCTATATTTCTAGATTGGATTCAATTATTATTATTATTATTACTACTACTACTACTATTTTCTTAATACCAAAAACATTTTGACACGACAGCCTGTGTAGCAGGCAAAGTGTTAATTATAATCTCGGTTCATAACTTCTAACATGAAAGTCATCGTAACAGCCTTGCTACTACCTACTTGTAGATGCTGTTGTCTACTTGTTGATGCCGCTGTCTTTAAGCGCACAGGCACAGAAAATAGAAAACCTTTGCCAATTTGTGATGCCCTGTGACATTGCTCCGAATCGTCGTGTCCCGTCGCTCATTCTATGAGCTGCGATCGAGCGAAGGTCGAAACGATTAATTTACCACTTTATTAGGAATGCTATCATTAATCCTACACATGGCTAGAGATTATCCAGGTGTTATCGATGTTTGTCTTTGTTGCAATTCATGATGTGTCTGCTAGCTGTCAAGTAAATGATTTAGCAGCAGGCATTTATGAGTGCCGCCCGTGTCCTCCAAATTGCATCGGTCGGTGGTAGATCTACAACTTAATCCTCTTTGCGAGTGATGAGCCGTGCTCGTATCGTTGCGTACGTACTGGGCGTTTTATCTAAATCTGTGTTGGCTGAACTCTCAACTACAAACTGCGAGGAGAGCAGCTCCTGTGAGTGTGCCAGCTATAGTTTGTCGTTATATATATATATATATATATATATATATATAAACTCGGTTGTGCTCTAGTTAAACGATCAAGCAGAGCAAATGACTGATTCTGGCGAATCGTGCAGACCTTGAGTGATTTTTGTTCAATCTTAGCGATGAAATCACCCGACCCGATAAGCATCATGCCTGTTTGGCAGCCAAACAGCCCGCACCATCTCAGTGGATGCGTTTGGCCAACCTTGGTTAGCCAACGAACGTTGGCTAACTAAGGGATAAGTCGCAACCCCTTAGCTTCGTTGCGAATTACCGTAAGTTGCGACTTTTGTGTTCCTGTTTAATTGTAACTATGCTATGAAGGCTAGCTGCGCATCTAGCAGGGGGGATCGGCGTATATGTATGACGCCACCGGTGGAAAGGTCACTGACCTAGAGAATTGTGCGAGCGAATCAAGGTTGCTTATCGATTTTGGCCATTTGGCCCGTTGCACTCGAGGCAAAGATGCCTTGGTTTGGCAGACTACAGATGAGGCTTCGTTGCGAAATGGTGGTCACTAGATGACGCGGAATAGCACGTTAGACACTTAAGGAACAGCAGCTAATTGCTTCACTAATTGAATCGACCGCTGCCACAACGAACTGGAAAGAATACTCTGAGTAAAACGATCATCTATTCTTCCAGAGGCATCCACGTATAAGCAGTTAATTGAGGGCACCAGCGTTCCAGCTTGCTTTAAAGAGGTTGGTCAAAGTCGTAGAACCTCATGGCTGCAAGAAAATTAAATTTAATTGACCTCAACGTGGATAGACTTAGTCGAATAAGAGAGAGATTAATAGTGCCTGTTGCGCAAGCAATACTCCTATTCTCACCAGGCCGTCACAAATCCAGAATAGTACGTTTTTAATACTCGAAATTACATTTTACAGCAGCTTTTCAATCGTGTTTTTCACACACGTTGTCCATTGTATGCATTTTCTGGCCCCGTGGGATAGACGCTAAGGAGCTCCGAAAAAAATCTCTCTCTCTCTCTCTATATATATATATATATATAACGAATGAATTATCATCGGCGCAGTGTTGCATTCATTGAAGGTCTGAGGAGCATGGTATGGCAAAGTACTCTTTTTCCGTATTCATTTCACTCGCGTGTCTTCTGGCGCAAGCTTACTCCTATTAGTAATCCCCACAGGCGTGCTATTTTTGTTTATAAGGAGGGTTTACTCACCTATTTGCGAAACACGTGTACAGGGTTTAGCAGTGCAAGTGACTGAAGGACATCACCTAATATGGAATGAGTTGCTCTGTGCATGACGTTATGTGCACTTCTAATTATGCGTGATATTTTTTCTGCGCACTGCGCGCATATACATGTCGCTAGCGTGAATAATTGGTCGCGTTTCATTGATCAGAAGGTCACCGGCAATGTATGGAAGACATGGATGAAGTTCCCCGGATGCCTCTTCTGCATATGCGAAGCAACTACTTTGACGGGGGACGACTGTACATACGGAAGTAACATGTGACTTTGGTCGCTTCCAGTCGGCTTCGCCCCATTAGTTTCGTTTTGAAGTCCTGCGACATATCTGCTGAGATTGCCTTTTTTTTGTTTTACCAACGTTCATTTCTTCGTTGCAAATTCTCTAATTGTTTGCAATTAGAGGATTGGATGCGGCCAAGTCGACGATTGTACCGGCGAAAAGATTGTCTGGCCGAAATTGGTAATAGAACAACCTACCTATTCTGAAAGTTGTGATACCTCTGTTGAATCGCTAATTATTATGTGGAACAGCTGTTGTTGAGGATGTCGTACCAATTCTCGTTAATTTTACTTTAAAACGCACTTTCTCTCCCCCTCATTAAGAACATCTGTGCTGCAATCTGGCGACCGTTTTGTTATGGAACAACTGCCATGAGGTAAATGTTGATATAACCGTATAATCGGCATAGTTTCCCCGGTATTTCTGTATGACACATTTGCCAACAGGAGTACTGATTTGTGACGGTGTCATACCTAGATGTTCAGTTTCAGGTTTGCGCACTCCGAATACCCGTGACAAAGCGCGTTAGTACCTCACCCGCGTTCAACAGTACACAACAGAAAAAGATTGTCAGGCTACGAATCCAGCTTGTAAAGACTTACGAAACGTCGTCCACCACGCAGGCTAAGAGTCAGTGTCTCTTCCTTGTCGCATTGTGATTATTTTCCCCGTCTTGGGTTAGTGTTCTTTCTGGTTCTAACTCTCTACGACATAACAACGGCAACAACAACAACAACAACATTAACCTTCCTGCTACTGTGGTGATTGATATTGTGTAGAAGAGCACCGTTACCGGGGCATTCCAAACGAGTCGGGAACGAGAAAGTTATGATGATGCAGACAATCCTTTCAGAAGATTTTTGGCATTTCACGGTTTCGGGACGCGCTTGCGGATTTGGCCGCGGGATGCTTGTTCTGCCCCGGGAGCTCACCGGTTGGCCATGAAACAGGCCTGTCGTTGGAAGTGAACAGCTGAGAACAGCGATCGAAGTAGTCTGAGCTGACAGCGTACGTCAGGACAATTTTGCCATCTATTACGGACGTTAGTATTGTCATTATTAGCACCTCAAACATTTTGCGTCTGCGTCGGTAACAAGGTTGTCAATGGTAAAGCTCAGAATATGATTCACTATATTCAACATTGCTTCACGGCAACTGTCGCAAATGTCGTTGTCAATTGTACATATATCTAGCGCTGCCGCCATATGATTGTTACGGTTGGCGCCAATAAAGTGGTAATCAATATTTGTCTAAATGTATGGGTTTTTTTACGTCACTGGCATATTTTATATATCTGATAGAATTCTACAATCGTAAGAATAATCGGCTCTAGTATAAGCCTTTCCGTTCTTTATATTATTTTGCCCGATAGTCCTACAGGGCATTCTTTCTGCTAATAAAGGTGACTATGCATAGTGTGTCAGCATTTCACGTATGACCCATCACCGCTGCAGCGTTGTTTTGCACAGAGCGAAGTGTCCACGATCTTGGCCTAACCTGAGACCTGCCGTGTTCTGGCGAAGTTCAGGCGGACGACCTCACTGAGCAGAGTTCAGCGTTTTCCGTTTGCCTAGCCGTGATGAATAGTTTCCAGATGGGTGCTTCCAGTGCTACCGGCTGAGATGGAAAAGTTTTGTGGTCGGTTCTTGATGTTTGCTGTTTGTTTCGTTTGTGCTTCTCGACGCACAATCGGGGGATGCCCTATTCCTTCCTTTTCGTCCCCTCAACGGCCTGCTGCCTGGACTGATGACGAAACATAAGTTACAATTGTAACGTGCAACATTTGCATGCCGTGCTATAGACATTCCTGGGCTGGTCTCCGGCATGAACCTACATATCACGGTTACCGACGGGACGACGCTTAGTCTAGCTACCTCGTCTCGAAAGAGCTCGTGCTGTGTTCGCATACCACCGAGCTGTCATTTAGTCGGAATCACTGTGGCACGCCGAGTTTCACTACTGATTAATCATACGACCGAGCCTGACTGGGATGGCTGCCGCCGCTCTTTTATTATAGGCCGACATGTACTTTTATTTATTGTACTTATGGGTTGTTTTTTATTGTTGTTAGCCCCATCGACCTTGCCGTAGTTGGCCTTATTTTTGTCGATTGCCCTTTTAATGCTGTGACTTTGTCTGCCAATTCTGGTCTTGTTTTTGGGCTGATTCTATTATTGGCAATATTTGTCTTGAATTCTTCTTCATGGTATATTTATTTCACTAGTTACTGTGTCATGCTTACGAAGATTAATTCTTATCGTTAAAGGCTTTAAGTTGTTCTTCTATGCTATGCTACCACCAATGCTATAATACTTCTATGACGATGCTGCTATTCAGGTTGGTCCTACTAGATTACTGTGGTTCTCAGCAGCATGCACCTATCGGCCCGGCATTGGCCCGCCTTGTGATGGATTGTGACTAAGATAAGGGCAGGCGTTAAGATGTAGTCCTGTATCCCACGCAGCTTGAGGGAAATATTTCTGTTGAGCTAGCAAAACACAGTAACGGTGTCATTCATTTCGGGAGCCGGGTATGTTGGAGAAGGCTGCATACTTTTCCGACGGCCGAAGCCTTATGGCAAAAGAAGAAAGAAAAGCCTAATACTTCCGTGTTCCGCGAGAACTTGCTTCGCTTTCAGAGAGGTGCGTATCATATCGGATAACCCTCACACGACTAGAAGGCATACCACGTCCTCACAACCATAGTCCTTACAACAGACTCTGACCATCGTAGAGCAATAAGCGCGCTGGCAAAGCTCGCTCAAGGCGACGCGTTAGCAGCCGCTAGAACGCTGCTGGCGACTCAACCGACACCTGCATTCCTCTTGATTTACAAACTCGCCGCAGTTTGCTGAAGAAGCACCCTTTTAGATCAGTCGAACACGTGGTTTCCGCTAGCACCAACGCCGACTCTGTTAGTGTCCGAAATAGCCATTTCGCCAATTGAGATCCGTAATGTCGTCTAGAGGTTCCCTAACCGCTGTTAGTTCTATGGTGCAATCTAATCGCTTGTAGCAGTCGGATTTTTTTCTAGCTGCCTATCAGATGAACCGGTTACTCAGCGGGCAGCTACTTTGGCAGGTAGAAACAATGCAATGATGCTGTTGCGTGCGGTCAGGGGACCTTGCGGTCCAGCACCCTTCTGCATCGGCATCTCTGACCACCAGGTCAGGCTATTACCGGAACTGCGGCTGTCGCATCTCGACGACGCCAATAGGTCGACGAGCTTATTGAGGACATAGAAAGCGCCAGAGCGAGGCTGAATCGGGCTTACGCCTTAATGGCGATAAGTGTGAGCCATCCTTAATCTCCCCAATCTCCGTGCCCGCACGGAGTCAATACCGTTGGTAGGGGAGCAGCAAACCAAACATCATAGAGGTGATCGAAGACCGAAGAAGAAGTTGGAACTTTTGGGTGCGTCACACTCACGGAGGTGACGTTAGAAGGTGCGCTCAGGAGGACGCTCGCGCTTACTCAAAGCCCTAGACACGCAAACAGCACTGTAGCTACTGAGACACACCGTCTCTTTACGGCCCCCATAATATGTCAACTCCGATGTTCACTAGCTTTTAGAAGACGCGACCTACTACAGTAGTTTGATGAGCAACTCTGGGAGGCTCTGGCTCTGCAATGCCTGCTTAACTTATTTATCTTGAAGTCAAGCTGCGCTTCCCGCAGCTTGGTGCTGGTTGTCTCGGGCTGCGCATAGATATCGCCCTCCTATCCTGACAACACTGTTGGTCTCATCGCAATCGGTGCTTCTTCTATTTCAGGGCTGGGTGAGCGACATCAACGTCGGAGCGCCACAGTCAGTTTGGCAATCACATCAAATGTTCGGCAGCCTTCAAGGCGTTCAACGTCGACAACCGCGGCGGCGGCTGTCTGGGCATTCTGCCTCTCAACGATGCCGGTATTGTCTTTTATCACATACGAATATGTTCAACAGCAACAACACCCTCATTCATTCGTCCATTCAAACATAAATAGCTTACCAGTTTATTGTAATTGTTAATAGGAATACCACGATTTAACGAGATGCCCCACAAACACACATATGCGTATTTTGCTAATGACATTAAGAAAGCATTCCGTCTGCGTTGTAAACGTCTGGCAGTCGCCATGTTGTTATGTATATATATATATATATGGTTCTGCTCTAGGAGTTGGTATGTACTGGATGGCATGTACCTGCAATGCTACCTCACGTACCACGAACGTGTTGTTTTCTCATGTGTAATACTCTAGTTTAGCACATGTGCTAAAAGCTCTGACTTACTGCCCGACTTGGGAATCGATATTGGAAGTATCTTGCAATGATGCCCCACACTATTGAACAATTCGATCGTACACAATACTTGTAGAATAAAGTATTGATTAAAGCGCAGCAAGGCGAAATTAAACGCACTGGCGGTAATTATGAGCGAAATTATGTCTATGCTCTGATACAGTTATGTCTATAGTGGGTTATCCTGTTATAAACATGACTTGAGTTGTTAGTGTTGTGGCAAAGCTAGCTATATCGTGGTCCAACCGTCTAGTTTATTTCTATTAATATTAGTTACGATGTTGTGGAGAAAGCGCCCATGGTGTTTGTATAGGCTTGTGCAGCATACGTTAGGCTTCTGTTACACACATTATTGTTGTTTAATCTCATGTTGACTCTGTGCTTTGTGGGGCGTGGCGGATGCCACTTTAATATAACAGGAAAGAAGACACGCGGAGTACCGCTGCTCCATGCTCACGCAGAGTTCGTGACCGATTTCGACTTCTGCGCCTATGACGATGGTTTACTGGCCACGTGCTCGCACGATGCTTACGTCAAGATCTGGAGAGTGCCGCCCCAGCTGCAGATGGAAGCGTGCCAAACGAACGCGCCCGTCGACCCACTGGTAGGTGTTCAACCAAGGCGTGATTAAACTCGGCTGACGAATATATATATATATATATATATATATATAATTAACACGTTTACTTACGCAATATTGTAATATTTATTAAATAAACTATTATATATATATATATATATATATATATACGCAGTTAAGTTTATACCACCGAATACACGCCATTTACCAGTGGCTTCTACAATGTGCAGTCCGCTGACAATCTGGAACGGCATTATAGTTTAGACCATCTACCGGTTTACACTCTGGCGTTGTGCAGTTTGTCAAAGTCGTCGTCTCGGAACAGACTCCCTGTCAAGTCTCCTTCATAAGATACTGCCTCTCCTGTGGCAGCTTATGGCTCGTTTCCCACTTCTACGTCTAATAAAATGCGGCTAAAATTCGTTTGTACGTGATTTTTTAGGTAACACTGAAGCCGTCAAGTAGCGTGTGCCGTCTCGAGACGGTCGTGTGGAATCCGGTGGTCGATTGTGTATTGGCTTCGTCGGCAAATAGCAGAATCGTGCTATGGGATGTGGCACGGGCCAAGGAGATCTCTACAAACAGTCACCACGAAGAGCTTGTTCAGAGCGTGTCATGGAAGGCGGATGGCAGTCGGCTTGTATCCGCCGGGCGGGACAAAACTGTCCGCATTTGGGATCCACGCGTCCAGGATTCCTGCATGGTACGTCCCAGTTTATTAATTTCTCCTAGCCCGAGTTATGCCAAAAGGCCATCAAAAATGGTGTATCTCGTATAGACAATGTCGAGAAGTCCCGGGGAGCGGCATTTAGGGTACTTTCTGAACTCGAATTTTGACCGCATTTAGTTTGTCTGTAAACTACTTTGTCTTTTGCGTTAAAATATTTAAAACCATCAAGTGACTCTTGCCGCACCCTATATTAAGTCTAGAGATTTTCTTTTGTAGAATTTTTTGTGAATGTTTTCGTCTTTTCTTTAATGATTAGTTTGGGGTGTTAATTTACCACGCAAAATAGATTCAGTAGCCCTTTCGCAAATATACTGGCTATGAAAAGAGAACAAATAAGAAACAGCTACAGCTGTGACAACGGGGTGGGTTGATAATACATTCTGATGATAAATATGTCGCGTACCACGGGACAGTTAGGTGGCAATTTCGTGAACGAAGAAATTCAGGCCGCGCAGATCAAACACCAAGGTTGTTTTAAATGATTTATGGCTACAAGGGAATCATCTTTCACGAAATGTTGCCACATTTTCCATTACATTTTTAGAAGTTTGCGCGAGAACGTCCGAATCCAGAGGCCTAAACGCTGGGCAAACAATTCTTGGATCCACATCTCACAGGCGCACACATTGTTACTTCTTTCGGATTATTTGATGTAAATTTGGATTTCTATATTTTCCGCAAATTTCCTAGTTGCCGGAATTGCATTCGAGGTACTTTTCCTGTTTCCACGAATAAAAAGCGAATATATATATATATATATATATATATATATATATATATATATATATATATATATATATATATATATATATATATATATATATATATATATATATATATATATATATATATATATAAACCGCTGATTTAGTTATAACCGTATAGATCTGCAAGTTAGCGGCTACTGTACCGCTGGCTGTCAGACGTTCGTCCAGGGCTCAACTCATTGTCTGAGTCTTCTGACGAGCTTTTCATAGCTCTTTTATCACTCTTTTAGCCCCCAGTTACCCTTTTAGGCCACAGTCAGCCATGTAATGCCATTCCTTCTCTCTATTGCTCACTGATGACAACATTTTGCATCACCGATGCTTACGTTTGTTCACAGAAAGTGGCGTCAAACGGGTCGGGGAAACAAACCATAAAACTACAGTGGTGATAGTGAGCGTTATAACATGTGACTGCAAATATGCGCAGACTTAAATATTGTACTCGTGAGGCATGACATGTTATGCTGATCCAGCCTAAATTGAGACTGAGTAGACACGATATGCAGGAGTAGGTATACGTACATAGTGGTATGCATGTGGACGATTTGTGTGGCCGGGTCGGCGATTTCGGCATTAGGAGTAGCGGGGGGGAGGGGAGGGGCTGACTCCGGCACATCACGTACGTTTTTGAAGCAATTGTTACTAAGATTTGCAGATTTGAGTTAAGGAAAGGTAGTGTGACATTACATGCTATCCTGATTCCCGAATGATACATTCCATGGAACTAAGTACACTCAAGGTTTAACATCTGGTTTCGATCCATATGCGGTTGGTGTGATGTGCAGATGGCAGAGGGTCACGCGAACAATCGTGACTCACGAGTTGTGTGGCTAGGCAATACGGATCACGTGTTGTCGTCCGGGCTTGGACCGAACAGAGAACGCGAAGTGGCCCTCCGGGACGTTCGCAAACTGGCGAGCCCCTTGAAGGTGTATGTTGGCGATTCATCCCTCGGCATCTATCTACCGCTCTACGATACAGGTCTTTATGACATAGACATCCATTTACATTTATTATTTCACTTAACTAACAGCGTTGGTTGCATGCTTATGTCGACGTTTGTGTCTCTTTTACGCATGTACCTATATTCCTAACTATGACGTGGAATTTCGAACATTAAGATTGACGTCATCGCTCAATTTATATGTTCGTTTACTAACTCTTGATTTTAAAGGCAAGCGTATATATATATATATATATATATATATATATATACTGATATATTAATCATTTACAATACGTTTGCACACTCGGCAGTGCTCCCCTTAACGGGATATATATATATATATATATATATATATATATATATATATATGTGGTAACGTGCTTACGCCTATATGCGTGTAAACACATCTACAAATTGTGTGTGTTTGGTTATTGATAAGCGTCTTATTTGGTCGCTGTTTCATTTCAGACACAAACATGCTTTCTTGGTGGCTAAGGGTGACATTACTGTGAACTTCTGGGAGGTCGACATATCCCGGGAGCCATTCATGTACGAGTGTTCGAAATATCTAGCCGACGTCCAGACGAAGGGAGCGTGTCTGGTGCCTAAGCGCGCACTGAGCGTGATGGAAGGGGAGGTGAACCGAATTCAGATTCTGACCAAAGACAGCATTGTGCCGATCAGCTACCACGTTCCGCGCAAGACGTACCGCGACTTTCATGCAGACATATTTCCCGACACTCGAGCGCCCGTTCCGGCGATGCTGGCCCACGACTGGCTCGCCGGCAAGACCAACTCGAAGGTCGCGCTGCTGTCGCTCGACCCGTCGCGACGGACGAAGGATCTCACTCGGTTCGAGCACGAGCTCGGCTCGGGCGTGGCCAGCCAGTGGCTAACCGCCGACGTCGGTGTCGCCGAACCGGACGGCAGTCGGGGCGGCAGCATTATCAAGAAGGAGGGCAGTGAGCCCCTCAAGGAGCGCAACTCGTTCATGCGTCAACAGACGGTGGCCGTCGAGAAGCCCACGCTGGCACCGAGACCCGCGCCCCGCACGAAGCTGGTGCCGGCCAGGAGCGTCGACGAATCTTCGAACAACAAGCTGAACAACAACAACAATAACAACAACAAGGACAGCCAGAATAATGGTAACACCAATCGGAACAATCAGAGCGGCGGCGGCGGCGGCCTCGACAACAAGGTCAAGCGGCAGCCATCGAAGGGCAGCGGGTTCAAGGTGCGCGTGTCCAAGTACCGCCACCTGAACGGCAACCTCGGCACACGGGAGACGCAGATCAGCAATCTGCCGGCGCTGTGTAAGACGATTCCCGGCGAGAGCGAAGGGTTTCGTGCGAACGCCACACGAGTGGCTATACCGTTGGCCACGTCCGGCGGACATCTCGCCATTCTTGAGATGGGCAAACGAGGCCGACTTAACGCCGGCGTACTGCCGTCGCTCATCTGCGGGACGAACATCATGGACTTCTCGTGGGACCCGTTTGACGACAGTCGAATTGCAATCGGTGAGTTTTGCATTCACACTTTGAGATAACGAAAACACTCTATGGCAAACGATAAAGCAACCACTGCTACTACAGCTGAGCTAAGTCGAATCATAACGATGATGACGATGATGATGATGATGGTGATTGGACAGTGGATCCATGATGTGGGCCGTGATGACTTAATCTGTACTACATAGATGTGCACATACAGGTGTGTTCTGTGGATGAGTTCTGTGGACGTATGATGTGCTTGCTGTCACTATTTCTACTATTACTACCACTCTCGTTACCTTTTTCGCATGTCGCTCACTTCAGCGGAGACTTCGGTCGAGGCTCAGACGCCAACGCCGTAAGTTCACACGAAACGCATTTCCAAGTCTCGTTTCGTTTACACATTTGCTCTGCGGCTCCGTAGTTGCTTTGATTGAGTGCGTTCGAGTAGTAGAAGAAACTGCGTTTTGTTCGTGTCGCCGTCAACGTGACACGGGGCCCGGCTGGAGACTCTTTACTAATATGAGTATTTTCGATTTTTAGCGTGCGATGACGGGCGTATTCGAGTATGGAGTATCCCTGAAAATGGTCTCACAGAGTCACTGACGCGGCCCGACTTTGAGCTGAAAGGTCACAAGGACAAAGTGACTCTGCTCAAGTTTCACCCATCAGCCAAAGATATCTTGGCGTCGGCCTCACAAGATCAGACAATACTCGTGTGGGACCTCGACCAACAGTGCTACGTTTATGAACTCGAGGGACACACTGACCAGATATTTAGGTCTGAATCAAACTACACGTAACCGTATTTAGTTACCAAATGTATATATATGTATATAGAAAATATTGTGATGACTTATTAATCATTTACAATAGGTTTGCACACTCGGCAGTGCTCGCCTAGTATACATATATATATATATATATATATATATATATATATATATAATATATATATATATATATATATAATATATATATATATATATATATATATATATATATACATAACAGACTTGTTTCATTTCCTCGTTTACTCATATGGTTTTATTTATGCTCATTGGGCGTATTTGACACCCAAAAGTTCACAGAAGTGTAAACTTGATCACTCAGATCACTCACACAAGACTACGATGCTAAGGTTGTGCACCTAAATATATATTAAGACGGAATAATCCACGAACGCTGCTATAAGGACTACGTCAGTTTGCAAAATATCGATGTTTAACAATTTCAAATCATTGTTGGTGTTATTTCGAATATTAGAGTTGGGATGATGTCTAACTAACTTTGTGCCTCTTTTGGGTAAACCTTAGGTCAACACTAGTCCGATCTGGTTTCTATGTAAGATCATGTTCCGCACAAGTTTAATAGCTAATACTTTGTACACCTCCAGTTTCAAAGGCTGTGAAAAACAACGTGTCGTGCCCGATTGGAGATCATATATGTTGCCCAATGTTGAACTTAATTAGGTATCCATTCGCTGGCCTCTTCTCTGAAACGCAACGAATAACGACTGTGTTCTGTGTGTTGCATGATGCAGCATGGCATGGCACCCTGATGGCAGTTTACTGGCGACAGTGTGCAAGGACCAAAAGCTGCGCGTCTACGATCCCCGCAAATCTTCCGAGCCTCTTCTTTCGGGTCTGGGACCGAGCGGCACTCGAGGGGCTCGAGTTTGCTGGGCTCTGGGCGGCACTCATCTAATCACGACAGGCTTCACCAAAGTGTCGGAGCGTCAGATCACGCTGTACGACGCGAACGACTTGACGGCTATACATACCGAGGGCATCGACGTTAGTCCAGCGATTCTAATTCCCTTCTATGACGAAGATAGCTCAACACTGTTCTTGACCGGAAAGGGCGACGCCACCATCTTCTGCTTTGAGGTGTTGGCAGAGTCGCCGAACTTCTTCCCGCTTTCACACTTTAAGTGTCCAGGCCCGCACCAAAGCGTCTCGTTTCTTCACAAGAACGCCTGCAACGTCGCTCAGGTGGAGTTCGCCACCTGCTTCCGATTAACCTCGTCAACGGTGGAACCGCTCGCCTTTAAGGTATTCGAGTCATTCAGAAGCGTCAAAACCGTATATTTATACCGTTCCGTTTCTTGTGTGTGTCTAGCCTTACGCCTTCAGAGTGATAGGATTTCTTTTATCTTTCAATAATTTCCTTAAATAGGCGGAAGCCCTAAACTGGTGTGTTAGTCAATAGTCTCGTGTACGTCCCGGCGTCTCTGCTAGATAAAGGCTAACGTCGTTTGTAACACTCTTCCGTTGTGTCGATCTGATGGCTTGAGATTTGGAAGGAGGTGCAAGAAGCAAATCTGTAAGCTGTCTTTGGAATTGGATCGACTTGCTATAATGGCATAAGTACACTCGTGTTGATTTTGTAAGCAAAGGCTCTTTGCCTCTAGACAAATGCGTGTAATTGCGACCAATATTTAGCGAAATGTACCCGTCTTTTTATCTACATAGTAATTTGTACTGTTCTAGCATGGGCTAACTTCATATAGAATGTCTAGTGGATTCATAGCTTGGATTGGGCGTTTAACGGGCTGCTCCGATACTAATTGTACCAGCCAAACACGATTGGCGTGGTCGCTCTGTCCCTAGGAAAGTTCAGCTTGAACTTTCTTTGCAATCTTTCTTGCACTCTCTTTGAGCGAATGTGTTTGCGTATCTTGCTTTTTTCGTGGTGCGATTCAGTGCCGGAACTTTTAAGGAAGGAAAAGATGCAAACGTGATGAGAACTTTGCACCCTTCGATCTTACTGCCCCTTAAGTGCATACGTGTTTCCAAAAACCTTTAAGAACTGTATATGCCGTTGTTGTTCTGTCGTTGGATGTGTATATACATGTGTATAGGTGCCGCGGTTGCGTTCGGAGTTCTTCCAAGATGATCTCTTCCCCGACACTCGGGTAACGTGGAAGCCGACGATGACTTCGAAGCAGTTCACGGACCTGTGCGCGAAGACCCCAGCTCGGGTCTCCCTCAGACCGGTTCAGATGAGCCAGTGTATGTAGAGGCTGAATGCGTACACCGATGGCTAACAACACAACGATCAGCTTCTGAAGCATAGGAGCGCTGAGAGGGGAGACAGGAGTCACATAGAAGGAACACACTGATCTAGAAGTAGATTGGGGACCGGACGGCTGGCAATAGTCCTCCCTGGCTTGTTCTATCAGTCACTAGTCGCTTATCCAGCTAACTAACACAACGCGGCTGCTGATGATGATGATGGCCTACGGGGAGGCTACGGGGGATCTAAAGGCCTGTCGCGTGGGTCGGAAGGTCTATCCTCCTCGCTGGGCAGTCACCGGGCAAGAGCGCCGAGCGCTGAAGAAGCCCCCTCCTTTTCTCTCTATATGTCTCTCGTCTGTCACCTCGCTGGCCGTCTGCCCTGCTGGGCCTCTATCTGCTTCTCCGCTTCACGCTTCGTACTCTTTCTTCGCTCCTTCTTCTACTACTTCCTGTTCTTCTGAACGTTCCACGGTACTAACCCAATGATAACAATTCCGCTGATGATGGCAAGTGATGATAATTGCCTGATGATGCCAATTAACACACTCCTTTACACCAGCCATCTATCTTTTGTGGTATTCTTCTTCCGCACATTCTGAATACTATCTGCTTCTGAACACTATCAACACTCAGTCGCGCTGTACCATCGCTGCGTGTCATTACGTGATTTCTACAGTAGCCGCTTTTGTACACGGCCATTGGTTGCTTCTTTTTCCATTTTACCTATTGCTGACGTCTGTTTTCTTTTCATTTCTTCTCTTTATTTGCAACTCATCTTCGTTTGACTATGCCGCAAATAATTTAATTCGATATAGATCTTTGGCGGCACATCCAGAAGACTATTGGCTTGGTTTGCTTGTTCCCCAAGTTAACATAGATGTCGCATCGAAACCGCGAACGTTGCCATATAACGGCGTTTGCCACACTAAAATGTAGCGCATTTTGAATCGATCAAATTTGCACTTTCGTTGTTCGTAGTTTTGCTTTAAAATCACGCGTCACTTTTCTTTATGAGAAGGGCCAGATTATTGGCCAGCTTTGGTATCATTTTGACGCGATACACGAATATATTCTTGGGTCTCTTGAGAGCATTGGGCTACCGGGCAAACTATAAAATACGTTTTATTGTGTCCTTTTCTAGTAGAGAATTCGTATGCTATTTTCGGGCATGCTCTGTCGACACTTTTGGTCAAATATATATATACTACATTGAGGACGAGTGCAGGTTTGAGGCTCACACGAGAGTGTATTCGCCGTAGTGGTACATAAGAGCCGAGTTAATGGCGAAAGCGTTTTCGCTTTATGAGTCCTACTAAAGAGGCGTCGTGTCGTTGCGTTCTCGTCGTATTTCGTGTGATTCAGTGTCGGAAGCTCCGGAAGTGGTGCGACCTCCTCCTAAATTTGCGCCACCGAGCGAAAACCGTGGGCCGAATTACTTTGAAGAGAACGACTGCAGCAACAAGCTTCGACAGGAACTGGTAAGTAGGAAAGAACTGGCAAAGACACGTTTTGGTTTTACAGTTTCTGCGCCGAATGAGACCCGACGTTGACCAATCTCGGTCGAGTAAAAGTTTTGCCTCGCATAAATTCTCTCCGAGGTGTTTTTAACAATATTATTCTTTGTGTTACACATGCTTCTTTTTATCACTTGCGCTTGATCTCCCACATGGTTCTGCACATATTTGAATAATGGTTATGTCCATCAACGGCATTAAACATTGAGATCTTTACTAAAGGAAAATGTTAGTGACGCTTTCAGTAGCTTTTGTGCATCGATTTTCTGTCTCGTATGGCTGCTCCAAGGAACCAATTCATTCTGCCACGGTTCCACGGAAGGCAAGAGTTGACATCAGTAGCAACCTTGTTCGTAATGCTTGCATATATTTTGTTCGATCAGATCTGACATCGTATTACTATCACATCTATAAAGCGCTGTGCGCAAACCAATTGTCTCAAGTCTGTGTGTGCCATTAATTCTACGTTGGCACAGCTGTCTAGACTACTAATATATATAAATATGTACATGTGCTTACGTTCTGTACACTTCTTATTCCAGCTATAGTTATTGTTGTTGCAGTCTAATTTGTTGCTAAATGTTCGATATTTCTCTATGGCTTTTTAGTTAATTGCGTCAATGAAACAGCGCATGCAGTACGATGATGAAGATGAGGTTCTACCGCAAGAACGGATGCAGGGAGTCGACGATGCTGAATGGGTATGAAAACTATTAAAGTGACAATTGTCATGACCACCCAGCATTTTGGCATTTTTGTGCTCGCCCCGTACTGAAGTTTTTTTGCTTGTTTTCTTTATAGAACCTACCAGAGAAACCAACACGCAAACTTCAGAACCGAAAGGGAGCAAGACGTTTTTTGTTTGCTTCAATGTTATACTGTTTCTTTTTGTTTAATATATCGTTTTGTTTGTTCGCCTTTTGTGCTCTTTTCTTTGCAGTCCGACTAACTGTGATAATTGTGTTTCTCGCGCACGCTGCCATAGAACTGAAGGAGTCCCTAGCAGGTTCAACCTGCCCACCGTAGTAAAGAACGCAGGGATAATGCCGCCGCTGCATCCAGTCAGCTTCCATACAACGCACAGCAGAATCTTACACACGTATATATATATATATATATATTATCATACATACGTGTGAGGGTGTGTGTACGCGCGGGTTTCATATACATTCTGGACACGGTCGAATTTTGAACGACGTCGTCGGTGATGTTTTTCGTTCTATTAAACCGAGGCGAATTGAGGTGTTGTCAGCTGCAGTTGTGGTGCCAAATTTGGCATTTTACTTGGCGACATATACGTGGCCGCCGTCAGAGGCAGATGAATGACCCTTTATGAAGATGGCGATGATGATTTTGATGTCAGTACAGTTGACATTGCGAGTCCTTGTCATGGACAGCCCACAACAATCGCCAACAATCGTCGGCATTGGCGCCGACAGCTCAGCCAATTGGACTTACTCAACTACGCGAATGAAGGATGAACCAACCCCTCCTTTCTCGTTCTTCACTAGCTATCTGCGACGCTGTGCCGCATTCGGCTCTACGTTGTCACCCGCTCTGCACATGCAAACACATCTCTAGACATCCAAATTCTAGCCGCCAGAGTGAAACTCCGCTCAGTGGTTACGACGCCGAAGAAAGCGTGACTAAAGATCGTTTGTGATGAACAGGTTATTGTCGAGTTATAGACAAGCTAAATATTTAAGCCACAAAACAGCGACCACCGATTTAACGAATGTGTACATATATATATAACCTAGCTAGGAATAGCCCAGTAATTCAAACAGCAGCCTGAGAGAACTGTCATATCTCTCTGGGTGGTTGATAGTGACTCTAATTCGCTTCTTAATATATTGAGTTCTCTTTCTCACGAAGCTGGTTAAGTAGACTATGTGGACTGCTGCTAACTGCTTGAGTAAGAAGGCTTCGTTAGCGGACTTAGAGTCATGCCATTATACAATGGCTTTTTATCCAATCCTGTGAGCATGTATTACTACTCCACGACAATGGTACACAATACAGAGCCGCTGGGCTCAAAAACCTTTGATATGGCGAACCCTGCATGGCACTCTAACTATGCTGAACTATAACAGAACTATAACTGATGTAAGAGCCACACAAGAGCGTGCATACGCGTGCGGATATATATATATATATATATATATATACATACATACATACATTCATATATACATACATATACACATAGCAAAATATTGTAAGCTGAAATAAAGGTAACAGCACGTCAGGTAACGACAACGAGGATAACGTCAATAAACAAAATAGCAGCGACAGTGAGGTGTCTATCGCAAGTATAACGACACGAAGCAGCCAGATGCACAAGCTGCCTAAAACACTCCTTCGCGAGTCCTTTTCAACAACACGCCGTTTGACTATTACGAATTCGACGGCGAGAGGTTGAGCGGCGCCCAGTCGTCGTCGTCGCAGACACCCACAGTGACGAACGGGTTAACGATGTCATCAGTCTCTAACGCGGCACCAAACGGCTGGACGAAGCGAAGAAGCGAAAGAGGGAAAGGCCACGTCACCGAGATGCATAGCGCATACGTATGAGATAAAACTATTACGGAACGTCACCACAGCACAGCCGGACGAACTGGTGAGACGAAAGAGAGAGAGAGAGAGATAGGAAGAAAAGCGGGAGAAGACGGGATTTTAGGTAGATTATAGATTTAGGTAGATTAAGATAGAAATTTTGCGCTTCTATTTTTATGTCAAGCAGCACAAATGGCGGATATATATATATATATATATATATATATATATATATATGAGAATAATAATATACCACCCAGATGCTATTTAGTAACAGTGCAGGTGACAAGACACCTTCTATGGACGAAATCAACAGGAACAAACACCACGACACCAAAATAACAAGATTTGTAACCACAATGAGAAGAACAATGACAGAAAGCCTAACAACGACAACAAAACGGACGACTAACATATTACAACCATTACTACTCCTACTACGACTACTAATATTACAAAACAGCCACGTCGCCATCATCAGTCAACAACAGAAACAACAACACCAACAGAAACAACAACAACAACAACATTACCCAACATAAGCAAGAACAATAAATAGACAACAGCGGCAGTGACTACTACTACGAAAAACCGTCGGAAAGGGAACGTCGTTCTTTTATTTTTACGGACAACTAAAAAACGAGCGTAGTAATCTTGATTATACCTGCAAATGGTGCCAGGTAGGCCAGGCTTGGTCGCCAATAATCATTTCGGTTCGGCGATTTGTTTGATATTCATGGCGATTTGTTTGACATTCATGGAGTGAGTTTGCCCTTGCGCAAGGCCCTTGTTCCACCACACATGTTGAGTGAGTTAGATGCTAACAGTGTCTCCGTTACATGCTCCCCAATAAGCAACCTTGGTAACGCCTTTAGCGGGGACCCAATTAGATGGCCGGCTCTAAAATCGCTAATAACACATCTCGCCATATGCTACTCCGACTCGGTGTGTCACATGGCGAGATTGCTGCGGCAATAGAAGCGAGGCCGAACACATCGATGTGACAATTTAAATCGACGTTCATCCACAACTGGCGGTCATTTATAACGGCAATGAATAGGTTCTAGCAATCGGCACTTGCGAACAAGTCTTAGTCCAAATTGTGACATTAATTGAATGCCTATTTGCCAAGGACGACCTCGCCGATATTTAGTGGCTTTTGAGCTTGGGTGATTCAGGTGCCAAATATAGTGAAAGCTGAGTTTGTTAAAAGGCGGTATTATTACCTGTGGTTATTGTTCATATTTCGGCGGTGTGTTTCGTATAATCTATGCTGCAACCCTATCACCAGCGTATGTGGAAGGCTGACTCTGATGTGCACATGACCAGAAACATACTTATATGTGTGGAGGTGATATTAGAGTGGTACATAGGCTCGATAAGACTCATGCGGTCCGACTGTAATTAAATAATTATTTAAAAAGACAGCCGTCTTCGTGGAGTAGATTAATGATATTAAGTCGTTTGTATTTTTCGACAACAGATATACAAGTTCGATTTGCCAAACTTCATACATACACATTGGTACAAAGGCTCGTCACCGTTCTTTCTGGGAACTCAGCAGGAACGCAAGCGAGCGGCACTATTTCTTTCATTTAGCATAGAAGGCGCTCAGAGCTCTAACACACATACCAGTATAAACTGGCGAACAAATAAATGTATGTTATTCAGTTTACAAATGAACATTTAGGTAGAGAGAGACTGTTCGAACATCTAAGTACATCTAAACAAAACAGGTAGCCAAATTTTTTTGCGAACAAAAGGGAACGGGCAAGGTGTTATGATCAAGACGTGGCACCTGCCAGTGGTGTCTAGTGAATCGACATTATTGACAATGAATAGAATCAACACGATTGATAATAGTGGTCGTAACTACATGACTTTTGAGGATTCACAACCAGCTTGCTACTGTACACGAATTACAAACCGGTGCGTACCTTTGTCTCCTACAACCGTTTTCTACATCTCAGAGAAAGACGTTTACATACGGATTTTAGTCGGCCTTGCGCTCATAGTACTGTTTGGCGTTTGGCTTGAACAAAATATTTTTAGCCGTAAGGACTATTTGAGAAACGCAAAGTATAGGAGGCAATGCGAGGGGTGTGGATATTTATGGAGAGAGAGAACACGCGTTTTGATTGTACATGAGAGCGCTAAGCATCAGTGGCCGCTGAAGTGTCTACAGGTTTTTGTCTAGATGAGCTCTAAGTAAAAACGGCATTATTCAATGGTTGCTTAAGTCATCTCCGAAAAATAGCGACGGCTGAGCGGCCACATAAATTACGTCAAACAATTGCGTATCGAGTCCTGCTTTAATTTCCCCCCAAAGTAGCAAACCCTCTCGGTGCTTAAAAAGCAGGAGCTAATTTTTCTACAACAGTTCGCTATATTGCATGTCCGAGGTATAAGGACAAGGTCATTTCTATCCAGGCGTCGAACAGTATTGTCTCGCACTCACAGAAGCTGCGATATTAGTTGTTCCGTCAAGCCGTGTTGACACGCAGTGGTGGAGGGAACGGACAGCGGGAAATAACCCTGGTAAAATCTGATCGGGTGATGGTGGGCGATATCAAGGCGTCTCAGATGAAAACGAAATGAACTAAACAAAGCGTAGTTGACCTGACACTGTTTGATATGACGCTTGTACAAGCTGACCCATTTGTCCGGTTTCTGGCTCTTCGGCCCTTCATGTTCATCTATCTATCTGGTTTTTATCTTATCACTTTGCCGTCTCCTCAGTTAGTGAACTCAATTCAAATGTGATCGTCTCCATGTAGCAGACGGGTACTTTGGAAACTATAGGATACTTCGATGACTTTGTAAATTCATGACATCGAAGTATATATATACATGACATGTATATATAGCTGTACATGACTATATTATTATAGAGCTTCCCAATATTTACGTCTGTAATTGTGTACCACTGTATAATTTTATTCACTTTATTTAGCACAATTATTTACGTCGTTCCTTCAGATGTTATTATGCTTAATACTGCAATAGACCTTGTCATTATTGGTCGCTTATGTTGGATTCAATTGTCTACGTTTTTTACACACTTCTTATTCTTAAATATCAGTACATGTTCCATGCGTTGTTTGCTTTTGATCTGCCTTTCTATTGTCTGGCAATAGAATTCTTAAATTATATATATACATATACTTTTATAAATATCGAAAATAAATATAATGGCTATGACACTGAGAACCGAGAGACAATGTGAAAAGATGTTCCTCTTAACCGAGATGATACGGAGCGCTGCATGATGAAGAGGTGCGGACTTCATTTTAACACGTAGATGGTTATCATCGTCGCCATGATCATTTTCAAGCCGCAAAGCTGGTACGGCCTAGCATAGCATCGATTTGTATTGGAATCGTCGTGAGTGCTGCCTTTATAGATGTTTATGGTTCGCTCTGATGCTTTCTGACGGCTTTCGTGGCTGCGTCACGAAAGGCTTTATGTTGCGACTCGCGATCGTAAGGCTAGCCGAACAATAAATACAGCCGCACATGCATATAAACATGCACATACATACACATATATATATATATATATATATATATATATATATATATATATATATATACATACATACATATATACGCGCATACGGAGACAGACAGATTCTTGTATACATACACCACCCGCTCACATACATCTGCATGTGCGCCAATACAGTAAGCAGTGCTAAAAGTTTGCAAATATGCGCCAGTCGATACACAGAATTAGCAAAATATGGCTTGACTTTGTTGGGGGCACCAACACACGCACGTGTCTCTCCGCCTCCCACGTGGCCCAAATAACAGACGACAAAATAACCGAGGGGAAGACATCGAGACCGAATGGGGAGAGACCCCCCCCCGACAGAACCATAGGCAAACGTACAGGCGAACATAAGGTGTGACGGATAGAGATGAGAGACCACATGAGTATCGAAGATCATCTACGCCAGTCGTCGTAGTAGTTCTAGTAGTACACCATGACGTTGAACTGAACTGGCAGCAATCGACACAAACGAACATTATTGATTCTACACACGATTGCTCAGACTCTGAAATTGCCTATATATATATATATATATATATATATATATATATATATATATATATATATATATATATATATATATATATATATATATATATATATGGTGACGACGAAAGAATCTAGGTATGTTGCACCTGCTGCAGAAGCTTTTTTTGAGTGAATCGATAGGATATCGAAAGAGAGGGTATCGTGTTCCAGTGCAGAATGAAATCTAGTCGGCAGTATTAAAGTATGGTAACAGATATACTAGCTTAATATTACTCTTATGATTATTATTTATTGTGAGAGTGCTATTAATGATCGATAACTGCAGTCATTGTACGAACACATGTGTAACACAAAAAAACATCGCTACATGAACACTGATCACAACAGCAACGCATGAGCAACAGAAACAACACCAACAGCAGCAGCAGATACAGAAGCCGCCGCTAGAATAGCATCCAGAAAACAAACAACAACAGCAGCAGCAGAAACAACAACATCAATATTATTATAACGCAGCAACTATCTGTAACATTGACTACATGAATAATAAAACAACGGCATCTATATGGTAAAAAAAAAACAATTCACTGTTTTGATTTCTTACTGTGGGCTCTTCCCTGGAATCTGTTGATCTGATGATTTCTCGAAGCGACACGCTGACTGAGCGTGCTTAACTTGCATAAAATTTCTTCATTCTCTAACAACTACGACTACAGCTGCCGTAGCTGACGTACTGTCTCTTATGGGACGGACGCTGTTACGATACCTAGCTACGACAATTTGTGCCTAACTGCCTGTCTGCTCTAGATTGTGACTGAGAAGAGAATAAAGAGTTAGCGCTAACTCATAACAATTCGTAGCCGTATATTTATACCGTGGCGAGTGGTCTGCTACGCATGGCCTGTCAAAAACGTACTTTGTTACGTTGGTCTTATATCTCAGTTGATGTAGTACCGTTAAATGATTCATTTCTATTTAAGCGACCTACTACTACTATGAAACGTTGAGCAGGCAGCAGCCGAAGAAGGGAGAGGCATGTCGGCAAATCACTTTGTTGAGTTGAATTGGAATTGTCTCTAGGTAAAAAGAAACTAATCTCAGAGAAAGTCGGCACGTTATGCTTGGCAACTTGCTCACTGAACGCGTAGAACGCGTTCATATTGAAGGAAAGACCACACGATGGAGCTTTTTGCTACTACTACTATTATCACTTTCGCATCGTAGTCTTGCTATTTGGGGTTGACCTACACGGTTGTGGGCAAAACGGGAGCGCTATATATCTATGCATTTAACATCTAGTTTGGCATAGTTCAAACGGAATTGACATAATAGTTTGCGAATCATACTTCACAGGGCATGTATAAAATTACGATACGCGTAATCTGCTGGCCAAGGGGATGTTAGGTTTACGGATTCTACGTAAAAAATAGCTATATATAATAGGATAATTTAGAACGGTAGATACTTGTTTCTTAGACTTGAGAGATCTACACTAATCACAAGAAGTCGCTAGTAATTTATGTGCATTCACAAAACCAATACAGAAAAAACTTGAAAAGCACAGACAACGGTATGTTTTATTAGTTATATTATTCCTATATTTAATTTAACTGATACTAAAATTCCTCAAGCGTGCATTGAGGTCCACGATGTGATATAGGTGTCGGTACACCAATTCAGGGACAAATAATTTTTATTTAAAACTGCCTTTGTTACTACCTTTATGAGTATTCCACAGTAGGTCGGTTGTATGTAAACACTTGCAAAGTGTGTTTTAGTGCGGAGGTTTTTAATCCTCATTGGTAATTGTTGGGCGAGAAGAGAACCCGCTGTATAGTTTTAGTCGCTTGTCTGCGTAACGAAAGAAGTCTTGACCTTTAAATGTCCTGGTGTCAACCACATCGAAGTTAAATCTGTTTGTTTTCGGGTAAGCATAATTCGGCGTTTGATGGCCATATGATGGGCTGACTTCTGCTCTAGTCATTTTATTTATAAAAGTACTCTTCCGAGAGGAAAGAGTGCGGGACCAGACCAGGTGTACTATGAACACTGGGTGCAGTCTGAGCCACTCTTGGCAAACCATCTTTGTGATTTCTTCAACGAGATCATGAAGACGGGACAAATGCCACGAGTCTGGCATATATCCAGGCTTTCTCTTTTATTTAAGGGCAAGCATGGCGATGACAGACGAGACCCAAACTTATACCGCGGTATAGCGTCTGAAAGGACGCTGAAGAAGATCTTCTGTAAATTGGTTATAAAACGGATCGAGTACGTTGTCGACCAGACCCTTCCACCGGAGCAATTCGGCTTTCGAAGAGGTCGAGGAACGCGTGATGCAATCCATGTGCTTCAGTCAGAGATAGAGCGAGCTGTGGCAAAACCCGGAGGTCATTTGTATGCAGTCTTTATAGACTGCGTCAAAGCCTTCGACAAAGCACCTCGAGATCTCCTGGTGAAGTCATTCCGATACGCAGGGGTTGGTGGCTCTCTTCTGAGCGTAATTTCGAGCTTCTTTGATGAGGACACCTTACTGGTGCAAGGTGAGCAGGAAGTGTTGCAGGTAAGGCAAAATGTGGGAACCCCGCAAGGCGACCCATTGAGCTGCGTCTCCTTCACTCTACTGCTTGCCGATTTTGTCGATCATATTCGACGGGAGTTCCAGAAGGCCACAGTTGTGATGTACGCAGATGACATAGTGGTCGCCCATCACGACCTGGGTGCCATCAAGCGCATCACTTCTCTGGCGGAGGTGTTCCTTGTCTCAAGGGGGCTCGAGATAAACGCCATGAAGACCAAGGCTATGAAATTCAGAAGAGGAGGTCGATTGGCTGCTAAAGACGTTATACGTTGCGGCGGCCAATCCTTAGAATTCGTCAACTCTTTCCGGTATCTGGGGCTTCGGCTTCATTATACTGGGACGACCTTCACTGCTCACATCGTCGAAACAGTGCGCACAGCTCTAATCTCTCTTTATGGAGAGGTAGGCGACGTCCGGCGACTGTCGGTCCCGACGGCAGTGGCACTTTTCTACCTCAAGATTGTTCCAACGCTGATGTATGGTCTTGACAGAATATGGGAACACCTCACCCGGGCAAACTTTGGTTTGCTTGAAAGGTGTTTCACAATGTACATGAAGCGGGTACTATGCCTGTCAATGCGGGCAAGGAGCCGCTTTGTGTACCTTATGTCTGGCTGTGCACCGGTTGTTGGGATAATTCGATTGAGATTGAAGACGCCGCGTACAGTACCATTCGAGAGCTTTATCTCAGAATGGGAAAATAAAGTTGAACAAGCCCGACGAGAGGTTGGAGACCTGGATATTTTCAGTGCCTCTCACCTCTGGTCTGGTCTTGCATGT
Source organism: Dermanyssus gallinae (assembly GCA_003439945.1). Lineage (NCBI taxonomy): Eukaryota > Metazoa > Arthropoda > Arachnida > Mesostigmata > Dermanyssidae > Dermanyssus > Dermanyssus gallinae. Next base: position 140,090 of record QVRM01006074.1, read on the forward strand.
GACAATCGCCATGTCTATACCAGATATATAGTTCATGGCTATCATCACCTGGTCTGTTCGAATACGAGCTTCCACGAGGAGTACACGGAGTGCATCTGTCGACTGTGCTCTCAGGCGTGTACGAAGTTTCATGCGTCTGCCTGCCTGGCCCTTGCGAAGAGATCGCTGCACTGCCTCTCTCGAATAACATGCCGCGAGCAGCTGACTATATAATTGTATAATCTATAATTATCTATGTTATATGCATACTCAATATGAGTGAAATAAATAAGATGATGATTTATAAAAGTACTGTGTTCGATGTTCTGGAGGACGTTGTTCTTGCAAACTCTGCTCTTCCTTGTTTTTTTTACCGGGAGGCCCAAATACCATATCTCCTTGGCAGACTTGTCTGTCACCGAGAGATGAGATCCATGGCGTTCTTCTCCTTTAGAAGAAATTCTTCGAAAAGTTTTTCTCCATTAGAAGATTATTGCAATTGTTTTCCAATGCTGCTTATCCGCCATCTGGAGGACGCGTTGATCACATCGCTGTAACAAATTGCGAACAGTTTCATGTGCGTTAACGTATGATGCAGCAACTAATATTGGCTCTGTCTTTGGTGCGTTATGTAACCAACTCTACTACGAACACGATTCGTGTTTCACCGCAGTTGTCGACGAGGATTCAGTTGGCAGCTCACATACATTTGTATTGTCCCCTAGTCTTAAACGTCTTACGCGCAACGTCAACAAGCCCCATACATAGAACCTCGAAATGGGCTCACACAAATGGAAAGCAACTTTTTTTTCTTTTTTCCGTAAGGCCCGTGTACGGTTTCATGTCATGGCTGATTTTTTAACCACGTCGGCATTTACCTTGTCTAAATTGGAAACCATGCAAACCAGTTTAAGAGTGGCCGGTCTGGGTCTCGAACCCAGGCCTCCCGAATGCAAGGCAGAGGCTTTGCCACTAAGCCATCTTGCTCGATGCAAGTTACCTACTGCAATACTCTTTAGAGGTTCAGATAAACCCGGCGCGTAGCGCAGGACTCTTTTTAGTCCAGGTTTATTAACAGGAAACAACATCAGGTTCATTAAATGAAGAACAGTTCTTATCAACTTTAAAAGCTAAGTGTTGTATCCTGTGGCAAAAGAAAATCTAGCTCTATTCTCACACTGATATTTTTGCATTATGCATATCCAGAAACAATCCGCCAAGGCTGAAACGAGCTAAACATCGTCAAATGGCAAATAACACTACCACCACAGAAAGGCTCAAGCCATGAACGCAGCTTTATGGACTTCGAGTTTGCGAATTCTCGAGGCTCGATTCTGCCGTGGTACATTCGAATCGGTGCTTCGTATGTATGTATATATTGCTCTCCCTGTAATATATAACCCTGTAATATATATATATATATATATATATATATATATGTATATATAATTTTTTTCTCCTTGACCGGCTTTTCGGTATGCTCACACAGTTCACGGATAGTTACCCGAAGCTGCCATTTCGTTTCACGTTCTGGCGCCGGTATTCCACTGAAGGGAATATCAGATTATCTTCCAAACCAGGAAGCGTGCTTGCTTCTGTGCAGAATCCGTCACTGCTTCGACCAGTGTTATTGCCTATTCGCAGAATATTTCCTTGAGGAGTCCACTCGAACTTTGAGCGTTTCAAACTGTTTTTCAAGTCGGTCACGACATGGGGAGCTGCAGACACTCGCTCACCTGCCAGCGCAATGCTTTTATCTGTTCAGGCAGTCCTGCCAGATTGAGCATGATGCTACGCATATCAGTATTACCGACAACACAACCACCATTTACAGCCGTACCAGTCAGCTGGTCGCTGTTGCTCATACAACTGTCGTTGACGTTGTCCTTGTTGTTCCAATTAACTTTCGTTCGAATCGATTTCTGGTCCTGCACCTCCGCCATTATCAGAGAGAGAGACGGGGAAACAAGAACTGTCTAAAATGGCTTTACGGCAGTTTAATGGCGTTGTGCCCCGCTGGTGGTGGTGGTGGTGCTGCTGCTGCTGCTCGATGAAGCGACCGGTTTACCGGACACACCAGTTGCCAGTGGCGTAGTTGCTTTTTTGGTGTTTTGACCAGCCCCGAGCACAGTAGTATTCTTAGAGGTGTTTAGCCTAGGACGAGCGGGCGGGTTTTTTGCTGCGGAACTGTGGGTACAATTCCAGACGTCCGAGGAATCTTCCGCCTGTTTAAGCGATGATGTGTTCTCTTTAACAGCTGCTTCCGCCACGTGAATCTGCTTGGATCTGCGGAGCGAAAAGTGTGGGCTGTAGATTGCGGCTGGACAACGCGGAAGCGGCTTCGTAAGTCGTGAGTTTTTGTGCTGGGGTTGTAGCAATGACAACTCGATGTGCCTCAGAGGGCCAAATGTGTGGGGCTGAATCTGCATGGGATCTTGAAATGGCAGTCTCAGCTGAAAGCTCTAGTACCTAAGTGCTATTATATCATTGCGGCGTTTAGACTTATACAATTGGTGCTTCAGATGAAAGTCTCTTACTTCTCATAAAACATTGCTATTGCCTATATTATATTATGCTCTTCTCGTTTGATGGGGGCAATGTTCAGCAGAAGCTGCGGATATTCTGTAGCTGATTTGCTTTCCGCGTGCGAGGGATCCGCTTTGGGTTGACGTGTTGTGTGCGGCGTGTTGCATTACTTGTGTTCGAAATGATTAGGAGTAGTGACAAAAACATTTATTCTCACTCATTGCAATGGTCAGCCGTTCCAGCCGTCGCATACGCACATGTGTGACACAGTTCGTTTTTAACGAACCTAGTAGACATTCTACTGTCTGCCGTCTATTTGGGGCTCCCTTTCTTGAAAAATTGGATCACTCACGTATGTTGCGAGCGTAGTTATGCAACGCAGTGACCAATATGCAGTTAAACAAATATGAAAACGTAAATATGTAAAAATATATGAATTGGTGCAAATGTGTACCCTTGTTAAAAATGTGTAGACTGAAACACTCCTTTTACCTATTATTTTTACAAAAACACTACGCATTTTAAAAACAAGGTTTCGTCAGCAAGCCAAATCGTATATATATATATATATACGAGGTGTGTTCAAAAAGTATCGCGGCTTTTGAATTTTCGCGGGTTACGTATATTCGAATTTCGATTTTTTGTGGCGTTATGTTGGTACTCATGTCTCTCACTTATGCCGACAAGCTCGGCCATTTTGAATGTTCACTTAATTGTTGACAGCTGCTTTGCTTGCACGTGTTTTGGATCGTCTTCGATTTTTACCTATTCAAAAAAATGGATCAAAGAACCTGTATCAAATTTTGTGTGAAAAACGAAAACAAGTGCGCGGATGCATTCCGAATGTTGACTGTGGCATACGGAGAAGCTACCTTGGACCGAAGCAACGTTTATCGGTGGTACAAAATGTTCTCAGAAGGCCGAGAAGATGTGAACGACGAAGAGCGTGCCGGACGCCCGAGCACTTCAACAACAGACGAAAAAATTAATGAAGTGGAGAAAATGGTATTGGCCAATCGTCGAATCACCGTTAGAGAAGTTGCTGAGGACCTAAACATATCGATTGGCTCGTGCCATTCGATTTTTATCAATGATTTGGGCATGAGACGGGTCGCCGCGAAATTCGTACCAAAATTGCTCAATTGCGACCAAAAACAGCATCGCATGAACATTGCTAATGAGATGTTGGACTCTGTCCGCGACGACCCAAATTTGCTCCAGAGGGTCATAACTGGTGACGAATCGTGGGTTTATGGTTATGACGTGGAAACCAAAGCTCAATCATCTCAATGGAAGCTGCCGCACGAACCAAGACCGAAAAAAGCGCGCCAAGTTCGGTCGAATGTGAAAGTTTTGCTGACAGTTTGCTTCGATTGCAGGGGCGTGGTGCATCATGAGTTCTTGCCACAGGGTAGAACGGTCAATAAGGAATATTACCTGCAAGTTATGCGCAGTTTGCGCGAAGCAATCCGCCAGAAACGCCCGGATTTGTGGAAGAACAAAAATTGGCTTTTGCACCACGATAACGCCCCTGCTCACACATCGTTGCTTGTGCGCGAGTTTTTGGCCAAAAACAATACACTAATGATGCCGCAGCCACCGTATTCCCCAGATCTGGCCCCCGGTGACTTTTTCTTGTTCCCTAAACTGAAGAGGCCCATGAAAGGACGACGTTACGCTACGCTTGACGAGATAAAGACGGCATCGAAGGAGGAGCTGAACAAGATAAAAAAAAATGTTTTTTTGAAGTGCTTCGAAGATTGGAAAAACCGTTGGCACAAGTGTATAATATCTCATGGGGATTACTTTGAAGGGGACAAAATAGATATTCATGAATAAATGAATAATTTTTGAAAAACACAAAAGTCGCGATACTTTTTGAACACACCTCGTATATATATATATATATAAATGCCATGTATTTTCAGGTGCAAGTGCCAATAAATTAATTAATTTTAATTTTTCAATAAACTGGTGCAATTGCAAAATGTGTACACTGAAACACTCATTTTACTTTTTTTTTGAAAACGTACATAGTTTTATCTCATTTTGTGGTTACAGTTCCTTTTACCTATTATTTTCACAAAAACATTACGCATTTTAAAAACAAGGTTTCGTCAGAAGCCAAATTTATATATATATATATATATATATATATATATAAGATTTGGCTTGCTGACGAAACCTTCCTGAAAAGACATGGCATTTATATATATATATATATATATATATATATGCCATGTCTTTTCAGGTGCAAGTGCATTTTCTGAGGGGGTTCTGAGTAGCGCGAAGGGAATACCGACTATTAAATAAATTAATTTTACTTTTCCAATAAACCGTCCAAGACATTAGTAAAGAATTGTGGGGAATAAAAACTGTTTCTACGGGATCTCCGGAAGCCCTGCGGCTAACGGAAGAGACACTTCCACAGCCGCACCGTTGCCGCGCTGAACCTCGATCGATACGCTGCAACAGGTATTCGCTAGCGCGGGGGTCCTGAATTGCGACGATGACTTACCGGCTCCGTTCCTTAATAAATCTTTCACTGCCGGAATGTGGGCCGAGTGAAGAGCGTGAAAGATAACGTCGTTGGTGGCAAAGTGACGTGAGTGGCGCCCAGCGCTATAGCGACACGACAAGGCGGGTTCACCTGTGGCGCTTACTGGTGCTTTGCACACGTTGCATGGGTGAGGTGCGCAAACTACCTCCCCCAGCCGGAAACGATGCGAAGTGTGTTGTTGTCCAGCATCGTTCCCATCTGCGGCGAGGGGAGGGCTTGAAGCCACTTGCCACTTACTTGTTCAAAGCATGCTTTTAAACGGGCCCTCCCTGAGCTGTCGGGAACCTGATTTTCTAGGTCGCGCTGGAGCCGAGATGCCACGATCCGATCCAGAGATCCTTATGTTAGGTAGCTAAAGACGGTTCGCAGTAGCGCTCCGGATAACCCTTTGGACTAACGTGACGGGACCGCATTCTTATACAATGAAATGTATCGCGGCATACTTGCGGGCGCTACCGAAAAGCAAATAGCCTGTTTGGGACGCCACAGCCATTGATTCATTAGCACCTACAATGGTCGGTGGCTGGGAGGTCTCGGCAGGCATGCTGGTAATCTAGCCGAGGCAAGAAAGCCTGTGAAATACGCCTCAATAGGTTACCCACAGTTGTTCTACTCAAACGATACTCCGCCGCCATCGTTAAACTGAGCTCGTAACAGCTGCCTAAATATTGGTGGACATTACAGTTTCCTTGTCTTCCGGCTGGTCGGATAAGCGGCACGCACAGACAATGTCAGGATTGCGGAAGTCGCTTTTATGGCAGAATTTATGGTAGAGCCTATAAAGTAAATAGCGAGTTCAAGATGTCAATTGGGTTATAGTGGTCTCTACCAGTTATACGTGACCATTGCTCCGAAGAAGCTTCCGTGATCTGATTGAACTTTATTTATGCAATTGTCTTTGAACTGAAAAAAAGCAGGTGCTTCCGGAGAACTAAATTTAGTAAGACATTTTTGACAAGCGGTTGAGTAGAAGCCATGAGGCAAACTAGCCCGCTTTTGCGTCCCGTGGCAACCCAGCAGTACGTTTGAAAAGTGCGGGCTTAAATTTTATCTTTTAAGCTGTGATGTGCTGAGACACTCTTATATGCCGTGGATGCTTGTCGAAGCAAAATTCAGATCATATAGTGCTTTTAGCGTGCGTAGAAAGCATTTTTTGGACTTTTAAATGATCTAAATAGAAATCAGAACTTTTCTCACTCTTTTAGCAATATGTTTTCCGAAGGTTGTGCCCTTCATCGAAAAGTTGACCCTAAGCTAGCAGACAGTGTTAACGAGCTTGACTGCACCATAAATACGAGTAAGTCTCCATCGATCGAAACCGGCAAGCGGTCCTCCGAGTCTATTTTTAATGGCTTTAGTATTCTCGGCATTAATGAAAACCGTTGTTATCACAATATCCCTTCTCTCTCTTGACTTATCCCCGGTTTCTAAAACAAGTCTTTCGAAAGATTCATGGTTGCAGCAAAAGGCGCTCCAGTCGTGGTCTTGAAGTAGTGCCACACAGTTCCAAATCTTGAAGGGGTGCGGACGGAAACGTGTTTTAGTGGATGAGAGTTCTAGACTAGATGCTGATTGTTGCCAGTTCTGCATGCGCATAATGCATTTCCCGAAAACTCTCAGAAAAGCATTACGCGACGTGTCAAAAGCAGATTTCAGATCAACAAGCAAAGCATATCAAAATTTTCCTCGTAATTTATGACGTTCTAGGCTTTTATTCACTTAAGATAATAATTCCGTGTAGGCTGTTAAAGCCAGCTTCCCTTTTCGGAACTCATGCTGCTTTTATGTGATTACGTTGCGGTGATGGATGAGTGGCAAAATGAGTGTTGTGAACACCGATGCCAATATCTTATAAATGCACTCGATCGAAATCAGTCGGATCACCTTTTCCTTTTGGGATGATCTTAAGTACGAATTCCCGCCTGCTCCAAAACATGCCCTTACCTAGGCATCTGTTGAAGATCGCGTGGAGAGTAGGTCAAATTTGAAGAACGTCTATGTGGTGTTCATTTCGGACAAGATCCGGATCGAAAGTTTTCTTTTTTCGTGTAACTACTAGCTTCAAGAAATATCGCTATAACTGATGCGTGGTTCTAGAGAAACTACTCGAGCCTTCTAATTTCTCACCAGCTTTTACTAGAATTAAAATTTCCCAGTGAAGTGTGCAACTGCAAAGCACCTGCGCTGTCTAAGCGGCGAGATAGGGTCGTACCTGTGCTTCCATTATTAACCGTTGTTCCTTTTTTAAAAAATAGAATTCCTCTTCCTTTGTTGATGCAAGAGATTGATATTTTTGCGCAATTTTAATCGATTTGACCTCCGATCGATTTGACCGATGCGGATAGCAAACTGAGCAAATATCGGTAATAAACACTAGATAACCGCTGAAGCTTAATCAATTGAGAATCCCACTCCAACGGCAACTTCATGCTGATCTTCTTTGAGACCCCTCGTCTGCTGAAAGTTGTAACTAGCATACACAACAAAACATCAATATAGAAACGCGTTTGTTTAGACCTGTAATCTTCAGTTCCTCACACCTGTTAAATACATCATGTTTTTAAAATTAAGTCGCAGATATGTCAATTGTCGACGTCCCGAGACGAGCTTGTGAGCCGTTGGGTACTCGTTCAAGCGAAACTACAAAGATGTGTGTTTTCGAGTCACTATATATCCAGATACTATAGTGACATAGAACATCGTACGACATAGGTAGCAGTTGAGATTTGCAGCATTTATGATTGTATGGATTATGGAAGGTTATGAAGACGCAGGACAAAGTTTCTCTACAAGGCACTCGATCGAGTCTGCGGTACGGCTTCTACTGTTACTATTGTATATTGCCACGATTATAAATTGTTGTGTGTCTATAGCTAGAGTATCATCTTCTGCGACGACCAGGCTAACATTTTTAAAATGCTAGCCCAACAATACAGAAATGCCACCCGTTGGTCTGCCCGCTTCGTGGGCAGTGCTTGGACAATGATAGCATTAAAATCCCGGAATTTCAACCTTGTTCGTAGTAATTGTTTTGGTCAAAACTACTCTACTCAGTCCGTGAAAACTGTCGTTAAATGCATCCGTCATCGAGCTTACGCCTTTGATGCTCCACTGTGTGATGTAAAGCGTCCACCTATTGCTGGTAAGACGCGGAGGTTGAAATGCCCCGTAGTGCTGCAATGCGGCTTCTACATACTCGATTATAGTTTCCCGAACTAGAGCTGAGCCCCCCTCTCCCATGAAGCTTCTTCTGCATCACACTGTTCGTGTTCACTGCGTTGAACTTTTGGGGCTTGGAATTGCTGATAGGGTTTTGGGGCTTCCAGATGTTCTAGCTCAACTTCTCTATACGTTGGGCCCTCGGTGGAGCCCTGGTTATTTTTGGCAGTTCTGCAACCGAACTGGTTTTAGATAAAGATTGATAGCTTATAAGTTTAAAGTCTAACTTCTTAGGTGGCAAAAAGTGTGTGAAATGATAGCTGCCCTAAATGTAGCACAACATTTGCTCAATGCAGCATAAAGCGCTGCCAGTCTCATATGAGCTGGCAGCGAAGATCGTGATGGGCAACTCCGCCAAACTGCTTTTCTCGTCTGTTTAAGGGTTTTATGAACATATAGCATTCTCAATTCAGTTTTGCTAGAAACAAAATCTCTGAACATTAACACTTGAAATATTATTATTATTATTATTTATTTAATATGTCTTAGAGCAATACAGTTGTGAGGTGTGAATGTGTATCCTCATTATTTTATAGTTTCTTTCTTGCTGTCGTCAGCCCATCGCACCTAATATCGACGCGGCGTTTCCTCTGCAAACTGCCAATGAAAGCAGCTGCCTCAGAAAGTCGCCTTCGCGTGCATCTCCGGTGTTTGCTTGTATTCGATCACTTAAGTCTTTGATAAATGTCCTTGTTCTTCTGCTGACTGGGCCCATTGTCTCCATTGCAATCGGCACGAAATTGTATCTAGACTCTAACTCTGTGTATTTACGCCACTTTTCTTTCTCTGCGTGTTCGGCCACCCATCCCGCCTCGGTAGCGCTGTGACACACATAAGACGGGCGGCTGTGCAGGAGACTGTCGCATCCCAAACCAGGCATTTGCTTTTTTCCACGGCGGAATAGTGACACCGTCGGGCCTTTTATCGTCATGAAGTCCTAGTCTGGGTTCCAGCATACTAGGTATTCCCGCCCTCCGGAGAGCTCTTTAAATCACTGCATTTATTTCTGTGTGCTTGGGAGCCCGACCTTGGCTCTTGATGCAGCTCAACAGGTGGAAGCCATTCTTCTCTACTGGTTTTCCACAGGCCTTGCAAATGAGTGGTTCGCATATCGACCCGCCGATTCTGAGAGCCGACACCATGCGGAATGAGACGTTGTCCAGCATGGTGCCGAGCTGTGGCGACGGGAGAGCCCTAAGGAATCCACCGCTGAAGGTGTCTCGTGCGGCCAAGAAGACTGCCTTCTCCGTAGAAGACTCAAGGCTTTCGGTGATCTCACGGGCTATAACTTTACATCTGTAGTTATCAAGCACTCTCTGCGTTACATGTTTCTCCCAAGGCCATGGATCCAACTTCAGCTTGACAAGCGACTCTGCCTCCTGCTTAGCTATGTGCAGCCGGTGGTGAGCACTCGGGTCGACTAGCGCCTCTGCCAGCGGGCTGAATTCTAGCACAGACGCTGCGTAACATATGGGTGCCAATTCTACTGCTGATCGAACACCCAGTCCACCTTCTCTTATGGGGAGGCTTGCTCTTCGCCACGTATCGTCCGTGAAATCGATGTTAAGGACTTCACTCAGTATGTCTCTCGTAGAGTCGTCATACGCTTGCAGGGCGTCGGGACATTGGCTTGTCGGTGAGGTGCGCAATGTGTAGTTGAATTTCGGGGAACCTAAACTATATCTCCAAAGACATAGTGCAGCTTGTGAGTGCATGGCCAACAAACGAGGCCGTGTCTGCAGCAACGCCCGGCGTTTTTCTGTTAAGGTCTTGCAAATACTTTGTGGACTAAGTGGAGCCCCAAGAACTTCTAACTCGGCCGGGTTAACTTGCTTACAGCCTGGTAGAACGGCAGCAATGGTTTTGCGTGCTTCGTCTCGTTCCTGGGTGTCCCCCCAACCGTTATAACTTCGCACTTGGAAAGATTGAGGATTGTCCCTCCTTCATTTGCAAACTCTATTACCTTAAGTATGTCAGCGGCCACCACTTCTGCCAGTCCTCCTAATGTACCATCATCCAGGTACCAGATGTTCAATGGGCTTCTCATTCGTGCCACTAGACTGGAGATTCCCAGACTGAACAAGGCGGGGATTATTACATAATTATTATTATTATTATTATTACTATTGCTATTGGGACCCTTTGTGACAGCAATCCTTCAGTGCTACTCAGGGACATCAAGGATCTTACAATGTTCGAATGGAACGGGCTGCAGCTACATGCGGGCGTTTGCTACAGGGTTTCGAACACAAAGAGAGGCAGCAGGTGATCTCTAAATTTAACAGCAAGCTCCCGGGCATTCTTGTAAAGGACCGGGGTAAACTTGGACTGCTTGGTACGGTGGTGTTCCCCGACATAAATGGCCCGATACCGACCGAGAAGGGAGAACAACTCTCCCGGCTTTACCAGATGCTGGGCCATTAAAAAAAACACTAAGCCTATTTTGTGCTCCAGCACGCAACGGAAGTGCAAATAGTCGTAGTAGTTGCTACTTAAAAGCCACACAAAAGTGAGTGCATACATATAAGGATGAGACTCTGTTTTGTTTCATCAAACGTATCAGGGTTCACCTGGGCTGAGTTATCCACCATCAGCAGCATTCGCCGTTTGGACACGCTCGTGCTCTGTAAGGGCCTACAGCAGTGCGATGACCGTCTTACCTTGTGTTCTTAACCTCTGCATGACACCGCGCAGATACTGTATAAAGGCCAAGCGGGTGCTAACCTGACTCGTTTTTGAACTGCCCGCAGACGGAAACTCAGAGACTTCACGCATTACAGCGGAGGGATAAGCGTAAACAACATAACTCTTGACAGAAATTAGAAATTATTGGTGGTATCGTATACATTAAGGAGTTTATGTATAGTGTTAACTTGACTGGTCCAAGGCTAGTTCCTTGGAGGCACCCAGATATTGTCTTGGTAATACCCAAATATATAATAGATTTAGAGTCCTAAAATTCATTCTCTGGGAAACTGTCCGTTATAGGTTCTGAATTTATCACCTAAATCATACCGGGCCAGAATATTCATAAGGTAATTACTGTAGGTTACCCTCTCAAATGGTAAGTTAACGTCAAAATACACAGAGTCTGAGCAGTAATATTTGTCAATCTCCGATGCCCTCTTAAGCTGAGTCTCTAGTAATTATAGTACAGGGCTAAGGACCGGTCTCAACGCATACTGCGCGTCCGAGATCAGTTTTGCACAATGGCATTTTTTTGCATTGCCTTGCTTATAACACTCTCGATCAGTTTGCAGGGGCTACCATCAGGGATATTTGTCGCTTGCTGTTAGGACAGGCTTTCTTTCCCTTCCAGTGTACTGGACACACGACAGCGCTGCGAAATAATTCTGGAACGTTTCCATCTTCCAGCAATCTTCGAAATGGTAGTGAGAGGGGCCTACACCAAATTTCTTAACGACAAAAGAGTCTGCACAGTCTGGCGTATCATTGGATTGCAGCTTCCTGAAATGGGGCATCGAGTTTGTGGGACTGACGTCGATGTCGCTGACCTCGTGCATGAGTGGATCCAGAGGTAGATGGGGCGGCTTCCTTCTCTATGTATTTAGCATATCAGTTGGTATGCAGCTTAAAGCGTCATTGCCGATCTTTTTGTCGAAGAACTACATACTCCCTGAAAATGCATTATCTTCTATTTGTTTCATTAAGTTCACTATATATAAAAAGTTTCTCTCTGCTGGCAGCTAGGTATAAGAAAGCCTATTCGGTAGTCACACAATTGCGAAGGTACCCAATCGACTTTTTGTGCACAGACTGTGCGACACCCACCGAGGAAAATGTGTCAGTTAGTGCATTTAAGGTAAACTTGCATTGAGTAATAGTTGGGCCGAGCGTTACTGGAAGTATCCAGTTTTGAGGTCGCATTCGAGAGACAACGGAACTAGAAGATGGGAGACGGCACTAAGCTCTGCCACAGAGTCGCACCACTGAAGCGAGTCACTAACAAACTGGACAAGACCATGTCCGACGCAGTAACTAATAAAATGCTTTCCGTTGTTTTGATGTATTGGCTTCGTGGCCTTGTTAGTGTGTCCCCGACTGTATTAAACAGGCAGGTCCCCAGCCACAACTGCTGTTATATTGGACTCCTGAACTGCAGTCAGATTCTCGGTTAGAAGTCGAAGCATCATGCATTCAAGCAATTCGCTTAGAAGTTTTGGTTGGCAAGCAGCAAATGACCACGAACCTAATCACTCAATCGCCAAATGTGATACTGCAAGCTGCCGACTCCGACGATTGCAACAGGGTAAAAAAAACTCGTAGATGAAGTATGCATGAAATAAGTGTACACTACGCAACAAATTGGCAAAATAGTTATGTCCGTTTTTAGGTTTCGACAACAAGCAACATACACTTTTATCGTACCTAGAAGACACTAAAGTGAATTACATTTTTTAGTTTGACAATGCTTCGTAACAAGTATTATGAAAGTATACAGGCTAAAACAATTGCTCAGTGCAGACAGAAGTAACGGTTGCTTAAATGTACTTTTTTTTAAAAAGGGGTAACATTTTTCAAGGCAGTGAGGTTAGTAGTAGAAAATTAACCACGGATATAGTATATCTCATTGCATGGCGAGAGAAGGAGCCCTTCTTGATACCTCCGTCGGATTGGTTGAACTCGGCCTTAACGGGGTTCGATGCTGCATTGGGCAGTCAGTCACCTATTTCTTCTAGTGATTTCAGAGTCGTCAGGCGATGCGTACGCACACGATTGCTTCATTCAATCTGCATAATCGGCTTAGCTTGCAAAGTTAGAAAGTTCGATCCCGATCACTCGGTGACTCGGTTACCCCGTCTGGCTTTCTCTGAGGGCACTGCACTCTGCTGGACTATCGTCCGGGTATAATCCGTTTTCTTGATTCGGCACTTCATCGTCACTGCGGCCGCAGTCTTCGCCGACGCTGTATGAAAGCGGATCTCGGCGTCGCTAGCTGCATCGCTCTGTACCGGCCGACGTCGAACGATAACTTCGATACACTACGAAGACCTAGGAGAACCTTAGGAGATTCTCTTCTCCCGTCAGTCAATGCCCATTACTGCTGCTGCTGCAACTGTTGTTGAAACTGTCGTTGTTGTTGTTGTCGTCGTCGTCGTTGTTGTTCGAAAGTAGATTCTGTTTGTGGTGGTGATGGTGGTGGTGGCGGCGGCGGTTGGTTCCCTCTCTTCGGTGTAAGCTGTTGCGCGGCCTAAGGAGATCGGCCTATGTGGCTGGTGATCGCTGTAGTAGTAATAGTAGTAGTAGTTAGTAGTAATAGTAGTAGTAGTAGTGAGTCAATCTGGTTGATCGACGAGTGTATTGATGCCGTTCCTGCAGTTCTCAGTGCCCGACCCGTGCGTAGTTCGACTGACCCGTTCGAACATCGTCACGATCATGGCCGGTCAGACCAACAGCCAAACCGACTCTCATCATTGTTCGGAATCCGCGACGCGCGAAACGCCTTCCGTGCAGGAGAAGCCTGCAACGCTGAGGACGATGACGACGACAATTCTAACTACGGGAGGACTGCCGACTCCGATCAACAGCAGAACGGAGACAAATAGGAGGATGAGCAGAAGAACGAGGAAAAGAAAGGTCCAGCCACGCATGCACGAGACCAAAGCTAGAAGGTCCGCGCTGGCGCTGGCTCACTGACTTTTGTCTGACTGCGCTTCGATGCAAACGCGGGCGCCAGGCAAACGATGATTCGAGATTGGAGTCGTGTGCTTCTGCGAGTTAGTGTGTCTGTACGGATGTGTGTGTATGTGTGAGTATGTATACACGCATATGCTCTGTGTTTGCTGTGCGTCGACAAAGCCCCCCCCCCCTCTTCCTCCTAGGTCCCGCCTCTACCGTTTAGCACTGAGCGAATGTTTGGCTAGAATAGGATGGCTCCGCGAGCGGCTAATCCTTTCGCGTTGGCTGAAAACACCGATCGCTCGCTCGCTCGCTCGCCGTACACAATGCATGCCAGCCAACAGCAAACGAAGCTTACGAGCATTAGACACCACTACCGCAGCTGTTATTGCTGCTGCTGTTGCTGCCGTTGTTGATGCCGTCTCCGGATTAGTTTGCGCCAAACAGATATGCGTTCGCTTCGGTCTCCGGCTGGCTCGGGCACAAGCTTTAGGCAAGCGCAAAACGACTTTCGCAAAGCAGACTGACGGGCTGCGTCAGTCTCGTCGTGCAGATCGGGCTCATCTCCCCCTAGGAGCGGTCTGAGCCTACTGCCCACCTACACCGCCGCCGCCTACGACGACGCGTTCAACGCGTACAGAGCGCGCGGACAGGCGGAACACACAACGAGACGGAAAACCACCTCTGCATTTCCGCCGCATTGCCTGCCTGCTAAAGCTTCTCAGTAATGAAGCACGCGTCGGAACTTTCTCACCATCGTCGTTTTGTCATGGGCACAGCGTGACTGCTACCGAGTACCGGCATACAGATCCTCGATGTCTGTGCTAAATGCGGTCTCTGAGAGTTCATGACGAAACATACGCCTCTCAGTAATTAACGCTGCTTGATGCTTAACATTGTTCTCTGCTGTAACAATTATCGAGACAACGTTACTTGACTCATTAACCCATTGCCATTGGGCTATCGCAGAGAAACCATTCACGTACTTAGCCAGAAAGGTCATTGGTATGAAAACTGCATAGTACTTAATCATAAAACAAAATTGGCTTCGATTATAATCAACTAATAATATTAGATTAAACAATACAAACTGGCCAACCTTCTTCAACCGACAAATTCTGGCTTTACAATGTGCCTTAGAGATCATTGGAAATAAACACAAAATTGCAAGACCTCAAAAGCAGGTTATTCAGACTGTGCTCTAAAGCAGTGCTCTCAAGATGCATATGCTAGAATTGATGTTTATCATAGCAGCATTTTTCGTACACGTATCCTAGTTCTCTGTCACCTAAATGAGTGTTTGGCTCGTGCCGAGGATATCTTTTTCCACACTACGACCGGTGTTCGTTCTCACTCAGTATTTATTAGTCTTTGAGAGAGCTAGTTATGTTTGCTATCATGTCGTGTCTTATCCCTAGACAATCTGGTGAATATTTAAATGGTGCTACTAAATTCTAAGACGGCCAGTATATTTCCTGTGCACAACTAGACGTCTACTCTAAACCTAGGAACAAAAATTTAGAATATTTGATCGTGTCACAATGAGATTGCTCGAGAGTACAATTTCTACGGCAATGCATGATCGTGCAAGAAAAAAATCCTCTTGGCAAGACAAGTCGTTTGCGTACGAATCGGGAGAACACTTGTTTAAAATATGCGTGAGAGACATAAATATGTATATTCATTTCGATGCTATCTACATCATCGTCAAACTAGCCTTCTAGTGGTAGCTTGGTCTTCATCTACCGGGGTGTCCCCGGTTCGATCCTTACTGCTAATCGAATTTTCTTTGAGCAATGCTCTTTAAGACTAGATGATAAACTCTATACCGATAAGGGTCAGCGATTATGCTGCCACTGTACTGTAGGAAAAACGCTAGATATCTCAACATGTTTGGCGCCCGGTGCATTGAAGATATGCATCACGGCGATTCCGCTTTGTTCCGTGACGATTCCCGTGCGTTGAAGATACGCCTCACGGCGATTCCGAGTTGAAACGGTTCCGCTTAATTTGTGCTCTTTATTTCACTAGATTAGGGATTAGCGAGGAAATAATTAGTTGTATACAGCGCATATTTCGACTCCAGGCAAGTGTAAAGCTCTTCAGCGTGAGCTAAACTTCCTCAGGTTGTCCCCAGGGAACACTTATAATCGCAGTAATAATTAATACATCGACCCGGTAAGGATACATAAACTACTGCTAACAAAAATGAAAGGCCTTCAATTAATTGGAAAAGTGCAAACGCTTGTGCAGCGTTCTTTCTTCTTAAACAAATACAGTTCTAGTCTTTCTTCTAAAACGCACTTAATTAATTCTAATATAGTCCGCTAAAAATATACAGCCACCCATTTTGTCACATTACACGCATTTGTTGTAACCGATCCTGTAAAGACTACAGTGATATGTACTTATAGAGTGACAGCGAAGAATTCCATCGATTTTTAAACTGCTGAAACGTGTGCCTGGGCCGGCGCCTTAAGAGTAACAAAAATGCCCAAATCAAGGCTTATAAGGACGTCGCAAAATTTTCCGTCGATTGGGGCGTTGTCCCCAAGTAGTGAACAACGTCGTCAATTGGGGCGAAAATTTCTGCGTAAAAAGAGTTTTGGGCATCTAAACGCCATTTTGGAACGAAGCAAGCGTGCAATTCGGAAGAACGCGTCGAACTCGCGCTCTCGGCAAGGGTAATTGTGGCGGCGGCCGGTGTGCAAACCTTTTTTTTTTGGTTTTTTAACGCTCTGACAACCACAATTTAGACGCTCGTAAATAAGCTAAGTTGCTTGTGGCACGATATCGTCTAAATGCATCTATCGTCATTGCGTTCTCGTACTGGAATTATATAGGCTTTGTCCAGCAGAGGTATGTAGCAGCAAGGCAATGACAACCACGTCCAACAAATTCAACCAGCACGGCCAGGGCTCGAACTAGCGATGTTTTGCTAGCCGTGGTTGCCATGGCAACGCCCCGTTTCGAACGGTGCGTTGCCATGGCTGTGCCACTAAATGGCACCGAGTGCTCTCTTCAAATAAAAAATGTTCAACTTTGATGCACCAAGTGGGTTTAACTGTACCTTCCACGATGTGCGCAAGGAAGAACGACTTTTGTCAACACGGCACTCCGTCCGCTGTCGGGTATCATACAAAATTGTCGATTGTGTTTTTAGACGGTTGTGCTAATTCGACGCGCTATAGGGATCCACTAGAGGAGCAATCGGCGTATTTTGAGCTGATGGGAGACCCCGACTTCGTTTTTAACACGATAACGTCCCGATTCACACCTCTCTCAGTCTCACCTGATCCTAATATCATCGAGAATGTATGGGGCTGGCTTGCCTGAAAGGTAAACAATTTTTGAAACAGGTAGCAATTGTGAAGGCTTGGGGCGAGTTGTCGTAGGACGTCATCCAAAACTTGTTCAGCAATATACCAAACCGCATTTTTGAGGTTATCCGACTTAACGAGAAGTTCGCTGAATATTAAGTCTAGTTGCCGGTTGCACTCGATGTGTCTGTCTTTGTTTCCTTCGAGCCGTGAAATGAGTCCAAACGTCATTATTCCGCTCAGTTCACTTGCTAAGACATGCAACTTGCAAGTAGCTGTAATATTTTTTTGCGGTGTAACTGTGCCAAATGTGGAGATCTTGTATTTAAAAGTAATCTGAGACTCCAAATATCGATGGACGTCTCCTTTCTTACACTATAAGCATGTACCACTGTAGTCTTTACACGAGTGGTTACAATAAATGCGTGTAATGTGGCAAAATTATGTGGCTGTATCTTTATTTCGCAAACTATATATAAATATATATATATATATATATATATATATATAGCGTTCACGGAACTGCTTTTTGCATTGTTAGTGCCCCATAAATGCAAATGTGCAACGGTGGGACTCGAACCCGCGCACCTATGTGTCTCCTCCGGTTGAGAGGCGCAGAGAAATCCACCACGCATGTATGTATATATATATATATATATATATATATATGCCGTGCTTGTATCATACCAAACCAAACATATTTTAACACTCATTCATGTAATGGCCGCGTTTTTTGCCGATATTATTATATGCATCATGCACGCAGAAGTCTGGGTTCGGACGACAAAAAAAAGCTGGCCCAGTTGATACTGCATCGATATAACCCGATTAAGTTGGGTGAAATGTTGTACTCGTGCACTTCAGTAAAACTGTAAGTAACATGTTTTTTTGAAGAGTTACCTGATATTTGCATTTTTAATATTTGTGAATACCTACTGGAACTAAATAAGTAACGTTAAATATTGTTTGCACAGTTTTTATTAAAACGAAACCATAAATTAAACAATAGAATGAGCCATTGAAAAGTCACTTCAGATGTATTGAAGCTTCACCTTCGGTCTTTAACGTATTGACCTATAATCTATACTGATTTATATCGACTAATTTTGTACTTTTTTATTTCAACCCATCTTAAAGATGAGTTGAAATAAAAAAGTACAAAACGTCGTAGCAACCAAACCGGTTAAAACGGAATATGATGCTTTGGGATAACGCAGTGAGACATCTAGAAACGCCGATGAAGTGTTCGGTGTAGTTATGCGGGCATACGCGGGCACCTGCGTCCGATGGAGGAGAGAAACCGGCAGTTACGCGTTTCATCAAATCGACGCGGCAGTGCGTGTGAGAACATCATGGCTTTCCCATTGCAAAAGGTGGCGATTGAGGTGGTGCAGCGATATGTTACCAGATTTCTCAATGCGGAATGTGGGTAACTAGCCGATATTTATTGCCTATAATCAACAAGTCAGTGAGAAAGCGAAATTTTTTCGTGAGTTTTCGTGAAGGCTGCTTTAACTAAAACGACGAACTAAACGACACAATGGAGGACTACTTTTAAATAAAGACTTTCATGTATAAAGAACAGTGTGGTATATAACACGTTGTTTTGTACATTTTCATTTACATTCCCTCATACATGTGGACTAAGAAAGGTTTTGCATTTTCTTACGCAGTGCAGTATGAGTTCATTTTCAGGGCTCTGGCGGATCGTGCCGTCCTTGTCGAGTAGAAGGTTTGAGTCAAGTCTCCTACGAACATGGTGCGAGAACACGGCAAACAAAGTCAGTGGCACAAGTCCTGTACGAAAAAAATTTGCTACGTACCGGTATTTTGCATAATTATAACGAGGATTAGATTGTTTTAACGAGCTTAGACCGGCCTTAGGGACGAAGAACCCAATCCCTGAGGTTGTGTATGAACGGTAAGAGAAGGCGATACAGTGACGAGCTATTGGTATACAACAAGATGTCTACCAAAGGTTTTCACTGCGCTCACCAGGCGAACTCCAAAGCGCCTTACAGGCGATGGCTCCTTTGGGAGGACCTTACGTTAAAGTACATGGAGCAGTGGAATAGGGCCAAGACTTGCCGCCTTAAGCGCACTCTGGGCCTGCATATCTGGGCGGCACGAAACCGCTTCGCTTA
Organism: Dermanyssus gallinae; assembly: GCA_003439945.1. Classification (NCBI taxonomy): domain Eukaryota; kingdom Metazoa; phylum Arthropoda; class Arachnida; order Mesostigmata; family Dermanyssidae; genus Dermanyssus; species Dermanyssus gallinae. The sequence goes on from QVRM01006074.1 coordinate 159,478, forward strand.
CCTCCTGGCTGATACACTGGGGATTTGAGGTGGCGCTGTTCCGAGAGCATCTCAATATTGTGAGACCAGAATTTTGCCGAAATGGACAGGGACCTTTATAGGACCGGTGCGGTGTGCTAACAGAAGTTGAAAGCTTCGATGTTCTCGAGGAAGCATCTTACGGTGTCAGCAGTCGCAAATATTCCAGATATCTAGTTTAAACAGCAAGGCGATCCACACTTGGTTGCCACGAGGCGTGTTGACCTCTCACTACTAGAGGTTGATAGCCTCGAGGTGGGCTGTGATGTGGATACTTGTTGTGAACTGCTAGAGAGACATAAATGCGGTCTTCAACCTGACTGCACCATGAGAAGTGCAATCAGGTTGAAGAGAACGGGGCACAGGAGATCACGACAGTGGTTTTCTCAGGCTTGCTATCTCGCCCACCGTGGAGTTCTCGAGCTTTTGCGCCAAGCGAGGGTAAAGGCACCACCACAGCTGCTAGCCAGACGCAGGCTTGACTACTTCAACAGTAGAAAAGCTTACGTAAAGCTATCCCTTGACCACAAGCGTGAACACGCTAGGCGGGGGAAATCCGACTGCTCGAAAGAGCAGAACGCAAGCCCTCAGCCTACGTTGTTCGGCCGTAGGGGGGCGAACCACCTGCTCAGCAACGAACAGGTAGCGAGTCACTTGACCGGTCTTCTATATAACCGCGAGACGGTACGCCTGGCTCCCATAATTAAGTACCCGCTCACGTTGGAGCAGGATACAATGAATTTGCCCTTTGAGGTAGAAGAAGTAAGTCAGGTTCTGCACTCTCTTCCGAGAGGAAAGAGTGCGGGGCCAGACCAGGTGTACTATGAGCAGTGGGTGCAGTCTGAGCCACTCCTGGCAAACCATCTTTGTGATTTTTTCAACGAGATTATGAAGAGGGGACAAATGCCAGAAGCCTGGCATATCGCCGCTTTGTGTACCTAATGCCAGGCTGTGCACCGGTTGTTGAGATAATTCGATTGAGGTTGAAGACGCCGCGTACAGAACCATTCAAGAGCTTTATCTCGGACTGGGAAAATAAAGTTGAACAAGTCCGACGAGAGGTCGGAGACCTGGATATTTTCAGGGCCTCTCACCTCTGGTCTGGCCTTGCATGTGACAATCGCCACGTCTATACCAGATACATAGTTCATGGCTATCATCACCTGGTTTGTTCGAATACGAGCTTCCACGAGGAGTACACCGAGTGCGTCTGTCGACCGTGCTCTCAGGTGTGTACGAAGTTTCATGCGTCTGCCTGCCTGGCTTTTGCGAAGAAATCACTGCACTGCTTCTCTCGAATAACACGCCGCGAGCAGCTGACTGTATAATTGTATAATCTGTATAAGTGTTTATGTTATATGCATACTCAATATGAGTGAAATAAATATGATGATGACATGGCTTTCATTACAAGCTGCGTCCAGGGGCGAGCTCTTAAAAACCAAAGATGAATACACGAGAATAGATTGAAGAACAAGGCGGTAAACCGCAAACGTGTCCTAAAACAGCATCAATGAAAGCAATTCGCGTGCTTCCATAAAATCCAACTGTGATATGTTGCCGTAGATCCAACATACTTATAATACGTTCTAAATAGGCAACGTTTTTTTTTAATACAGCTATTAATATCATTATGAAGTAGCTGTGATTTAACAAATACCAAGTCTCCTTAAAAAGTATTCATCATTAGTCACCTTTCCTATTCAGTCTCAACAGTAAGAATGCAAAAAATAAATGGACGGCAATTGAATGCATGGAAAAATCTAGACACCAAAATATATCTAATTATAATTTAATCAGTAATAATTCAATAAAAAAATCTTAAATTCAAAATGTGAGTTAATAAACGTACTGTGCCTGTTATGTAGATGGTTTTTCTAGCGTCATGTGGTGGGAACCTTGCATTGAAACAGCTCCAACGAAAGAAGCTGTTTCAATGCAAGGTTTCCATAAAAAATCGATAATAAAGACGGTGCACCTCTAACGCTATTAAAGCTACGATGTTTTTTTTCAGTTCAAATTTTCACTTGTTTTATCTCATATCACAATAGCATATACCTCGTATCTATTGTGGACATTGACATTCTACTAAGATGTGAAAGAACACGAGGTCATATCAGCAACCACGTTACACCTGCTATGGAAACTCAAAAATTATTCGCAAAAAGTGTGTTGCCCTCAAAAGAAGTTAGATTTGACTGAAATGTCAACGCGCTCTCGGAGAATCGGATTGCGGACTCCGGTTGTTCTAAAAATATTTTTAACCCCATCAGGCGTAAGATCATTATGGACGGCTAAGTAAAGATAAGATTCCCAGGCCAGACGATTGCAATAAACGATCTCAGGAGAGCAAACATCGTTTGAGGCATTTTTCAAAGACCCGCCCGGCAACGTGCCGTTCATTTTTCGTGCAGCTAATATCATTTTGGTACACAAAAAGCTCTCATATGAAGGCAATGAACAAATTAACCACATGAATCAATGAAAGACATTCCCTGCGAAGCAATGGAATTACTCATCTGTCAAGCAACCTGTGAAAATGCTCTCAGTTGCTCATAGCTAGGGTGTCATTTATTGACCGCTCGGGATGCTTCATGGTTCTACAACCTCTCGAGACTTAACATGACTACTGTACGATGCGCTATAAAGCGTCTTGATGCATGGACGCAGCACATTCCGATTTCAACAACTCTCGTGTTATATCTAATCATACGTCTTCCGAAAGTAGAAACGCGACATCTGGATGTTCTCAGGAAAGTTTGCTTGGCCCCTTGTTGGTGTATTCTCTACATAAGCTCAGTCTGAGACATCTCACCACCAAGGATGTCATTTAAAATATGCCGATGATATTAAGGTATATGCTACTATACGATGGCACGAATGATGCATTAAGCCGCACCCCAAGTAATATGTAAACGTTAGATAGGAGGTGGGATCCGCTATCACTTGCCATACTTGTATAAATGTTTAGGTCATCTGCTTATTATTTGATAAACACTCTGCTTATTACGTACACGTAAATATTTAGAACATTTAAGGGGAGGGCTATCCAAGCAGATGACACGCGGCCGCTTTTGCCACTACCACCATAATTTAATGCTAGCACAGTTGTCGCATACATGTTCTTAGCCTCATGGAATACGGCGAAGCTATAACCCTACATGTAATCAGAGCCACGATATCATTGTTCAGAGACTACTTTAAAGAGTGGGTGAATTCTATGATTAAGCACATGTGTTTATTAATTTCCACTAAAACTAAAACCACGCTACACATATTTTTAAACCTTGAATATATATATATATATATATATATATGTATGGTTTCCAATTAAGTAGGAGAAATCGATTACACTTATCACCGCGTTTGTAGCATCCTAAACTCAAATTAAATATCAGAACATTATGAATACATGAGACACCCTACAGGAGGATAATAGCTACAAATGTTGGATAAAGTAGGCGGATAGATAGTTACGATGTATAGTCTAAGATGTTTTAACAAACTTGTATATTAAAAGCATAACACTTTTACAAAAGACGCAATAGTCTGCAGTATTATTATATAATATTAACTAGTTAGATTAATTAGCCTTCACAGCCAGACTGAGTACGTAAGAGACGCATAACCAAAAAACAATGTTGCAACGGCATTTATTAAAGACTTTTCTTTCAATAAAAAAGAAACAGGCTTCTGGAAGACTACGAGAGGCGCTCGCTGACGCAGTAGAAGATCGTCGATGTAATTTTGTAATTTTACGACAAATTATTCGGAACTGACTACGCCAGAAGCCGTTACCTAGAGACTGGGAACAGGGCAAAAGCGGCTTTTTTCTGAGAGTGTAATATTCGGAATACTTACGTCGCCCGGGTTGCATTTCACACTATCTGTAGACCAACGCAAATGGGCGTAAACGTATTTTTCCACAGAAAGTACACATTTCTGGCCTATTTTGTGCAATATATGTACACACTTGCGTATGAACAGCAATAACAACAGTATTGAAAATACTTTCATCCGCATTTACATAGTATAGATATATTTTTTTATACTGTTATATATATATATATATATATATATATATATATATATATATATATATAATTAGAACTTGATTTAAATATAAGAACATGATAAATACATGAGGCACCCTATAGGAGAATGAGCTACGAATGTTGGATAAAGCCAGCAGGACAAAATTGACTATATTTCATAGCTAGCCTAATCGGTATCTGAACGTACTGGCCATCAGGGCGACAAATATGCTATCTTGCGAGAACGAGGCTGGCGATTGTCGGTGTCGGCATACCTCGCTGGAAAGCACTCAGACACAAATAATGGCCTGCCGATAATCTGTCAGTTATAGATATGGGTAGACAACGGATACCTTCTCACCTGTAGCTGAACCAACCCACTCGAGACCGCAGACCACACCGCTCGGATGATATCCAGTCTTCTGCTAGCGTTTCGGCCACTGCCACGCTACTGCTTCTGTTGTTGTGTTTTTCTCGCATCCAGCCATACACAGTTGATGGGCGCAAACAACACCAACAACAACTTCAACAACAACAACAACAGCAAGGACAACAACAACTTCAACAACAACAGCAACGACAACAAAAACAACAGCAACCACAACGACAACAACATCAACGACAGGAACAACAAGAGTGCAAATGCAAAGAGTCAGACTTAGAGCAACACATAGCGCGAAACTCTCGTTCGAGTGCCCTCGCCCGCTCACTCTCTCACGTTCTAGCGGCTAGTATTTGGATGCGAAAGCAGTGTTGTAATTGTGTTTGTGGTTGCTGGTGTTGGTGCTGTTGTTGTTGTTGTTGTCGTCGTCGTCGTTGTCGCTGTTGTTGTTGTTGTTCAGACATATTGAGTGGACGGCGTAGTCCGCGGCGATGACACCGATACCGTCTTTGTTCGCGCGTAGTTCTGAAATGGTGGCTTAATCGTAAGATTTGCGTAATCCGCCAAGAGGTTGACAACTAAAGCAGCAGCAGCAGCAGAAGTAACAGTAGCACCAATACAATGATGACGACAACCACAACAACCATAAAAGCAACAACAACAATAACGACAGCGACAACAGCAACCTCCATAGAGCAACAACAACAACAACATAAGCAACAATTCGTTCGCTTGAGACTAAGCGTTTGTGGACAACATGTTACGACAGACTGGTGTCTGGTGTCCTGTTTACGTGCTATCACCTTAGTTCACACCTTGAGAGATGGCTAACGCAAAAGAGTGGTATTCTGTATCTGCATGCCCCTCTGTATACATATATACATGTTTAGAAAACTAAAGTGAAAAACTGGTATATTGCGCGCATATATATATATATATATATATATTATATAATATATATATATATATATATATATATATATATATATATATATATAAATAAATAAATAAATGTATAGGCAAAAGGAGTTCCACAAATGTATGCGTAAACAGCGTACGTGGTAGCGTCTAGTATTACATTCTCCAATTAAAATATATTAGCTTCGTACCTATGTACTGGTGGAATTTGTGCCAAGTTAATCGGCAGACTAGATAGAGACTCATTTCCGTACAGCTCCAAATAACAAATTTTAAATGTATATTTTTTAAAATTTTAATTTCCTTGCATGCTCTGTGTAAGTCTAAGATCTCTGCTGTAAACGATACACGGTTAAGTGCAAGATTCTTACAAAGTGCCCCTTTGGCGTGTCGTAACAGCCTTAAAACGTGTGCTGTTGACGCGCTCTTTGAAACTCTTAACATACGCTTTGTATGTTTCAATCCATGTACCAAATCGTCTCTCTTCTTCGATCTCACTCTTTATATATATATATATATATATATATATATATATATAATATATATGTAAGACTCTATATATATATATATGAATGTTAACTATATATGTATATATATATATATATATATATATATATATATATATATATATATATATATATATATTGTATATATATATATATATATTTATATGGAATGTTTACATAATTAAATAGGCCAAACAACAAACAACAACGACGACCACGACAATAATAATAATAATAATAATAGTGACAACAGCAGACAATGATTCGAGATGCGCGCGGAGACATGCCCTGTCGGACACTGGACAATGACGACACCACCGACACAACCCCAGCCCATTGTAGTTGGCCGGTAGAGATCGCCAGTAGTCGTCTCGGGTTACGGTGGTGGTGGTGGTGGTGGTGGTGGTGGTGGTGCAGGCCTGCAGAGAAGTAGACGGCGTAGACGAAGTTGAAGCACGTCTGTCTCAGCGGGACTTGGATTTGAACGAGCTAGCGCGCGGCGCACAGGCGACGAGCAAGCGAACCCCCCGCCCGAGAGTTTGACGATGGATCTGTTACTCTGAAAGCCAGCGAGCGGTGCACAAGTTGCCTCCGCAAACTTTGAGCCTTTACTCACAGACAGCCTTCCTTACTCTACGTCTTTCAAAGACCGGGTCTCAGCAGCTTCGCGTCGGTGGTAACCCTCTGCTACTGTTGTCATCTACTGAAACTGGTCTGTCAGCACGATATGCCGGCAACGCAGCACGCGGGTGCCACGTCCCAATGACCGGCCGGAGCGTGCAGCGCATGCATATCGTTACAGCAAGCCAAAGTATTCAAGTATACGAGAATGCCTCTTGTACTCTTTCGTACCCCTGCTGCTTCGCAACAAAACGAGACGGCCGATGAAGAAGAATGCCCGATGTTGTAACGAAGATTTCCACACTGACAATCTAACGGGAATGACAGCGAGCCATTCCCGATATATATATATATATATATATATATATACGCGCTATTGACTGCTGAGCATCCTAACAGCATATCGCCAGCGGTTACTGCCCCACATGGAACGCCACGTATTCATAGTCAAAAATCGAAATGATTATGGTAATAATGTAACATAACGGGGCGCAACGCCAAGGCAGTTCTCTCAGAACACAGAGGACCGGCCTCGTAGTCCCGCATCGAAGCAATTGAGTAACATATTAACCATTCGAATTCCCGCTTGCAGGAATGAGCGCGGGTGGGGGGGGGGGGGTACCCGACTGATGCATATGGGGTGGGAAGTGTACTGGCAAGTGCACGCAACAGAAGCACCGATCAGGAACGCAACATTCGAAAATATAAAGGCAAAGCCAAACACCCAATGATGCCGAGAGGGGCTTTCAATTAAAGCATTCACTCGACGCTGTTATACTATCTGATCTATGCGACTATGTGGCGTTGACGGCTTAGTGATTACATAGCTTGGGCATGCTAGATATGTATGAGAATTCAGCAGTTCTATATTGCTCGTCGTAATCGTGTAGCTTACTAGGCATGTTACAAGTGTAAAAGACTAAATTGCAACGAGCTACTTAAGTGACCATAATAGTTTTGACCATCGATATTATCAGCCGAGCTAAACTTGAAACAGGACCAGCCAGACACCGCGGCAACGTTGTTTCATCATGATCAATGTTTGTTTAGTGAAGTAACTAATGATGAAGTTCAACCATGTGCTATATACCAACTTCAAGCAGTAGGTGTGGAGGCGTGTTTGTCCAGATGCAATGCTTTATTGAAGTAAACAAATTGCAATCAATATGCTAACATATTTGATATATTAGAGTTGTAGATGCTTATGCCACCAAGCGTAATGTGGTGCCACAAATATAAAAAACATAGTATACATATATATATATATATAAGTGCAGACTGTATTTTAATATGAATGATAAAGAAATACACATTAATTTTATGAAAGTGCCTTTGAACTCAAAGTAACTATGTGGGGAGTTTTTTTTCCTAAATAACAGTGTCAGTCCACAGGTAAAGTAGTAGAAAGCGCGGCGTATCGATGCCATGCTTATATTGTTCATATATATATATATATATATATATATATATATATATATATATATATATATATATATATATATATATATATATATATATATATATATATATATATATATATATATATACATATATATGAGCTGAGTGGATTGCGTTGTACGAGTGGGCGAGGTGCACAGGGCGCGATCAATTCGTAGCAGATTGGGCATTTTGTCATCGTAGCGGTCCGTCATGGTGTTCGGCGGCAGCAGCAGCAGCAGCTTCATGAAATGATGACTCCACAATCGGACAGAGACATAGAGAAACAGAGAGGAGAGAGAGAGAGAGAGAGAGAGAGCGAGGGAGAGACAGAGTAACAGAGCACATTATAGACAGACTCAAATGAGCATCGTGTATGAGAACGCCAAGCTGACAAAGAGGGAAGCTGAGATGTTTGTATGTGTGTTTGTAGGTATGTTTGCATGCATGCAATGTCTGCATGTAGATATGTCTGTATAGAAAGAAAGGCAGAGAATGGGAACGAGACAGGCAGAGAATAACAGTGATGGTCTGTCCGATAGGTTCGTATGACCTCATCATCTATCCGCTCTGCTAACTGAACTCTGCTGCTGCTGCTGCTTTTGCGGCAACTGGTGTTGTTGTTGTTGTTGCTGTTGTTGTTGTTTTTCCTAGTGCTTCTTCTGCAGTTGTTGTTGTTGTTGTTGTGGTTGTTGCCGTTATTGTTGCTTGTACGTCTTGTGGTGCTGTCGCTGGCGTCATGTCCGCTTCCACTTGGTCTCTGCTGTTTCAGCTCTATGGGAGCGAGCTCCGATGGCATTCTACCATCACTACCGCCGCCACCACCGCCACCACCACCAGCATAGGAGGAGGAGGAGGAGGCAGCATTGTTTGCAAGAAGACAGACGGACAGATCGGGCGACCGACCAACCAACCGACCGACAAACCTTGCGACCAATACTTCTGCTGCTGCTGCTGACTAATCTGATGATTCGAATGATGATGACGATGCTGGTGGTAATGGTCGTTGTCGTCGTCGTTGCAAACCGCACCGACTACCGATCATACCGTTGTTGCTGTTGTTGTCGTTGTTATTGTTGTTGTTCTTGTTGTTATTGTTGTTGTTGTTGCTGTTGTTGTTGCTGTTACGCAGTGGTGCTTGTTCATCATACGCGCGTGCACGTCAGAGAGAGAGAAAGAGAGAGAAGAGAGACATTGCGAGTCTGGGAGAAGAAGAAGTAAAGAAAAGAAAAAAAGACAGAAGAAGGAGGATGAAGGAAGGGGGCCGGGGGTGGTGGGGGTAATGATGAGGAGAGAGGAAACGAGAGAACGAAAGAGACAGAAATAGATTTACGTAGGTCGATATGATGCGGGCCCATCCGCTTCTGCACAGTACGTCCATTATCGGCATAGCCAACCTTTTTGTTGTTGTTGTTGTTGTTGTTATTGGTGTTGTTGTTGGTGTTGGTGTTGTTGTTGGTGGTGGTGTTGGTGTTCTTGGTGGTGTTGGTGTTGTTAGTGTTGGTGTTGGTGTTGTTGTTGTTGTTGTTGCTTATCACGATCATTTGTCGTTCTACATAGTCGTGTCGTTTTCGTAACATTCATCGTAATTGTCGTAGTTGTACCTCTTCGAATGGGCAATTATGGCATCGCCTACGTGTCCGTCTGGCCATCGGCGCACTGTCTCTTTTTTTCTATTTTCTCATCTCTGACCTCTACTCATCATCGTTCACCTCACCTCGTTCTTCTCTCATACATCGTTTGCCTGTCCCCTTCTTCTCGTCTGTTCGACGCCGGACTTTTAGTTCGGTCGGTCCATGCTCGTACGCCGAAGACGGCCAGCTCCGACCGACGTCGCGCCCACCCGTCTTCGGGTCTGTGTTTGAGGTTATGAGACTGTCTGTCTGTCTAGCAGACTGACTGACTGTCCCGTTCTGTCAGGACCCCGCCGCCTGTAGGCGAATCGGGATGGCACGACGGCTTGCATGACGGTGACATCATTATCATTATTATCATCATGATCATTATTATTCCCCCTCCCCTACCACCCCCCCCCCGCCCCCACAAGCCCGGTTCCTCGTGCTGATCTCATAAACAGGCCTTGCGCAAGATCTCACAATATCTCTCCGTTTCGTCTCTTTCTTCGTCTCGCTCCTCTCTCTCTCTCTCTCTCTTTGTGTGTCGCTGGTTTGCAAGCTAGTCGCACGCGTTAGTCGTCGACCAGCGCACCAACAATCCAAACTCCCGAACTATAGAAACGAGCAACGTATAGATCATAGATGGATGAGCAGATAGATATATAGATGGATGGATAGCCAACAAAGATGGCAGAACAAACAGCACACACACAGACAGACAGACATACAGACAGGCAGGCAGGGAACGACAGGCCGGCTTGAAAACAAGGAAAATAGAACACGGAGATACCGAATGTGAGACGTAGTATGAGAGAGGGAAACCGGCGGCAAGCCGAGAAAGATAGGGGAAGAACTTATCGCAAGCTCAACTAGAATCAAATGACGAACTCTCTTTCTTTGTTTGCAAACAACGACAGCCGCAGCAGCAGCAACAACAGCAACAACAATAATAGCGAAAACCACGGCGGGATCACGTGACACTGTCATTGTGCCGCTGCTGATGCTGATGTTAGTTATGATGGTGGTGATGATGATGATAATAATGCTGGTGGTGACGGGGTGGGGGTGGTGACGGGGTGGGGGTAGTGGGGTGGTGGTGGTGGTGGTTGTGATGGTCATCTTCATCGTGGCTCGTCATCGTGACCGTGTTGAGCTTGATGAATCAGCCATATATATATATATATATATATATATATATATAGTGTCGGTTGGGGACGAATCCGACGTTTCACTGACCGACGCCATTTGGCAACATTTGCCACGCACAAACTGGCCGCAAATATGTATGTTTGTTGGTGTTTAGTTGTGTACACGTCATCACGTGATCGTATCGTAGTATGATAAAGAAACAAATCGATTTCACGACAGGATGTACATACAAACATTCGTAGATTTGGAATCAATTTTCCTAAAGTCAAACGTACTGGCAGTACCCGAGTGCCAAGTTACTTTGCAGAAGACTGCTCTGTTTTGTTACAGGCCTTCTTTTTACCTACTGCTAATAAAATCGGGATATCTCTGCAAATTGTTGAGTCACAAATTTCCAGTATCGACTTTGTCTGTGTCGACTCTTTGCTTCAAGTGTGTCGCGATCAAACCGGTAATTGCGGCATTCTAGGTATTTTAATAGCGTGGGTTCGTTGCACATAGTTTAGCTCCACCGTAGATAAAGCAAGTTTAGGAAATGTGATTTCAGGATTTCTGCAAACATGCTTTAAATTGTCCAATGTAACCTTGGAAAATATGGGTCGAAGGCAATACGTTATTGCAAAAAGTATTTTGAGTTTAAATTTACTACGTACAGTTTTACGATCAACTTGTTGGAGATTCCCTAACACTATAGTTAAGAAACCGCCTTCACTCTCTCCTCTGCAATATACTCAGTAGAAGACAGCATGGACCTCAGTGTTACTCCCAAGTATCCAAAGTGTTTGACTAAGTCTAGTGTGTACCTATAATTTAGATATTATAGCCTGTTAAGCACAAGCGCCTCCTCTGTTAAACCGCACCACTTTTGTTTGAAACGTTAACGTTAAACTTATTTTCGTAGCACCATAGTGCAGTTTCGTTCAAGGAAAATTGTTGTAAAGGTGTCTCAATTTTCCCAGAATAATGAAATGGTCTGCATAAAACACGCAAGCAGTTCGCAGCCCTGCGGCCCAATTGCTGGCACTTGTAGCACGTGGGCCCATTCTTCCGCCCGGCTGGTATATCGCCCCAGCGATCCTAATTGTTTTGCGCGTCTTTATGGCCAGAGGGATCAGCGGCGACGCCTTGACTGAGAAGCCGTCAGAGACAGAAGGTAGTACTACTATTTACCTTTAAATGGTGAAACTATGAATGCTCAGTTAGTATAAAAATTAGATCAGGTATAATTTCATGGGATGTGTTTTGTTAATTGCATAGCTGTAGAGCTGATTCACGCATATATGTTCAGCTTCGGTTGGATGCGCATTAATGAGTGTAAACCATGCCTTCAGGCTGTAGGCGTTTTTTTTATAATTACGTAAATAATATATTTGATTTTTAATACATATATATCAGTCTCTAACAAAGTGGCTGGCCAAAACATCTCGGATGAGGTTATACAATCAGCCTTTGATGTAAAAATATTCACGAATGATCATTCAAAAAGCCAATACCGCGGAACTGCATCAAAAGCCTTTTTAAAATCGATACAAGCTACGTAGGTCGTAACTTAGTTTCGAGGACCTAGGTGCTTTCTGAGGACCTATTACATTTATAAGTTCTTCCAACCATCTATGAGTTATTTTAACCAAACCCCCTGGAAGAAACCTATTTTGCTTTGCTGGTAAATTTTTATAATATTCTAGGAAAAATTATTTGACAAGATGCGATATAAAATATTGTGCACCACGCCGGCTAATACTTTATCGTGGTAGCGTTCTGGCTTTTTAGTGTCAGCCTTTTCCTTAAAATGGGCTACAGCATGCTTGGTTACCGTTTCTTTCGCGATATATATATATATATATATATATATATATATATATATATATATATATATATATACATAACTTACCTATGTCAGCACCTTGGAGTGAACAATTGTCTCCGCGCGAACGTGTGGCCACGGGTTCTTTAACCTAGGATTAGCCCAGTTCAAAAATTTGCCCTGAACAGATGCTGTGTTTCCGTGTTGAATGTCGAGTGACAGCCTCTGGCGCAAGAATTCCAATGCTCTCAAGTCTCCCATCGAAAAGTTAAGACTTATACGCACGCCCTGAATCAACTTGAGCGTAAGAAGGACTGGTCTTTCCATTGTCTCGAAAGCCAACGAGCAGAATTGGTGCGGATAACCAACACCAGAGTATTTTTTGGACTTGTTAGCCTCTGCTAACCTGGAAGCATGACTTGCTTGGTCCGCACCTGCATCGATCAAGGCTTATGAAAACATCGGCCTCTCTAATCGCGAAATTTCCCGTCGATTGGGGCGTTGTCCCCAAGTAATGAATAACTTTCTTAATTTAGGTTGAAATTAACTCGTAAAAAAGAGTTCCAGGCGTCCAAATGCCATTTCGGAACGAAGCAAGCTGCAATTATGAAGAAAGCGTCGAACTCTGCATCCTCGACGAGGGCAATTGCGGCGGCGGTCGACGTGCAAATGAACGTGCGAAATGTGCGACACTTCCTCAGGAAGACACATTGGCTTACGAGAAAAAAACGAGAAAAAACAACGATTGACCGCTGACCGTTGAAAGCTCGTCTTGACTTCGCCCACTATACGATGTCATGGACCCCTGAATGGCCACGATACGATGTCATGGACCACTGAGTGACACAGGGTGCTCTTTTCGGATGAACAAAGTTTAACTTTAATGAACCGAATCTATTTAACTACAATTTGCACAAGGAAGAACGAATTTTGTCAAAACGTCACTCAGGTGGCGGTTCAGCGGTGATCTGGGCCGCTGTCGGGTATCATACAAAGTCGTCGATTGTGTTTTTAGACGGTCGTGTTTATTCGACGCGCGAGAGGGATTCGCTAAAAGAGCAATCGGCGCATTCTGAGCTGATGGGAGAGCCAGACTTCGTTTTGTAATACTATAATGCCCCGATTCACACCGCCAGGCTGATCGGAAGCTGATTCGCACGATAAGTTTACACCGACGAAAAACTATTTTTGAGGCTTGGGACGAGCTCTTGCAGGACGTCATGCAAAATTTGTTCAACACTATACCAAACCGCATTTTTGAGGTTATCCGACTTAACGGGAAGTTTACTGAATATTAAGTATAGTTGCTAGGTGCCGTAAAATGAGCTCAAACGCCGTTATTCCGCTTATTTTACTCGTTAAGACATGTATCTTGCAAGTGGCAATATAATTTTTTCGCGGTGTAGCTGTGCCAAATGTGGAATTCTCGTGGTTCAAAGTAATCCGAGACTCCAAATGTCGATGGAAGTCCACATGTGGCACAGCTACACCGCAAAAAATGATAATGTCACTAGCAAGATGCATGTCTTAACGAGTGTTAACGAGTAAATTAAGCAGAATAACGACGTTTGGGCTCATTTAACGGCTTGACAGAAACAAAGGCAGACCTCCTACCAGAAGTTTTTTCTTTGTTGAAACGATAGGCTTAGCCTGGCGCCTCATGGGTGACGAAAAGGCCCATATCAAGGCTTATAAGGACATCGGCCCCTCTAATCGCAAAATTTCCCGTCAATTGGGGCGTTGTGCCCAAGTAGCAGATAACTTTGTTGATTAAGGTAAAAATACGCCGTAAAAAAGAGTTCCGGGCGTCCAAAATCCATTTCGGAACGAAACAAGCTGCAATTCTGAAGAAAGCGTCTAACCCTGCGCCCTCGGCGAGGGCAATTGCGGCGGCGGCCGACGTGCAAACGAACGTGCGACATGTGCAAAGCTTCCTCAGGAAGACACATTGGCAAAAAAACGCAAAAAAACAACGATTGACCGCTGAACGATGAAAGCTCGTCTTGACTTCGCCCACGATAAAATGTCATGGACCACTGAGTGCCCACGATACGACGTCATGGACCACTAGTGACACAGAGTGCTCTTTTCGGATGAAAAAAGTTTAACTTTGATGAATCGGCACGATGTCCGCAAGGAAGAACAAATTTTGTCAAAACGTCACTCAGGTGGCGGGTCAGTGGTGATCTGGGCTGCTGTCGGGTATTATACAAAGTCGTCGATTGTGTTTTTAGACGGTCGTGTTTATTTGTCGCGCTACGGGGATTTACTAAAAGAGCAATCGGCGCATTTTAAGCTGATTGGAGGGCCAGAATTCGTTGTTACACATGATAACGCCCCGATTCACAATCAGAAGCTGGTTCGACCAACGTCACATTGAAGTCCTTTGCTGGGCTGCACTCTCACCCGATCTTTATATTATCCAGAATGTGTGAAGCTGGTTCGAACAATAAGTTTACATCGATAAAAACAATTTTCGAGGCTTGGGACGAGCTCTTGCCGGACGTCATCCACAATTTGTTTAACACTATACCAAACGTTAATCCGCTTAATTAATTTGTTAAAACAGGTATCTTGGTAGTGGTCTTATTTTTTTTTCGCGGTGTAGCTGTGCCAAATGTGAAAATCTCGTGGTTCAACATAATCCGAGACCCCAAATGTCGATGGAAGTTTCTGCTGTTACTCTGTGAGCATGTATCACTGTGATCTTTACACCATTGGTTATAATAAATGCGTGAAATGTAACAATGGGTGGCCCTATATTTTTTTCAGGGATTGTATATATATATATATATATATATATATATATATACAAAATAATGTTAATTGGCTGGGCTTCCGAATGTCCAATGCTTGGGAAAGCCTGCTACTGTAATGGGGGTTTGTGGCGGCCCTTATTCTTAGTCCTTATCGCGTACGTAGCTCATTCCTGTTAGTTAAAATTTGACGCGATAACTCTAGGTTGCGCAGCACTGCAGAAGATGAGGTTTACCGTTAGTGGTCCTTTTGGAGGAAAATAAAAATGCCACTACGCAAATCTCACTTAGTGCAGGATCGGGTGGAATTCCTACCGACGTTGCTGGTGTGCAACTTATAAAAATGACAACTTAGCCTTGCGTATACAATTCGTTGCTCATTAGACGCCGTTTTGTTTCGAACATTGTATATTCTCACAAAGCGTTGGCATCATTTGAGCGTGCGCGTCGATATTATTATTCCTGTGAAGCTAAATTCTCCTGGAAGCTTTTGTGGAGTGTCAACTTCATGTGAGCGCTCGTTATGAAGCGTCTAGCCGATCTTCCTCTGGCTTCTCATATGGCTAGCGCGTCATTAGAGAGGAAATATAAGGAGTGGCCTTATACCCTATATTCCCTCCGAAACAAAAATCTTTTTTTCTTTTTGCCTTGTAAAATATTGCAATATTTATATATATATATATATATATATATATATATATATATATATATATATATATATATATATATATATATATGATATATACCTATGATTGGCCTGTAACGTCGGTATCCTAAGGGATTCTATTCGAGCACACAGCTCTCCTTTGCGCGCGTCCCCCCTCCATCCTCCGACGTCTATTCTCTGTAAATCTGACTCCGTATCTCTCTTTCGTGTTCGATCTACCACAAACACGAATTTGCTGCAATCAGTCATTGGCTCACTGGGTGCTGATGATAAGGTGCGAAAACTCTAAGCCGACCCGTCTATTTCTGGCTGGTTCATTTTGCTGCCTTACATCGCAGCCCTTGGCTGTCCACCAGCAACGGTGCCGGCGACATCGATACGAAAAAGTCGCTGTCGGCGGAAAGTCTTTACATGGACGGGACTGCATTGTGAGCCAGCCAGTGTACGCTCCGTTGCCGGCAGTTGTTGTTCTGGCAGGCCGAACAGTGCAACTGGCTACAGTGTATGACGAGATACAACAGCGATCGCCAGCCATTTCGGTCATGTTCGGCCACCTAATAGCCATGTTAGTTGTCGCCGAATGGCGAATGACAAACGCTTACGCTTGCGATACAGCCATACACAGTAATTTGCAATATGCCGGTGCCGAGAGCCACCGAGAGTCTCTGCCGGCCGTTGTGTGTTGCCGTCGAGGAGAAAAGAATTATCGTGTAGCCGCCATCGCCGCCAACAACAACAACAACAGCAGCAATCGCATCAGTAGCCGCAGCAGCAACAGTAAACGTCCACAATAGCGGCAGCCATTGGTGCAGTGCAACATGACAGGGTAGGTAGCAATTGAACAAAAGTCAGGTCATCCACGACCGATTGTGTTTGACCATCCATTAGGACTCAGGGTCGTTCATCATCGATGAACCCGTTGTTGCCGCGGCCGGCTAACTCCAACCCGACTCTAACATGAACCGCCGCATGCCCAGACCGGCTACGACCTCTTCCTGCGCCTCTCTCTCCTGCTCTCTCCTCTATATCCAGCGCTTCCACCCCTCCCCCCATGGCTCCCCATCCTCTAGCAGCTCCTTGTACACACCTCTGTACCGCCCATGTATTCGTTTCGCCTACACCGTCTTTTCGCTTTTTGTTGCCGCTTGCTGTTGTCGTCGTCGTCGCCAGCACCAGTGCCTACCTAAAAGGCATGCGTGTCATCGGCGTTCCGGCCGTCGGCCTGCACCTAACGCGCGGCACCCACTCACTAAATGGGTGCCGCTGCCTGGACACGATCGCCGATGAACTGAAGCTCGCAGTATGAATGGGACTGGGACCATTTTTGCCTCAGAAAATATTTAACAATATCTAATGCACGCAAGCATATATATATATATATATATATATATATATATATATATATAAGCAAATAAAATATGTTTATTATTAAGAAGACAAAAACATATATGTATATAAACACACAAATAAACATTGATCTGTATATACGAGTATACGCTTACATACATGTACACTTTTCTTCCATTGATATAGATCAATATGCGCGCGTTTATTTCCCGTTTGAATCGTTACCCCAAATAGCACAGGGCCAATGTGACTTCACTTCTAATGCGACACGTACTCATAATTGTTTCCGGGCAAATTTTCAAACCGCATCTATCGTTAGGAAGGCAGACGCATCTCTCGTTATATATATACATATATATATATATATATACATATATATATATATATATATATATATATATATATATATATATATATATATATATGAACTACGGTTATCAAGTGATGCAAACTTTTGCACAAAGTGATATGCAATAGAAGTATGAGGTCCTGCTAACTGTCGTAGCCACGGGCAAACCACAGCGGCTGGCGACTGTTTCTCTTCTTGTAGATTCGATACGTAGGTGACGTGGTCAAAGCCAGAACCTTCATTCAAGTCAGAAAATCTTCGCTCTTACCGACGCTGGTGATATTGCTAAGCTTCCGATAGAGCTTCCGTAGCGTGTTGCTTTATCTGCGGCGCCCGCGTTACGACCTGGCGAAGCAGCAGCAAATTGTCGCAGGCAACTACGACCTATCGACGGCGCCAACACCTACCTCGACCTATCGACGGCGGCTAACTCACCGCGAAGACCCGTAACGGGGCCAACTACCGACCTCAACTGGAGTTGTTCGTTACGCCGTCAATGAATGGCTGAATGACTGAATGAGTGAGCGAATCACTGACCGACCAACCGACCGGAGCATACGGATAGAAAGCAAGAAAGGGTGAGTTCTTTGCAAGAAGAAATGCAGCATTGCGCATTGATTTGCCTGGCAATGTTCTGGCCCATATTGCGCCGGTTTCCTAAGTACGCATGTACATTGCGCGCGCTCTCTTTCTCTCTTTCCCCACCGCCTTCTCTTTCTCTCTTTCCCCGCCGCCTTCTCTGCCATTCTGTGCGCCTCCATGTATTCGTGTATGTATGTATGTATGTATGTCTGGGTGCATGAAACTACGCAACCCAATTATGATTTATGTCTATGATTGTGCACACATGTGCGCCGACTGTGCATGTTGCTCTCTTACGCTCTCGGTCTAGCTGTACCGATGCGTATATATATGCATAGATAGATATATATATATATATATATATATATGTGTGTGTGTGTGTGTGTGTGTGTTTGCACTTCATGCCTGCGCAAATCGCTGAGCAAAGATGGCGTTATGGAGTAATTCGGCGCGAGTGCATCATCAGTAAAGGGGTAGGGAGAAGAACAGAGGGGAAGATTTGTACAACAATTCAACCGTAACTAACTTGAGTCGTCTATGAGGCTACGCCCGAAACTGCAACCGCGTTGATACTGAGCAGAATGGCCCGCCGGTCAGATAGTCAGTTAACAACAATAACAACTGCAACAGCAAAAACGACAACGACAATAAAAGCAACAGCAGCAGCAGCGACGACGACGACGACAACAGCAGCAGCAGCAGCAACAACAACAAAAACAACAACAACAACAACAACAACAAGAAAAACAACAACAACAACAACAGCAACAACATCGCCTGCCAGTTCGTCTGTGACCGGCCACAGCCAAACGGTCCACATCAAGCAGAACAGAAAGCGCAGAAGTCAGAAGCCAAAGGGCTCGTTCAAGCAGCCGGCGAAGAAGAAGCACACGACATCAAGAGAAGGAAGCGAGAAAAAACGACTGATGACGACAAAAATAACCCTAAACAGAGATCGGTTAAAAAGCACAGCATGTCGTGCGCGCGCCTCCTGTGAGACGCACGGTCGACGCACGCCAGCCTCGTTGAAGTAGTCTGCTGTCTACGCCGGTGCCGACTGGTGATGGCTGAAGTCACACGGATAACAATTACGAACGACGAGCGACGTTCATACTAACGACAATGATGGTTGCAATGTTCAAAACTTGCCGGTTACTGAAGTAGCCAGTATTTGTTTATGTCTGTCCATCTATCTGCCCATCAGCCTGCGTCAGGCCAAACAGGTACAGAACTAGGCGACCTTCAAATCAACTGCATCCGACCCTCCACCATTCGCTTCGGAAGCTGACCGAAAGATCAAGTTGAAAAAATGAAATCGAGCTACAAGTTTCTCTAGCAGCCCAGGAAGTTATCACAGTCGCGGCCTTGCCACGATATAAGTCGAAGCGTTCCGAAGTCTTTAATGTAGGGTTATCTGGGCTAATTTTTGCGGGAGTGGAAATCATGTCTGGTTTCAAACAGTTTCACGGTTTGGACCTCAGTTTTTCATGATCAGCATGTTTGACATGTTCACGTGAGAACAGCTCTCTATGTACTCTAAGAAGCCGGTTGGATTAACTTTAACAAAAAAACACATTGGTCTCTGACGACCATGTCGAAATCATCATAATTTATTTATTGCACAATATTATGCGGTATATATATATATATATATATATATATATATATATATATATATATACAAAACGACACCCAGAGCCGACGGCAAGGCCGTGGAATCCATGAAGCGAATTGCAGATCTGCTAGTTCGGCGTGACAATTGTTGGCGATTCGAAGAAACTTCTGGGAACTACTTGACCGTTTCTTATAAAGTTTGTCCTGAACTAAAGAAGAGCAGGGGTTTCAGGGAGACTAAATGTAGTGATTAAGTTTTCAACAAGCAATTGAGTAGAAGTTACGAGGCAAACCAGCCCGTATACCACAGAACTAATGGGCTCTTTTTGTCAGGACTTTACCGTCGAGCCCGGTGACATGGTGCATTCGCCTACGCTTCGCTACCGGAGGAGACATATAGGTGCATGGGTTTGAGCCCCACCGTTTTTTTCGATACCTCCGGCGACAGACAATGCTCCAATGGAGTTTAATTCAAATTGGTGTTTAGTTAGGAAGGTGAGATCGTCTCAGTGGCCCAGCATACAAGGCACGGATCATCTTCTCATAACAGCTAATTCTTTACTTTTTTTTGTTCTGAGAGGTTTCGGGAATGCATGATGTAGATGCGCCACTAGCAGCCTGCGTGACTAGTATGAGACTCGCAAACCCACTAAACCCGGATTCCTCCCCACCCCCCCTAGGCTCGGTATTACTTTGGCATTACTTTGAAGTGCTAATTCGTTAACCTACGCTGTTGGAAAGTCTCCAAGTATCCTTGAAGTAAAAATGGCAAAATTAAACGGTTTATATAGCAAAAAAACGCCGCTTTATGGTGCGTGTAGTATGTAATATCTATGTTTGAATTGTGTAAGCAATTTGCTTATGCCGATCGTTTAGGTAGACCCACTCTCTCCCGCGACGTTGCAGAGGCCCTGCTTGTGGTGATATAGCGTCATTTCAGAGCGTACAACTTTAAAGTTGAACCAGTCTAGTGCTTATGCTAAAAGTTTTCGGGCTGACCCTCAGCCAAGATTTAACGTCCACGGGATTGCTTTTTGCATTGCTTTATAGGCGGACTCCATAAATACGAATGTGCAACGGATAGGCTCTAGCCGGCGTACCTACGTGTCTCCGCCGGTCGCGAGGCGCAGGCGAGTCTACCACGCCACCGGGCTCGACCTCGTGCTTATACTGGTGGCATTAGGCAACTTTGAACGCTTTCGGCTACATAACGGCTCTTTAATATAGAAAGTCGGTTCATGTCATCCGGTCCATCACATTTGGAACAATTGACTTTTTGACATGACACCATCAACATGAACTGCGTGAACTTCATTGACCATACATCAAAGCGCTAAACGTCTATCCTAGGCGTACAATACATTATACAAATAATGGACCGTATGAGCAATAATTATACAACTTACTTATATTTATAAATAATATTAAGATACATGTACTGCGGTCAGATAAGACTGTATAGCATTTTCGCCGATTTAGACGATGGCGACAAGCAAAGGGCATGCACATACGACTTCTTGCACCTTTGCTGAATAAGTCGATGGGGCAGTCAATCCATCAAGACCTTACTGTCTGCCATTAGCTTCAATACTGGTCCGAAAGAGATGAAGCCCGTGCTTAAATAGACACACACACCCGCGGTCTCTCTCCCGAGCCAACAGACTTGATTAAGCAACTATAATTTTTCTCAAAGCGATCGGTCGCCCAGTAAAGTTACCTAGTAGACAAAAGTATGCAACCTGTCAAAGACAGTTATTTGAGAGCAAAGCGAAAAAAAATAAAGCATTGTGCTAAACTCCTGTATAACTTCCGTCCTTCCGAACCGAAACAAATCGAAGGAAGTATGAGAGGAAATGTTGAGTTTACTTGCAATTTTCTGCCTTTTCTTGCATAGTCTATTTTTACTAGGCATTTCGACCTGTAGGCTTTCGGTAGCCATACCAAAGCAACTGCGTAAGTAGGTAGCTCAGTATGTGTCGAATTGTGTACACTAATATATATATATATATATATATATATATATATAGCTGCAGCACAATGCGCCCCTGATATAAAAGGGTGATATGTGTACACACACTCATCAAGCGAATAAATCAATCAATCAATCATATATATATACATTTCAGTGAATAGCGGGTGTTCTGCAAATAGCGGACCGAAACAAGATCGAGTTTGCCGATTTCGAAACGCCTCGAGATGAACGCGCACTCACTGGCGAGTCTACTAGTACACTAGCTACAGTGGGCGTATTCGTCACCAATATGATTATGATGATGACGTTATTGTTGTTGATGATGATGATGATGATGATTATTCTTTGGTGTTCGGAAAAGCCGGGTGAAGTCAAGCTTAAACAAACCGGTGAAGTGAACACGGAAGGCGCAGTCAAAGTGAGCCGAAGCCGTGCTGCAACCTCACTACTGAGTGACATGAAGAATGCTCAAAATTGAATGAGTAGTAGTGAATAAATGAATGACAGCTGATACAGCCGAGGACAGCCGAAGCGGCGACAGTCAGCAGGCGCGCGCACTATTATCCGATAACAACAATACGTTGCCGGTCCCGCCAGGGCTGTGCAGTGGCTAGCTGCCGTCAAATGCACAGTTGTGTGTATATACTATATATATATATATATATATATATATATATGTATATAAGCGTTAAATACATATTTCAAAATATATGATATATATATATATATATATATATATATGGGTGAGTATGTACCTGGGCTTGTGTATGTGCTTGACGTGTCTACAGTATCGCCAAGCCAGTCAGTGGGGGGGGGGGGGGGGATAGTAGTTGGCGGGCGGATGAAGGCGTGCGTGCAAAGTATCATCGTTGTCATCACCGGCTGGGACAGCTTTGGCAGCGCCGCGACAGCCCTCATGTTTCTGCTGGTGCTGCTTCTGCTGCTGCTGCTGCTGCTGAAGAGGCTGCGATTGGTGAAGTCGATCACTTGGTCGGTCGGGCCGTTTAGTAGATGGGATTGCGATGCCGACGGCGATTAAGGTCGGTCGTGTCACTCTCGCTGCTCCTAGTAATAATAATAATACTACTACTGCTGCTGCTGCTACTGTAAACAAATAAACAAACAAACAAACAAACGAACGCATCAACATAAATGAACAACATGATCCGAACCGGTTGGCCGTTAGCGCGACGCGAAAGCCGCCGAACTAAAGCCGACCGATGCTCGTTCTGCTGACGACCTTCGCCAACAACAACGCGGCGGATTCCTCTGTATTTACTGTTCTCTTTATAGCGCTCTCTCTCTCTCTCTCTCTCTCTCTCTCTCGCGCTCTCGCTTTATATTTAGATATCGCTCTCTCGCGTCGTCAATATCTATCTCTCTCCGTTTTTTTCTGTCTGAGGTGTTTGTCGCAAACCCGCCGCTGTCAGCTCTCGCCAAACTGTCGTTTTCTGACCGACCCCTCATAGAGCCGCTGCTGACAATGATTGACTCGTGGCTACTTGTTGGTATATCGCGTGATGGCTTGCTCAGCTGAATGGGCGCCCACCGATGCTTCTGCTGCTGCTGTTGTTGTTGCTGCTGACTTTAGCGCGTACTATCTGCTGCCGGACGGGAGTGAAACTTCACCGATATGTTACGACAAGATCGACAACATCAGAACCCCACCACCACCATCATCACCACCACCACCAAGAACAGCAAACGATCATGAAAATAGCAGGACAACAATACCTATATGTGTGTATGCATTTACTAAGCGTACCAATATGAAACCCCAAAAACCGAAAATCCAACCCAGAAACACTTGGTCGGCACACTTTTCGGACAGTATAGTTGACATCAGTGGTGAACATGAACCAACATCTTGCACAGCTTTTTGATTTTTTGTTTTTTTTCTGAACAAAGCTGCGACGGAAGCGCAAGAAATACTAAAGGAAGGTTACGGAGATCATGCCCTTGGTTGTATCCAGTTTTTTGGTAGTGGTTTAAGAAGTCCACAAATGGTAGTTTTGGATCCCAGAACTAATTACGCGTAAGGCCTCCAAGAGTTTCTGAAGATCACGAACTGACAGCCTTGTTGGACGAAGACACCAGCCAAACGCAACAGCAGCTCGCAGATCAACTCAACGCCTCCCAACAAAACATTTATATGCGCCTAAAAGCAATCAAATAGATCTTGAAGTCGGGAAATGGGCCTCGTAAACTGACAGAATTAAAGCAAAAGAAACGGAAAACCACATGTGAGGTTCTGATAGGCACAAACATAAATAATTTCTACATCGGAACGTGACTGGAGGTGTAAAGTGGATCTATTTCGAGGATCCTAGGTGTAAGAAAAGTTTGGGCGTAAGCGGCACGACAGGCCACGGTATTGAGGAGGCGGACGTTGCGGCCTACCTTATCAAACCGCACCGATGTCGAGTCTGCCGCGCAATGATTGCGCCGACGAGACCAGGCGAGGTTATCACGGATTTCGTCTGTAGAAACTGTGATAAGTGGGCAGAAGTGGAGTGTGACAGAGGCCGGTATGCGGAGGTGGAAGCGCTGAAAACGGTGCGACTGGCGTCGGCAAAAAAACATCTTGCCATCAGCCATCTCCAGCTACAGATAGCCATGCTGATGGCACGATTGGGCCTCTCGGCGGAGGACGTCGAAAACGATGCTGTTGCATATTGGATGGCCGCGAATAGAAGTTTGTATTTGCGCGCCATGATGATGATGATGATTTCTGACTGTTAGCCACAACCAGTTACAGCACTGTTAGCCACAACCCGCCGCTGCACGTTCGTGCACTGTCACGTTGCCGGTCGCCGGCCGTATAAAAGGGGGTGCGCGCCATTTTGTTACTCTCTTGCTATCCCGAGCGTTCGGCGTAACGCGCACTCTGCAAGCCCTTAGTCCGGCGGCGACCGGCACGTCCGACGGCCTGGCAGCGACAGCGGCGGGAGCGTGGCAGCAGTGCTGCACTAGGGCGGTGAGTGTTGTGGCTGGCAGATGCAGGCAGATTCATATATATATACATATATATATATATATATATATATATATTGTTAGTTGAATGATTGTTAGCGCTAGTGTAGCGGCAGTGACGAGTGTGTAATCTGTGTGAGTTCCGGCGGTGGAAACTGCTTCGCGCTAACCGCCGGGACATTGTGTGAGCTAGCTAGGCAACAACATCAATAATAATACTACGAAGAGAGGCGGCGCTGCCGTATGGCTCTCTGTCGTATCGTGAAACATAATAAATAAGATCAGCGTCAGTGAACCCGCGCAAATTCGTCTGTCTTCATTCTACGGTTCCGTTGGCGACATATTGGCGCTTAACGTGGGGCACGACGTGTAGCAAGAGGCCCGGACGTAGAAGTGACCATAGCGGCAGCCAGGATGGCTGAGACAGTCGAGCGTGTGATTGCGCTTCGGCGCGCAGTGCGTTTGCGGGTGTCCAAGCTGGACACCACCGTCAAGTTGTTTTGGCCTGATGGCCAAGAGCGTCCGCAGTTTACGCAGCAGAATAAGACACGCGTCAATTGCTGGCAGATAACAGCGGAGGACTACAAACGAAGGTTAGATGAGCTTGATGAGCGTTTTTTCGCCGTAGCTGGCGAGCTTAGTGATGAGGAAATAGATCTAGAAGTAAGTAGATCCAATGATTACACGGAGACGTTGTCCCGTATCCGGGGTAGTTTAATTAGCTACAAGCGACGTAGCACTCTAGCCGCCGCCATGCCGTCGGGCGGCCTGGACGTGTCTGCACGATGGGCAGAGGCAAGAGCATCGTTACCGAAGAGGCTGTCGGAGAGCGATGGCCCCGGTGGCCAAGAATCAAGTTCAGCGCTGGGCCCGAGTATAAATCGGCAAGTCGCGTTTCAAGAAATCAATGCAACGGGCGGGGCGGCGCTCCCCGTTGCCAAGCTAAGAAGTTCAACGGTGGTCGAGAGTTCATCCATCCATCCAGTGACGCCATCCGAGTCTTCATTCACGAAAGGGAACGAAGTGGTTGCAGCAAGGTTAGTCGTGCATCACGTAACCAAGGACGCGGAGTTCCTGAAGAAGCCGTCGACGCAGTACCCCGTCTTCCAGCCGGGGCAGGGCTACGACGAGCTTCCAGAGAGTCGGGTGTTTGTTGCAACGTGCGAACCCCCGCTAATAGACCCAGCGGGGTGTTCAAGCTTGCGCAAACTGACTCGAATCGTCGCCACCGTCGCCCAGGCTGGAAGGTGGCTCCATCGGCAGGATGCGAGTTGTCGACTCACGGCGGAAGAGCTCGCGTGGGCGAAGCAGCACTTGCTGCGGGAGGCCCGGCAGCCGTGCGTGGGGGAGGACGTCGCGAGTACCTCTCGTGGCGAGCCGCCCGAAGACGCGGGCTTAGCCGAGCTCAATTTCAGGCTGAAGCATCTACAGACCGAAATGGTCATGAACGTGTCGCGAGGAGGTGAAATGAAGATTTGGCTCGCGATAGTCACATGCGCCGCGATCGGAGCAGTGCATTTTGAAGGCGATGGCGCGCCGAGCATCTGCTGGTCCTGACGATGGCTCCGCGGCGGCGGAGAGACCCCAGTGTCAAGCCGTTCGCCGCGGGCGCCGTCGTAGTACTGTTGGAAGAAGGAGTGCTGCGGGCATTTTGGCAAGTCGTGTAGAGAAGCCGCCGGCGAACAAGGACGACGTGAAGCGTGCCTGCCGGGTGCACCTCGGTGGGGGCCGCTACGTCAAGAGAGCTGGACACCTGTTGGCGAATTGTTGTGAGCCAAAGTTGATCTCGCAGAGTACCACATAATAAATGTTAAACAGAGCCAATGTAACATAGGTATTTTTGAGGGGCTACCGCCGCCCTCAAAAAGGGGGAGGACTGTTGCATATTGGATGGCCGCGAATAGAAGTTTGGATTTGCGCGCCATGATGATGATGATGATTTCTGACTGTTAGCCACAACCAGTTACAGCACTGTTAGCCACAACCCGCCGCTGCACGTTCGTGCACTGTCACGTTGCCGGTCGCCGGCCGTATAAAAGGGGGTGCGCGCCATTTTGTTACTCTCTTGCTATCCCGAGCGTTCGGCGTAACGCGCACTCTGCAAGCCCTTAGTCCGGCGGCGACCGGCACGTCCGACGGCCTGGCAGCGACAGCGGCGGGAGCGTGGCAGCAGTGCTGCACTAGGGCGGTGAGTGTTGCGGCTGGCAGTTGCAGGGAGATTAATATATATATGCATATATATATATATTGTTAGTTGAATGATTGTTAGCGCTAGTGTAGCGGCAGTGTCAAGTGTGTGATCTGTGTGAGTTCCGGCGGTGGAAACTGCTTCGCGCTAACCGCCGGGACATTGTGTGAGCTAGCTAGGCAACAACAATAATAATAATACGAAGAGAGACGGCGCTGCCGTATCGCTCTCTGTCGTATCGTGAAACATAATAAATAAGATCAGCGTCAGTGAACCCGCGCATTTTCGACTGTCTTCATTCTACGGTTCCGTTGGCAACAGATGCCATTCCAGAAGATGCGGTTGTCACTGTTGCCGCTGTTGCTGAGGCTTCCGTTGCCGCTGTTGCTGAGGCTCCTGTTGCCGCTGTTGCTGAGGCTCCTGTTGCCGCTGTTGCTGAGGCTCCTGTTGCCGCTGTTGCTGAGGCTCCTGTTGCCGCTGTTGCTGAGGCTACTGTTGCCGCTGTTGCTGCTAACGCAGCTTCGGATGCCACTGTTCCTGCTGCTACGGACGCTGCTGTAGGCGAAGGTAAAAAAGAAATCGGCAATGGTGAGAAAGCAAAGAAAAACAAAAAGAAGAAGAAAAAGGCCGGTGGTTGCAGACCCGGGTACTCCCTCACAGATCTCCGCGGGTCTGTCAAATCGCTGGGGTTCCCGGATGCCCGTTGCTGGCAGCTCAGAGGGCATGGGGAAGAGCAGATATCCTGCTCTTTTAGAATCCAGGTTCCTGCTGCTGACATTGAACGACTGAGATCCCATGGTTATTGGGAAGAGAACGGGCTCAGGTTGCGTCATTTCTATGCTGACTACCGAAGCCGCAGGCAGGCAGGCGCCGAGGGCTTGCCGCCTGTAGGACCCGTCGGTATTGGGCACACCTCGCAATGCAATGACCAAGCTACCTGAGGACGTTGAGCTATTGGAGGTATCCTGTCTCTGTAACGCAAGGGACCTCCGTTCCGGGACGAGGTTCGACGAGCTCATCGGCCTTATGGACGGCTCACACGTTGATTGGGATGTTGTCGTAGTGGGAGAAACTGGGTTTGGGGAGGCCGACAAACTTCTTTACAATTTACAGGGCTACAATTCCATATCTGCCTGCAGACCTTGGGGTAGAGGAGGAGGCCTTACAATTTATTCGCATTGTGCGCTCGACCTTATGGGTACCGCTATGAAGTCTAGCGATGACGGCAATGTGCAGGCCATAGGGCTACGTTTGCGCCGCCCTGGCTTTGACGGCTATGTCGTCGGAGTATACTCTAATGACATACGATCGTTGAACACTCTCATGGAGATACCTGACGATATTCTGCCAGCGACTGGTGATTTGCCTTGTGTTCTTATGGGGGACACCATCATTGACTTACTAGAAGGGGACCCTATCTCTGTTGAATATTGTACCGCTCTTGCCAGCAAGGGTTTTGAGTATGCAGTCAATATGATAACACGTCCAAACCTCAGGTCCAATGCTGTCTCTTTGGGCTCGTGCATTGATCACGTCTTTAATGCAAACTGTGAACGATATCGACAGATGACTCCTTTCGTTGTTGATACGGTATTTTCCGATCACTGCCCAGTAGGAATCATGTTAGCGGGCAGCGCGACACTATTGTCGCAGTTTGTGGCCAAACCTGAGGCTTGCCCTGCCTACCGAAAGCTCAATGATGAGTACCTAGGGCGTTTTGAGGACAATGTCTCCAGGGTGGAGCTTCGATACCTGTTCGACGAAAGTTTCCCGTTGAGGCAGCGTAGGGCTCCAAAAAAGGTAAATCGTGCGCTTTGGTTTGGCCATGAACTGGCTGAGCTAAGAGGTGTGGTTGACAGAGCACGTCGTCGGTGGCTTTACAAACGGACCGTAGATGACAGGAAAACGCTGCAGCGGTGGCAGGCAAATTATAGGAAGAGGCTCCGAGAAAAGGGATCCCTACTTCGAGAAACAGTTTGTAGCTGTCAGTAATCGGCCTGCAAAACTGTGGGTGTCTCTTAGTGAAATTTGCGGCCGTGGTAAAAGAAAGGCCACGATACCCAAGCGTCTGCTAGTCGACGGCCAAGAGCTTGAAGAGGCCTAGAAAGTGATAGACGCACTAAACAAGTTTTTCACCTCAATCAGTGCTAAAACTGCGGCTGGACTTTCCCAACGGGAGGCGGTAGACGACGCCATTTCTGGCATAGGAAGCTCCGAGCTCAATTTTTTTTTAGTGATACGACAGCTCAGGAACTGCACTGCGCTGCTAAAAATGTGAAATCGGATCTATTTGAAGCCGGGGGAAACGTGCCTGGTCGATTACAGTTAAATTTAATCGACGCGTTATCAGGCCCTCTAGCTGCGATCTTCAACATGTCGATCAGGACCGGGGTGTTCCCAGAACGCCTAAAGACATCAGTGGTAATCCCGCTTTACAAAGGCAAGGGCGATAAGAACCAACCTGGAAACTATCGACCAATATCGCTGGTGTCATTCATATCTGAGGTCTTTGAGAGACTTATTAAGAAGCAGCTCGAGGAATACCTAAACGCGACCAATTTTCTTTCTAAAAACCAATTTGGTTTCAGCCTTTGACTCTCTTGACCACTCTATATTTTTCAAAATGCTGCGAGAAATAGGTTGCGCACCAGGTGTAACTGCCTGGTTTAAATCGTACCTAGGCGGACGTAAGCAGTTTGCGTCGGTGGGGAGCTTGAGCTCCACCCCTGGGACTGTTTCGATTGGGACTCCCCAGGGGTCGGTTCTTGGCCTTTCACTTACTTACTTACTACTTCATAATCTACATAAATTTCGTCTGGCGTGGCAAAAGGATATAGAGTGTCGACCAGTGATATATGCGGATGATACAACTCTGCTGTTCCGCATCTCACCTGCTCAGCTATCAAAGGGTCAAGTTAATCTTAGGCATGTGTAAACCGGTATCGAAACGGCTTTTTCATATTTTAAACGGTTTGGTCTTGTCGTGAATCCGACTAAGACGAAACTCGTCTTGTTTCACACACCTCAGCGGGCATCGAGGCTGAAACTGGACATGGGTATTATATCCCTCCAAGTGGGCGGTGCAGCTGTCCCTCTAAGTCGAGAAGTAAAATGTCTCGGTATCACGCTTCATGAGAACATGAAATGGGAAAGTCACGTTCGGTCGAGCGTCAGGGTCTGCTGTGCTGTGGTGGCATCGCTGGCGCGTCTGAGAAAGGTCAATCTCCAGCATTGTTCTGGTCCTTATATACAGGGCGCTCCTGGAATCGATTCAATTCAATTCAATTCAAGTGCTCCTTTATTGTTTTCAAAGGGAATATAATTATATACATGGTTATTCACAAGTTGGTTATTCAATATATACAATGCACAATATAAGACGCATAAAGAAAAATGAACCATATACAAGGACGCAATAGTATCAGTGCGTGATATATATGTAAAAGTAAAGTTTATAATATTATATCACGAATTCATAGTTCTCAACATTCTCGCCATCCGCCACGAAAACATATTGTTGATTCGGTCAGATCGTGCAACTATTTTTGACGATATGGTCTGAGTACTGCGCAGATTGTTGTTTCGAATATTAAAAAAGATGGGGAGTCTATTCGACTGAGATATTCGTGCGTACATTTTAAAATCTGCTCTCGAGTGTCGTTCTGATATAGGTAGTAAGTCGAGACTGCTACGCTCTACCTTACATCTCAATGCAACACGTCGAAGGAATTTAGACTGAACTTTTTCAATTGCATCAATATGTTTCTTTAAATACGGCCGCCAGACTTCACAGCTGTAGATTAATTTGGGAAGTACAAGGCTAATATAGAGGCGGATATAAAACAATGGACATTCGATAATAAAACAACGAAATATCATGTTACATATAAGACTAGCAGATTGAATGGTTTGCGTAATGTGAATGTTAAAATCTAGCTCCGGTGTTATCGTTACCCCAAGATCGCGAATGCTGTTTACTCTGAGTATCTCCTGTCCATCAAGTGTGTAGACGTGGCCCTCCTTCAGACACACAACGGCGCATTTAGGGACCGAAATGATCATATCATTTTTGACGCACCAATCGGAGATGGAGTCAATTGTTTTCTGTAATATTTCCCTGTCAGCCTTTGTGCCAGATGGCCCGTAAAGTTTAAGATCATCTGCATATAGTGTGTGCTTAAGGGCTCCGGGTATAACGTTTTTAAGATCTAAAATGAATATACAGAATAACAATGGGCCCAGACATGATCCCTGAGGCACGCCCGAGGGACACACCCCATACTGACTAAAACTGTTGTTGACCCGCACACAAAACCTTCGATTCGTTAGATAACTTGATATCCATAAAACAGTGTGCTTGTCTATATTTAGGTCAATTAGTTTCTGTAAAAGTCTAAAATGGTTTACTCTCAAATGCTTTAGAAAAATCAAAGTATATACAATCAAATGCTTTCTTTTTGTTAATATAAATGGCCCAATCTTGAACCATTTCAACTAACTGCGTTGCTGTAAAGTTGCCCTTAGTAAAGCCATGTTGCTGCTCGTCAAGCATTTCCTCAGACTGCGTGAAGTTAAATATGTGATCCACAAGTAATTTTTCAAATAATATACACGCTATTGATGATTGTGCCACAGGTCTATAGTTATCAACATTCGACTTAGATCCTTTTTTATGTACATGCGTAATTACGGATTGTCGGAAAAAATCAGGCACAACACCTTCTTCGTAAGGCCTAGCATAAATTAATGAGAGCGGCTCAGTTATAACATGCGCCACTCTTTTATAAAATAATGAAGGGATACAGTCTGGGGTGAGGCTACATTTAGATGGGAGTTGATTTATTTTCTTTAAGATATTATATTCCGACACAAATAAATACGGACATCTTGATGGCGTTGGTGACGAGAAACTAAGTGTTTTTGTTGGACCTGGTTGGGCCACGTAAACAGAGGAAAAGAAGTTTTTAAGGCATCTGCTTTGGAGATGTCATCAGTGATAACCGTATTGCTTGTTTTCAGTGCTGTTATATCCTCTTTACCCCTTAAGCGTTTATTGGCATACCTAAAAAACGACTTAGAATCTTTAAAATCGAGATTGGATTCTTCCAAGACCCGAAGCCTTCTGCTCGCTCTACGCAGTTTGGTCGCAAACCGCGGACTCGCATAATTTTCAATAAGTGATTCTAGACTAGAGATATACTCACGAAGTCTTGTGTTATTTTTAGACTTGCCGGTGCGTTTGGGAATAAATTCCTCGATCACAGCGTGCATCTGAGAAACAAAACAATTATACATATCATCTACGGTATCACAGTTTAAGAATAAATGTCTCCACGGTACAAGTGACAGTTTTTCTATGATTTGGTCGTAATCACCCTTAAAGAAATTATACCCTCCCTTCTCAATAGGGGGATATTCGGAATCGAATAAAAGATTAAAAGAGATCGCGTTATGGTCGGAGGGCATCGGGGATTTAAAAACAGATATATCTTCTATTATACCTGGATCGGTTGTAAGAACCAAATCAATCAATGTTTTTTTAGGGTCTTCGTTTTGTGTAAAAATTGAGCTTGATTCATCTGACAGATGACTGTTTGTATGATTAGATAAATCACTTAAGTTTGTAATATATTCTGGCCCAACCTTGTCGCTTGAGTCTCTTACATCCACTGGAGGACGCGTAATTTCAGTCACTTGCTGATATAAACCATTTGTTATACAGGCATTTGTAAACGTAGCCTCCATGGTTTGTGAATCTAAAAGGGACACATTTTCCCAGTCAATTCTTGAAAGGTTAAAATCGCCTACAATTAAAATTGGTTTAGAACTATCACATATATTTTCAAAAGAATCACATATTCTATTTATGCAATTCTTGCGCTCAGGCAGCGATCCAGCATTTGTAGCATAAAAGCATGCCATCCTGACTGAACACGATTTTGAATACACGTCAAGCGCTAATGCTTCAATATCATCATCTAATTTGACCTCACAAAACTTAAGCGTTTTTCTAACTAATATACAAACACCGCCTCCTCGAGAGCCGCGATCACACCGGAGTACTGAATACCTATCATCACAGCTTAATTCACTATTTGTAACATGTCTTCCGCCTACACCTAACCACGTTTCAGTTATAAAAATTAAATCAATATTATGTAAGGCGGTATATGAATTGAGCAATTGAACCCGATCGTCCTTTCCAATCGAGCGTGCATTGAAATATAAACATTTTAGAGCGCAGGTAGCCACGGGGGGAGTGGGGGAGGCGGAACTGCTGGATTGGATGGGGCGATTAGATTCGAAGGTAGAGGGGGAAAGTGATGCCAATTGTAGACCGGAGGTTCCGAGTCGGAGGGCTAGATGATTTTTAATGGATGCTTGAAATGGGACTTTATTTTCAATTTTTGTGAAGCTTTTATATTGTCCCGAAAATAAGAACTACGTTCCGCCATTTTACGACCGTTTTTAAATGATGGTTGTGTAAGATCCAACTGGACGGCTATGTCCAGATGGTTGGCTATCTCGCGAGAGATATGTCGAGCAACCAACCGAGCACCATGAACTCCAAAATGCACTCCATCAACATGCATATTTGTGGCTTTCCTTTGAATGTAACTAAAATCTTTAAAAACAATGGTACTCATGTCGAATTTGCATCTTAATTGTTGGTTAATATACCTACACTCCTCTTCATAGCCCCCTGCAATGGGAATGGAGCAGACAATTAGTCGAATATTGTATTTGTAGATAAAACTGACAAGATCATTAAGCGCACACTCAATTTCGGACCATACTTCGGAAATTGAGCAACCTTGTCGTGCAGCACTATTTATCACATCATTAAGTCCTGAATGGAGAATGACTAGATTGAAGCGGCGAGTTCACTTACGGAATCACTATATGGGGCGCAACTTACTCGGGAACCCTGCACTCGTTGCGAGTGATCCAGAACAATGCGGTGCGAGCCATTACTGGTCTGTCTCGTCGGGACGACGTGTCGCCATGGTACGGCAGACTCGGACTACTCAAATTCGATCAGCTGGCACAAATAAATTTAGCCGTGCTTACCCCTAAGGTGGTTAAAGGCAGACTACCTTCAGGTTGCGATTTTGAATTCCAACTCACCCCCTTCAGGTCTCAGCGATATGAGGGCCAACTCAAAGTTCCCAGATGCAGGTTGACCTTAACGCAGCATTCTCTAGCCTGCATGCTGCCAAAAGTATGGAACGAGCTCTCGCAGGACTTCCGAAATACGGAGCGAATCGGCGTTTTTAGAAGACGTTTAACCAAGGAACTAAATGCTAAAAACAATTGCTCTTAGTTTTTAAATTAGTAATTTGTCGACATTGTGCAAGATTAGATTATATAGGTTTGTGTGTGTATCGTTTTAGAAAAAAAAAAGACAATGCTCTGCAGTTAAAGGGACCCAAAAGGCGTGATCTACTATGAGTTACCGGTTAAACCCAGTCAAACCGATACTGCGACTTGTTGCCAACAGCAAACTATCGATTCGAACCGAGCCCTGCTCGAAAAACGACCACATTGGCAACAGAGACACTACATCACAATTCTGCTTCATGATAATGCCTTGTCTCACTCATCGAGAGTGGGAAAAGAAACCATAATCAGTCTCGGATAGGAAACACTTTCCCGCGCGCCATGCTTGCTAAGCTTAACTTTATCCGATTATCATCTCTGTGAATAGATGGCATACGCCCGGGCAACGCTTCTTTTTTACAAGATGTCAAATTTAGGGCTCTAGCGATGCGCAATATTTTAAATAAAACAGTTGCTAGAAACACGGTTTTGCTGACAAAATCCGGTTTCATATTGGAGTATCTACTTGCATCGTCGTATATAATTAACATCATTAATGGTTTTGACTTGCGTTTCATCAACTGGATACAACATTACAACAATATCTGATTTCACCACCAAAGAAACCGCCTTCAAGTTTCAGTGCGTCCGACGGCTACGCTAAACGCAACTAACCTGGGTCTATAGGTGAATTCTCTCTTGCTCCTGATTTCGACGTTATCGACAGTATTAACATTCCATCCAACCATGTTCTACGTGGATTTCTCTCGTCGACGTTCACCTGCCAAGCAATTGTCCAAGCATGTAGGGCAAAATTTACCTGGCGCAAGCCAAGGTTTGCTTCGAAGGCTCCCTAGCTGCAAACCTGATGGACTCGATCCGCTCCGCTCACCTATCACGACCGACGGGCTGCCTTTGGCTGGACGTCCGCCTGGATGACAAACTTGGCACCGTACTATCAAACACGGAGTTTAGAACCGCATGCAGCCTCCGCCTGGGCCTTAGTGTTTTCGCTGTTCATCCATGCTCTTGTGGCACGAACATGGCTGGTGCGAAGGGTCATCAAGCTGAGCTGCAAGGAGGCGGCACCCATGAAGCATGCACGCCACAGCGTCATAAATGATGTGTTTGTCAGAGCCTTCAGACGGGCGGGCTTTGCCGTGAGCGTTGAGCCGACACTTATGTGCGAGGAAGAAACATAGGACCAGACGGTATAACCACGACCTCCTGGGCAATGGGAATATTGCTGATCTGGAACGATCTGTCGACTCGAGACACTTATGCAGGGAGCTATACGACAATGTGTCGCACGGTAGGCGGCGTTGCACTCAAAGCAAAGAGGGACAAAACTTCTTTTTAGTGTTTTTTGTGGACCTCGGGCCTGCCTTTGATCTGGCACCAAGAGACAAGATGTTAGAAAAGCAAGCAAAGGAATCCACGTC
This sequence comes from Dermanyssus gallinae, assembly GCA_003439945.1. Lineage (NCBI taxonomy): Eukaryota > Metazoa > Arthropoda > Arachnida > Mesostigmata > Dermanyssidae > Dermanyssus > Dermanyssus gallinae. The sequence goes on from QVRM01006074.1 coordinate 195,173, forward strand.
GAAGGCTATGCTGCGTTTGATATCGGCTATTCTAAAATAGAGTGCCTATAGACAACGATGACAATGGAATTGTAGAGGTAGTGACGCAGTCAACCGAGGTAGTCCAGGGCGACGGGTTAAGTCGTACGATCTTTTCAAAGCTTCTTGCATAATCCGGATACGGGAAAGATTACTGATGTACGCGGATGGTATAGTGATTTTTTGAAAAAGTGTCTTTCGGGTCAAGAAGGCTTTTGAAGGTATGGTAGGTGTTATGAATGAATTACAAATAAAAATCAAATGGAGCAAGGCCTGTGACGCAAAATTTAGAAAAGACAGTCGCTTTGCCAAGGAAGACTGCCTTGCAATTGCGAGCCAAATGTTAATATTTACAGATAAGGTTTCCGACATGGGTGCACGTTAAATGCTAAATGTTTTAGAATACATATAGAACTTTAAAGAAGCCGTGATAGCCGGAACGATCAATCATCCGCAGATGTGCGCAGTTCTGACTTACGGTATAGGCATTATTTGCGAGAAATGTGGAACATGTGGAGGGGACTAAATGCTTCCTTATGAAAATATTTTTAGCACTATCGGACTCTTTTAAATATTAGAAGCGGGATTGGTATTTACAGAGGTGATTCGGGCTAAATGGAGTCTAGTACCACCAACGAGGGTTTGTACAGATTATGGGAAAAATGGAAAACAAAAACTGACGAAATTAACTTAAGAAGCATCGTCAAAGAGATGCTTTGAAGTCCTTCCTGGTGCATGCAGTAAACACTCTTGGTAAGCATTCTGTACTCTACTATTCGCTCATTAGCACATTCATATGCGTGCAATTATGGCTATTACAGGAAGCTCCTGGCGGGCTTCCTGAGCAAAAAGTAGGTATATATCAATGATATTTCCAAATAATACACAAGATTACTATCGATGGCCTTTAGTCTTAAGCATTTGCATTTGATCTTTTAACTGGTTGCGCATTCTACATTATAACTGAAACAAGAGTAAGTTGCGCATTGTACATTACACCTGAAATAAGCGTAAAATGAGCTTAGCTTTTAGAGCTGTGCATCTCGCCGTTATAAAATAGTTTCTACGATTTAGTAATTGCTAAGACGTCCATGCAATGTATACCAGAGTTGTCGACTATTGCATGCTCTTTTTGAACTCATACATCTGACTGTATACAGCAACCAATTTTGCTAGATATCTACAGTTTAGACACTCGCTTGCATTCCATATCCAGTGGACAAGCTTCACCACGTGGTAAGCTCAACAAAGCCACATTCCCCCGTCACCTTCTGGCTGAGGCGCCGTCTTCAGATGGAATTTTAAAGACAATAAAGAGTTCTTTCGACGCACAAACTATCGCTTCCAAAGTATAGATACTTGACAACCCCGGCGTTCCAAACGCGCCAGGGCGTCGTTGGTGATGGTGACAGCGCTCAAGCACTTGGGGAAAAGTTTCCATCTCTGTTCAACAAGCCTCTGGACACCTTATTGTCCTTACCTGCATACCATCATTTCCAGCTTCTCGACTGCCAGCTTTCTTTAGACTCCATCGTGAATCCATTGTATGCTCGTTACTATTGTTTGCCTCTAGCCAGAACGTAGCTGCACTCCAGTCGGCTTTCCTCCTTTAATATACAAACACTTTACTGCTTTTCTTTCAAAATCACTGTTTCGGCGCTCATGTCACAATGTGGCGTTTCCTTTCTAATTGATGTAATTTATTTTTACAGCCGTTTACCAGGAGGGATACCACATACGTATCAAGACGAATGTCTCATTTTACCCTGCGTATTTTGATCAGGAGAGTCATTTTGGCAGAGCCGACCATTGTCTTCCTCTGCAGAAATTGTTTGCCACAGGTATTTGCCACGCTACCGGATACTCGATAACCAATTCTGTCTACTGTAATCAAATACCTTTGTAAAATTCACACAGAGGTGCTGTTTACCTTCTTCCATTGGTGCGTGTATATTTAAACAATAGTGAGTTGAAACTATGATTTTACTAAAATCAGAAAAGGAAACATCAGGTTTGCCACTAACGGAGGCAAGCTATCAGCTTACTTTGTGTTTATTGTACATATTGTTTCCTGGCTTATTCTGTGGTGAAATTGACGCCTGCGTAGTCTGATTGCATCCATTTATTCGAATGCAGCTCATGTCCTCTCAAGACTCTTACAATACTGAGCTATTATATATATATATATATATATATATATATATATATATATATATATATATATATACTGCCTTCTTTTTGAGAAAAGGCTAACCTTTGGCCGCTTAAGACGTTGCGCTTTATAACGGCAAGCTTATTCCAGCTCCGGCCTTGCACAGCATCTCTGGTGAACTTTCGTTGTCTGCCGCCTCGTCACAGTAAAATTGGATTAGCTCTAGACCGATGGCGGGCCATCGTCTCAACGTTGAGAACCCAACTTCAGGTAAAGAGGGGCGGCAGCAAAGGTGGGGATAGCAACGAGACGATGTCGAGGCAGACAAAACAGTCACTTTCGACTTTAGTCGACGTCACGTTTGAGAGAGATGGCTCAAGCGGGCCGGATGATGTCGGATGCACTGCTCCGTGCAACCATCCGTCCCCCCCCCCCCCGTCCCCCCCCGTAAATCTCTTGTAAGTCGATCTGGATCTCGTCGCCATCGTCGTAGTGAACCTACCGCCTATGATCGTCGCAACTTTCAGTGACCGCACTACTGCCCGCTGGACATACCACCGATATGAGTGCTCTGAGAATAAAACAGCAAAAAGCATTATTAGATGAATAAATAGAGAGAAAGAGAGATAGATAGATGTATAGATATAGCAAGAGTGAAAGAAAGAGAGAAAGCTCGGCAAAAGGAGACGAAGGCAAACCTAGATGAAGACTAGTGAATAAATTGTCAAATGGAAATCACGTAACAACACACCAAGTCACCACAACAAGAATGTAGTTAGCGCGCATTCGGATTGCATTACTCCGTTGCTCGTGCTGAGGCTGACCACCACCACCACCACACTTCGTGCCGCTAATGGCCCGCCTCACTGTCATCATCTTTCGTTCTCGCTATCATCAAGATTCGCACCATCATCATGATCAGCGGCGTCGTTGTCGTCACCGTGGTTTACCGCCGCAGTAGTAGCGCTGTAGTAGTAGTATTTATATATAGCAGTGGTAGCGGTAATAATCACTGTAATAATACATTAAAGCCAAAAGATCGGAGCAGCAGTGAACGGATTTGTCTATAATTTACAACCCTCTGTCGCCCCAACAGAGGAAGGACAACGCAGGTGTTCAGCTTTTTCAGCTCTGGCCGCGCTGATCTTGCCCGATCGTCGTATCTCGTTTCGTCTTTTTCGCTCTCTCTCTCTCTCTCTTGATTTCTCCCCATTTCGTTCGTTCACTTGCTTGTTACGTTATGCTTTGCTAGGTGAGTGCGCGCGCGCGCTGCTTCTCGTTACTCCTCTCGTTCGGGGCCGCGATGCCTTTGCGGTGGTGTATGGAGTGTGCTGAGAGCTCGAGAACTCGCGAGACTTCGCGCGGGTCCGAACAACAGCGCAACAGCACCTTCGCCTTCGCCTCTCTCGATTCCCACTCACTCCAGCACTGACTCCCTTCGTAGTTAGAGGGTGAACGAGTTTACGGATTGCCTGCTAGGTAGTTTTCTCCCTATCTCTCTCTCTCTTTGATTTTCTTTCTTCCTTTCTGTATGTCTGTCTGTCTGTCTCTCGTCAGCAATCCTCCAACACGATACCGCAAAGAAGGGTGTACTGTGCACATACCTTGCTATATATATATATATATATACACACGCGTATACAGCTAGATAGATAGGCACACAACCACATACACACACAGAACCATACAGAGGCCGATAGACCGCCAGGCAGAAGGACAGAATGTCTTGATGTCGTTCTGTGGCCGGTGTGCTCAGCCAAGCAGCTAATGTATGTATGAATGTACGAACGAATGTATGTATGTATGTATGCCGGCCATGTGTGTATGGAGATCGCCTTGTATAGTCAGTTCACAGACCATTTCGTCATTCTACGACGACGACACCTCGAAAGAAGACGACGACGTTAAACGACAACAACAGCAACAACAACAACAGCAACAACAACAACAGCAACAACAGCAACAACAACAACAGCAACAGCAACAACAACAGCGACAGCGACATACCACACCACAGCAGTAGGACGACAGCGCTCTACAACTAATATACCTGCAACTGTTGCTACTGTTAAAATCACTCAGAGGCCGTATCGTCGTCGCTGCTGCTGCCGCCACTAAGAGCCTTCATTCGCCGGCTAAGTAGCCAGGAGCGTACAGGACACGAACGGCAACGCAAAGCAAAACGAGGCCAGGACGTTGGACGCCGCAAACCCTCGAAACGGCTCGACGAACAACTCGTCACGGCCAGAAAGCCAGAAGCACAAACGAGGCAATCATCCAGGCGAGAGACAGGCAGCGGGCACTCGCGTCGAACAAAGGTCGCCGACGCGCTCGCTAATCGAATGAGATGCGAGCGTGGCTTCTTTATTCCTCTCTCTCTCTCCGTTTCCCCCCCCCCCCCCACCACCACCACCCCACCAATGGTTCGTCTCTTACTCTCGTTGTTGGTCGATATCTCCACTGCCTTGCTACGGCGTTCAAGGCGGTGTCAGTGCACGAATGACCTAATCCTTTGACAAAGGATTGCTGGACTTGACGGGAAAGACGAGTCCATTGTATGAGCGGTGCGACGACGTGTCTGCGACGTTTTATTGCCCTGCCGAAGCTCGAAAGCAACAATCATGCAAGCCAAGCCAAATCAGCCAATGACGGGCTCTCCTTCATGATGATCATGGTGATGACGACGGCAGTGCGGCGGTAGCCGAAGCCGGACAGTCTGTCTTTGCCGAGCGTCGCTCAGAGCGAACACGCCACAGCGACGAAATAGGCCGAGAGCAACAACAGAAGAATTAAACGAGCGCTAGGCAGGAAGATAGGTAGAAGAAATCAGTGCGCTGATGTCGACGATGGTTCCGATGAATGGAACCTCCTCCACTCGACGGGACGTTCTGGTTCGCACCGGCGCACAACAACCCAGTTCCGTTGTGTCGGCCGCGCACAAGTGGCCCGGCGGGAGATGGCGGCCCGCAGAAGGTCCGAGGTCCGCGGACTCGCGACCAAGTATGCCAAATTAATTGATACTCGACGAAATCGACTAATAAATTTAGTTCAAGATTAGGCTACTCGAAAAGCAGGTTGACACATGAAAATCCACACAAGCTGCGACTACTCCAGCCTCTGAGGTTCTATCAAAAGCATTGAGAAGAGAGCAATTGCTTAAAAAAGAAGGTAACCGCCTAATCACAATCCCCAACGTGCACAGCCGAAGCAGCAGAGGACAAGCGGAGGAGCAATACAGGAGCAAAACTCATGCTGTAGGGAAAAACCTTGGAAGTCTTAGAAATCGGGTCCTAATAAGAGGGCAGTCTCTTGGACCACATGACACCTTATTTCAGCAATACGGCGCAAAGAAAAAGATGTATTATATTTGAGCAGCCAATAATTGTATGTCACTGCCAATGTGACACCAGAGTTAAACGTTTCGTGTTTCATTTTTGTTAAGTAGAAGAAAAAATGAATATGTAACACAGTCATCATTCACGACTGTTTGCTGTACTATACACAATGCCTAATTGTATTAGCTTACTAGAGCTTTAGCTTAATAATTTCCGAAAACATTAGTGCAACACGGAGTGTATGCACTTGTATGACTCTGTCAGTCCCTAGCATGACTAACTCTGGCTGCGACATGCAAGTAATAGCAAATTAAACAATTAAAAAAACACAATGAAACTTCATCGGGTGTTAGTGAAGTCGCCAGGAACTATCATCGATTGAATGGCACTGTACAATATGTCTACGGGGACTAGTGCGCTAGTCATGGTTGTCATCTAGCGGGGTGTCGCCGGTTCGATCCCTGCTGTTGTTGATCGAATTTTCTTTGAGCGATGCTCATTGAGAATAGATGATAAACCATACCGCTGAGAGTCAACGGCCATGCTGCCACAAGGACTGTTGGAGAAACCCTAGATATCTTAACATATCCGGCCCTCGGTGCATTGAAGATATACCTCAGGTTAAGTGCCAAGTCAGTAGGGGACGGAGGATAGTCTAGAATTAAGAACAACCTCCTTAAAAAATGTTTATAATTCTAGGCCTATGATTTACCTTGCACGTTACCTGGTGTGTAGTGAGACACCAGATCTAGCAGCGGAAACTGTGTCACACATAAGCTGCGTAGCAGCATTCGTACAATTCGTATGAATGTTACGTACTTCTCTATTTATATTAACACATTTTAGCTAAGAGGGAGCGCCCCGTACTCCCGCTTAGGGGCAATAGAAATTTGCATCATGGAAGACATGGCAGCAATTAATCACTTTAATCAGATATACGTTGTAACAATTCATAGTGGCGTGGTTTGTACTATACTACTCAGGTATTACTATACTTGTTCGTACTAGTACTCGGATAGTACTATACTTGGTCGTACTATACTACTTTAGCCGTAGTTCATACTATACTACTCAGGAGAGGAAACATGTTTGAGCTATACATACGCCAGTGATTTGTCAGACCCTAGACGACTGGAGCATATCTTATGTAGTATTATTATTATTTATTCAATTTTAAATCATTCACGGTCGTACCATGACATTTGGGTCCCTGCGAACGTTTGCACCATTACGGGGGGTCCAGTGCAGGGACCAGCCATTTCTGGAGGGTTCCTCGAACCGAGGCCGCATTGCGGCGTTGCACGTCAGCCACAGACGCTGTCTGAGGAAATCACTTGCTCGCTTATCTCCGCTGGCTAGAATTAGCCGCTTCCCGATCTTCTGTAGCAACCTGCGCGTAGACGGACCCAGCCCGCCAAGGGTCTCGAAGGCAAGTGGGTGAAACTCGTACGGGTAACCGATGTTCTGGTACTTTCTAACCTTGCCTGCCTCGGCGAGAGCCGATGCATGACCAGCCTGAGCCGTGCCAGCACTGACCATTGAAGGGGCTAATGAGTCAGTAACTGTCAGTAACTTATGTAGTTACATGCATGGACATGTGGGTATCACTTTCGAGTAACACTTTCGAGGCTTTCCAAAAGGCGCGCTGCTATTAACGGTAATGTCTGCTTGTAAGCTTGATCTTCAAGAGCTTTAAGGATCAGCCTTACCCTGATAAGGATTTTCGCTCTGTAAACTAAAGGGTTACGGTAGGTTAAGTACCTTGCAGTTGAATTTATTTGCTTGTACGTATGGACCTTTCTAAGTGTAGACTAGATAGAAAAATATCAATTATGAATTATTAACACCTATAGCTAGGTAGAATGACACCTTTGTCTCGTCAACACCGCTACATCATGCAGACGGAAGGACATTCTGCGATGTGGTGCCTATAGCATTCTGCTTGACGTCTCATACATATACATCCATCGTGGGACTCGTGGAAACCATCGAGCTGACACAGAGCGTGGTGGAAGCCGTGTGTCGCCAATGCCGAAGCCTAATTTTTACGATAGCTATTTGTGCAACCACTCTGGTATGTGATAATTACGGGAAATTGCTACTCCAGTCTACAATCAGGATATGAACGCACAGAAGGCCCTACCCCGGGCAGACACTGCTCCCGCGGAGTTTTTATATATATATATATATATATCTGCCATGTTGTACACGTGAATATACATATATAACAGGATGCACGTTATACAAGATTTATTCCTGAGCTTAATGTGTCTCCTAATCTATCATATTAGTGCGCAGAGGTATGGCGACATTCTTGGTCGGCTAAGCTCTGTGTTATCTAAGGCTGTACGTCAAGCCGGTAGCCGTCACATTCTCCACCTTGTTGCAGAGTATCACTGTCAGTAATACGACACAAGTTTTACTTTTTTGGTCCCGTTATGCTCAGGATGTTTATGTACAAATTCAAAGCGGAATTACATTAATTGTACCGATAAGCGAGCATAATGGCTTACTGGCAAAGCCTTTGCCTTGCATTCGGGAGGACTGGGTTCGAGACCCAGACCGGCTACTCTTAAATTGGTTTCCATGGTTTCCAATTTAGACAAGATAAATGCCGGAGTAGATTAAAAATTAGCCATAACATAAAAAGCCGTACACGGGAATTCGCTTTACGGAAAATCTTAAAAAAAGGCTCAATCTAATGAACTAACGTAAATAAGGCTACAAGGAGATAGCAGTAATGCCACATGTGTATAGTAAGTACTCTCTGACGAATTGGCAACTAAGGAAAGGTGGATTCGATAATGATTAGGGCTTGCCTTTGGCAAACAGTAAAATAACAACGATCGCGAGAAGAGTTGCATAAACGTGGAGGCTGAGAAGTTTCGGTCGCGGAGTCTTAAAACCTGCCTATGTTTTTTAGATTAACATGCATTTGATTACGTGTATACTTATCACAACGTTTCAGGACGACTTTGTTATTTATTTTGCTGTTGAAGGTTTCGGGAATACGTGATGCACATACGTCCAAGCAGCTATGCGCAATGTCCTCTGGATTCTGGCAAACGATGACGCCCTAAACATTTAGCATCTTCCACCGGGAGGAATCAGGACCAAAGAGCTGGATACATGCGCCAATATTGCGCTAGCGGATATCGATAGATGGATGAGAGGTGCCGGCCTAACACTCGCTTCTCAGAAGAGTGAGGCAATTCTTTTCATCGGAGAAAAAACATGCGGCCCCTTAATGTTTACGCCGTTGGGCGAAAACGTTGAGCTAAAATACATGGCAAGATACCTGGGTATACATCTGAATCGGGGACTGCGCGGAACCCCTCATGTCAGGATAACGGCCGCGAAAGCGCAAAAGGCGGCAAATGACATTGTCCGCCTGTTGCCCAACACGCACTGCCCAAGAGACAGTCAACAGAGACTACTGATGTCCGTGTCCGAGTCCGTCATTCTCCTGGCTCGCCAGTTGGGATGTCGCCTACAATGGACACATACGCTACGACGAAGCGCTTGAGGAAGGTTCAGCGGACCGGCGCCTTTTTTATCATACGGGGGTATCGCACTATCAGTTCAGCGGCCTCGCTCGTGCTGGCAGAGACACTTCCCTGGAGTCTAAAGGCAGCCGAACGTCGGCGCCTGTGGAATGACCCAGTTCAGGAATTCGAAGAAGAACGCGAGGTAACATTCGATCGGTGTCAGAAAGAGTACGAGATCCCGGACGGACAACCAGGAGCGCCTGTAAGAAACCTTATTCCAAACATCCACCGATCGATAAATCTTGACAATCGGGGTTTGTTTTACTTACCAATTGACCCAGATTTCCACGAGTCATGGCGATTTCCAGATGTATCTAAGCCGGATAAGAAATGTTGACTTAACGCAATGTCTTTACTGCGACGAGGTGGACTATCCGGAATACACGGTCTTGAGATGCAACGCATGGGCCGAGGCCAGACGAGGCATACGCAAAAAGGAAGCGCTGGGGGAGCCAGTCGCACACTTGCTTACGTCGGCCAAAATCTGGGACGCGGCTGCAGAGCCTATTCAACGTAATATTAAGGCAAAGGAAGATCCCAAAAAAAGAAGATTGGTAGAACGCGTAAGAGTCGCTTGCCATACGCGACTCGACATGCAGGGCATAACGATTTAACGCTTCCAAGACTTCCCCGCCGCCTGTGCGTAGTTACTCTTCTGTGTCAAGGAAAGTCATCTTAAGGTCGATACATATATGTAGATGTCTATACACTATCGTGCATATATGTAGGGTTTTAGTGGGTACTGCCTTAAGCCTACGGCTCGACTCTTGCCAAGTGCCAAGGCTCCCTGGTGAGACTTGCTGAGTCCCACACTGTCTTAGTGTGAACATGTTAAGGGGTCAGGCAATCCCTGTATGCCTTTGCTTAGTTGTACGTAAATGTATTTAAGCCCTAAACTTCTAAAAAAAAACAAAGCTATGCGCAATGACTAGTGTCAGACCCACCAACCCACTAAACCCGTATTCCCCCAAGGTCAGGTATTTCTCCGGCCTAACTTCGAAATCACAGAAGGGACGTCTCGGCGCCGTGCGCGGTCAGCATTTCCTTTGCTGTTCCCCGTGCTTACACACCACCGTGTAGTTCTTCCAGATGTGCGAGAGCCATCAGCTGAGTTTCAGGTCAGCGTGACCGTGGGTGCATCTAGATATTGTCTGATTGAAAATATAGTCATAAATTGCACATCTTCAACAATATTCGCCTCTAACTGACCGGCTATTAAAGTGACAAGATACATTGTTTGCAAATGAGTAGCTGTAAATGATCTTTATTAATTGTACACTGATATCACAGCAAACTTCAGGTCACTCGAGTCAAGCGTTCTTAGAAAGCATAAATAGTCTATAAACAGTCAGTTTCAGCAACCACCTGGCCTTTATCGCTTTTAGATTATATTGGCGGTCCGATCGGCCGACACAAGTGAAGATGAAGTATCTTTCTAGTTATAACAGCCTGGCTTTTGCTGCAATGTTTCATCTTGCTAGTTGTAGGCGTTATCTAGTGTTCGAGTTTCATCATCAGTCATGTAGCTATAATGAGCGGGCACTGTATCTGAACATGTGTGTGTGTATATATATATATATATATATAAATCGCATCGCATATATACATGTGTGTATTAGCCCAGATATGTACAGATGTAATAGTGAGTTTGGGTTCACAGAATACTTTTGTTGATTGTAGCAGTAGACACGTCCACAGATTGACACAACACTGGCGCACAGCTATCCGTTGGGCAGCGCGCGTATAGCGACTGCGTATTGGCTACTGACAGTGACCGATGTTTCAACGAAGCGGGCAAGAATCCTGGATGTTTCTTCGGTGATGCATATCCAGGCTTGCCTACCAGGGTCTCCACATGTTAGCGTTGCCGGGAACCACCTGGACAGCGTCCTTTCGATCTTCATCGCTCTCTTCACCCGAAGACTCACTGGCGGGTACGAGGTCTTTTCGCCGCATACGTAGTGGCGAGCCATTACTTGCGGCCATGTGTGCGTGTTGCAGGCAGTCGCTATCTTCCTCCGGCTGGAACACATCTGAGGTTGGTGAGGACGCCTCGCGAGACGACACCGTCGAGGGCGGCGTCGTTGCATGGCGTAGAGCCTCGGGCCCGGCGTCGCAATCAAGGTGCCTCTCATGCAGGAATCGCACTGTCAACTCGAGTATGTCGGCCTTCTCGACACGCTTGCACGATCCTTCCGGATCAAGCTTCTTGTCGCGGATTCCCGAGTCGAGCAGGAATTTCCGAAGTTCGCCCAGGCTGCGGTTGATACGGGCACGTCGTTTCTTCTCCATCAGAGGTTTCAATACCTGGTGGTCAGAGAGGTTGAAGTCAGTTACTACAATGTCCACTTTACGTACGCTATGAAAGACACCGAGAGCCAGCTTACCAAGCAAAGTAGGCGCGCCATTAAATTATTGAATTGGGAAGCTCTGGGCTGGAACCGAGTATTGCTTACGTACTCGGAATATTACCTTAGTGGCGACCAAGAGAACTACTTAAAGAGTTGCAGGCAAAAAGCAATACTTGTCGTCTAAGAACATGAATAAGCCCACGTCCTCTCGTAACACAAATAGAGTACGTACGTAGACCATCAAGGCCCATGCAGATGGAATCGCTCAAAATCGTGAGCGCCTCTTTGGCTATGGTCTGAAACACCAACAAAAGGCATGCTTTGGGCAGCCAGTCACATGTTCGCCTACCTTTCGAGCCTCCATGGCCTTGTCGTAGGCCGTCCTTTTTGGATCGACAAAGTATCTGTACTCCATGGTGTTCGGCGACCGAGTTATCACCGTCCAATGACAGAGGCCGTGGCAGGGCCGAGATCTTGAGTCGCAAGGTGGGAGAGGAGGCGGACGAGGAAGAGGAGATCGGCCCCGTCCTCACCCTCACGCGAGGTCCTACGACAATGCCGTGTTCGGCCGAACCTGCATTCTGCCTCTCTGAGGATCTTTGAGCAGCGTTCTTCAGCAGCAGCAGCAGCCGCCGCAGGCCGGACAACCTGCCGGCGCAGCCGACCCGACGAAGTTCGCAGCGCAGCGACGAAGAGTGCGACGGCATTGAGTAAGATGTCTTAAGGCAGACGGAGAGCGCCAAGCAAGAGAGCGCGACGCAGACGAAGAAGAGACTCAGGAGAGGTTCACTCCGGCGGCGGCGGCAGAACTTGCAGCTTGCGAAATTGGTACTTGAGGTGCGGCGCATGCGGGACGCGCACGAAGTGATGTAACTGCGTACTTCAAACAAGACGACGACGACATCACCATCGTTGTTGTCGTCGTCGCCGTCGTCATCATCTTCATCATCATAATCAACGAGGAGGTGGTGAGCCATCATTTATCTTAGCTCGACTGCTCCAGCAGACCGGGGCACACTACAACAACAACAGCGAGACCCAGAAGTGCTGCAAGTCAGCATTTGCCTTGCTCTCCTCCCATTTAACGTGCCTATTGCAACATCAGCAGCAGCAGCAACAACAACAACAACAACAACAACAACGACTGAACGAATGGCTGAATGAATGTCTGAACAAATCAATCAATGAATGGGCTTTCCTTAGTTGTGACTGGTCGTTCGTGAAAGCGCGTGAAACCAACAAAGACAACGGCAGCAGCGGCAGCGGCAACAACACCAACAACTACAACAACAACAACGACAGCAACAGCAAAGAGCAGCACTTTGTGACCGTAGCTCGAGTGCAAGTCAGCCCTGTTTTCTCGTCAGCGTTACGACTCACGGTTGCGACAGTAGGTGGGGATACGACTTCATTCGAAGAGAAATAAATGACCGTCGAAATGTCACCACAGCAACGGCGACAACAATATGACACAAAGGCAACGATAAGTGCTACGACGACGACGACGACAACGACAACAACCACAACAACAGCAACTCCAGCAACAAAATCATAGCAAACGGGACCAATCACCAGCAGCTCTAGGAAAAATCACCACTACCACATACGGCAATCACTCCGGCAGCAGCAACAATAGCAACAACAACAACAACAGCAGCAATAAATACAGCGACGAATATGACGGCCAATTCATAACAGTGGGAGCTAACATCAACAACAACTAATTTTAAAAAACCACAGTTTTATTTATATAGCTTCGCTATGTAACCAATTTCAAATTTAAAAAAGAACAGACACATACCATTATACAAGGGGACCAGTAAAACAATAGTGATACCCAGGACAATAACAGCTACAGTGGTACGCCAAAATCAGCAGCAGCAACAGCAGTGGAAACTGCAATGTAAAATACGATACACAAAAAGCAACAGCACACAGATATACACACTGTGACTTAGACGGCAAAGAATCGACAATGATGACAACAACAGAACAGTGACAACGACTGTAACAACAATATCAACGCGATGATGGCGACAGTAGTCATAACAACAACAGCAGCAACAATAACAGCGACTGCGACGACGTCATTACTCACAGTAGGATCATAGCAGGAATAACAACGGCACCAACAACAACAACAGCAACAACAACAACATCAGCAACAATCACAATAGCATCAACGATAACCACAGCTACATCAACAACAACAGTGCCAGTCAAGTGAGTGCAAAACGGAACACGGAGGTGCCAGCCATGTATCTAGACAGCCCACCTTGTCATTGTCATAATAAGGTGCGAAGAATGGGAAGGCCGATGAGAACACGGCAGGGTGGGGCGTGAGTGCGTTGAGACCGCGGCCCGGGAGGGAGGGGGGGGGGTGTTGTCTTCTACCCCTCCTGTTCCTCGCCTCCACCCCGCCCGCCGCTGCTCCCCTCTCGGGCTTGAGTTTGAGGCGTTTGGAGGGTCGGAGAGACGTCGCGCTGTAAATTGATGAAGTCATCTCCTGAAGGCTTCTCTTTGCTGCTCGTGACGTGCCTCGTCTCGAGAGCCAATCAACGGACGATGGTCTTCCGGAGTAGGCGCCGAACGGCCAACCAGCCAACCAAGCCGAGAATTGTTACTCCACCACTGGTAGGTGGTACGTGGGTAGTAGCCGGGTAGGTCGCTTTGTTGCCGAAATCAATGCCGAATGATGCCAAACTATCAGCCGATCTTCTTTTTCCAATAGAACTAGAGCAACACAGTAGCAAACAAGCGCAACAAGTACTGTGTGTGAGTGCAGCCTCGTGCTCAGTCACTTCGTGCTCAACTGCCCGCTCACGCCAGTAGGATGGGCAACTTGGACGACCTGACGATAATGCTCCTCCCTATCTACAACAAATAAACAAACAAACAGAAGACTGACAAACGGCTACCAGGAGACCGGGAGAGTCGAGTCAATCGGTGTTCGCCTACTCAGTGACGGCAAACATGATGGTGGCGCCTAACTACTATACTCCTTATTGTTCGCTGTGTTCGTTCGTGTATGTCCGCTTGCATCCATTGCCGCTCGCAGAGATACGCTCACACACGCTCGAGTCGAAAGTGTCAACGTGTACACACATGACCCGCCCGGCAGTACGGAGTACTAACGACGTGGCTTAAAAGGAAATATGTCGTTAAGTCATAGGGCCGACTTTTTTCCTTATCGACAAACTATATTCGATACTTTTGAAACCTCTACTACGTACTGCACACTCTCTTTGATAGCAATGAACGTCGGGACTTTGAAACGACATTTTTTAGCTACAATTCTTGGATACAAAAGTAGTTTGCGTAGTAACCACTGAATGGAGCAAAGCGATTAAATGCACAAAAACGTACAAAAATATATAAACATATATATTCAATAAAAAGCTGCTTCAATTATATGTATATTGTGACCACAAACGTGCAGCTAGCAGCAAAAACATTAATGAGAATTTGACCGAATCGCTTAATGAGCATTTGTTGGAACCGTTCTTATCCTTACTGATCTGAGCACTGCCAGAATCATCCCGCACACAGGCACTGTTGCTAATCTGTCTATCTCCATAGAGGGCGTAGACATCCCTGATGCGACCGTGTCGGCTGGACCGGCGTTGGTGTCATCGACGTAAATCGCCGCAGACATAGCGTCTCGCATTCTGGATTCCCCCGCTTGGGAATTGTATGTGTCCTCACTCTGTGAGCTCACTGTGAGCTTACTTACAGCGCACGATGCTTACAGAGCGTGGCTCTGTGCAGTTTTATCAAAGCGTGCTATCAAGCGCTTCTCTTAGGATTCCGCCAGATTATTCTAGCAGAGAATCTAATTTCGACCTACATCTTGGGCGCCGCTAATGCACGGATACACCTGTGGTTGTGGCGAACCACTTAGCTTCCTAGCTCTCCACGGCCTGTGTTGCATAAGAAGTACCGGCCGTCGGGCAAGACACGCTGCCTACAACGACGTACTGCCATGCGCCCTCAAATGGGTACGCTATCCATGTGTGCTCAAGCCCACGCAATTTCACCTGAATAACTCCAAACCGCCTGAAGAGTTGACGCTGACCACTTTTAAGAAGGGTCGGATTCTGGTCTGAAACTGACTCCTCAGGACCGTCCATGGCCAGTGACTAAGCTTTTTCGACAGTCATAGTTGTTATGTTTCACGTTGAAGTTTTCACGTCCAGAACCGTAGCATTTTGCCAAGACGTTTCCGCCCCCTCTTACCATTAGAAAAAATTATTCTCTTGCTGAGTTCTACCAAACCTCAAACTATGTACCTAACTTTCTCATACACCCTATGCAAGTATGCATGCCTTCGCTTTCGATATGACTGTCGAAAAAGCTTAGTTACTTGGCAACTACGTAACGCAGCACCATCACTTTGGTACGAATGTAGTGGGTATTAAATCTGCTATTGCCTGAGAGTAGTCTTTTGGACGTGCATTTTTGGTCGTAATTGAAAAAATTACGATGTTGCACAAAAAAGCGTTAACGTAACATTTTGACTTTTTAGGACTTTCCTTAATCTGGCTATTCGCTTTTTGCTACGCAAGCTAGTAATGTATACTTTATTGTGCAGAATTTTCCGCCAAACACGCCGGTATGATCGGTTCCTTTGTGCGCTGACTGGTTCTCCCGCAAACGTAGATTTTGCACAACTATGTAGGAGAAAAAAGACAGAATAACTGCTTTTATAAATTTCATCCTCACTCCTAAACAAAACGTTTTCCCGGCTTCCACCCATTGGCAAAAATGATTTTCTCACCGAGTTTGACCATACCCTAGCGTTTTGGACACACAAATAGGAACACCCTGTATAGACGTCGGCAAACAGCTACTCACTGCATCCTTATTTTACACTTCCTACTCGAGCTGCAACTAGTCTTTTCAACACATAGCCGTAAAGCCATTACTTGTCGATCACGCTGCTTTTCAAACACCAGCTTACAGTCTCTCACGCTAAGTGCTTAAGAATTTTTTTTTTAGAGCTCTTACTCTCTCTCTCTCCATATGTAAAAACAGTTTTATTTCATTTTGTAGTTACAGTGGAATATGAATATCTAACTACCCTTGGGCTTGTGAGGGGTGCTACCAATCGAGCTTATCCTCGAGGCAGCCCCTCATTGTGCCCATAATTGCTGCCGCATTGCCGCGCTGAACCGCCAGAGATAGCCGCTGGAGTAGAAAGTCGAAAGCTCTTTTGTCTCCCGTCGTGAGTTCAAAAATGAACTCGTCGGTGAGCTGGGCGTATTTGTTGGTCTTTAGACGTTCAGCCTTGCGTGCTGCGGAGCCAGCGGCTGATGCGCTGGCCTCCATGTTCGAGGGGGCGAGCGTGTCGGTGACTGTAGCATCCCAAATAAGCGCCTTTCCCCTTTCAAAAGGGATGAGGGTGAGACCTTCAGGCCTCTTTCCGTCGCTTCTCAGGAGGCCGGTTGGCTCTCGAATGCATGGCAGTAGAGCTGACCTTAAGCCCCGGGCGGTAATCTCGTTAATCTCGCTGTGACGGCTTTGACGTCCTTCGCTTCTGTTGCAGGATAGCCCGTGGGTTCCCCAAATGTCCACTTGTGCTCCGCACGGACACCTGTGTTCCTCCGTTAGTCTTGTTCCCAACCTCAAGCCGATGCACAGACGAAAACTTTCGTGATCAAGTAAAGTGCCAAGGTTTGAGGAAGGGATGGCTTGGAGCCATTTGCTAGCCCCTTTTTGGACAACCGCCTGTAGTCGGGCTTTGTCTGCCGTGGACAGTGCATCGGACAGTAAACGCTGATATTTCTTGGATACTATGAGATCGTCATAGGACCTCTGCAGGTGTTTGTTTGCCTCTGGGAGTTGGCCTGCGAGGTTCTCGAATGCTTAAGAATATCTAACACTTACTGCCGTAGATCGCGCGTCGGTTACATACGAGTTTGCAAGTTAGCTAGCTCTTCGAGAATACTACACCATTGTAGTAACACATTATATTATATTACAGTCGACGCAAGTAGTAGCGGTAGAGATATAGTCACATGTAGAATAGTGCAAGCAACTACTCATTAATTTTACCTTTGATTAGTAGAGGTTAACAACATCGAAGTATAAACATATCTGACACATATCATAGATAATAGGAAATAAACGGAACTAGCACAACATCTATTTTAAGAGCATTTATATTCGATTCGCGGTTATTCGAGCCATATACATACAGCGCAACCGCTAATACAGGTATGTTGTAAATTCGTTGAGAATGAACTAACATTCCTCAACAACAGTAACGACATGCCATCGGTTCGATAGACCAGAATCATATACAAACTTTTTTAAACTTCTGTGCAAGATCTCTCGCAGAGGAGAGGGGTTTTTAACTACTATGCAGTGTGGTCGAAATCTGCGGTAGCCAACAGGATAGGGAGCTAGTTTTTTTTGGGTAGGCGGCATTACGAATACTGTGTCCTTTGGCAACCGCCTTTCTCGTTTAGGTAGTAAGGCAAGAACACTATGCCCGCAGGTACCAGACCGCGAGAGTGATCAACCAGTGATCAACTCAACCGGTACTCCTAATTGCCGCAAACGGCGTGAAACTGTGATAAAGGCATATCGTAATTTTGGCGTCATATTATCCACCTGCAAATAAAAATGATCACATAACATCACGTCCAGGCACATTCGTGCATGAGAACAAGCTACCATCTTAGCGCCAGATTGGTCGTACTACGAGATTGGTCTTACTAGTATACACGGTCAGTCCAAATGTAATGAAGATCTCAACAATTTTTAAACTAACGCGCTTGAAGTACGTATACCACTGATAATCTTGACTGGATTGACCTGATAAATCGATCAATCCGGTTTTATTGACGTGCCTAGCACGTTGGCAATCTTTCGTTTAAAATATGCACAAGTATGAAAATATGTAAAAATCAACAGTGTGTAAGCAATAAAGCAACAAAATTGAGTATAATTACCACAATAGAAGTTTAAAACCTTCGTTAACGCAATGCAAGTTTAAGACCTATCTAATGATGTATATTTAAAAGAAAAAACAAGATTGTTTTATCATCAGTAAGAGTTGTCTTAGGTTGTCGAAAATAAATCCTCAAAAGTTTAAAGTTCGGTAATATGACAAGCAAAGGGACGAAAAACGTCTTTATTTTTCGCCGATTCAAGTTCATGATGTCACAAATGTGCAGGTTCCGTCAACCGAAAAGCCGAAACTAAATTGGCGGGAAGAAGTCAATGCCATTTAAATAACAAGTTGGATTCAGCTGGAGACCCATGAAGCCATGTGTGCTCTTAACGTTCGATGCCTAAACCTGAGGCAGATAGGTTCGGCCTTTTTGGACTATAGTTAATCCAGCGAGCCCACAGTTGTGCGACCAGTTCTAGCTGAATGTCGACTTAGTTCATTAAAAATAAGCCTAGACCGTACACAAGGCAGAAGGCAGTTTTGCCTTTGCAAATCTAACCTCTACCGCAGGTTTTATTAATATAATTGCAGAGCTGCCGGGACACAGATTTCACATTACTAAAGCGATATTTGCAGACCGCCTCTTTAATCAAACGGAACTGGCTACTGAATACCGTTTACGAAAGGACAAATACGCAGGCTAATCAGGCATTATTGTTTTCGATACCTGTTGTTCACTTTCTCACCAGGGAGATCTGCGAGTTAAGCTTGCGAACGAGCAAACGATTGTAGGCCTTGGTTCGGAGTGCCCGTAACGCTTCACAAGCTATTATAAATCCGCATCTGAGGCATCGTCTACATCAACCGAGAACCGCGTCGTCGGGTGCGCCTGTGGTGCAGAGAACGCAGATATCTGTATTCGTCTTGCCTATCCGGAAAAGGACCGACTGGAATTGTCCATGCCCTGTGAGCACTTGCACGGAGTGATATGTAAGTGTTCCCTTGAGCTTATACCAGGTTATGAGGTCTGTGATTAGGCTTCTTGTCCAGGCCCCTCTGGTATCCCCAGCAGGTGGGTTGGACCACGTGCGCGCCCATGTGTCCAGGGAGTGCTCCCGTGCTTGGGTCCTTGAAGTATCGCCGTCCTTCTTGCGCTTGCTTCTTTCTTCGTCAAGTATGTCCCAAGGAATCTGGCAGGCGAGCGCCAACAGGACGTCCGTCGAGACAGTCCGGTAGGCTCGCGTGACCCGGATGGCCATGGCTCTTTGGGAGCTTCGTATCATGCGCCGTGCCTTTGCGGTCCGCAGCGCCATACCAGCCCATATGGGCGCGGCATACAGAGCGATGGCCTCTGCCACGACCGCTAGAAGCAGCCGCTTGGCGTGCGTTGCGCCCCCCTCGCGGGGAAGGATGCGTGCAAGGTTGGTGGAGACCTTCGTGATGATGCTCTGGATGTGTGGCAGGCCGGTGAGGCCTGTGTCCAGCGTTACGCCTAGGTACCTTGCCTCCCGTTTGATAGTCAGGCGGTGCCCTGCAAGTTTTAACGATGCTTGCCTAGTACGACGGCGGCCGGTTAGGTAGATAACCTCGGTCTTCTGAAGGGCCAACTCCAGGTAATTGTCGACCATCCACTTCTCTATTCTGAAAAGAGCCGTGTTTGCTCGCGCCTCAAGCACCGCCTCCGTTCTCGCGGTGACCACCAGCGCCAGATCGTCGGCGTAGGCGATTACGTCCACCCCGTCAGGCAGGTCTTCTTACCGCAGGACTCCGTCGTATGCTATATTCCAGAGGATCGGCCCGAGCACTGAGCCCTGCGGGACGCCCGCCGTGACAGGGTGGACCACCAATTCGCTGTATTAAATGCGTTTCGCACGTCAAGCAGGATAAGTAAAACGTAATTGCGCGTCCTAAGTATCCGTTGTTGTTTTGTGTAGGCTACCTGGAGCACTCGTTCGACGGCATCGAGGGTCGATCGGCTCTTGCAAAAGCCGTATTGGTTGTCCGACAGAGCGGCTTTCTCCTCGATCTCTTTGTTCAGGCGTCTGACCAGCACATTCTGGAAGAGTTTGCTGATTGTGTTGAGTAGGCATATGGGGCGGTGGGTCGAAGGTGATCCCGCTGCTGCGTTCGGTTTCGGTATAAGAGTCAAGTGAGCGCGCTTCCACTGGGGTGGAAAACGACCGTCCTGAAGTAAGCGTGTAAAAAGCCGAGCGAGAGTTTCTGGATGGTTCTGCGACAAGATTCTTATGACCCCTGGGGGAACCCCGTCCGGCCCAACTGTCTTTCCAGTCGCGAGGCGCATGTGCCACTTCCTCGGAGTTCACTTCCGGGATCTGGTCAGAGTCTACCTCGATGTTGACGGGGGGGCGGGCTGGCTGCCGGGGGAAGAGGGCGGTGACTAGGTTTCGTACTTGCTCTGTGGGGAGCGGGGGGGCGGCTTACGGAGCTTTCCCATCACCGTGCGGTACGGAATGCCCCAGACGTCTGATTCCACTGACTCAACCAGCGCTTTGCAGGACTCGGCCTTTGCTCTGCCTATTAGCCGTCGTAGACGCAACCGCTTGGTGCGGTACAGCTGTTGTAGTTGATTAGTGCGGTTGACCGCGTTGGCTAGCTGGCGGTTATCGTGTCCTCGTTGACGGCGTTTTGCCAACCATGACCGGCTCTGCAGCGGTTAAGATTTATTTGCAGAATCTTGATCATTATTGCCATGAGAAGACACTGCGCCTACATGGTGCCAGTCGGAGCCGCCGTCATCCGCCGGCTGGGTGACGGTCTTACGACGAGAGCGTCGCTCGCTTAGCGGGGCTGGCGTAGGTAGTGTTTCTGTGGATTGTGCGGCCTCTGCCGGGAGCCCCATACCTACTAAACCTCACGTACCTGTATCTCTTGGCAGAGCACGCATGTCTCCGACGGAGCCTTTCAGATTCGAAACAAGTATGAGTTGAAGTTCCCATGTCCTGTGAGGATATGGGCAAGGTAGTAGATAGAGTCGGCCTCTGAGTTCTCTGCCCGTGCCTTATATTGGGCAGCAATACACGCAGGGATCTTTGAGGACCCCCGGGGGATGGCGTCATACTCAGCATCGTGACATTCTTCTTCCTGTCTCTTTTCGTCTGCGTGGAAGCACCAAATGCCCATAATCGCTTCCTTTTGACTGCCTTGAGTTCTAGGAGGTAGACCTTGCCAGTACTAGAGCAGCATTCATGCTGACTGTGCGGTACCCCTTGGATTTTCTTCAGCGCTGCTACCCTCTGGGTTTTTCCTAGCATTTGCTTAGAAGTCGCCCTTACCCAAGCTGGCGCTCTGACTAATGCTATTGATTTCGCAACCGTCATTAGCAGTGTCCTCGTGCGAGCCTGGGAACAATGGATGTTTAGCAGGATTTTGGCTATTTTACACACTGCCCTGGCTGCTTCTGTTGTTGCTTTTTTTACGCGACTGAGGACCTTCATCGTTATCTCCACTGTGATCTCTAGGTTACGGGTTTTCTTTAGCCTTTTAACTGTGGCCGTTGAGCTGGCCAGTCTAAATCCCGCTGCGCGCATCTATTCTGCTCGTCGGCAGTTTTAGCAAGCATAACTATCGCAAGGTCGTCAATATATACACGTGTGTCCACTCTTTGGAGAAGGCCTGTTAGACGAAGGACGTCGTCGTAAGCAAAGTTCCAGAAAAGTGGGCCAAGTATAGACACCTGCGGAACCCCGGCTTGCTACGCGATGTACTACAGTTAGAACAGATCGGTTTTTACAGAAGCTGCTTCATGTGTCCAATAGTAGGCCGTGTTCCTCTGCGAAGAGTTTAAGTCCTTCTTCAATTTTGGCCTCATATCATTTTGCCAGCGCGCTCAGCAGGCATATCGATCAATATCCCCCGTTTCCCTGGAAGATGAAGACGACATCGGCTGCTGCTTTTGAGCAAGGCATTGAAAAAGTGCCGTATTTGAGCAGGGAATTGAAAGCGTCCGCCACCGTTTTGGGGTGCTCCGTGAAAAGGATTTTACTTCTTCGGGGGAACACCGTGTGGTACGGGGGCTTTACCGGTTATTTGTCTGTGAGCTGCGCGTCGAACTTCGTATGGCTAAATAAACCGACACTCGCTTTCACCTTTCTGCCTGGAAATGATCTCATAAATAGCCCTTTCAAGAGACGCGTGGATCGGTAACAGCTTAGTTAAGACCGCTTTGGTTTGCTGTTTCTCCAGGAAAGCAGGGTTATTTTTATATTTCCCCCTTACGATAATGTACAGGGGTCGTCCTGCGAAGGTCAGCTTCGAAGCTAGATGGCCCTCTCGACTGCCGGTCTGCTTCATGTGGCGACTCGCTCTTCATTTTGCCTATTAAGCCAAGGCAGCAGGCGCCCCACACGGTACTCCCAGGTTGCTAAAGCCCGGGGCATTAACCGTGTGGCCCGAGGCCGGTGTGCAGCACACCTTCCCCGTCGGTTAAGTAGCCTTAACAGCCCTCGAATAGGCCACGACAGAGTGACAATATGAATTCGTTGACACTCAATCGATATCGTATGCCCTGCCTCCCCGTCAATAAATGGTGACCCTGGGGAGAGTTACTATTGGGAGTTTACACCGTCTGACTAACTTACATGTGGGCCAGTGAAGGTCCCCGCAGCGCGTGGCAGTCACGCACCAGCGGACCAAGGCCGGTAAGAGAATCATAGTTACTCCCGCCGGAGAAATTACTGTGTATTGCTGCAAAGACGCACCGAGCAAGATGGCTTAGTCGCAAAGTCTTTGCCTTCGGGAGGACTGGGTTCGAGACCCAGACCGGCCACTCTTAAATTGGTTTGCATGGTTTCCAATTTAGACAAGGTAAATGCCGGAGTGGATTAAAATTAGCCCTGCCATGAAAAAAACCGTACACGGGCAATTGCTTCACAAAAAATCTTTTAAAAAAAAAGAAAAAAAGGGGTTGTCGTACTACTGAGCTCGTGCAGTGGTGTGCAGCACGAACTGAATGCCGCGGCCGTTGGTTGCTCGCGCAAAATGAATATATTTCGAATAACTGTACTCAACAGCGGCGGCAGACACGGCTCTCACCGTTGCAGAAATGCAACACTCCCCGGGAAAGCGGTCCCCGTTTTAATAACCCCGTAGCCGTTCTAGGCGCGTAATCCATAGCAAACGGTGTTAATTGACAGTACCCTCCAGAGGATGCAGCAATTGTACTGCGCGGGTAGAAACGCGGCCGTTACTGATACAAAGTTGGTAGGTTCTAACCAGTCCGTCTCGGCCGACATTCTGGGATGCGATTCAAACTAATTTCCAATGTAGTCACGGCACCAAATTGTTGATTATCTTTTTAACCGTAAGCTCTCGTCTATGTCACTGTTGCCTCGAATTGCCGCACTATTCTACACCAAGAGAAGAAGACACAAGCACTTTGCTTTACTAGTTAGCTACCGTCTCTCTGGCGGCTCGACTGTCGAGATTAGAGGAGTCACTGGTCCTGCCGGTTGGCTTCTACGCTGCCCTTTCAAAGCAGTCTGTCAGCGGAATTGCTTGTCAACCAAATAGTAAAGGGTAAAAGAACAGAAAAAAAGAGACTGCTAGAACTCCACTTGACCCAGTCCCTCCAAAACAACATGTAAACCAAGATACGCTCGACGCAGTAACAAGTATTCTTCAGCATATGGCACAGCATCATTTGAATGCATATTGGGTTCAAAATCCGCCGTCATGTCAGCTCAGCAACACATGGTGGTCCCCAACTCCGTCTGAAGTCTGCTATCAGGGCACTTCTATCTGTGAGCTTTGCCTGGACGCGCTTTGTGATAGACTCGCTGATGTCCTACGTACACGAGAGTTGTTCTACCCGGCGTACGAGCTCGTGGGCTGAAATCCTAGATCATTTTTACAAAAAAAACAAGGTGATGTTCGAGTAAGCAATAAGCGGCCGTAACGGACAAAATAACAAAAAAGCGGGGAAGCAAACATAGCTTAGTAAAAACTATGGTAAATTGTTATTTCCCTATCAGTGTTACTCATCATTTCATATGCTTAATAATATGTCCCGGCAGGGTTACAAAACACGCACAACTCAACGACATTGTCAGAGGCAGAACACGCGTACTCGAAGAAGCAAACAATACTGGATTCTGACATTAAGTTTTATCAGCAAATGTGCCGATACATTTCTAAGGAACATCGCAGACGCATTACAAAAATCACGAAAAACTCGCGCGAGGCAAATTTTGTGAGACGGTCTTCGGCTGTCTGAAGGGAACATGATCCTCAATATGCGCGTCATTGGCTGAGACGTGACATTCGCTGGCCGATGACGAACTAATAGACGCTCACACCTTAAACTTGTAACAAGAAAAATAAGACAAACAAGACATGCTGTCGTCATCTATTATAAGGTTGAGTTTTACGCAAAGCTGCGCCGAAAAGTGTTCACAAATCACGCTCAATTACATTAATGAACGTTCAATGTTGGTTTTTAGTTCGCGGATTGTCGTAGGACTATTAGCGCATCCTTTACGTTAGAAAACATACTGAAAAAGTCTAACGGCGTTAAATCGCAAGATCTTGAATGTCAGTGAATGTCCCCTTTATGCGAAATTACCCGCCCGGGACATTTTGTCCTTGCTCAATTGCATCGCCGGCTATGTGGTTTGTGGCACATCCCGTTGGAACCAGAATTTACCCGCATCGGTTCCGCTTAAATTTGACCAACAACATTTAAGGATAGAATATCAAGCGCTAACGTTCGCCATTAATCGTGGATTGAAAAAATGGGCTTTAATGATTCTTTTGAACCAGAAGTCGCACCAGGCTATCACATACGGCGCATATAATGGCTCTTCGTGAGCCGTGAATGTTCTCAGTTGCCCAGATGCGGCAGTTTTGTTTATGCACACTTCGATTTAGAGAGAAATCGGCTTCGTTGAAAAATATTTTTTTTACAAAGTAATCTAAAGTTTAGCCGCTCCGGATGGTTTGTAAACCCAGTTGTTAGGCACGTTGCCAAACCTAGGTTTAAGGACAATGTGCAATACTGTCGACCACGGCAATGATATTTTCAACCAAGCGAGTGCTCCGGGATGTCCACGGCTTGGCACACAGCGCTGAACCTGTTCTGGGAAACTTTTGCGCTGGTCTACGAATGATGTTCGCACCAGGCCGGGATTGTCGAACGAAAATTTCACGAAGACATCGCCAGCATGCCCGTATAGAATTTCCCTTTTTAAGCTAAACGATCACAATTTTTGCCCGTACTTATGTTGAGCAACGTATTCCTTTGGTATTTATTCCTTTGGTAGCTCTAACCGGCTGTACTGCCGTTTACAAAGGGAGCAGATCGCAGAGAAGGCGAAACTAAATGCGGGAACTTTTGGTAGTTGGTTATTCGGACACCCTATATATACTTTTTTTCGTCTATGGGACTGCTTTCGCATTGCTTCGTAAGAGGGGCCCCATAAACACAAATGTGCAACAGTAGGGCTCGAAGCCGTGCACCTATGTGTCTCCTCCGGTCCCGAGGCGCACGCGAATGCATCACGTCACCGGGCTCGACATATATATATATATATACGTACACACGTTTATAAATTCGACGTTATATATATATGTATATACAAGATTATTTGCTCATACTAGTACTATTTGCCGTTGACTGTTTGCAAAAGGGGCACGCGTATAGGACACCTGTTGTCGTGATGGCGCAGTAATACTTAATCAGGATTGAGGTCTTGAGACGTTGAGACAGAAGCGCCAGCTCAAATCACCCGCTTGTTGGCGGGGGTTAACCCACCACCACTCGCGTTCACCCATCGCCCATCCGCCACCAGCCGCCACCGTCACACAATGCACAGGGTGCTGTGTAAACAACAACACCACAATCAAAGCAAGGCTCACACACACACATTCACGCTAGCGTGTGATGTCTCCGAACGAACCGTGGTGGTGAGGTACGATCGAAAGAATCAATAGTCCCAGCGACAACTCTATTATTAGCAGACGTCTCTTCTCTCTTTCTTCCAACCCCCCCCCCCTCCCCCCCGCCGCCGCCGCCGCTCTGTCTCCCTCGATCTGTTTCTCTCAGCATGAGGGCCGGACGGCCCCGCAAGGGAATTTTGTCTTCGTTGTGGACGCCGTAGTAAGCGTCACCAGCACCGCAGCTGAAGACCTTGTCGTGCGCCAGCTCCACTAGACAAATCTACCTTCCGTTATCATTCATTATCATTGTCACTGCCGGTCGGTGGCCCGGGGCTGACGAAGTGACGGACTCTCCTCACAACGAGGTCGTTCGCAGCGGCCGCAAGCAGCAGCAGCAGCAGCAGTAGCAGCAGCGGCAGGATGTGGCGTAGATGCCATCGACAATGAAACATCAACGACGAACCGATGTCGATGAACAATTTCATTTAATTCATTGACTCGTCCGCTGTTCGGCGGCGTGTTAAACGCGCGCGTTTGAACGCGCACACACATACATGCACGCATTCAACCATCGGTCACGTCGCTTCTCGCTCAAGGTGCCGATAATCCAAGGTCAAGGTGTGTTTGTCCGTCTACCCGCATCGATTTATCGCAAGCGGCCGAGCGACTTGTGTGTATACAGGGCTGTGTTGGTGCCTGGACAAGATAGATGTGTGTGTGTGTGTGAGTGTGCGTGTGTGCTGCGGTAGTGTGCTTGTATGCACGACTGTATTTAGCGGCCTAGACACCGGCCCCGTCAATGGTTAACCATTAGTAGTAGTAGTAGTAGTGGTTAAACATTACTACCAGTAAAGTCTTCGGGCTCACCCTCAGCCAAGATTTAACAGCGTCCACGGAACTGTTTTTCACATTGCTTCATAGACGGACATGCCCCATAAATACAAATGTAGGGCAACGGTGGGGCTCGAACCCGCATCGCACCTTTATGTCTCCTCCGGTTGCGAGGCGCAGACTTAAGTTACCACGCCACCGGGCACGACACTAACCATTACTACTAACTACTACTAAATCTACTACTATTACTAAGTACTACTACTGCTAATCCTAATACGGCGGCTGTTGCTGCTGCTACTGTTGTTGCTAGCGGTGCTAATGGTGCCTCTCTCTTCCCACCCCCCCTTCTTTTTCACGCTACTCTACCCCCCCCCCCCCCCGCAGCACATCTTGTAGACACAAGATGTGTTGAGGCTCAGTGTTAGAGTACACGACGAATAGGCGACGATGAACGATGGCATCGTGGCATGGCATGCACATGTGTGCAGTCATCATCGTGTGACAACAGACAGCGACATGCGAGATGATTATAGACTGCAAGTGAAGTCCGAGCGCTCTCGGGGGGGGGGAGCACTCGACGCGCACTCACTATGTTAATTATGTTATCATCATGTCTTTGTTATGATGACGATGACGACGACGACGATGACGGAGAGATGGACATGGTGGCGCATGATGGTGTACGAATATATGCAAAAATACTATACATGCTTATCGCCGACCGAACGTTACCATTTGTTCGCGGTCAGCGGCTGACTGTCTATCTGTCAGAATTAGCCAGTTCGTCAGACATTGACGGTCGATCGCGCCGTTTTCGTCCCGCCCTGTTAGCGCTGAATGAGTGCCCCATGTGATGCTTTTTCTAGTAGAAGTAATTGTTGCCATTGCTGCTGCTGTTGTTGTTGTTGGTGGTGGTGCCATTGCTATTGTTGTTGTTGGTGGTGGTGCCATTGCTATTGTTGTTGTTGTTGTTGTTGTTGCTGTTGTTGTTGTTGTTGTTGTTGTTGTTGCTTTTGCTGCTGCTGCTGCTGCTTTTGTTGTACATATGTAAGAGAAGTGTTTTCCAGATGCGTTTGTTTTTACTTTTTTCAAAAAAAAGAAATACGGTCGCGTGGTTCCAATGCGGTTTCTATGCGTTGTTGGCTATGGTTGGTAGTAATAGTTGAGTTGACTACAGGCCGTTCTTGTGTGTCTAATCACTGTCTGTGATAGTATGTCACTGTGACATCTGTTATTGTTCTTATTGTTAATGGTGTTGTTGTTGCTGCGGTTGTTGTTGTTGTTGTTGCCGCCGCTGCCTTTGATGTCACTGCTAGTTAGTAGTACTAAACTATCTACGATAACGCTTCGTTATGTAGTTGTCACGTAAGAACGATTGGCTTAAATAGCTAACCTTGCATTGTCGTTTACATATTTTGTACCGTACCTACCCGGTGGCGTATCATCTTGGCTGTTGTTTGGGGAACATAAGACCTATGACGATGATGATGCTAATGGTATAAATGATGATGATGATGATGATGGACTTCGTCAACGAGCATGAGTGGCATGAGTTCTCGAAAACACGAGGACATCACTAAACACGCGCCTGGACCGGAGAGCGAAAAAATGCAATAGAGGCGATAGAAAGAGAGAAAGAGAGAGAAATCAAGACGGAGAGAGAGAGAGATATATAGAGAATCGACGACGGAGAGCTGTCTCGCCTTTTGGTAGTAGAGGTCAAGTTTGCACCAGGAGAACTTGATGGCTATGCTGACGTCGGATTGCGATGATGTGACGAATCATCAGGTGTCTTTCATCTACTTCAGACGCTGCGAGTAGTTCTCATCATCAATCAGATCGATCAGGCAGGCAGGCCGAGAGACAGGCAGAGAGAGAGAGAGAGACAGGCAGGCCGAGAGATAGGCAGCGAGAGAGAGCGAGAGAGAGAGACAGTCAGAGAGCCCGACAGGCCACCCAGTAGCCGTGGCATTGGCAGCCGGCGACACCGGCAGCGAGAGCGGTCGGTCCTTCGGCTTCGGCATCGACGTCGCCCTGCTGGCCGCAGCACCGCTTGTATCTGTCGACCTCAGTCAGCTGAGGTAGTTGTTGACTCGTCACACTGCTGTTGGCGTCACACGCGCAGACAGAGAGCGGAGCGACACCAGTACCGCGCAGTACCACTTGGTCCTGTTCGCCGCCGCCGCTGCGTCCATAGTCGCTGTTGTCGCCGTTGACTACGACGGACGCCTTGTGATGCCACAGACCGAGTGACGACCGACCGACCTGGAGTCCGTTGCTCACTTTTTAACCAACCACTGGTCTCGCAATCTTGTTAGGTCGTAAGACGAGGCAGCAGACGGGCAGACAGGCATTCAGACAGGAGTGGGTGTGGTTGTTGTTGTTGTTGTTACAGGAGGGGAGTGGGTGGCAGCTCGCGTGTCGTCCGTCGTCGGCGTTCAGTCAGCGATGAAGCGACAGCCGAGCGGGTCTCTGATCTCGCCGTGATTCTCATTATCGTCGTTGCTGCTCCTGTTGCTGTTGTTGTTGCTCTTGATGTTTGCCTTGTTGTTGTTGTTGTTGGTCTTTATGCTACTGTTGTTGTTGTTATTGTTGTTGTTCTTGTCGTTACCGTTGTTGTTGTTCTCGTCGTTGCTGTTGTTGTTGTTCTCGTCGTCGTTGCTTTTGTTTTTGTTGTTGTTGTTCTCGTCATTGCTGTTGTTGTTGAAGCTGTTGCTATTTGTTGTTGTTGCTATTTGTTGTTATTGTTGCTATTCGTTGTTGTTGTTGTTCTTGTTGCCATTTGTTGTTGTTGTTGTTGGTCTTTGTATTGCTTGTGTTGTTGTTGCTAGTCTAAATATAACTCCTGCCCTCCATCAGCGTACCATACACTACAACATATAGCGGGGGAGGGGGGGGGGCTACTTTAAGCTGCTGTCTGAGAGATCAAACACAACATTACTGTCACGAAGAAGATCGCAGCGTAACCTCAATATCACCTACAATCCACTCGTATTGGGACAACTCGGCCGGTAAATGGATCGGCAGCTCTCGTTGTCGGAATAGTGGTGGTGGTGGTGACGCACGGCAAAAGATACGTGCTATCACAGTATGTACTTCTCGCGCAAGCGAATGAACTTCTCGCGCCTGTGTGTCTACCAGAACTGAAGCGCACGGCGAGAACCGGTTCAACGAGGCGTGAGCTCCCCCCCCTCTCTCTCTATCTCTCTCTCTCTCTATCTCTCTCTCTCTCTCCCCCTATCTCTCTTATACGCGCACAAAGGCCATGACAAAAACAGGAAAAAAACCAAATGGACACCATAATGATGGAGATGAAACAGAAAGAAAGGAAGGAAGAAAAATGAGACGAGCAAGAGCAGACGCACTCTAAGCAACCCCTGGCGTCACTGGGTTGATGCCGACTCTCATCGTTGCAGAAGCCTATGCCAATATTCGGCTTTCCGTCGGCGACACCGTCTAGTCAAGCAAATTTCCTAGGACTGGACACAGAACTCGTTGGATGATGAAAGTATGAGAATATAGATAGGTAGATTCATCTGATGTCTGGCTTGAGAGACAGCGGTAACGGGAGTGGCGGCGACATCAATCGAAAACACTACAATTGACCTCGCAGCCGACACTAAACAAGCGGCAGGCAAATGGACAAGCCGCGCCGCTTTCGCATTCGCTTCTCAGGCTAGACTTTCAAATTCTTAAGCTGTTTTTTCCAAGGAATTTTGCCATCAACATCTCATAAACACTATTGTCGTTTTTGTAGGCGTTTGTCGAGAAGGAACAAACGACGGTCAACATCACAATCGTTTTGAACGCGTAGGTGTAGCCATACAGAGACAACAATCCCCCGGGCGGAGGAGTGACAGTACCAGCATGGCCGATCTAAATGCATGTCTCTAGCCATCGCGACACCGCGAACATCTCGTTCGAGGAAGTCGCCTACTTCACTGGTCACCTTCAAGCGGGCTTCACATCAGTCACTAAAACAGCATTATGTATATATATATATATATATATATATATAGTGAAACAACTGTTGGCCAACATGCTAAATCCAAATATAGTACGTATTGGTAGTGGTATAGGTATTGCTGGGGTGGTTATGCAGACAATTGGTGCAGTTTAAGGCGATAGCTTGTGCTTTTTGTTATTCTCAGTCTTACTAGAAACTTACCGCAAAATATTCGACTGGAATGGACTAACTGCTAATGCACGCAGACGATCCTGTGCTATTCGGCGAGGGCCTCTTCAGAGTAAGGCATGCATGATAACATTGTTAGGCTCGTGGATGAGAAAAAAATAGGCATTTACTGCGCCTCACACGCGCCTCACGCGAGAAGAATAGAGGTGCGATTCTCATAGGCTTTACACAAATGTAGCTGGGTCCATTACATTATGAACTCGTTATACGGTATCCGTTTTAGGAATCACGTGCCGTTGAGAAACACAAGCTATGATAGCAGCAGCGACTATAGGCAACCCTCACTCAGTCTACCGTTCAGTCACGTGGCGTTTGTAGTATTTAAGCTTGAGGTGATAATTTGAGTTAGACTCATAATGAGTTTCCTTTAACTTGTACATGGTGTTGTAACTGCCCTATAATTTACTACAGAGTACGTGGTAAAATCCGTGAGCTGCAGACGCAATTGTCAAATGTCTGCATTTTAAGCCTGCTTACGCCTAGGCGTTGCTTCTTAGTACTGCTCAGCAACTGTACTAAGAAGCAACGATAGATTCCCGCATCAATTTATCATCTTCCTTTTCCAATTATCCTTATACTTTTCCAACTCCATTTGAACCTCTTATTGCACATCTAATTCCTCTGCTAACAACGATCCTTCCCACACCATTCTAATTCTGATTCTGCCTGTGAGAGAAAAACGTTCAGAATGCTGAGTTCGCATTTCGGTCAGCTAAGGGGTACCCCGTAAGAAAAAGTTAACATCATTTCAAGCTTAAATCATTCAAACGCCACGTGACTGGAGGCTCGACTGAGTGAGTGTTGTCTTTATCAGCAATTTTCTCAACAGACCCAGAGCTCATCAGACCCCGTCATATCTGAGCCTTCACCGTCTCTCAGCCAATGAGGAGGCCGTGGTTTCGTGTATGCGCTTGTACCCGATATTGTGACGTAGGGACCCTCAATAGAGCTAAAACCTCTCATTTTCACTATACACCTCTTATTTGACAAAGATGTCTACTTTTACCAGAGTGGCCTCTTAGAGCCCGCGTTTTGAAGCTGAGGCGCTAGTAAACTCACGACTGTCACCCAAACGAGGTCCGAGGTGATAGCTCGGACAACGTTTTCGGGACTTTCGCGATGTCTGGCTTTTTGCGGAGACGACTTTTACACAATGCTGCTACAAATACATACTAGACACTCCTCCTTTTACCTCCTTCTCCGGCTTTCGGAGTGATTGATTGCTGACTCCTTAGGTTAATGGAGCGTACATCCAAAAAGTGCCCAAGCAAATCTACATTTGCGCAATTAACGTAGAGTAAATATGTTAACTCGCATGAAAAGTGGGTTCATACTAGGAACAACATCACCTAACTCGCTTTGAAAGCACCTTATTTGCAGACGTCTCAGAAACGTGTCTTGGACGCCTTCCACTAGCTTGCTGTGTGTAGACACATAAGGCTCCCAGACATGAGAGCAATATGTGAAGGCTAAAATTATGATCAGGCGTAATATATGTGCCTAGGTCCCGTGTCTAAGAGAAAGTCGGTAAAATGAAATTGTTAGTTTTATAGTCGAAGTCAAGTGCACCATGTTTTACTACAACGCATTTGGAGTGTGAGAGAATTACGTAATTTGTAGTACACCATTGAAAAATGTCGTCGACGGCTGACTGCAGAACAGCATGGGAGTTACTAGAACAGACAGAATAATAAAGTTTTAAGTCATCTGCATATTCAAGATGTTTAGCATCAGGCGGCAGGTACTTCGTTACGTCGAAAGCAAAAATCGTGTATAGAAGGGAGATAAACATCCTTCATGAGGCACACCAGTTAAGACAGGATATCATCGACTAAATTTGTCACGAACCTTTGCTTGAAAGTGACGGTCGCTCAAAAAAGCCTTCACCCATTTCAGTGTACATGTGTGGATACCTAGATGTTCCAATTTGCGGAGCAGAGGAGAGTGATCTACTCTGACAAATGCGCCCTTTTGATCAAAATAAACCAAGTGAAATGTTCTTCAACCATTTATAAACATAGCCCAGTCCTGGGTCATGCCCAGAAGTTGTGAACATATAGATCGATGGGCGGTGAAGTTATATTGGGCAGGGTCAAGTAAGCGGTGTAAAATTAATATCTTATTTAAGTGGTCAACTAAAACTTTCTCAAAATGCAGAATGGTATCGAAAATGGCAGGTAGTTCTCAGCATTCGTTTTCGAGTCTTTCTTGGGGATAAGGGTAAGAAGACTGAGTCTAAAACGGTCAGGCACAGAACCGTCTTCACAGAACTATTAGTGTCGTGTTTGTAGGCGCTTGTCGGGAAGGAACAAATGACGGTAACCATCACAATCGTTTTGAATGCGTAGGTGTAGCCATACAAAGACAACAATCCCCCGGACGGAGGAGTGACAGAACCACGAAAGAGGATATAAATCGCCTCTATAAGAGCCGTCGTTATAAGATTTCGTAAAGATGCATTTTTAAGTTTTTCTCGACAAAAATAACGCATTTTTTGGGGGGATTGCGGAAAATGGAGAATTTTTTTGGAGGATTGCAACATGGAGGAATGTTTCCAGGTGTAAGACTAGTCTTCGCTTTGGGACTGAAAATAAGTGAATATATTGCAAACTCAGAGAAGATAACCAAGTCGTCTTGATGAGAAAAGTTGCATGGGTTATTTGCCACTGAAATATCTGGACCGGACGCACAGAACAGGGTAGACAAGTGTTTAGCGAGCTTAGCTCTTTCTTAGCTTTTTGTGAGTCAGTAACAGCTACCATAAGGCCAAGTTTGATTGGAGAAAGAGATTCAGTTCCCTTTAATCGTTTATTGGCATACCGAAAAAGTGAGCGAGAGTCCCTTAAGTTCAAGATGGACTCATGTAAAATACTTAATAATAAAAAAATCTTTTACTCACTTTTATTAGCTTATGCTCAAGAAACTGAGACGCAGTACTACACGACTTTAGCTCATGAGCAAGACGATTTTTGTAGGCCTCAACATCCTTAATGGAGTCACACAGCGGAGTAGACGAGTTCAATAACAATAAACAATATTCATTAAATGTATTGTACATGACATTTACATTCGGACAGTCCATAAAATCCTCCGGAGTGAAGATAACTCGCAATGAGAACGGCATCCATTTGTCTGTAATCAAGCCGATCATTCGACGGCACTATGTCACCTAAAGCAAGTACAATAATTAAACATATGGCGCGATGATCGGACTTTATGGGAGGATGGACAATAGCCACATTTTTAATTATAGCCAGGGCAACGAGAACTTGGCGCTCGGGGAGTCTTTCAAGGTGGGAGGACTGTAAATATTTCAATGTTGCAACTTTTTAATTAATTCTAAAGTCTTACGTAGGGTGTTTTTGCGTGGATATTCCATTTTGCTGTGAATACACCTGGATATTCATCTTTGCGACGAAATGCGCTGTGTTTTTCACAAAATCAAAGAAACTTGTAATTTAACTAGGACTACAGAAGCAGATTTTTAGTGGGCGTGTATTTGCATTCTGTGTGAATTGAGACGGCGATCACATGTTATACCAACCACTATTGTATGCTCATATCACAAGTTATTGAGTGCAGGAGTGGCTGAAAAAGCACGGTTAAACAAATGCCCAACAAAAATAGACATGACAACATCAGCTTGTCCACTGTTCTATTAAGCTGGCATTCGCGAACATTGATAAGCCTATTTTAAAAGAGCTTGTGAGCGGTTTAGATTCCGAACAGAGGAGGTGATCCATGCAAATGAAGGTTGCCTTGAATATTTACGTCTACTATGAATACCCCGATTGGTACGTGCAAACATTTTATTTAAATATCTGTCAATCGATTGTCTACATCGAGTAAAGGTCAGGCAAGAAAGCGCGCTGGTGAGAATCCATTCGCTGAACGCTTCTAGCCAGACGTTGAGAATGCATCGCGGTATTAATTTCTTGCGTGGACACATCTTCATCTTTATTCTAAATATTAGAATAGCATGCGTTTGTTGACACAAACACACACATAGACCCAATCGTGTAATAGTGTGCTAATATTATAATATAATAATAAAACTAGTATGAACACAATCGTTTCGTAATATCACGATATATATATATATATATATATATATATATATATATATATATATATCAGTATTGCGGACGTTACAAATGATCGTAGCATAATAATCGTTCTCGCACGGCCTGTCACAGTACAAATATGGAAAACTCTGCGGTAATCCGTGAAAGCGCGCAAACGGGAGTGCAGTTGTAGTAATTAAATATATTAGTTATGCATACAGACGTGTGTCCACCGCAGCTATCAATTAATTTCAGCTTGTAGATCGCCTTAATAGTGAATATTCGAGCATTCGGTCAGCAAGGCATGAAGGCCTTTATCTGCGTATTATATATCATAAATATGTTGATAAAACCTAGTTCATGTCGCTAAAACACCGGTGTAGGCTAGTCGCCTCTGCGCCAAGATTTAATCACGTCTGCCTTTTCGTGTAGTGATACCGTAATAGACATCGATACCTGTGGTGGTGGTGAATGGTGCTACAGCATCCTATTAGTTATATATATATATATATATATATATATATATATATATATATATATATATATATATATATATATATATATATATATATATATATAATATTTATTCACCATAGTTGTTGGTAGTAGGATTCGATTGACACACATGATTTGCTACGAAATTATAACAATATCTCGTTCACACGCGCCTGTAACGAGTTTGAGTCTAGTGCCAAATATATTAAAACATGATGTCGATAGATATTGCATTCACCACAAAACTTACACACACAGTCGTTAATATCATAACATTCTTCATTGAGGCACATATAATGGTGATAACCGTGCCATGTCACTCTGCACACTAACGGTCGGTTACTTTGAAAGGCGCGCTTCCACTTCGCTGAGCGAAAAGAAGGCCCAACTGTATAGTTACGCATAACAAAATTTACGTTTCGGTCTTCCATGAATGTTCTGTACATGTCGAATGTAATTGCACTGGTCGCTAATTTGTCTACGATTAAGTCTTCTACCAGAGTGCGTTCTCCGCAAAGTTCTAATGCCAAGGTAGCTGACGCGTTCTTGGATAATACCAGTACACGTTTCACAAAGCACGCCTTTACACAGTCTAAATTTTTGAGATCGCGTAATGTTAGGTGCGGCGCAATTACTGGAAGACAGTACTGGAGTATAAGGGTAATTTTCATCCTGAATATTTTCATTGCTGTTTCAAGATCCACGTCTCGAATGTCTCCGAGTAGCACAGTCGCGGCCGTGGCCTTTGCTCGCAGTTCCTCGATGTGTCTGCTAAAAGTCAGTCGTGGTGTCAGGGTTACGCCAAGATACGAGACATGGTTGACCAGCTCAAAGCAAATACTGTTGATCTTGACGCGATGGTCGGCAACGGCGTATGAGCCGCCGCGACTGTAGCGAAGATTTTTGTCTTAGAAATATTAATTATTAGTCGGTTCTCCGCACACCATTTTGAGGTTTCATTGAAGTAGAATTGTACGTGATCCCGGGATTTGGCTAAGATGACTCGGTCGTCCGCGTAGAAGGCATGCGGTGCTTTCATTGTGCGCAAAAGATCTGCTAAGCCAGCAATGTACAGTATAAAGAGAAATGGGCTTGCGGAGTCGCCCTGCGCTACTCCAGTCTTTTGTGTAACATGCTCGTTTATATAGTGATTTCCCTTTTTATGGTTATAAAATTGTGGCTCAGAATGTCCCGAATAAAATTGAATAGTTGGCCCTTAAAATCGAACCTCTCGAGGAGGCGGTCCCTAGGCACACTGTCGAACGCGGTTTGGAAGACGACAAAGGCCGACACGTCATATTTTTGTTTCGTTGGCGTTCACTGACGTGTTCAATCACAAGCCGTACCGCGTCTGCTGTTGACCTTCCTGGCAGAAATCCGAACTGTTCACAGGGCAGATCGTTAACCGTGCATTCATGCATCCCCTTTACTATGAGCGATGTAAGCAGTTTGTATAGGACACTAGTTAGGGCAATCCCTCGATAGCTTTTCAGGTCAGTAGGATCCCCTTTCTTTTTGTAAATGGGTTGCATGAGTATGTTTTTCCACTCGTTTGTTATTCTGCCTTGTCGAGCGCATTTATTAAAAAACCTAGTCAAATACGGGCCTATAGGTTGCACGTTAGCTTTTAAATGTTCATATACAATAAGATCCGGCCCAGCTGATTTGCCATTTTGTCTCGATATTATTGCACCTATGACTTCATTATCTGTAAACACAAGGGTTTCGTCTGAGTCATCTCTAGGCGGGAGTGTAAATTCGTTTCCTAAAAGGTCTTTAAAAGGTCTGATCCACTCGGTATCGTTTATGAGTGGGTTTCCTGGGTCTACTTTAGGTGGCAGAAGACGTCACGGTTTATTTACACTGAGCTGCATAAGATTTAGACGTCGCTGTTGTTCATAATGCTGCCTTTTCTCTCGAATCATGTTTTTAAAAGCTCGTTTCCTTAGCGCTAACTGGTGAAATCAATTTTGGTAATAATCTCTATTGTTATAAATTGCATATTTTAAAACGCTACATTCGTGGTCGAACCAGGGTTTGTGCTTGCGCGGTCTTTTTTCTCTTGTAAGCGATGATAGGTGTATATCCCAGCGAAGGGTCCTCTCGCTGCAGTCTATGTCATCGAGGCTTTGCATCGATTGTATCCCTTGTATCAGTATGTGGGGGTTTAACGACCGGCTGATTCTATAACTAGGTACTGAATGCGCGATAGATGTCTGGGTGCAAGATAAGTCGAATATTACTTTACAGTGTTTGCGAAGAGCTGATGGTAGTGACCGAAGGTTATGAATTATGACCCCTGGCTGCGATGCTGACGACAATACAATATCGACTGCGCTAGCGCTGTTCCAGCTCATGTATGTTACTTTTGTTTAGTCATTTTCAATTTGCAGTCTTAGTTGTTGTGTCCCTGCTATGAAGGCAGCCCGGCGACAACATTGCTTTTTCAAGTCGCAATTGGTGTCGGCAACAATTATAATGTGTTTTTCTGTCATAGTACAAAGTTTAAGACACTCCCAAGTGACCTCCATAATATCGGCTACTTGTCTTTCTGGAAGACTATGTATACATACGAGATAATAGTCTGTGATTTCTATTACAACGTGCCGAGCTGGGGCACGCAATAGCTAGGCCCATTCAGTAGTTCTTATTGCAACATATACACCCCACTTGGGCCTTCCTCTGCCACTTGTCTTTACGGCTAGACCATGAAGTACTTTATGGTTAGGCAAGGTTATACTTGATCTTTT
This sequence comes from Dermanyssus gallinae, assembly GCA_003439945.1. NCBI lineage: Eukaryota > Metazoa > Arthropoda > Arachnida > Mesostigmata > Dermanyssidae > Dermanyssus > Dermanyssus gallinae. Next base: position 233,706 of record QVRM01006074.1, read on the forward strand.
CGTTACAAACGTCTCTGTTAAGAGCAATATGTCGTATTCGTTAAATTCGTCTTCTCCCGAAAATTTCCATAGCGATTCTAACGATTCGACATTCCACAGAAGACATTTTGATCGCACGTTCGATTACATGTGTCTATCTACTTGGCTGTGCGCAGGTTCAACATCCAGTCATTTGGGTGTGCTTGACATATAATTGTCGTCGTTTGACCTGCTTCGTTTCTCACCTCTGATGGTATGTTCGTTTTCCCCATAGATTCGGTATGTTTTGAGCTGGCCGCGAAAAGGGTGAAAGCGGATACCGGCCGGCCACACGTTTGGGTCTAACAATTCGTTAAAAACGTCAGTTGTAATATGCTTGATTCAAACCTGTCAACTATGTTACTATTAATATATAAGTAATAAGTTATATACATATATATATATATATATATATATAGGAAACCTTGCGATGATTTATTAATCATTTGCAATACATTTGCACACTCGGAAGTGCTCGCCTGAATATTTATATATATATATATATATATATATATATATATATAATCTGGCCTCAGTCGATGCTCATAGCAGTGCTGGCGGCAAAACTAACATTAGGCAGTAAAGCAAACTTTTTTCGTTCTTAAGCTCTCTCTGGCCCACTTCGATTTTTTTGCGAAACGACCGTAATGAACTAAGACCTAATGAATGCTATAAATAACCCACCTCTCGGGGTCCAGACCTGTGCTCGAAATGACGACAGTAGACTGAGGAGTGAATCTGAGAGATCCGATATGAGTGTGAGTATGATCAGCAGCTATCGGGATATGAACGGAGTGAAAAGGAGAGAGAGAGAGATCGAGCAAGATCAGATAGAGAACGCGACGAGAGACAGATTTTTTTCATATGAGACTAGTTTCGTAATCTGCAAAGCTGTACGGCGGGTCGCCTGGATCGGTGTTTGGATCGCCAGCCACGTGTATCGTCGTCGTCGTCGTCGTTAGGGACAACGAGCACCACCCTTCCCAGCAGCAGGAAGGGTCATCGAGAGGATCAGCAAAAACTGTCATCACGCCGAACGCAATCATCACCGGTTAGCGGCGTGCGACCGCCTGCCTGTTTGGCGATGTGGGTGTGTTCTCGTGGGTTCGCATTTGTATATATAGTATGTATGTACACAATATAGTGCGTGCGTCTATCCGTTCGTGCAGATAGGGCAGCAGGAGAAGGGGGAGGGGGAGGAGGAAGGGGAGAAGCGTGAGGAAGGGGAATGCGTCTAGATGCGGTAACCTGTATTGTGAACGGATCCGTCCGAAATCTCAAGAAGCAGCAGGTCGGCGGTGAATGAATGGTGACCGAAGACGAGGCGAAAGAGGAGAAAGAAGACGACGATGACTATGACGATGATGATGATGATGATGAGAAGGGTGCAGGTCCAAACCCTTGAGTTTGGCCAGGCGCGGTCCTAGATGATGAGGACGATGATGATGATGCTGCTGCTGCTGTTGTTGTTGTTGTGGTTTTTGTTGTTGTGGTTGTTGTTGTTGCTGTTGTTGTTGTTGTTGTTGCTGTTGCTGTTGTTGCTGCGGCTGCTGCTGCCGCCACCACCGAGGACGTTCCTGACGACGCGAAAAGAAGAGTGCAGGCTCTTTTGGACGACGCCCTCTCACTCGATTCATAGTTCGGTCGGTCGGTCGGTGGGTCTGTAGGTCGAACGGGTAGTCACTCCTCGCCATGAGCGCATAGAGATAGGTTGATAACCAACCCGTCAGTGTCTGGTCGGAGTCGCAACAGCGGCAGCGGCGACGGCGGCGGTGGCGGCGGTATGCTGCTTGGCCAACACGCAATATGGGCTAAGAATCGGCCATGCAACAGCGCATGAGCCGGTACTGCCTCCAGATGCTGGAGAGCGTCGGATCCGCCTCCGCCTATGCGTGTTTATGTGCCAGGCAGGCATGCATGATGGGTGGGTGTTTGTGTGGGAGGGCGTCTGTCCGTCTATACGCATGTGTAGTCCTAGCAGCAATGAAGATGGTGGACCTGCTGCTGCTGTTGCTCTTGCTGGTGGTGGCGATGATCATGGTAATGATGATGATGATGATGGTGGTGGTGGTGGTGGTGGTGATGATGATGATGATGGGCGATGGCACAGTGATGGAGGCGGCAACGGTTGCATTAAGCAGTGCGAAAGAAGTAACGTCGTAACCCTATGACCGAGTCGTAAGAGGTCGTGACCCCAAGACCTACATACGGGCGCATGCGGTCGACACACATGTGCATGTATCTCCCTTTCTATATATATATATAGGCGTGTGTATGTGCATGTATGCACGTATATACATATATATATATATATATGTCTGTGCACGCGCGTCATGTATCCGTCCACTGCCGACCTTTATCCACCTACCCAGCTAGCGATCCATCCATCTCTATCTCTCTCGCTCTCTCTCTCTTCGCTCTCTCTCTCTTCGCTCTCCATAACAGTCTATTCATCTATCTCTGTCTATCTGTCCAGTAACTCGTCAGCGCGCAACAGACAAGCATCATCGAGACGCCTGATGGGGCGCACCGCTGCGTCTCGAACCCAGCCATCGGCCACGAGCTTGAGTGAACCTCGTTTGCCGCCTAAGTTCGGCTCATCGACCGGTCTTTTTTGTCTTCTCCTGCGTTCGCATTTTTCGTTCGCCACCTGAGCAGTCTCAACAGATCTGTCTCTCTCTCTCTGTCTCTCCTTCTCTCTCTGACTCTCGCTGAGTCGATTCTTGCAACATCACATATGTCATCGCAGACCGCCACTATCTAGTTCTGCTCGGCCATGGCGGCTACCACCAGACCGACTTGCGCCAGCTCTATGACCATTACAACTACTATCACCACTACTGCTACTGCTGTTACTACTACAAGTAGTAGTAGTAGTAGTAGAAGTACGACGTCTGCATCGACAAGACTCACTGAAGTCGTTCCTCACCTTGGTCCACTTCACAGTAAGTCGACGACGACCAACCTGCTCTCAAGCTGCTGCTGCGGTGGCGGCGGAGACTGCCTCCTCTGCTCCTGGCGCAGCTCAGCGAGCGACGGTACCAACCACCAGAATCTGTCTCCACGGTACCAAACACCCGGACCAACGACGAACACGAACCCAATTCTGTCCGGTGCACTACGCACTTCTCCCCGCACCCCCATACTCTCTCTCTCTCTCTCTTGCTCTCTAAGTCGCGCTCGCAATTCCCTCTCTCTCTCTCCCTCTCAATCTGGGGTTCGGAGTCTCTCTTCCCCCTCGCGTGTGTGGCTCGTGACCCGTCGCTTTCGTGTCAACTTCCTGCACATCATCCGTAGAGTCGTCAGGCGGACGAATGAACGGGCCAACAGGACTACCGACTCCGGTGCGATCCAGTGGAGGCCAGCTAAGCCAGCAGCTCCATTCACCTGTTCTACGCTGGCGCATTGCGTTTTCAATCGCGTGCCACCAACAGCGTGTTGGAAGCAATGTTGGCCCCGATTCCAAAATTCCTGCCGCACTGACCTACGTTTGTTGGGACTGCTGCAACGGCGCCGGCGGCCGGAAGACGCCGACGGGGGAGAAAAGGGGTACTTATATACCCCCACACATCCTTAAGAAGAAGTAGGTCAATCCCCAACGGCACCCCGCAACCTCCACCAGGCGGCTTCTCTCTTTTCTTGAACTTTTCTGCTTCCGCTATTCATACAGACGTCTGCTGCTTGACCCTTCTGGACTTCTCTCTCTCTCGCTGTCTTGGGTAACTTTTTCTATCTAAGCTTATATGCCGTCTCTCTCCCTTGCGACAAGTCCGGGCGACACGTCGATCACTCCATCCCTATCGCAATTTAAAAGTATTTAAAATAATTATATAACTATAATCAAATTAAATTAAAATTTTTAAACCAGCTGGGTTTGCTCGCACGTCCGAATAGGGCAACAATCGAACGCCGCACCAACATTATAGAAGCTCGAATCGAAAGAGAGAGAGAGATATTGGTCATGAGAGAGATATAGAGAGAAAGAGAGCATGTTAAAGTAAGAAGTGAACCAAAAAGCTTGTCAAAACACAGCGTCGTCACAGCGTTTGACCAGTGAGCGAACCAGTGGTGGTAGTTGGGTCAGAGAGATCTAATGCGTTCTACTGCGCCCTGCGTCTATGGTGGCGCCGACATGAAGTGCATGGCACGGATGCTAACGCAGAAAACAGACAACAAGAGAAACGAGGTCGTAGATCAAACCGAAGTGTATGTACTTTGAGTGTCGTGCACTGCACTGCACAACAACGCAACAGGGCTAGCCGAGTGATGTAATGCTAATCGTCAGCGTTGCATACGTCGCAGTGGTCGTCGTTTGTTGTCGAATTCTGTCTCGTGCCCCCCTGAGCCTGGCTCATTATCTCTCCGTCTCTTTTTCTTTATGTCCTTCGCGATTTGGCACTACCCTTACCATTCGCTCTCTCTCTTTCTCTCTGACTCTTTCTTCGAGTGTCTTAACAAGCGGAAGAAAAGAAGAAAATGAAGGTCGAACAAAATCGCGCGCTGAGGTCGCCCTGGTCCTCATCGCGAAGCCCCGCTGAGCGGCCGGCGCCGCCGTCGTCATCCGAAGTCCGAAGTCGTGCGAGCTCGTTCACCACCCCGGACCCGAGAACCGCAGCCACAGTACACCAAAAAATGACCTGGACTCGTAGTTGCCGTCGTTGCAGCACTGCTAGCAGCGTTAGTAACAGTTGTTCTACAGGATGGTAGAGCAGTGGTAGCCTAGCATGGTTCATGTAGTAGCATACGTAGTTAAGATTAGTTAATAGTAGTAGTAGTAGTAGTAGTAATAGTAGTAGAAATGGTATTAGTGGTCGTAATACTAAATAGTTAGTTAGTTAGTTAGTTCGTGGTAGTTCGCTAAATGACGGACCGCCTTGGCTGTGGGCCGTTTCAAGACCGCAGACTCAACAGGCTTGCACTGACTCGCCGCCGTCTGCGGCTAACCGTCGTAATCGATCGGTAAAGCGAATCTGGTGCGAAACGACCGCGTGACAACAACAACAACAATAACCACAACAACAACAACCACAAGCACAACGACTACGACGACGATGCTCGAAGACGACACTAGCGTAGACTAAAATCGGATCAGTACAAAAGCACTTCAGTCCGCCACCGCCGCGCGCGCGCTGTTAATGGGATCTCAAGGGCACTTGAAACGGGGAGAGAGAGAGCGAGAGATAGATAGATCGAGATATATATATATATATATATATATACATATATATATATATATATATATATATATATATATATATCGATAAAAAGAGAGAGAGAGAGAGAGCGGGATCACAACGCCGTCCGACTGGCGCCGATCCAGACTGGCGGCTCAACTAGTTAAGGCCTTGTTATGACTTCAAGATCCCTCCGACCAAGGCGTCCACCAGACCACTGAATGACCACGGATGCATGATTGGACAGTATGTCTCCAGGTAGGGAAAGCCGCGCAGTTGGCTCACTGTGTGTTCTTCTTTGCGCACGCCAAATTTGCTACACGATAGCGAAGACCGACCGACCGTTATCGCAGCACTATATATCTATTTTAGTTGCTTGTATGCATATATACATATTTTTTTTCTTTATAGAGGTAATTGGTAAAATGGATTATATATATATATATATATATATATATTTGTATATACGATACATGTACATAAATATTTTTTTTATGTATTAACAAAAGTGCTTTTGCGTGATGGTATTTCTATATAAGATTGGCCGCTAAAGATACGGTCTTCTTCTGGCGAGGAATCCACAAGTTGCCCGAAAGATGAGCTCAAAGCTAGCGAGGACCGTTACATTGAATTATATATATATATATTTATATATATTTAATCGATTCGAGCGCGCGCAACGCCAAAGCGAACGTGCCCCGGTCAAGACTCAAATGACCGCAATCAGTTGACCAGAACGAAATTGTTAACCACCCCAACAATACTGCTGCAGCTTCTAGTACGTAATATAATGCCTGCTGCAGCTTCTAGTACGTAATATATATATATATATATATATATATATATATATATATATTAATATTGAGTTACTCTTAAAACTATATATATACCGGTCATGTTCGGTTGGACAAAATTGTTAACCCTTAGTTACAATTCTAAATAAAAGATTTATTTACTTTATACACAAAAGAGTAATATACACCAAGCAGCGCAGCTATGTCATAGCAATTGTAGTATGATCGGATGACCCAACAAATAATGATACGACGGTATAAAATAAACGCTTACTGAAGAAACTAATATACCTTCAGCAAGAGAGAGTGAGAGCAAAATCAAATCGAGGAATAAATATGTATCATCAAAGAACTGGCGCAAAATAAACGCGGCTACATTCAGAGGGTCTTCTATTCTCGTAAGTGTTTGTTCACGCAATATCCGTATGTGAGGTGAGAATCAGTGACTTTGTGGCATTGTACGTTGCAAAAACAAACAGGAAAAACAGAAAACAAGCAGACGCAAACAAGCAATTTGATAATACACACACACTATACAAAAGACTATTAGTTTTCTGTTAATCTGTATTAACATGCTTTTACCTGGGAGCTATATAAGAAAAAGCCGCCACGATGTCAGACGCGACGAGTGATGTCGATCGTGTTTACGGCGCCCTTACTTGTCTATCATACATGCACTATTTTCTGTTGGAAGCTAGACGACGATAAAACCGAATTCGTAGTATTTAAGTCTATGGCGACTGCCCTTCAACCTTGGTCTATTGTGATCACTAATCGATGATGCACAAACTGATAGCGAGCCCATCGAACACGTTTTAGCAATGTGCGCACCAATGTGGCCTCAGAAGCAATTAATCTAAATAAATGTAAATCTTTTTTTTACCATCTCGGTGACAGCTATGACAGCTATCCTTGGACCTGGGCCTATTGTACTCACATTCTATTACGCACTCAGAGCGGACGTCGAGCACGTCATGTTGATGTGCACCTTGATTTGGCCCGATGGGTTAAGCTGACGTAAGACAGATAAAATCTACACTTGATTGAGCGATTAAATCGACTGCTAGACTTCGAATTCAACCAAATTTCAATATTTGAATAGCAGTTTGGTGTTATTTCGTTCAGTGGTTGTAATAATAAAGCCCATCAAACCTATGTATGCATATTGGCTTACCATGAAATGGTGGCGTTAAAAAATCACAAATATTGGCCATATTTTGTTTGCACGAAATTAAAATTACTAATATAAATGACGTCCGCACGTGCGCACAATCGGTCAATTTAGGTAGGATAAATAGCATAGTATTAAAGTTCAAGGTAGTGTTTACCTTCTTGCATAATAAAAACGCCCTGAGCTAAGGGATTAGGGCGACAAGAAATGCTGATACTTCAGTACTTAAGGATTCGCTTGGTAAACGAAAAAGAAACAAGCAGACCGGCTTTCGGGGCGACGGGCCAACGAGAAACAATCATAAATGTTTGCTTATCAGAAACTTTGCAGAAGAGTTGCGCAGCCCTCCGGAACGCGACCACATCGCGTCTCGTCATGCGGCGTCTCAGACCCTAAACCCTTGGCTGTTCTTCGTCCCTCTCAGCATATCGAACCAGGTCAACTCGTGAGCAGACCAGACGGCCGGCGATATTGGTGGCCAGTCTTTGCACAGTCGCGTCTATACATTATATATATATATATATATATATATATATATATATATATATATATATATATATATATATATATATATATATATATATATATATATATATATATATATATATATATATATATATATATATATATATTGCTGTATTTGTGTGCGGCATACCAATGCTTGAATTCTTCTAGTTTGAAGGACCATAGCAGAAGCAGGATACAAAGCGGACGACGAGCCAATTTAATCTACAGAAAAATGGCTTGTTTTAGCCGACAGCTGTGACTAGTGCTATGATGGGCTGATGCTGTTACAGGCTGCTGCTACGGGCATCGTAACATCAGCCAATAGCAATAGCGAGACAGATCTTTATCAGAGTTTGGCTATCTGATACACGACCGTTCCAGTCTGCCCAGTCCATTCATCAACCTCCAAATGCACGCCGGTACAACGGCCGGTCTTTCAACATGCATTCTCATAATACGGTACTCTCGTGCAATTACCCATATGCACGCATATGTCACATTATATATATATATATATATATATATATATATATATATAGGCGAAGTTTATTAAAATATCCCTATGACCTTTATATCAGATTCTGTGACCTAGCGGACATGCGGAAAATAGTGTTACATGTTTTCTAGTAGGCACTTTGTTCTGTAGTGGGCAGAATATGAGTTTAATAATATAATCTTTCCCAATGCGTTCAAAAAACTTGAGCTCGATGTTAAGCTTTCCAAAGCACTTACTCACATCAGTCAATTCATTCACCCAAGCACACGCATTTTGTTGCTTGCATAACTGTTAATGCCCCTATGCATATGAGTTGATTACTGGCAACGAAACTTGATAACAACTCAGGTATAAGAAGCTTCTAATCGACCATGCACAATTGCAAAACCAACTCAAAGAAGTCGTCCATTCCAAAAAGTTATGTATACTTCACACTGACAATGACGTCCTTTAGAAAAAAACAGCCTCTTCGTTAACTTATCTTTATAAAAAAATTGTATTCTGACTTTTACCAGAGCAACCCGCGACCCAGCAAACAACTGCAACGAACAACTGCATAAGGTGTAGTTTGTTAAAATTAACCTATGAAGATTCCTATAATTAACTATACAATCTAAACGCGTTTCAGCAATTCCCCAAAAAGCTCAATTCTACCGAAAAGAAAAATCCGGCACAGATCACTGTGCAGTTGTGTGTGACTGTTCCGAAGAATTATAGATGTTTTTTATCGCGTATATGGTATATTTATTTATAAAACATTTATTTATTAAGTACCAATTTTTACAGCAATAGATATCGTAATTTATTGTAAAGTTGCTGCCGAGCTCTAGAGATGATTCCAATAAGGTATCTCCTAATTTGGACTCCGTAATTGTAGGCTTGGACGAAAGATCAACCTTTTATGCGCTGACAATTTAAGCCGAAAGCGGGAATGACTGCTGGCCACTTGCTGAAATGTTTGCAAATGGTTGCACAGCCTTTGTATAATAAATGAAATATACTCGTGCTTCTTAATTAATTTTGTGCTTTTAATACTATATTTAGCCTAACGCCTAACAGAATGATTGACACTGACTGCAGCTGTCTGGTACTGTTGGCCCTGTTTCTCGCTAACCACGAAAGCAGCAAGACGCAATGTGAACAGAACCCTGAAGAACTGCCTAAGTTATATTGCTTAGAAGTATCCTGCCAAGTTCGTTGACTACATTCAATTTTTAGATAAAAGAAAACTCACTCCCAGGGCAAAAACGACAGATGTTTAGCTTATGCTGAGCAAAAACACAGACCAATCATCCAACCATCTGGCCATTATCAGACGCTGTCAGATTAACTACTCTAAAATGAGTATCTCCGACAACTGTGCGCTTACTGCATGTTTCCACAAAACGTGTTTTGTAGAACGCAGTTTAGCTAATAATTATGTGTTTCTTTAGAAATGGTATACAAGATTATTCTATTGTGGTTCCTACTACGAAATATTTTAAATGGCATTGCAGTTTATATAGTAAATACAAGTGAGATTTCAAGAGATCAAATTGCTCAACAACGTGACGTGCATCGAGGGTGTATCAAGGACATGCCTGAAATATAGTAGTACCTTTTGAATCTTATTTAAGTTAAACGACGGTACGCTCGGGAATTGCGGATACCTGTTTTTCAGATAAACAACACGAACACCGACTTCTTCGTCTAATTAGATGTGTTTATTATTATGTGTAGAGCATACGTTTGTTAGAATAGAGTTGAGTACAACGCGACATGCAAAAAATATCGCCAAAATGTATCATTATACTCTACGATTATTTTTTACTATACTTTTCAAGCAATGTCTCCATCTTCTGAGGTATAAAAAAAAGACACCGCCACGGTTTGGCCCACCAACGTGAGGACAGAATGCGCACCTCATGGTTGCTGTATGTGGCGATTGCGTTGACGAAAACATTCAGCAAGATGCCAAACGTGTTACTATTGGCAGCTAGCCACCTAGACACCGCAAATGATCTGTTCTAACCATCATGTCCAATCGTCCTCGGCCTCAGAATATTTCAACTGTTATTTCTGCTAAATTTGAGTTTCTCGGCGTTTTTGTGGCGAAATGAAGCTGTTGTTGTTGTTGTTGTTGAAGGTATCAGCTCACCTGAAACAGAAGTCCCGCTTTTATTGCTTTTCCTTGCTTCTCAATATTTTTCTGCGTCATCTCCTTTGTCTCTAGAGATGGCGTCAGACTGTTCTTTCTTAATGCATGATGTCTTCACTTAAGCAGTGTGTGTGTGATAAGAAGCGTTTGCGTAGGTCATTACGATAGCCAGTCACTACCAGAACATTGTGGCTTCTTAGTTCTCTGTTTAGAAACTCCAGACGAGTCATCCGCCGGTCCTGTACTTCATGAGGCACACACAGATATATATATATATATATATATATATTTCAGTCACATTATATTATTGTATTAAATGTTATGCACTGGAAATGTATATATGTATGTTATGTTTCTCTGTAATACATACACACTGCCCTCCCAGTATGACATAAGAACTTATGCATTCGGCGTCCGTGCTACAGGCTTCAGCCCTATGAGGAACGTCAAGAAATATTATATACTGAATATATTTTAAATAAATATGTGGTATATTTATATATATATATATATATATATATATGACCACGCCCCTCAAGCTCGAGAATGCGCGGCAGTTTCTCGAGATCCTGAACGATTCTTGCTTGTCTGGCGTTCCGTGGGCCCTATCTCTAGCATTCCTGTCGGGAGGAATTGCGTCGCAATGGCCCTAAAGATCTAGTTGCTCTCTCCCTTAATTTTATCTTCGACAAATCCCTTCTGCGTGTATTTATAGGCTCCCCCGTCCTTGTTCACCTTGGCCGCATGCGACTCTTACACGCCATTCTTCTATATGTCTGGCTTGAGCCGCAATACAACATCCAGGCAACCCTCCTCGGACTACTTCCTAAAGCGTCGGACCCTTGGCTATTGGTCGTTGCCTCGTTGCGGGCTCGCGTGAAAGATGCGCAGTGCATCACCTTACGTTATAGTCGTCAAGCTCCCCGGAGGTGCACAAGACGCACGTGTCCGAGTCCGCCTTATGGATCCTAGCCATATAGGCTTGAAACTGGCCGTAATAGATCAGCACCTGCGTGGTAGACTAGTACATCACCAAGTCGTTAGAACAGTATTCGTCCTTCCTAGGGATAAGTGTGGCCTTTTCGGGCTGTAATCGGGTCTGTTCTATTCGAGCCTTCCTCAGGGTCATATTTGCCAAACCTGCCGCTAAGTAGAGGGCCGCCAGCCGCCGTTGCAAAGAGTTCTTATCTTCGTTGCGGAGGCTGCTCTCTCTCTCTGGGCAGTGATGCGGCTAGAGTGATGGAGGTCCATTGCGTCATGGACGTAACGACTTACGTGGCAACTTAGGACGTGGGAAAAGGACTAATCACCGCGTATTCAACGACCGCGTAGTCTTTTCCATATCGCGTTCAAAGGCCCCCCTCTTGAGAACGTGCAGTGTGGATCACCGTCTTCCTAAATCCGTACTGCGAGTTGGGCCGGGTTTGTTTCGTTTGATGATAGAATAGTGTTTTCTATTACTTTGCCCATGGAATCCAATAGGCAAACTGCTTGGTGACACCTCAGTCTTTTCCTTGGGTTCTAGGCTGTTGTCCTTCTAGGCTTGAGCTTTACACTTGGCCGTTTTGTGTAGTGGTTTTGCCCCACGATAGCGCTCTTGAAAGACTTCACCACTGGCTGTCTCTGCCTGAATAATGGCGTATTCCTGCCCTCTCTGCCGGCGTCAATCAATTTAAGTGCGGGCCCTCACGTAGCTTACATCAAATCTAAGTCTCCCGCGCCGCTTCTATTCCTAGGACCGAAGGAAGCGAAACTCATTTCCCCAGCGGGTGGGGTCGCTGTTTGACAGGCCGCCGTTAACGCCTCGGCATGGGAAGCGCCCGGGTTTTGCGGTTCCGGAAGAGCCTTTAGCCCTCCAGAGAAATATTTTTACATGTATATATATATATATATATATATATATAAAGGGTCATATAAAAAAAACGCGTCTACAAAGAAAACAATATATGTGTATCTATATATAGAGATAGAGAGTTATGTATATTGTTTTCTTTAAAGACGCCTTTTTTGATATGACCTTTTATATATATATATATATATATATGTATATATAAAGGGTCGTATCAAAAAAGGCGTCTACAAAGAAAACATTATATGTATATCTATATATAGAGATAGAGAGTTATGCATATTGGGGCGGGCGAACGTGTGTTTTAATGGCCAGCCCAGCAGTGTTGCTCAGTGTTGCGATCGGATTGGACGCGCGCAAATGCTTGCAAGTAAACTTCTACAGATGAAAAATATATATGTGTGGGCCCGGGTATTGTCCCTTATCGTATAGGTATACAAATATGCCTTGGAGTTAACTATTAGTTGAGATTAAATTAAAATTTGTTCGTAGGCTTATTTCTTGATATGTGTCTCGTTAAAAATTAGCCAATTTACAATATAGCAAACGGATCTTTAAAAGTCAACAAAATCTTTGGTTGCACATGGTACGTATGTATACCCTGGAGATAAATAAATCAATTTAGGGTACTAAATTGAAGTTGTTTAGCAATTATTGAAAGAAAGGTCTTTTTGTGTACTGATAATGAATTGATTGCGTTGCATTTCATGGTGAAAGTCAGCATATTTTGAGTCGCCGTGGCCGTTTCGTTTTGACTGCGCACCGGCAAAACACTGATTACCTTGGGAGTAGCACACAGCAGAACAGCTCAGTTGCTCCGCGACTTCTGGGTCAGCCGGCGCCTTCGCTTTTTCCGATGCTGAACAGAAAAGACTCATCAAGTCTGTTGCACCAGATGTTTCCGTAACATCCGAAGGACGTTTGTAGCTGTTCTATTGTCGGAGTGACGTGATACGTAGTCATATATATATATATATATATATATATATATATATATAGGCAAACAGATAATGAAAGCAGCTCGCTACACACTAAAGCCAGGGCACTAGATATGTATGATTTATTGTGCATTGGTTAAAACATGTAAATTGAAGCATACATCTTACCAATTTAAAATATTATTTAGGAGGAGCGTATATCTATATATATGTTTACCTATCTATTATTGAACATATAGGGTACGGCAAGAACCACTTGAGGGTTTTAGATAGACATAAAATACAAAGGTCAAACGGAGTATGAACGATTTTATACATACTCTATTTGGGTGAACTAAATATGACTGATGATTCAACCTAACGAATTTGCATAGTGCAGCTAAATGAGCTCCACACTATGAATAATATCCATGGTGAAATAATTTATAACGAGAACGTTTACAAACAACTTAACATCAGCGACGCCACTTTTGTATGGCGGCAAAATAAAAAAACTCTCAAATGACACTTGCATATATATATATATATATATATATATATATATATGCAAGTGTGATATGTATATATATAGCCCGCAACGAGGCAACGGCCAATGGTCAAGGATCCTACGCTTCAGAAAGTAGTCCGAGGAGGGTTGCCCAAATGTTGTAATGCGGCTCAAGTCAGACATAGAAAATAATGGCGTGTAAGAGTCGCAGGCGGCCAAGGTGAACAAGGACGGGGGAGTCTAGAAATACACCCAGGAGGGATTTGTCGAAGATAAAGGTAGGGGAGAGAGCAACTAGATCTTTAAGGCCATCGCGGCGCAATCCCTCCCGACAAGAATATTTATATATATATATATATATATATATATATATATATATATATATATGTTTTACCTTGTGATGCAGCGACCACAAGAAATTAAGAACTCTAGTTATCACATTGTAGGACTAATGTTGGATATTGGTTTACTCTAATGGCTAAAACAGCCAATGTTTGTCGGTCTACATGTATTAAAAATGGGGCGGATTTCCGCGCTAATCGTCTCTCATCATAGTGTACCCACAAACGCTGTCTCTGGCAGAAATGAAGTCCAGGATTTTTGGACTCAGAGACAGTCGTCACGGGTCTCTCGCCTCTGTGTGAACAGAAGCAATAGCCGCACGACACCTGTCGCCGATGTGCTGCGTAAAGGTCGCTCCCGTATAGTGCAGTAGCCTTGAATAGCAGAGTAAGCCTAGCCTTATACAAAACCTGAGTATCTGAATAAACAGATTACACCGCTCCCCTGCTAAAACATCGGACGGCTCAGCCCAGTGTTCGTAATAGATCCATCAGGGCCACTACTATACTTCTTGGGTGACCTGCGCAGGATCTGCACCACTTCTTCCACCGTAAATGACGAATTCATTAACTGCTGCTCCAGAGTGAGCGGTTGCTCAATAACTGAGTTAGGCGCGGGGTTGTTTGCATCAAGCAGAAGAACAGTAAAGTGCTGCCGCAACTGATCCGTTGCCATGCTGTGCATGCCTTTGCTCAGCAGGCAAACAATTTAAGCATGGGCTCCGTGCTCTGCTCTCTTAAGCATACGAAACTCCTCCTCCTCATTATACCGGCGCTTATTCTCCTTAGGCAGTTTCTTGCAGGTTGCAACTATCTGGGGGTCGAAGAGTAGAGCCCGTGCTCGGTGCAGAAGCCCCAAGGCTTCCCGTCGTTTTAGGTACCCGGCCTGTATAAATCAGAACCGCGCCCGTCTTTGTATGTTTTTCTTCCGCCTTACAGCCGCCTTAACAGTGGCCTCTAAAACGGGGCTTACGAACTCACTAAACCCGGATTCTTCCCTACCACCCCAGGCTTGGTAATAAATCTAGCATTTCTACCAAGCCGTGGGACGAGGCGTCTCTACCATTTCTCCTTGATTCAGTTAAGTCTTCGTCTACCTTTCAGCATATTTACATGCATCCAATTAAGGGGTTTATGCCAAGATATACACCGCTCTGAAGGGGTGCGTTAGGAGCCCGTGCACCTTGCTTCCCAAAAAGACTCACAGTGTAGCACAGTGTGTTCCACGCCGTACGCTTCCCTAGCTCCGCATAGCATACAAGTGTCAATAGTGGCCTTCCTAATCGTAACCATGTGACCCTGGAATTGATGGTGATCGGTCAGAACCTGAGCTGTATAGTAAATCAACTTCCTATGTCGATAATCATACCAAGTCTTGAGGTCGGATATCGGACTTTTGGTTCAGCTCCTTCTGGTCACCCCGGGTGTAACCTGGATCCATTCTTTCTGCCAGACCGCGATTTGGCACTCCTGGCTCTGGCGAGGTCTACTTCGAGGGCTTGGTCGCTAACCTCGAGGGCTTTGGTCGAGACCGTCCGGCACTTCCGGCTAACCCTGACTAGTAGTGTTCGTTAGGATGGACTTAGTTCTCTTGTATTTGTTGCCGTCCGTAGTATCACGTTTGCCCAGACGGGCACCGCCTAAAGAGCCAATGATTCGGCAATCGAAGCTAGTACCCCCTGATACACTTCCAACCTTAACCATAATCCTTGCCAGGTTTAAAACGGCCCGCTGGGCTTCTGTCGCGATACGTTTTACATGTACCACTCCGGTTAACCCCGTGTAAAGGGTCACCCCAAGGAACATTGCTTCTTTTGTATTTCTATTGCGAGGCCCGCCATCATAAGGTAAGGACTTCCTTTGTATTCTTCCGGCCCATTAGATACAGCGCCTCGATCTTTTGCAGTGCACACGTCAGATGATTGCGGTCCATCCACTTCATCACCATCGATAAAGCTTCGCCACGTATACACTAGGTACATAGTGCATGGTTATCACTACCTGGTATGTTCAAACGCA
Source organism: Dermanyssus gallinae (assembly GCA_003439945.1). Taxonomy (NCBI): domain Eukaryota; kingdom Metazoa; phylum Arthropoda; class Arachnida; order Mesostigmata; family Dermanyssidae; genus Dermanyssus; species Dermanyssus gallinae. Next base: position 249,637 of record QVRM01006074.1, read on the forward strand.
GCAACGCAGTTCACGAGGAGTATGAGTTGTGCACCTGCCGGTTTTGCCTGCAGAGGTGTGCCAAGTATCATGCAGTGGAATGCACAGCGCTGAACCAAAAGTCGTTGCACTACTTCTCTCGCCGGAAGCGTGAAGAAGATAGAGTATTATGAAGAAACATCTTTCAACTATATATTATATTTGATCTGAGTGAATTAAACGTAATTGAATAAAGCTTCTTTGGCTGTCTCCTGAAATGCCCCTTCGGTACGCGCCGTGACCATCAGGGCCAAGTCATCCGCTTAGGCCAACAGCTCGGTCTATTCTAGGTAGTTGTCGATGTCCAATACTCCGTCGTAGGCCAAGCTCCAGAGAATCGCTCCCCGAATCAAACTCTGTGGGACTTCGGCAGTAATTCTGCCTGTATTCTTGCCCGTCTGCAACCAGACTCGTTCATCGAGATAGGATAAAACCATCGGCGGAGGTACGTAGGTATTGCCTTTCCCTTCTGTACAACTACTCTTTAGTTCATCGTGTTGAAAGCATTTTTAACATCCAAGAACTGTCCAGCGCATCTATCAACTTCCGCATCGTAAAGTTCTGCGTAATGCTGGCCAACCCTGTTGCTAAGTATTTTTTGTAGATTACCCAAATGTTTAAATTAGGGTGTAAAAGAGCCCATCCTTCTGAAGTTACTGTATTGCTCGCCAACAAAAAAGCCACCAAATAATTAAGACGTTTTACCCTCGTTTCTGATTTCCTGCTACGCGAATGTGCGCTTAGTGTTTCATACCCAAAACACCACAATAACAAATCATTGTTTTAAAATACGAGCTAATCAATTGAAAAGCCGCTTTTTAGCTGATGTCAAAACCATCCCGCGAAATACATCAACAACGTGCTTGCATAACGTTGTCAAGGTAGATCGCATGAAAATGGTCAGCTGCCAGTTCTTATTGCACAAGCTACAACGAGATAAAAATTCACACATTAAAAAATATATTTTTTGTAAATAAAAATGTATTTTGTCGTCCTTTATTTAGCTGGCGTTTCACCCAAGACATGGTTTTATCAACAGTTCATTTGTCCGATACTCCACAAATATTTGTGTATGCGATTATTAAAGAGCTAAATCAAAAGTTTTAAGCCTTAGGGTGTAGAATACTTAGCCGTGGATGCTGTTATCGCTGTGGTTACCAAACATATATATATATATACATCTGCATTGTCAAATATATTAACACTGAGCGTTGAGAGGTAGCAAAGCCGATCGTCAGAAGCCAAACGGGCTGATAACAAAGTACAGAAAATTTAGGTAATTGGCATATAATGGGTTCGTGATTGTACCTAATTCACGAGGATCGGAGATTTTCCTACAGACTCACAATGGAAAATGTCACTGGGGAAGATAACGTAAATGAATAAACACTCTGTAAAAGCGTTGTTAACACCAATTTGTTGGGACTCAGATTGCCTTTTATTGTGCCAAATGGAGGCAAGCCGACGCATCTCGGCATCACTGCAGACGTTAGCCGATAAAAAGTTCTTACAATTTATAACTATCAGAAAAACAATTTTGCATTAAACCAAGGGGAAACTTCAGTTGCAGGAAAATACGTTAAGTGGCATGCCGCGAATTAGTTGCTCTTGAAAAATCTGTCTCTAGAAATGACTTGCTGATTGCAAAGTCCGTCTATACACGGACGATAAAGTAGAACAGCAAAGCACTTAAAGACAAAGTTCTTATGTGTGCGCTAACCATGTGTGCGAGAAAAGGCGATAGAACATCGGCTGACCCCGAAGAGTTCTGCTGCCTAGATTAGTTTTAAAGACGTGCCGTAGCGGTTAATTGCTTTTTAACTTTCGCTTGGGCGAGCGAGGCACATCATTAGAATTATCGAGGCAAATTCGTTTAGTTTTTCATCTAACCAAGAGACATGACTAGTCACTGACGGTAGTAATGGTAGTAGTAGATAGAATCGATAGTATTTTAAACGACTCTGTTTTTTTGCATATGGCTGAACTTCTGCTGCGCTAAAGTAGGAAGAACGCATCTACACGGAGCATTGGTACTGTTTCATAGTCGTTCGCTAATAGATGGGCACCTGACAATTGCACAAGAAAATCAGTTCTAAAACTTATTAGACGCACTATATGTAACTCATGTATTCATATCACCTGAGCTTTCCTATATATATATATATATATATATATATATATATATATATATATATAGCTTTAAACGCGATTAGCGGTTATAAGGCTGTAATAACCGGCATTTCCTCAAAAGGTTGTCAAAGCTGCTTGTGTCTCATGTATACACTCCTACCGTAAAATATGCGACTTCTGACCGATCCAGCTAGTTGAAGTTATAGATAGACATCACTTATATAATCTTATGATCTTGAAGTAAACAATTGATTTTATTAGGTTAAATGAGGAAACTGTTGGCGACTCGATGTGGCGGAGATGACACGCTGCCATGACTCCGTAGGTCGAGCCTGCCTTAACGCATAATGGATAGATTCCTAGGACCTGTTCCTTCAATGATGAACAGTAATTCTTAATAAATAAATAAACAAAAATGCCTTTGTCACAGCGAACATCCGTCTATTACTGTATCAACGTCTTGGCGGGTATTGAGGCGACCCCACGCCACTGGCGGCGATGTTGTCTGCCTATATGTCCGACTGACGATGACGAAGTTGTACTCTGTACTGCCGTGTCGCGGGCTTGGGTACGTGTCCTCATAATTGTCCACTTGCTTGCACAGTTATCCACTTGAAAGGCCACATACAAAGTGGCGTAGACGCCCGAATGTGATTGTGTCTCTTGCCCCGCACTGCGACATCCTCTTCCCACAGCAAAGCGCCAGCAAGAAGAAAAGTGGTACCACTTTCCTGCTTTTTTTTTATCAACGGCTCACCTCACCCCTCTCTCCACCAAATGCGAGCGGTTAATGTGGTCTGAGGGGAGTTGAGAAAGCTGTTGTGGATACTACGGCTGTTTTCGCCTATTCGTCCGGATTCAGCGGCTCATTTATATCGTCCGCAGACCGTCACTGCTCAATCTTTGTTGAAGTTGACGTAGTCTTTAGCGGCGGTGGCAAAACTGACGGTTGCCACCACAAGAACAACAACACTACAGCTCCAACGCCACTGTTGTTGCTTTCGTTGTTGGCTTACTTGTTTTCGAAGTGCATAATTCGTAACAGTAGTGCTTCTTTTTGCTACTTCGTTCACCGGACTTTGCCAGTGAAGTAATTTGGCTGGTGGCGGGCTGTTGCTGCTACCACTACTACTACTGCTGTTACAACAACAACGACTAAAGGAATCAACACCAACAAGCAGCATTTTCGCAAACTACTACAGAAAGTTTTACCAACTAGCAGGATAGTTGTGGGCCAGTGTAGGTCGGCTGACACAGTTTGTTGGAGCAGGAACGTGAACAAATTGTAGACTAGGTACCCTGTGCATGTGACCACCCGCCTGAGCCTATAGATCGGCCGGCCGAATAGATCTTAGACGGATTGACCAAGCGTTTGCTCGTCGATCAAGCAATTTGCCAGTTGACACTACGGCAGTTCGTTCATTGGTTGTTTACTCGATTGGACACTTCGGAATCTTCTACCCGTCTGTTGCGTCGTGCGTTTTTCATCTTCTTGAAGTCTATACGACTGACCAGGCCAGCTTTGTGGACGTCGCAATGCGTACGGCAGCATCATCGACCCTTCTGCTGGCGATGCTCATTGGCATCGGATGTTAGTGGTTCCATCTCTCTAGAATATATATATATATATATATACGTTTATTTCAACAGAAATTGGTAGAAATTGGTATATCTCTCTAGAATATCATATATGCCTTTACCTATAGTTTATCATAACCTTAACCCATCGCCGTAAATCGCAATAAAAATTGGAATTTGAAGGACTAACTGGAAAATGCGGTTGCACAAATTGAGAAATGAGGAGCTCTTTGCGCGGATTAATAATGTAGGACTCCAACACACTAAAAACAAGTAATGTCCCCGTCTCCCGGTCTGACTGGAAGCTGCTTGCGGAAAGCATCAAAGAGTCAGGGGGGGGTGGGCAGTCTACAACTCCTGGCGGGTTTGTTCCCCGCCCCCGGGAGCCATGGAAAGGCGCGCGCGAATTAGTGGATATTCCATAAAAGTCCCAGTAGGTGTGTGCGTTATTCCGCCTATACTGGACACTTCATCACGGTGTGTTCCGGGGTGTCCTTAAACCCCCTCACTGCAGTGGGCGCACGTGGGACTGGGGGCCTTCCCAATCCTAAACAGGTAGGACTGGAAGTCCCCATAGATGCACGAAGACCTGGATGGTGCGGAATGTGAGTTCTCCCCCGGTCGATTAAGCCAGTCTCTGTTGTTTGTGATCAGGGTGCGGAGGCTGGCGGTTGGAGCACTTGTAGGCTGTTTCACTTCTCCTACCAAAAGTCAATTGTGCGCTGACGTTCCTCGACTTTTTTAAGATCGAGGCTATCCCATAAGGCGGCGCTCGGCTGCCTTCAGATGCGGTGCGTGATCCGAGCCTGGACGATTAGGACGAGGTCGTCAGCGTAAGCAAGAAGGTTAACCCAGGGAGGAAGGTGCCTCAGCCGCAGCACGTCGTAGCTAATAATTCAGAGCAGAGCGCCCTATATAGAGCCCTGTGGCACTCCCGTGGGATTGGATCGTCCTGTCATGTAGGTAGTTGAATATAAACTTTTGTAGGTACAAAGGAACCTTTTTTCTTTGAATAGTCTCAAAAATTACTCTCTACGGCAAGCTATTAAAAGTGTTTTTGACATCCAATAATCGCGAGGAACAGAGATCCTGCCTTCTAGGCGAGAGTCGCGGAGAAGTTCAGCTTGTGCCTGCATCCGCTTTATGGCGCCGATGGTTCTGCGGCCCTTACTAAATCCGTACTAGACGTCAGACAGCAGGTCGCTCCCCTCCGCGAAGTCCCGGAGGCTTGTCTCTACGATAGACTCGAAGTCCTTAGCCAGGGAGCCGAGTAGGCAGATAGAGCCATAGAAACCGGGGCCCTTGGGTATGAATATGAGGTCTGCGGCCTACCTACGGCAGGGAGTGAGCCCGTCCGGTACATCTCAGTCGCCGCGGCGGCTACCGCTTCCCGTATTTTAACAGTAATAGCTTAACAGCAGGCCTTTCCCGTTTTGAGACTTGCCGTCACGTCGCATACTTGTTGCGCACACGTAGGCAAAATATAGGTACTAAAAGTATTGCCTGCTGCTGAGAGATGCTGAACAGTGCACACTATTTTGTCTACACTAAAGTATTAACGCCTACATATAAGCGACAGTATTGCTGCTTTTGTCAATATTCAGCCAACGTTCGAATAATGGTGGCCTACGAACAGAACACGTAAATATATTTTATTGTGCCAAGTAGTTAAACAACTGCATTCATTCGAATTGCGTCTAGTCAGTCACTACTGCACCCATTTAAATAATAAGTGTGTGGTAACGTTGTAGATAAAATGAAAATACTCAAATGTAAATATACGCTACGACCACAAAGTCCGTCTGGAGCTGGCAAGTTCGAAAGAATCAAATAATCGCCGTGTAAAAATGCACCTTAACATCAATTTATATATATAACATCATAATATATGCTTGCAGTGGCTTGTGATCCCGATGGGTTCCGGCGGGACTCGCGCACATGCGACCGAAAGTTTCACCAAGATCTCGACAACACGGGCTTCAACATTCAGACAAACTTCAACTGCTGGTAAGTGTTTATATCAACTGACGAATTTATTTAAGTATTATGTTTTTATTCGTGTTCCTCAAGAATGGCCTCTCGCAGTTTACCGACGACTCATATATCCTTGATTGGTCACATAGCGGTAAAACTGCTTCATCTTCAATATTAAGAATGACTTGCAATCTGATTTACCCAATATACCTCATATTTGATTATAAATAGACTATTTAAGACAAACCTATATTGCGGTACTTCCCGAGAGTCATCGTTACTCCCGGACGAGGCGAAGTAGCTGTTCCGTAAGGTCACTGCTAGTCTGAAGAATATGCATCTCGTTGTGAAGAGCTCATCGGAGAAGCTAAGATTCGTAATCAGATATATGGTAAGGGAAGAGAAGATGAAGGACGCCGACAAATGGCAACAAACCGATTTGCTTCCTAACGAGTCAAGAGATTTTGCCTGTCAGTGCACGCCGGATATGCTAAGTACGCACGGCAAGATAAAAGTCATAGATAATCTTATCAAGAACTGCAAAATAGCAGATGATCTAAAAGATCTTCTGATAAAGGAGTGGCCCAGCGATGTGTTCAACAACGTGTCTCACCTCAAAACAAGCATATTTTAGGATAGTCCTCTTCGACTCCTCATAGCGCGAAATGAGGACCCGGCTGACTCTGTTGTCTGGAAAAATGTGGCCTTGCAGTTTCAAGAAATAGCAGGGGAAGCTGGGAAGCAAGTTAGTACAGTGCTGTCGAGCTTTATTAAGGAGACGCAGAACGACGGACGAACTATTGCACGACCCTGGTGGCGATTCGGTTGCCAAAGGACTCGGGGCAATGGGAAGACCTCGAGCTTATAAAGAAGGTAATTAAACAAGCCAACGAGCTTTTGGGGAACACAGAGAAGCTGCGCGTAGCAGGAGCAATCCCGTGTTACATGACTAGTCAAGGCGAGATAAGGGGCGTTAAAAAGCTTCTTGAATGTGTGGCTCAGAAACACAACGTCTACGTAGCAGTGACATCTAGGAGAAACAGAAAAGGGGAATCTGCCAAACGATAAAGACGTGCCAGAAAGGCACCGAGTGGCACGTCCATGCTTGTCCATAAGTGATTGTATAACAGCATTGATTCCGCACAATACAACGTGAAGAAATAACAGAGGGTGCATTGGCACATTTCCTGGATGCACTAAAGGAGACGCCAATGTATCGACTGACCACGTTGCACTTTAAAAAAATTGTAGTAAGGAATCTGCTCAAATGTACAAAACGAGAAGATGTCGATCAACCAATTAGACATGCCGCCAGCGTTGCTGGCCTCTTGATTGTAAAAGAACCACAGAAAGGAGCAAACGGCCGGTGGTCGGCTTTGGCTCGAATGAACTCATCCGACTTTCGCAAAGCTGATGAGGGTTGGACGAATCCAGATTGGCTGGTCGTCTTGTCCAATCTCAGAGTGGGTCAGCGTGCCGACATGCCAGAGAGTTGGGCACCAGACTCGATCTTGTACATTCGAAGAAGTCACGGTCAAACGCAGTCATAAGTGCGGCACCCTAGGTCACGTCGCAAAAGATTGCGAGGGGTCCCTCTCATGTTATAACGGCGGGGTGCCTGGGCATGCAGCCAACTCTGCAGCCTGTCCGGGATACGGGATGAAGATCACCGAGGCTAAGCGCCACTTGGACCATGCAGGCCCTCGACGGAGAATGCAAAACTGTCCTTCAACAAAAGCCGAGGAAATCCATTCTCTTCCACAAGCGGAGTCGCCACCTATCATTGAGCTTACGGAAGACGTGGCGCTAAGCGGGCAAAGCCCTCCTACGGATACGCCTACTGTCGACGCAGACGGCTTTAGGTCGGTTATCTCACGAAAAACCGCAAAAGAGGACAGCAATCCCCGACTGATGATCAACAGTTAGCCAAGTCTCTGAACGAACTCAAATGATGCGACTTAAGGTTATTCAACTTAACTGTAACAAGAGCAGCGGAGCTCATCTAATGCTAGACGAAATAGTGTCTAGGAGAAGCACTGCACTCTTTCTGCTTAGCGAGCCTAATGTCAAAATGGCAAAAAAAAACCAGACGATTTGGGTTGTGGATACTCAGACCTGCATTGTGCATAATCTGCCATCATGTCTCCGAGTTACGGGTTGTGGAAGAGGGTCAACCTTCACATGGATAGACGTGGAGGCGTCTGTCGTTTCTACTCATGTTACAGCAGTCTCAACGGCACGCTGGACGACCTGGAGGGCCTGCTCGATGACATGACAATGTCAGCAAAGAATTGCCCTCTACTACTAGTAATCTTACTCGAGATTGTTGTCGAGGCTGCGTTAAAGCAGCCTCGACAACATGGTGGGGGGGGGGGGGGGGCAACCAGCACTAGCAAAGGAGGCAGAGTTGTTCTTGAGTGGTTAGCGATGCATGACCTCGTTGTTCTTAATAAAGGAAACGACCCTACCTTCCACCGCGAGGGAAGTGAGTCGCACATCGATGTGACGATCTAAAAGAGAAGCCACGTTTTTAAGATTTCAAATTGGACCATACTACTTGACGAAGAGTACCTTAACAATTACTACTATATACAATTTGACGTCGAAGGAACCACTCCATTAGCAGCTTTTTCTGCCCTGGTTAGGCCACCCCGGCTAAAGCCACCTGACAACAGGGAGCTACAAAGAAGGCTGGCAAGGATACTAAAAGTAAAGGGTGAACCTGAAACCGCTCAAGATCTTCAGAACGTTCTGTAGGAAGCGTGCAAGACGCCAAGCAAGAGGGGAACGCATCCAAAGCGGTAGAATGGAGAGATTGCGGAAGCCCACAGACGCTGTATCTACGCCAAGCGAAGATTCACCAAGGCAAGGCGCAGTAGCGTGGATGAGACAAGCATTGCGCAATTGCAAAACGAATTTAGAAGTCTCAGGGCCACTCTACGCAAAACTATGGGCGAAAGCAAGGAACAATGCCATAAGGAATTCTTGCCGGGAATAGAAAACGACCCGTGGGGACCCGCACAAGCTGATCCGTGGCAAGACAGAAACTAGAAAGAGCGCTAACTTTTCCCCGGACGAACGCCGACGGGTAATAGAAACGCTTTTCCCTTGACATCCATCTCTCAACAGGACGCCTTTCGAAGCGGATGTAGACGAGAGACCAGCCCAAGAGGTGACTCTAGAGGAGGTCCGTGCAGCGGGAGAAAGACTGAAGGCCGGAAAAGCACCAGGGCCTGATGGTATACCGGCTTTTGCTGTAAAAGCTATCTTTAAAGAGTTTCCTGAAGTAGTTTCCCACGTTGCCACACTAATACTCAGATCCGGACGTTTGCCTCTGATATGGAAGAAGGCCGACCTTGTGCTTATTCCCAAAATGAACGGCATCTACCGACCAATCTGCCTGGCCAGTACACTGGCCAAGGGTATTGAGGCGATTATAGAAAAGCGTTTGCGATTATTCGCAGAAGAACGCGGCATTCTTTTACTGAATCAGTTCGGTCTTCGCAAAGGCGGAAGATCTACGACAACCCCGGCAAGGTCCAGAGATATTCTCATTGTCGTACTGCTGGATGTTAAAAATGCTTTTACCAGCTTACCCTGGAGGGTGATACTAGAGACGCTCAAGAAAAAGAGAGTTCCGAACTACCTTTGTCGAATTGACTCGGACTACCTTAACGAACGGCTGAAAGACAATGAGGAATCAGAATTTGAAATGATAGCTGGAGTTACCCAGGGTTCCATATTGGGTCCCCTTTTATGGAACTTGGCGTACGATGATGTCCTACGCTTAAGTAACCTACCAGAAGGGACAGAGCTACTTGCGTATGCGGACGACCTTGCAGCTGTAGTACAGGGCGGGACCCCCCAGCAACTGGAACTTAGAGCCAATGACGCCCTGGCAGAGATTTCCGTCTGGATGAGGGGAGCGGGTTTGACGCTGGTCCCTACCAAAAGCGATGAAGTCATCCTGCTTAGCCCAAGACGGTGTCCTCTCCCAAAGCTAATCTTGAACGGCCCGGATATTCGGGTGGTTCAATCAGCCCGCTATCTAGGAATGCACCTGGACAGAGGCCTGCGAGGAACATCTTATCTCCGCTTGGCTGCAGAGAAAGCCACTAAAGTTTCACACGACATCACCCGGCTCATGCCGAATACATTTGGACCGCGAGAATCAAAGGGACGCCTTTTTATGTCGGTTGTTGAGTCAATGATGTTATTTGCGGCCCGATGTGGCCACTAACCGCACGTACTCTGGCCCGCAACAGGCGCTGATGCGCAAGACCCAACGCATCGCGGCTTCACGGATTACGATGGCCTACAAGACGGTCAGCACGGGGACTGTCCTTGTACTGGCTGGTACGATCCCTTGGGACCTGACGGCCGACGAACGTCGTCGCTTGTGGGCGGAACCGACAAGCAATAAGGAAGAAGGAAAGGAAAAAACAGGGCATGGCAACTTCGAGAGTTACCTGTTTCAAATAGAAAAAGCAGATACTCCACTCTGCAAGCACTGTGAAGGAACAACGGAGGACACGCCGGAACACACAACATTGCTGTGTCAGGCGTGGGCTCCATTACGCAGGGACTTAATCAAAGCAAGTGACGGCAGTCTTAAGAAGCTGACACACCTTCTTATGAACTCACGTGATGACTGGAATCTTATAGCTCGTTCAATAGAACGTATTGTGCACGCCAAAGAAGAGAAGAACCGTTTTTACTTGACAAGGCCCCGTGAGGCACTCCAGGGCAGCTAAGATAAGGACGCTACTATTCACCCCCCCCCCTTAATTGTTTGGAGTATTGCTTGCGCAGTTCCCAGTTGAGTGTGGGGATGGGGACATGACTGCCCTACACTACCGGCCCTCGTTTGCCCCTGAGCTTTCCTGCAATGTGTGTGCGAACCGCATTTTCCAGTTAGTCCCTTATAAAAAAAAGCTGTTTCGTCTGGCCATGTAGTCGTATAGATGTCCAAAGCCATTGCACTTTAAGTAAGAAAGTCGAGAGTTATGTTAGAAGTGATGAAAATCTTCAACGACCCACGATAACAAACGCCGGTACTTCTCGGTGCACCGATCCTAAAGCAATAAGGAGGGGAACTCTTTCTTACGCCCTTACAATCAGCCAGCAACAGAATGCCGTCCACTATCATTAACTACGCGCGGAGATTGTGTAATAGGGTGCACTTCTATTGGCAATTTTGATAAGATACAGATAACCATAAAGCGAATCGATTTAGTGTACAAACTATTGCCGTATTTAGGAAGGTATTAAGTACCTATTAAATTCAACGCCCGTGACCATTTAGCAAAGCTGTAGACCTAGTCGATAAGCAGCCATGGCAAAAATTGCTTACCAAGTCAACAAGACCCTCACGTGAACGAAATGTATCTACGAAATACAGGATTATATAAAGGACACGTCTCTCTGGCTACTGTGCCAGCGTGCTGTGCGTGGGAATCCAACGTTGATGATATAAGCGTTGTCTAATAGCATACACCTCTCCTTGCTGACCTCGTCGGTTACGTCTGACAGGAGTACCAAAAAGCCGTAGTGGTAATGTATGCAGATGATATCGTGGTCGCTCATCGCGATTTAGGTGGCAGCAAGCGCATTACCTCTATGATAGAGGCGTTCCTTGTCTCGAAGGGACTTAAGATAAACACCAGGAAGACCAAAGCCATGAAATTTAGGCGTGGAGGTCGATTGGCTGTCAGAGACGTTATACGTTGCTGCGGCCAACCATTGGAGTTTGTTAACTCTTTCCAGTATCTTGACCTTCGGGTTCATTATACGGGAACGACGTTCACAGCGCATGTAAACGAAACAGTACGGAAGGCACTTGTCTCTCTTTACGGGGAAGTAGGCAATGTCCGAAGACTGTCCGTTCTCTCAGCAGTGAGACTCTTCATGCTTAAGATTGTTCCGGGGCTGATGTACGGTCTTGACAGGGTGTGGAACCACCTCACGCTGGCGAATTTTAACCAGCTTGAAAGGTGTTTTTCAATATATATGAAGCGAGTGCTCTGCTTGCCTATCCGAGCGAGGAGCCGCTTTGTGTATCTCATGTCAGGCTGCCTACCGGCTGGTGAAACAATCCGACTAAGGCTGAAGATGCCGCGTACAGTACCTTACGAATGTTTTATTTCGAAGTGGGAAGCTAAAGTCGAACAGGCCAGACGGGAAGTCGGTGGTTTGGACGTTTTCAATGCCTTGCACCTTTGGTCTGGTCCTGCATGTGACAATCGCCACGTACACACCAGGTACATAGTGCATGGTTATCACTACCTGGTATGTTCAAACGCAACCTTTCACGAGGTGTACGAGTTGTGCACCTGCCGGTTCTGTCTGCAAAATGTGCCAAGTACCATGCAGTGGAATGCACAGCGCTGGACCGAAAATCGTTGCACTACTTCTCTCGTCGGAAGCGTGAAGAAGATAGAGCTTCATGAAGAAACATTTTTGAAATGTATATTATACTCAATTTGAGCGAAATAAACATAATTGTAATTGTATATATACCCAATACCATTCAGCACATGGAGAGAGATACACTATGTATGATACCTTTCCTTTTCTTGCACGCCTTTCAGTCCATTTCATCAGATGGTCGAGTGTATGAAGCTAGCGGCCCGCTACAGCGATTGTGGCAAAGAGCGACTTCACATTGGCGAGATCAAGCGGCTCAGAAAGTCGCAGGGTCTCACGAAGCACGACTGCATCGAAGGCAAAGAACAATGTAAACTGCGTCTCTACGAAATCTAGACCAAGATCCATTGGTACAACAACATCAAGCCACCCAAGGAGCGAAAGTGATAAAAATAGACAGAAATGGAAGTGGCAAAGTATTGTTAGAAACAGATTATTAACCTCAAAACCATAATTTTCTAACAGAACTGCTATTTTAAATTCAATGAGACCGTGCATTGTAACAACACACGTTGTAATTGCCAAATACACACATCACATATACACCGACTCGCACTATAAATAAAATGACAATAACTTGTACCAAACATTTTAGCATGGCCCTACTGGCATCTAACGCTAGTCGATATAAGTAGACCCCTCATCAAGAGTTATTTGCAAACGTATCATATATGAAGCACATAACAACAACAGCAGCATGCGCGTCGTTGTAGTTCATTTGTGCCCCACGTATTAAACGTCCACGACCGTTAAGCACTAAGTCGCTAAATATGATACTATTTCTGGTCCTTCCAGTAATACGTTAAGATGAATAATGCATTGCATGAATACTTTCATTTTGCAGAGGCTACTAATAATATTCGCTACGTCTCGATCTGGGCAAGGTTTGCTTACAGCATTGTTAACTGATAACTAACAAACTAATCACTCCGCGACGGCTTTTTGCAAACTCACCAGTATATGAAATATTGATTGATTGATTTATTCGCTTGATAAGTGTGTGTACACACATCACCCTTTTTATATCAGAGGCGCATAACGCTGATATATTTTGAAATATAAACATTTAGATTTTCACGTTATCTCATGTACTATGTCTTATCGTCGTACTGCCCTGCCAACCGCCTACTATAGGTAATACCGCGCTAACGGTGTGCGACAGAACCTAAATATATATACATGCATAAATAGTAAAATACATATTTAGGTTAGCTAACTGCTAAAACATACCCGTCGTTGTTCCCGGGAACTTCAGGTTGTTGCCCGTCGGCAACTTGCCTTCGTCAGTGAGTACCGTTTGGTATTGCTCTGAAAGGCTGTCGTAAGTCCATTGAGCACTAAAACGATCTTCTACGATCTTAAGCGCGTCCCAGCCCACCAGAGCCTGACTCAGGCACTGACACATTATAATTCGTTGCTTGAGGTGACAGATGGAAGCCTGCCATAATATTTCACTACAGTTCGCTTACTTTATGCTCTACTTGTAACGCGTAATGGAATATTAATTTTAAAATTAGACGGTCTTTTAAAGTGACGCCTTGAAGAAGAGTGGCCAGCAGCAAAATTCGAAGACCACTCGGGACACGACGAATAAAAAACTCTGTGCAGAGCTTTCGGAGCAATATCGCCGACTACGATCTTAAAATCGTCCTATTGTGGCTGCCGGCGAAGCTTCAAGCTTACTGAAACTGAATACTAATTTCGTACTAGACACCACATCTACAAACACTACTAGTCTTAAAACCATCACATATGACCTTCAACTTAGATAAGCGCGATCGGCACGTCCTTCGGGGTATATATATATATATATACAGTCTCTCAATTCAGTGTAAATAAACTAAAATCATAGCAAATGAGCATAAACTGAAAATATGCTTTATTGTTGAGTATACTGAAGTAATATATAATTTATTAAATATACGTATAAACATAAATGTAATAAAGTCGCTAAATTATAGAGCGCATAATGCACTTACATCTAACTTCACCCTAAAAAATGCCACGCAATTATGAGAACTTATTTGATCATCCATCTTCTTCGTGTGGCTTCTAGACGCGGATCATTTAATCTGCTACCAACTTTAAAGACAACGTAGGAATAATTCGATGCCAGAACGTTCAAAATATTTTAAGTCAAGCCTAAAGTTTGTAAATCGCTTGTTTAAGTGTGAAATATTATTAAATTAAAGAATAGCACACGTTTACACATGCCAAATGCTTGCCCGTGCTATATATTTGGTCCTTAGGTAACATGTGATCAATATTAAGTCTACTACACATAAGCAAGTATGTCTCCGGTCTTTTATACTGTACAGTCAATTTGCATAGAACAAATCTTGCAAACAGAATGCTGGGCCATTGGCGACACATTAAGGCATACATTTATTTGTGCTCCTGCGATGAAGTCAAATGATCCACACAAACGTCCACAAACTAAACGGTCCCACACTCAGATAATCCTAAACGAAACAACGCACAGTCCCAACTGAGCTTATGTGGCCATCGGAAATAGCTTGCTTTAGTTTGAGAGGATTAGATCATATATATCTGATCGATAGAGCCCCCACCGATGCTGACAAAGCTAGGCTTCGAGCCGTTAGAGCTTGGTTACATGCTCTACCCTGCCCACGAATAGGGACTTTTTTGGATGACGAAACGACGCGCATTAGCACTGGACTGCGGCTTGATGTCGATCTAGTTGTTCCTCACCGATGTCGTTGTGGTTGTCTCGTAGATGCTTTGGCGCATTAGGCAGGTTATGCGTCCAGGTTAGCAGAGGCCAACAATTGTAGAAAATACTCTTTTTTTTGGAAGGTCTCGGAAATGCATAATGAACGAGCGCTACTGGCAGCTAGTGTGCGACACACACCCACTAAAACCGATAAACTCCCCACTCCTCTAAAGCCCGGGATTGCATTGGCATTACTTTGACAACCCTGAGAAGGTAGTCTCGTGTTCTAGCGCTCTATGCGCCTAGCCAATGCTCGCCCATCCTGGGGAATGCGTCGAGATCCTCCGGAGAACCTAGCTGCTCCCTTTCTTCTCCCTCACTCGGCTCCTCCTATCGACTGCCCCTTGAAGGGGCCTGGTTGTAGCGGGCTCGTCTCGCCGCCTTCAGGTTCAGCTTTTTCCTCATAATGGTGTCGAGGTAGTGTCGACCCTTTGTCAAATTCGTCTTGTCCTTCTCCTCTCTCCCGCAAGGGCCGCGCAGTGCACGATCGTGTGTTCGACGTCGGAGGAGCAGAGGACGCAGATATTAACCGAGGCCTTGCCGATGCGTATCATATATGTCCGTGTCCTGTGAGCACTTGTGTCGTTGTGCATGACAGCTCGCCCAGCTGCTTGTCATACCACCGGCGCAGATCCCGTATCAGTCGGGGAGTCTATTGACCGCAAGCGTCGCCCCGGAGATTTCGCCATTCATTGTTCCACAGTTCCAGTGTCTTCTGTTGTGCCCGCGCGAGGTCCCAGTTCCCGTCGAGGCGGCGTTCGCTTCTCCCCCTGGCCAGGAGATCCCAAGGTAGCTGGCGGGCCAGTACTATCAGGGCATCCGCAGACACCGTGCGATTGGTCCTGCAGATTCTTATGGCCATACGCCGCTGCGCGGCTCTGAGTGCGCCCCTGTTGCGCGTCGTCCGGAGGGCAAGGTCTGTCCAGACGGGCGCCGCGTACATCGCTGATAACTCCGCCACGGTCGCCAGAAGCCGTTTCCGTCTCTCAGACCCCCTCCCTCTCGCGGGAGGATCCGTGCAAATTTCTGCGCGACCCCAGCGACCTTGCCGGCGACGTGGGCGATATGCGCTGCACCCGTAAGCCCAGTGTCCAGGATGACCCCCAGGTACTTGGCCTCCTTTTGGATTTCTATGAGCTGGCCCGAGAGAGTCAGATTGAGCCCCCTCGTGCGCTTTTGCTCAGCGAGGTAAAGTGCCTCCGGTTTTTGTGGCGCTCCTCTAGTTGAGAGTTGCCAGCTCCTCTAGTTGAGTTTCCCGTCTGGCTGTCACCAGCAACGCCAGGTCATAGGCGTAAGCTAGGGTTTCCGCACCGTCAGGCAGACCCTTCATTCGCAGGACTTTGTCGTATGCGATGTTCCAGAGAACCGGGGTCCCTGGCGGGACCCCGAGCTTAGTTCGTACAGCGAGTACGATCCAGGTAAGATGATATTCTACCACTGAACCACTAATTTCGATGTAATGCCAAAGTAATACCGAGCCTGGGGGGGTGGGGAGGAATCCGGGTTTAGTGGGTTTGCGAGTCTCACACTAGTCACGCAGGCTGCTAGTGGCGCATGTGCATCATGCATTCCCGAAATCTCAAAAAAAAAAAAAGGAAGATGATATTATGCGGCGAAGGTAGGGGGATATTTCCGTCGTTCCAGCGCAGTCAGGATGAGAAAATACTCTGGCGTTCCGCATCAATTTTGTCCGTTGGCTTTCGAAACAATGGGAGGACCATGCCCGCTTACACTGGAATTCAGCGCGCACGGGAGACCCCAGAGCATCGGAATTTTTGTGTCAGAGACTGTCGTTCGATATTCAACGAGGAAACGCAGCATCTGTTCGGGGCACATTGTCAAACTGGGCTAATGCTGGGTTAGAGGACCCGTAACTACACGTTAACGCGGAGACAATTGTTCACTCCAATGTGCTAACAAAAAAACGTTATATATATATATATATATATATATATCTAGACCTAGCAACGACCTAATGCATATCATCAATCGTATCACGGGACCTCTTTCTAGAACTTGCCCCGACCATATTAAAGCCAGGGGCTGCTCTACATTTTCTAAAGTTCAACTAGCGGTTTTAAATACGTTGTCATCAGCTCGAAGTATTTCCCTGTTGTCGTCTCCTTGCTCAAATGCGGAGAAACACCGACGAAGATTTATGCTGCCACTTCCAACTTCAACCGAGGTCCTTTCTTGAATGGCCTAAGCGACATTTCTTGGAGCAATGTCTATAACTCAAATTATTAAGCGTTCGAGAATTTTCAACAAACCCTTCGGGTATTTATAACACATCATTCAGTCGCATTCGCGCTGTAACGGCAAATGAGGTGGCATCGATATTACTTAAGCAGAAACAGAGCTGTAGCTGCGGTGCAAGGGGACTTCTTGCTCAAGTCCAAAAACTTGGTACTTTATACATTGTTGGTCCTTTTACGCACATGGCGAACCTTTCACTCTCATCTGGAGTATTTCCAACCACCCTTGAGACTTATTTTGTTACAGCTTTTTACAAAAAGAAAGGAGACGCTGCGGAACTTAAATGCTACCGACCTATCAGTCTGGCTGACTGCATTTCAAAGCTATTCGAGAAGCTTGTTCTCTTGTAGCTGGAACACTTCCTCGAATCCTGCAACTTTCTATCGTCAAATCAATTTAGATTTCGTTACGGTCGGCCCACGGGCCTGGCACTCGCGCACCTATGGCAGTTTGAGACCGACTCTGTTGAATCGACAAGAGCCTGTCTAGACGCCTTTCTCGACGTCACCGCGGCATTCAATTGCGTTCGCTATTCTTTCATTCTTCAAATTTACAGAACCCTGGATGTTCTGCAAGTACAGTCGAGTGATTTAATTAATTTCTATCATCTAGATTGCACTCTTTCCATGTAGGACAAGCGGTTTCCCCGTGGAGATCTGTTAATATTGGAACTCCACAAGGATCGTTGCAGGATCTTTTCTTTTCTTGATTCTCAATAATTTCATTTCTGCTTAATATTGAAAAATATAGTGGTTGAGGAAGCTTTGCATGGTCGTCCTTTTGGACATCCGCAACGCATTCACCTCACTCAGCTGACAAGTAATCCTGGATATCATGGCCGAGAAGGATGTCTCTCCGTACCTACAGAGAGTCATTGCCTCTTATCTCAGCACCCGTTCGGTCACGGAGGTAAGGAGTTTGACATGACAGTGGGTGTCCCACAGGGATCCGTCCTGAACTCCCTGCTGTGGAACATGGCGTACGATGAGGTGCTGGAGCTCTGCAACTCTCTCTGGAAGGCGTTCGGACAATTGCGTACGCCGACGACCTGGCCGTCCTGGTCACAGCTCGCAAGGCAGACGTACTCCAGTTGTGGGCCCAGCTTGCCATCGAGATAGTGAGCGACTGGATAGTGGGGCACGGACTACAGCTGGCGCGGAGAAAAGTAAGACTGTGCTTCTCACAGGACGGAAAAGACATGGTAAGATCCAACTGGCACTAAATGGAGTGGCTATTGAGATCAGACAGTCTGCCCGATCTCTGGGCGTGACCATCGACAAAGCCTTCACCGCCAATGAGCACATTGAGAAGGTCACCGCCAAGGCAAAAAAAATCCCCAACAGCCTGGCCAAGATCCTACCAAGAACACGGGGAGCGGCGGAGGTCAACACCAGGCTTCCTGCCTCCGTGGCAGAGTCGACCGTGCTTTACGCTGCTTTCACGTGGGGCCCGAGAGCGATGAAGCTAATAAATAACCGGAAGAAACTTCTTAAAGCGCAGCGAAAGCTGGTAATTAAAATCGCGAGCGCGTACCGCACGGTTGAGACGATGGCAGTCATTGCGATTAGCCAGACTCAATCCATGCCCTAGGCTGATTGAGGAGGGGATCTGGCGGAGGCAAGAACGGCAGAAGAAGGCGGTAGCCAGGAAGCAAACGCTTGAAGAGTGCCAACAAGAATGGAGTCAAATACCATCGGAGGCACCGGGAGCGTGGACCCGCCGGGTCATTCCGAATCTCAAGAAATGATATAACAGAGAACACGAAAGCGTCACCTACCACCTGACGCAGGTGATAACGGGGCATGGGTGCTTCCAGAAGTACCTGCACAGGATGGGCAAAGCTCCGGACCCTGCGTGCGTCACGTGCGAGACCGGCGAGGTTGATTATGTTACCCACACCATCTTCCTCTGCCCAGCACTAGAAGCATAGAAGAACCTCCATTTTTTATCAAAGTAAAGCACAAGCGGTTCCATTGAGAAATAAATGTAACATATTTATCAATAAAATTGTTCTGTGAAATCACTCTGTTTCGCTCTCCTTAAATAAAGTTGTAGGCGAATCTTGATCTGCTTTCTTCAGGATTCGGTCTGAAGTTTTCGTCAACTACTAAATGTTTGGGCCTCACCTTACTGTTTAAGTTAGCGCGCTCATATCACACCTTAATTATATCACACCATATCACACACCAAATGCTATGCAGTTATATCGGCCCTGCGTCGTATGGGACTTCCGTTGGTTGGTCTGATATTGATTTACAAAACGCTGTTTGTGCCGGTATTCAAGTACGGCATTCTCTTGTGGAGAGGTGGTTATGATTACGTTCTGCATCGGGCTCAGGTAATGCAAAACGATGCTTTAAGGCCTATATTTGGGATGAGACGTAGCTGTTAGCGATATATATTGTGCTTATAAGATCCCATCTATTGATTAGCTGTATTGTCTCCAAGTGGCTACCCTCGGCGTCCAGATCAGTCGTAGTTTAGTACCTGCCGAGGTTGCCTTCCCTCTAGTCCCTCAGTGGCGGAAAACCTCGCGACAGGCCACGACTCTTGTGATACCTCGCGTACTGAAAAGATCTAGCATCCAATTTCTTGTATTCAGACTGCCCGTCGTGTGGGAGAGTATGCTCCATAAAATTTATTACTCGAAGTCCCTGACCTGTTTTACCCGACACGTCAAAAAGATGACTCTTAAATCGGACTAAAGAAGGGAAAGTTGTCAGTTTCGAGGTATATTGTCTATCAGGTTATAATTCAGTGTGCTCCTTTGCCTTGTGTGTCAGTATCGCCAATCATATGGTATAGGTATAACTTCTGTTTTCATTATATCCTTTTCTCTTTTAATCCTTAAACCCTTGTACCACTTTTCATAACGAGGACTTAAGCATGTGAATGTATGCAGTTTCGTAAATAATCCATGTCTGAATTGAATTGAGAATACATATATACGCAGGGATCTAAGAAAGTTTTAGACATTTTCCGGGTAGTGGAAAGTAAGTGAATAATCGAATCCACTAGGGGATAACGTTATATTTGTTGGGATTTGTGTGAAACCTTCGAATCGATTATCCTGCCGTCAACGATGTGCTATGTCAAAATTGTACTTTAAAAAAATCTTTATATATATATATATATATATATATATACGGACGCAATGCTCTATTCACTGCACGTATGACGCAAGACAATTTTGCCACGCAGCTCACGCAAAACAAGACATAACATGACATAGCGTAGATCCACCCAAGACTGTTAATTCCAACCTGCTCATTTCGACTTATTATGTGGCTTCATATAACAAGTTTCTGCTTCTTGCAAAGTTAGTCCTCTTTTTCCTTTTTTTGTGTATATGACAGATATGATAGTTATTCTGTTTAGGTAAGTGTCATTCCTTCAAGCCGTCGTTCATATCACGCTAATGCCCTATCCTGCGTATCAATATACCACTACGCCAGCTGTCTTAACCGTTACCAAAACAGGCTTTGTTCTGCGTGTCGCAGCTCAATACCCTATTGTACAATATTTCTGTTCACAGTCCCTTCATCGCCTCAGGGGGTTTACTCGACACTTTGAGAACCCCTTCTCCACTATTTCAATCGACGTTCTTCTCCAGCATGTCTGCGCTTTTTCCGCTCATTGCTCCGAGGCTCGCCGCCCTCGCCAATCTTCGCTTGGCCTCACCTCTGCCAGGCCTCTTAGGGTCCGTTGCTCGGCATAATGCGCACGTCAACGACCTGTTTTTCGGGAATGCGTCGCCGGCTCCGTCGTGAGTGTCTCCCCTCGGGTCGCCAAGTTCTTGTTTTTTCGTCACTTTGCTATCTTCCCTGCCCGATCGCTCCAGAATACTCCTGCATTCGTCGGCTCTCTGTTCATCCCTCGTCGCAGCAATGCCCTTTCTACGCCGACACATTAATGTTATCTCCCTGATCGCAATGCCGTCGGCATCATTAGTTGTGAGGCTGTTTTCATTTCGGCCTTGCCCTCGTCACTTCAATGCCCACTTCAGACGACGTTACTCCAGAACGCTGGAGACCTCCTCGCATTCCCATAACCTGAATGTTCTCAACGGTGTGTGTCGTGTAAGTGTCCATGACAGGCGGGACTTTGCCGGGTAATCAACATTCCCCAAAACGGCAGACTGCCAGTATATATATATATATAACCGGACCGGCTACAGCTTTAACTCACTGCACTTAAATTGGTTATCAAGCGTCACGCTCGCGTGATCAACAAAATATATATGCATGTAAATTATGAATATATATATATATATATATATATATATATAACTGGTGGAATATCGTCGTATTATACTTTCTGACTATCATCACCTTTCGTCTCACTCATTGCTCTGGCGACGTCCATCAGCTCTCCGCCAAAATTCCAGTTGCTCTAGGTCTCCGTCTTCACCTCTCTGATTAATTCATAAATATCAATTTGCATTGTCGTGTTTTGTTTTAGCAGACCCGGTCAGTTTACATTTTGCTCTTTGTCTAGTTCCAGTGTATTTGCGTATGTACGCGGGTGCCTGTGTTTCATGCCAATACTAGCGATATTTGCCAATTGCCCGTCGCTCGCACTCACTACACGCGTCGCCTTCGTTCTTGCCGTCGCCTCCAGCCATTGCTTCCACGCACTCCATCTCACATGTACATACTCTTGGTCACTTATGCAATCGACATTTACTTCACTCTTGTCTCGTGGCACGCTAGATTAGGACCAAATGATCAATCACCTAAAGGCATCGTTATGGCATCGTTTCGAACTGCAAAAATGCCCTCAATTTACTCATAATCATCGTGCCACTCTTGATCCTCGTACCACACCTCTACATAACGAGTGGATCTCCAATCCCCCTCGTTCTCCCTTCCCAAGCCCGCACGCATGTCGAACCCTTTCATGCTTCTTCGCACGTTGGCCCTTCGCATCTGCCTATCCCCCACGTACCCCACGTACACCTCCACAATTCGGTGAATTGCTTGACTGCATCATCAGTATCATGTGTTACATTTTGCTCACCTGTCCGATCGAGCGTCGCCAGGGATCGCCGTGTGTCACTATTATTATTATTATTATTATTATTATTATCGTCATTACGTCGACTGCGTACTAAATACATATGTAGCAGTTGCTGCTTGAACGTTGTTATTTTCACATAGTCATGGTGGTCGTGGCGGTTGTTTTACAGTAGCAGGCCGTAACTTTCTTTAAAGATCTCCGTGATGATCCTCACTTGATATAAAGTTATGCAACATACGTTGCACGTGATCAGCCCCCAACGAGCAGCGTAGCGGACGAACTCAGCTAAATGCCACTCTTCATCGACCCAGCTTGCTGGCTTCTTAAAGGTGGTTCGTGTACAAACGAAGCCTAGGTAGATCGCCGAAGATTTGGAATAAAACGGGAACATATCGCAATGAAGATACGAAACACAATCACCGCTCCAAATTCATAACTTTAGACTGAATAGCCTCACTACACCGTTAAAAATATAGATAATGTTTTTTTCATCTAGAACTACCTACCAATATTCTTTTGATTTTAGACGCTGTTAGTTGCTTCGTCCTTGGTTATTTCATTATATAAATTTATATATATATATATAGGCGATTACTGCCGAGTGTGCGAATGTAATGTAAATGATTAATTACTATTACAATTATGTCTATTTCACTCAAATTGAGTATAATATACATTTCAAATGTATTTTCATGAAGCTCTATCTTCTTCACGCTTCCGACGAGAGAAGTAGTGCAAAGATTTTTGGTCCAGCGCTGTGCAATCCACTGCATGGTACTTGGCACACCCCTGCAGGCAGAACCGGCAGGTGCACAACTCGTACTCCTCGTGAAACGCTCCGTTTGAACATACCAGGTAGTAATAACCATGCACTATGTACCTTCCGTCTGGCCTATTCGACTTTAGCTTCCCACTCCGAAGTAAAACATTCGTACGGTACTGTACGCAACATCTTCAGCCTTAGTCGAATTGCTTCAACAGCCGGTGGGCAGCCTGACATGATTTACACAAAGCGGCTCCTTGCTCGGATAGGCAAGCAAAGCACTCGCTTCATATATAATAAAAAAACATCTTTCAAGCTGGTTAAAGTACGCTAGCTTGAGGTGGTTCCATACCCTGTCAAAACCATACATCAGCCCCGGAACAATCTTAAGCATGAAGAGCCTCACTGCTGAGAAAACGAACAGTCTTCGGACTTTGCCTACTTTCCCGTAAAGAGAGACAAGTGCCTTCCGTACTGTTTCGTTTATATGCGCTGTGAACGTCGTTCCTGTATAATGAACCCGAAGGCCAAGATACTGGAAAGAGTTAACAAACTCCAATGGTCGGCCGCAGCAACGTATAACGTATCTGGCAGCCAATCGACCTCCACGCCTGAATTTCATGGCTTTGGTCTTCCTGGGGTTTATCTCAAGTCCCTTCGAGACAAGGAACGCCTCTATCATAGACGTAATGCGCTTGATGGCACCTAGGTCGCGATGAGCAACCACGATATAATCTGCATACATCACCACTATCCTGCTCGTTGGAACGCTTCAACCAGCAGATAGCGAGGGGCTTTGTCAAAGGCCTTGACGCAGTCAATAATAACTGCATACAGATGACCTCTGGGTTGTGCCACAGCTCGCTCCATTTCTGACTGGAGAACGTGGATTGCATCACGGGTGCCTCGGCCTCTCCTAAAGCCGAATTGCTCCGGTGGAAGTGCCTCTTCAGCCACGTGCTCAATCCGCCGAACAACCAACTTACAGAAAATCTTCTTTAATGTGCGTTCTGACGCCACTCCACGGTAGAGATTTGGATCCTGTTTGTCAACACCATGCCTACCCATGAACAGAAGAGAAAGCCTTGCGACATGCCAGACTTTAAGCATCCGCCCCCTCTTTATAATTTCATCAAAGAAATCATAAGGAGTTTTATCCAATGCTCATAGCAGACCTGATTGGGCCCTGAGCTCTTTCTCTTCGGGAGTGACCGTAGGAGCTGGCACACCTCCTCAACCTCGAAAGGCAGATTCATGTTGTGCTGCTCCAAAGTAAGCGGATGCTGTACGATTGGAGATACGGCCGCAACGTCACGATTGAATAAGAGATTAGTTAGGTGGCTCTTTACCTGTCCGTCACTTAGCGGATTCACCGCCCTACGAGGGCGCACGGTGTAAGCTGAGGGCTCTCGTTCTGCTCTTTCGAGCAGCCGTCGTTCCTCCCGCCTCGCGTGTTCCCTCTTATGGTCATAGCAGAGTTTTATATAGGCCTTTCTACGCTTAAAGTAGTCCCGCCTGGTTTGTAGTGATGATAGTGCTCTGGCTCTTGCTTGGCGCAGAAGTCCGAGCACTTCACCGTGGGCGAGGTAGAGGCTCGAGAGTACCACGGACGTGATCTCTTCTGCCATAACCTTTTCCACTTCACTGCACTTCTCATCGTCCTCTCCAGTTGGTCACTGGTGGTCAGGGCTTACCTCAAGACCGCCCACCGCTCTGTCTAAAAGAGATAGACTAATCCGTCTCATTGCAGACCAGCGCGACGGATTATGCCGGCCTCGCCAAATACCGGGAACATCGACAACGGCCAACACTGGTTGGTGTTTTCGGGCCGCTTCATCGAGAACATCGAAGCTTTCAATTTCACGGCTGACAAGGTTGTGAAACAACAGGTCGATGGTGCTGCTTCCATTGTGACTTAAATATGTATAGTCTTCGCGCGCGTTTGCATATCTTAGACCAATATTTTCCATCACCTGAAGCAGCACCTCGCCTTTATCATTGTTGGCCCCACAATCGATTCTGGCATTTAAATCACCGCCGACGATAGTTGGCATGGTCGGGTTTAACTCTGAAAGTCCATAGCATACCGTCTCAGCAACCTCCGCAGAATCGAATGTGAGTGGGAAATAGAATACAGCGACGTTTACCCTTCCAGAGAAGAGCACCACGCAGTATTCATCTTTCCTGACGCAATGCATCGGTAGTAAGCGTTTATGTAGGTAGATAGATAACCCACCCACAGGTCTTCCCCGACCTCCCGCAGGTAAGACAGCCAGCTGGTAAAAGCCCCGCATATCATTGATATGCAGTTCGTCCCACTGAAATGTCTCCGTGAGGAGTGCAATGTCAACCAACTTAAACATGTCATCACGTGCAAGATCCATTCACCCCTTAAGTCCCTCACAATTCCAGGGAAGCACTCGTAGAGGTATGTTTGCCACTACGCTTGCAGCTCTAGAACTGGTCACTCAGTTACGGGGGCTTGGACCGCCAGGCGCACTAAAACTGTCCTTAACCATCCTCTCGTAGAGGACGTCCCCAACCCAGCGACGAAACAGGCTTCCATTTGGCCAGCATTTTTTTCTGCAGCAGTTTGCGTAATCTTCGTCACGCACCACCACACAGAACACAGGATCATACCATGTGTATGTAGCTTTCAAACTGCTTTCACAGTTATGCCCTTGCCAGTAAGCCGCGCTTACAGCCCGACCGCCGATGTCTTGTGCGCCAATCGTGCCACTCTCAAGGCGCAGATCTTCGCAAGTCTAGCATAGACTTCCAATCCGCCTATGCCATCTGTTGCAATACCGCGCTGCATTCGATGTTTTGTTGTGTTGTCTCGTCGCTTACGAACCACAACAAAACCATCGTCGTCTGCCTTCTCCCCCGGACGTGGGTCAGCTGGATCTGCTGTCGGCGATGTTGTTACCGCAGCTGGTAACGCCGCTGTACCACCACCCGGTGGTTCCATCTCCACAACAGCGCGGTTCCAGTTGCCACTTCGTTACTCAACTCTGCAGACGCCAGGCTTCTCTTGGCGCCTGTGCGGTTGTTTTTGCTTATCTCTCCAGCCAGCTCTCTCGTCTTTGGCTCGGTGACGTCACCTCCTTCTCTGCTGTCTGCTAGCCTTGCTTTCTTGTTTCTCCGCGGTGTCCGCGTTCCGCCGCATTTCTCCACGCTAATTTTGTCACTTAGCGTGGAGAAATGCGGCGCCCCCGGTAAGCGTGAGGGGTGCGGCAAACTGTTCTTGGGGGATTGCCTCGATCTTGGCAACCCGCTCCTGCAGTTCCGTGTGTGCTAACCACAGTTTCACAAAGTTCCACTGTAGTTCACTCAATCGACCGCTCAACGTACCTTGACTTGATTCCTGAGTGTCACAGGCTCCACAGGGAGCCGAGTGTGCATCCTTGGGGAGCACGGGGTTTAGACAACCCGCGTGAAACACGTTTGAGCAGCCTCGGCTGCACACCTAGTTGTTCACCCGTTTTTTAACGGGAGCGAACACTTCGAACATCCAAACATCACGACTGCTAGCAGACAACTTAAATTATTAGGAAATCATCGCAATATATATATATATATATATATATATATATATACAGTCCCTGAAAAAAGCGGATTAATGGCGTTTGCGCTCATTTCACGGCACCCAGCAACTATACTTAATACTCAGTGAACTTCCCGTTAAGTCGGATAACCTCAAAAATTCGGTTTGGTATAGTGTTGAACAAAGTTTGGATGACATCCTGCAGGAGCTCGTCCTAAGCCTCGAAAATTGTTTTTTGTTGGTGTAAATTTATCGTGCGGGCCAGCTCCACACATCCTGGATGATATTAATAAAAGATGAGACTGCAGGCCAGCGTAGGACCTCAATGTGACGTTGGTCGAACCAGCTTCCGATCAGCCTGGCGGTGTGAATCGAGGCGTTATCGTGTTGAAAAACGAAGTCTTCACTTTCTGAGCTGATGGGAGAGCTGAGCCCTCCCATCAGCTCAAAATGCGCCGATTGCTCTTTTAGTAAATCCCTATAACGCGTCGAATAAACACGACCGTCTAAAAACACAATCGACGGCCTTGTATGATACCCGACAGCGGTCCAGATCACCACTGAAACGCCACCTGAGTGACGTTTTGACAACATTCGTTCTTCCTTGCTAAAATCGTGCAAATAATAGTTAAATCGATCCGGTTCATCAAATGTTTAACCTTTTTCATTTAAAAAGAGCACTCTGTGTCACTCAGTGGTCCATGACATCGTATCGTGGGCACTTAGTGCACAACCGATGCCACCGTCCTCAATGCCTATAAGTTGGACCACTGACATGAAGAGCTACAGAAAGCTATATAACTAATACTACACGTGTCGCAGTTACACAACAGTCGTACCAATGATTTCGTTGCGCTATGGCCACATAATGTTCCATCAGCTCGGCTAGATTCTTCTCACGCTTCATGGCCCCGCTAAAAGCAGGCGAAGTTGTCAAGCTGTATGGAACGAGGAGACAACCTTCCTACGTGGCGTATTCAGCTTTCCCACAGATCCCCACAGATCAGGGCAATGACGTACCGCCCTGATCGCCCGCTTGCAGCAATTCATGAGCTACGGATGTAGTCAACTCATCTGAAGTTTGTGCATGACTTCCAATATCTTGGCCTGGTGCTTGAAAAACGGGAGTGGTACTTTACAGAGCATACCGCGGAACGCGTCCGGAAGGCACTGGTGGTGGCTGGTATAGGAATTAAGAGACTACATATGTTCCTCTACACGCAGCTACAAACATTTTCCAAACTAAGCTGGCCCCGAGTGTTTTCCATGGCATTCAGCAAATCTGGGCGAAACTGAGTGCTGCTTAAATGAACCAATTGGACCGAATAAAACCCGCATACCTCAATCAATTTCCATGTTTTCCTGGCTTGCCGTCGATCCAGCTTCATCGTCGTTATCCGAATGGCTGTCGACGTTACCCGAACCGCCCGCCTGCATCTTCAGAGCTTCTTCCGCTCGCTCAACGGCGCTCTCGCCGTCCTCGTAAATCGCTTTGCCGTTGAACTGCATCTCGAAGACGTCGTCGCACAGTCCGGCCGAAGTACTGGCCGAAGTAACTCTACCCGACTCCGATGAGTCACGCTCCCGAAGGCTGAGGCCGCCGCTACGAAGCGACGTCTTGGATTTCGTTGATTCGGAACGAGCCACCGACAAACTGCAGCTTTTTGCCGTCGCTACTGAAAATTGCCGTTCATCAGCCGTTTCTGCAATGAAAAACAAATATAAACGTAATCACATAAGGCATAAATGAACTAACCCGTAGAAACCATAGCAAGAATAGCACGGTCACAACAACAACAACAACGCCAACCATTACATTTTTTAAATTAAAATGTTCAGGTGTCCTGACCTTGGTGTTCAATGATCTTTTAAGCAGGGTGTGTTGCATTGCACATCGCACTTTGACTGCAGTAGGCGTAAAGAATCTAGCGCGCGCCGATGATCCTCTTCTGCCTGCCATCGACGCTTGGTCATCATCTGCTTCTTTACCTGCGAAGCCTTCGATCGAACCTGCTCCCATACGACATCCAACACAGATAGATAAACAGGCATACGCAAAGAAGACAGCAACCATTAGGCTATAAGATCTATCAAAGGAACACGCCAGAATGCGACGTTACAGTCATTGCCAGATGAAGTAATAAAAGCAACAACAAAAATAACAGCAACAAAAAAAGGAGAGCTACATCGCAGCTGTCCGT
This sequence comes from Dermanyssus gallinae, assembly GCA_003439945.1. Classification (NCBI taxonomy): domain Eukaryota; kingdom Metazoa; phylum Arthropoda; class Arachnida; order Mesostigmata; family Dermanyssidae; genus Dermanyssus; species Dermanyssus gallinae. The sequence continues at coordinate 278,283 of QVRM01006074.1, forward strand.
TTATCCGTTCAACAGCAATCACATTGTGTTGCACAATTGCGCCGAACTGTGTCTCCGTTCCGCTAGCGTTCCAAAGCGCTCTCATCCTTTGCGACCAGCAACAAATAAAAAACATTAAATCATCTCTAGGTCAAAGCAGAGTGTCGACGTCCATCGTTAGAAGTTCAGCTAGCCTCAGAATTTGCATACAAGGTCGCAACTAAATATCCGACCACCAAACGTTTGACGGTTTCAAGCTTCCGTCGTGCTCAATAACATACTTGAATGGAAAAAAAAAACCAGAGGAAATCAAAACTTAACAAAACATTTTATATTTAATAATATATTAATTTTCATCGAATTCATCAATGTGGCAAGTAAGTTTGCATATATCATATGGGAAATACATATACCTGTAAGATACAGTCAATGCAACAAGCTTTTTGTCGAGTCTACTTAGCATCCGTTTCAAAAAGCGAGAAAATGCTTGGATCGCCGATGGGTCTGACATTTACTTGAGTGGTACTTAGCGCGTTTCTGCGAGCGGAACTGGTAGAGCATCTAGTCCCCACCTAATGAAACCTACAACCGGAACATACTAGGTGTTGATAACGGTGCACAATGTACTTTGAGTGCACGTCGTGGCTAGGGCATACCATGCCGCCCCACAGGTTCCTGAAAAGGTACACATGTTGCACGAGCAGCCTCCCTGGGTGTTCCGCCGCCTGCTCTTGCCATTCAGGCAAGAAGTGCTGGAAGTCCTCATTAGCTGGCGACTTCGAATAGCCTATTTTATGCTTAATGAACGAAGATAAGCTACATAGCAGATGAGAATAGCATACGCCAGGATCTGAGAGAACGGCCAAGAAAGGAAGATTTATTGAATATGGCTAATACGCTACAAGATCATGCGACGAACGACGTCATACTCCCTTTATGTACCCGGGCACAAGGGAATCTTCCTTGTAAGACCTATCCTTGTTATTGTTGTCGTGGATACTAGTCACCTGTGTCTTGGCAATTTCGGGATCGACCAGTATTTGAAAACATTCAGAAAACGTCGGCCGAGCCCAGATCGATGCTACCCACGCGTCGTTCCTGAAATCGCGATTTCTTCATTAGTGGACACCTTTATAGAAACAGTCGTATTCCCTTTATTCAATAAAAACATTAAAATCATTTAGTGAAATTCATAATAGAAATATCCAAAAATAATGTGGCTCACAATAATCCGTCGTAAACGAGCACGCATCAACACTTATAGCTTTGCAGGACAGTTGATGTCAAATTGAAAACCAGGATTTGGTAATTGAAATGTCAAATTTAATGGAATGCCGCAAAATGCAAACCACGAACAAACGGGCTCAAATGCAACGCCCTATGTTCCACGGATGAGTGTCCTATTTGGTTCTCATGATGCGACCGTAACTAGTCCGAGTTGAGCTTGACCTGGCTGGACAGCGTAGACTGGCGTATTGCAAGCGAAGCAGTGCAGAACGCCAGACCTCTCGCGAATCAGCCATTCGTGCACCTAGAAACAATCAATCAAAGCACGCAAGCCACCGCATATACAACGACGCTGAATAAATACGCATATCGTTTCTCATTAGTTTGCACCAATAGCTACATGTATATTATCTTTATGTATTATTCTGTATTATACACGCTCGGATAATAATAATAATAATAATAATAATAATAATAATAATAATAATAATAATAATAATAATAAACAGCAAACCCCCTAAACCAAATCCCGATCATCCTCAATCCTGTCCCCAACTAACATTCATCTGCGACGTCTGTAGAAAATCCGTAAAGTCGCTCCGCAAACTACACATACATAAAACCCGTGTTCACAGAAGACAAACCTATACACATTCCTTTTACCGGCGACCCGCTGGCCCCGCTCCACATACTCCGACCGAGGACCAGAGAGACCCAGTCGTCATTACCTCTGACAACGACCCAAAAATGTTTATTCGTCTCCTAGCTCGTGTTCGCAAAAGCACGAAGCTACTCAGAATAATTCCGAGAGGAGTCTGGGAAAGCTGTTGCGCAGCTTACGCGGAAGCCCTCTTTCACATTAACTCGAGACTAGACGCTGAATCCTGGCACAGATGAATGACTTTGCCAACACTCATGTTGCATATTCCAGAACTAAAGAGCAACGACATCACATTGTGCCAATTAATTAGGAAGAACATGACAGATTCCCAATGGAAAACGCTGGATAATCTTTCTGATAGACCGCCTCACCACAGCCTCACACAGTCGAGCAAGGAGCACCTCACCGACCGCCAGATTGCCGCAAGGGCAGAACGCAAGTTAGCTGAGGGACACATACGCTTCGCCGCACGCACTCTACTTTCGACAGAGCCTTTCGCATTGCCCGACGACCACACGACTCAGGAACTTAAAAGCAAGCATCCCTCTCCTCCGGCTCACGTCAGGGACTGCTTGATCAACTTTGAGCAACCTCCCTCGGAAGAACCTTTCGTCGTTCCGGCACAGCTCGTAGTTAATGCGGTTTGCTCCTCCTCACTGGCATCTGGCCCTGGACTGGATGGACTACGTCCTCGACATCTGAGACATATGTTGGACAGCACAATACCCTCTTCCGAAAGACTGCTAGCGGAACTGCGCTTCCTGACTAACTTAGCTCTAAGTGGCAGGCTGCCAAGTTTTTGCCACCCAATCTTCTATGGGGCAGATCTGACAGTCCTGAAGAAAAAAGACGGTTCCATTAGACCGATAGCGTGCGGCGTCACTTTACGTAGACTGGTTGCTAAAGTAACGATTGCCATCAATAGGACGCAATCGTGAAGGCGGTGGCACATCACCAGGTTGGCGTTTCGGTAAAAGGCGGGGCTGAAGCTGCAGCACACGCAACTCGGACTTTCACGGAGGCAGAGGGGCCTCCACGAGTCCTAGTAAAACTAGATTTCCGAAACGCCTTCAACACCATCCGACGCGATGTTATCCTTAATGAAGTTAAAGCGAAAGTTCCACAAATGTTTCGCTTAGCGTGGCAGAGCTACGGCACGCCATCACTGCTGTCCTGGGGAGATAGTGAGCCTCTTCTCCCAGCCAAAGGAGTACAACAGGGAGATCCGATTGGGCCCGCCTTATTTAGTTTAGGAATCTCAGGACTTGTGTCTCGCATGAAAAGTCCACTAAATGTGTGGTACCTAGACGATGGTATACTAGGCGTCCCGGCGAGCATAGTGGCCTCCGACATACGCGAAATGCTACCGTTTGCAGAGGAGAGAGGCTTAACTCTTAACGCCTCTAAATGCGAGCTCATAGCTGTAGGTGGAACTTCCCACCTGATGAGGCATGCAAAATCATTGCAGACGCCCTGCCCGGTACAAAGATAATCGAGTTGCCTGACCTGGAAGTCCTGGGAGCGCCTATTGGGTCTCGGAAGATCTATAAAACAATCCTGGATAAACGGGACGCCCTCCGGTGTATCAAAACTCGGCTATTGGCGATGCACGCACAATTCACTTTATGCCTATGAAGATACAGCCGAGGGTTACTTAGGCTAAATTACATTCTACGCACGTCCCCCACAGGTCAACACTGTGATAATTGGCAAGCATTTGACGAGATGGCAAAGGAGATACTGAGTAAAGTTCTAAACGTGGCCCTTACCGACAGATCTTGGGAAAGAGCCACACTTCCTCACAGCGAAGGAGGATTGGGACTAAGGTCCGTGGCAGAGCTTGCTTCGTTGTGCTACGCGGCCTCTATCATAGGGTTCTCGGGGCTTGCGGAGACGTTGTTAGAACCGGATGTTCATTCTGTGGTTTCAGCTGTGGCTTCCTAAGAGCACTTCCTTCACCACAGCTAGGCACTATGCTGGACAACACCTCCTTCCGCATGGTGGCCGCCCTGAGGATAGGCGCTCCCATATGTGAGCCATACCAGTGTAAGGCGTGTGGAAAAACAGTGGATAAGGACGGACTGCACCCTTTGAGCTGCACTAAAAGCCCTGGTAGGACTCCCAGATACGCGGAAATCAACGCGATCCTAAAAAAGGCTCTTCGTAAAGCCGGCATACTAAGCACCCTGGAGCCCAGGTTACCCCTTGAAGACGACAAAAAAACAGACGGCGTCACCATCCTGCCATGGTCCAAGGGCAAATGCCTGGTATCGGATGCCACGGTATCATGTACAGTGGCTCCGTCGTACTTGATGCACAGCGCCACCAGGGGTGCTGAACATGCCGAGATTGCAAAGAAACGCAAATACTCTGATTTGGGTAGGAAATATCACTTCGTACCCGTCGCCATGGAAACGATGGGCCCGATCAGCAAGAGCACAAATATCCTCCTCAAAGACCTAGGTATCAAAATTAGTGCTAACACGGGTGACCAGCTCGAGAGCGAGTTTCTGCGTCAGCAACTCTCACTCGCAGTGTGTAGGGGAAACGCCTCCGCTATCATCGGCTCGATGGATTGAGACGCGGGTACACGTTTAGGTCCCACAATTGGAGGGAAATACTGAAAAATGTAATAAATAATAATAATAACAGTAGATTGTAAACATAGTAGTAGTAACAGTGGGCCAATGCGACGCATGACGATCGTCGTAAGGGATAGACGAAGGGGAGGTAGCGAGAGGGAGCGCACAGCCCATCACTGAGTCACTCGTCAAGCGATACCTCACCCGATACCAGTTAATGTACGGTATTTTTCCTTCTTTTCCATCCTATTCCACTTCCTCTAGTTCTCTGGCAGTAGGATTTAATCGCCGTCTTTAATCAATCACGCCTATACACCAGGGCCACTGCCGCTGAAGGCCTTTGATAGATATTTTTCGTTCGTATCGAGACCCAAACGATAGTGAACGACGGACGAACGGTAGGGCAATTTTGCAGCAGCTGGGAAAATTCGTGGATCAACAGCAGCCAACGCCCTGCAGATATGCTGCTCATGGTGAAGCTCATATGCTTCATATACGACGACTAGAAGAGCAAAGATAAATATTTTGTAAGTTCATCCCTCCCAAATCGTGTTGTTTCAAATCTTGGTTGTTACGCACGCGGTCACGACTATGGCCCACCTCTATGACAACACCGCTAGATGTGCGAAGAATCGTAACTGATCCGCGGTCGCTCCACAACGAACCAGGACGAGTATATGGAAAGCGGCCGGACAAAAACAGAGCGAATTCGCAGCTTGGACGTGAAAAATGTCCAACTGAAAGCAAACAGCTCAGTGTTCAGCCCTTTGAAAGCCTGCTGTGGTAGTAATAGATGTAGTTGTTGTAATGGTTGTTGTTTTTTGCTGCTGATTTCTGGAGATACTATTGTTACTGTTACTAAAGTTGTAGTTTTTGGACTACGCCGAGGATACATGAAGCTCGTTCAGCTAGGTTAATTAGGTCAAACCGGCACACAATCTTGCCCTAAATGTGTATACGCAGCAGTATACGAAAACTGCTCTGCCGCTCGAAAGCTTCACAAAGACACGCCGTCGCCATATTGAAAATGCTATAAGATATCCCAAGGTCACAGGCATTCTGTATGCAATATATATATATATATATATATATATATATATAAATAACCAGGACAATCCTAACCAGCAGCTTTTTTCGGTCAAGGTGGCACTTGGATGCCGACATACTGATGTCCTTACAATATTCTTTCATCACCGTAACATAATGCCACAAGAACAGCATGGATTCCGTCAAGGAAAGTCGGTCATATCCGAAGTGAAAAGAAGCCTGGAACTTCATAAGCCAGGGGGAAGGTTTCTATATGCCTTATTTGTCGATCTGAAGGCCGCTTTTGACACTGTTCCGCGAAATGTTGTACTCCAGAAGCTCGCCAATGCAGGTGTTGGCCCCAAGACACTAACCCTAATCGCCAGCATTCTTCAAGCAAACCCGATAATCCTTGACGATTTGATCTGTGAGCATGAGCCCGTTATTCAGACCACAGGTTATGCTCAAGGTGATAATCTTAGCCCTCTGCTTTTTCTACCCTTCTCAGCGATCTGCCGCCAATAATTCATAAAGAACATGATACGGTCAGCATCATACTATATGCTGACGATATCGTCATGTACAGTCGTGACAAGCTGAAGTTGCAGCGAAGCATACGCACCCTGAAGGGGTACTGCGAGAACAACGGCTTTAAGATTAACGCCGAGAAAACAAAAGCTATCAAATTTAGACCTGGGGGGCCGCTTGCCCGGTCCGATCGCTTGAAACTCAGTACTGGTGCAGTCGAGTTCGTTAACACCTTCTGTTACCTTGGGGTTAACTTTTCGATGAAGGGCACAACCTTTGAACAACACATCGCCGAACGAACCAGAAAAAGTCTAGTCGCGATGTCTACAATCGAAAAGCCCCAACAATTATCCCTGACTAAAAGCACTTTTTGACCTGAAAGTTGCTTCGGTGGCGGCCTACGGCATCCAGGTCATATGGGAACACCTCAGCCTATCACAGCTAGAAAAACTAGATAAGGTTAAGGCTACGTTTTTCAAGCTGGCTATTGGATTGCCACGAAATGCGAAAAACCGTCTAGTTTACCTTATAACTTCTACTCACCCACTTGTAGAAGATCTAGTAACTAGATTCTGTCTCTCAGAAACCGCTGCTCTTATTCAGTTTAGAGAAAACTTCATGAAGAAAGTTTGAGCAGTTCCCGGAAGCTTCTTTAATTCGCCAGCAATGGTCACACAGAACTAGCAGAGACTACTACATCCCAACCGACATCTCGTGACCCGCTATTCACTTCACGGGTTTCACCATAAACTCTGCCATCGAAGAGGCTTCCACGATCCTGATGTCGGCTGTTTGTGCCGTTTATGTAACCAGCCGTGCCCTATCTACCATCTAGATACCTGTCAGAGAGCTATTTCTCTTACGCAATTAGCTCGATGATAATTTATTACTTATCTATAAACATGTGTTTTATTACAATGATCTATATATATATATATATATATACATACCATACATATGGTGCAATAAATAAATGATGATGATGCCGACATACTACTAGCAACAAGCATTTCAGCACCCGACAAGCGCTATTACAAAGAGCAACTAAAATAGGAGGTTATTGACAAAGTACAACAATGGAGAAACAGGCGATACCCGGCCATATATATATATATTGACCATACCAGTGACAGTAGCACTTTTCGACCTCAAAATTGTTCCAAGCCTGATGTAAGTCTTGATGGGGACCGCTCACTCGGGCAACTTTTGATTTGCGATATTTCACAATGTGCATGAAGCGAGTTTTTTGTTTGTCAATGCGGATAAGGTGCCGCTTCGTGTACCTAAAGTCAGGCTGTGCACTGGTTGTTAAAATACTTCGATTGAAGTTGAAAACGCCACGTATGGTACCATCCGAAAGCTTTATGGTGGAATAGGAAAATAAGGTTGACCAATTCTATACAAGAAACATAGTTTATAGCTGTCGTCACCTGGTTCGTTTGAATACGAACTTTCACGTACGCACTCCTTGTACTTCTCGTGAAAGTTCTGTGCTCTCAGGCGTGCACGAAGTATCATGCGTCTGCCTGCCCGACCCTTGCAAAAAGATCTCAGCACTGCCTCTCTCGAATTTCATGCCCAGAGCAGCTGACACTTATATACGTGTCAATGTTATATGCATACTCAACGAGTGAAATAAATGTAATAATGCTATGGCCAAAGACCAACACCGAATCAACCAAACAACCGACTATAAACTGTATGGCTTTCACCCTCCTTCGCCCTTGTTCTCAATAGTGATCGCCAACGACCCCTCGTGAACACCCTTGATACACAGATCTCTACATCTATTTTACGCATATATATATATATATATATATATATATATATATATATATATATATATATGTGTGTGTGTGTGTGTGTGTGTTTTCGAGGCAGATTGCTAGGAAATTGAGAACTCAAAGGCCGAAAAAACGGAATCCCAAACAGCGAATCATCCCGTCAATATCAACATGATTAACGAGCGTCCGGGAGGAGAGCTGACGTATTACATAACATAATTTCTGTCAAGAGTGGAGACTTCCATAGTAAACAGTGCGACACTGCAGCCGACTAGGGACAGGTTGGTAGACTCCGAGGTGAAAGGGCACTCCGAGACGCAATTCTTGTCTATAAGAACTTTTGATTGTGCCAGTCCTTAAACTTAGTGGACGCACTGTAGGTTCAGGAGAACTTCTTATGCTGCGTCAATGACTAAAAACAGGTTTTTCAAAAGGAAAGGCAAACAAAATTAATACACGCACATATATAATTTTGCTTCTCCTTGCGTCACGCGAGAACAATATTATGCGAAAAGGGTTATGAAGTCTGCGCAAAGACTATAGACGGCTATTTGATGTCAAAAAGCTTATCTTCTTAGAACGGGCGCTAGTGTTAAAGATACACAAAACACCGCACGTATGTCTCAAAGAAACTAGAATTTTCACGAGCTGTCTTGTACTTGCAGAGAAGCTACGCAGTCAGTTCGAATGTTGACCGGCAGCTCATCAATCCCTCACACCATCCCAAATGCCTTCGCTTATACTTGGAGGCGACCATGAGGTGTGTGATGGAGGCCAACTCCTAAGCATTATTAAAGCTTAAGAACAGCAAAGCATTTGGTCCCCTCAGGAATGAACATTTCAAGTTATCAACATATCTTCTTCGCCTTATAGAAAAATTGCGAAGAAGAGCTGCGTGTACAAACTGTTGTCCAAGGTGCTCATGCACAGGAAGTCCTTCTACCTAGAAATCAAGGGCGTGCTTTCCCCAGAATAACACAGGTTTCGACTAGGAAAGTCGGCGATGACAGCCTACAGGGAGCTCGTGCAAAAGTAAAAATGTCGCTGTCCCGAAAAAAAAAACCCCTGCACGCAGATCTGCCTTTGATGTTGCACTGAGAGACACCAATATTGGGCCTCAAGTAAATGCTCCAAGCCAACTTGATCACTCTCGACAACGGGATGTGCGAGCATGAGCCTTCGATCAAACCACTGGGCACCCTCAGGGAGACAATGTTCCCCTTCCTCTTCTCGCTTCTCTTGAGTGATCTTTCAGAAAACATCATGGATCTCCACACCACCGTGTACGTATTGCGCTATGCGACTCCACCTCGCGCGCAACCGTATTTTCTACCCACTCTAAGCCACTCTACCATTTATCAAAGAAATTACTTTGCGTTTTTGTCTGTTTCTCAGCCCCGCTGTTCAAAGGTTTAGAACGCGCTTCTTCAAGAACATGTAACAAGTATCCAGCTATTTGTACAATACGCAGACGATAGCGTCCCAGACCTAGAAGGACCCCCAATCGGATTTGTGTCCGCTGGTCACGCGATGTACTGGTCAAGGCTTCCATCACAAGTTCTGTAGACGATAGAATTTTCATGCACCAGAGGAGAGTTAAATATCAAAATTTTGAGTTGATGGGTGTACACTGTATCACGTTCAAACTAACCGGCGCTTGACTTTACGCGTATAATAGTAATAGATTTCTTTATATGTAAGTATGTATATATATATATATATATATATATATATATATATATATATATATATATATATATATATATATATATACTCCTCCGAGCGATCGCTGCCAAAGGCTCTGGAGCCTGCATGCGCTTCCAAGTGCCCCACTGGGCACCCTCCTGGACGACGAAATAACCCGAATCGGGGTAGGTCTTGGTCTCGGCTGTGATCTTGTCTCCCCCACTCAGTGTAAATGTGGCCATCTCGTTAACAAATTAGCCCATCACGGGTTATCGTGCATTATGAGTGCGGGACGACGGACCAGACATGCCGGTGTTAACGACACCTCCGGCCGAGCGCTTCGGTCAAGTGGATTCCCCTGCATTCTAGAGCCCCAGAGCCTATTCGCCGACGATGGTAAGCGCCCGGATGGGATGACTCTCACTCCCTTCAGTAGGGGCAGGATGCTTGTCTGGAATGCCACTGTCACTGACTCATTAGCACCTTCAATGGTCGGTGGCGGGGCGATTTCGGCAGGCCACGCCGGTAATCTAGCCGAAACGAGGAAGCTCGCAAAATACGCCTCAATAGGTTACCCACATGAGTTTCAACCTCTAGCGTTCGAGACCTGGGGCGGCCCAGGCAACCTCACTCGCAAACTTCTCCACAGAGTCGGCGAGCAGCTGAACCTCGCAACCGGAGACAAGAGATCTGCGGCTTTCTTGAGACAGTGCCTCGACCTTGACGTCCAACGGGTGAACGCGGCGTCCGTCCGCGGCACGCTGCTGAGAAGGCCCCAACCCACTCTATACGAGATAGAGTAATATTTTCAGTGCACACGTTTTCAGGAGACAATTGTCGCTCTATTTGTATTCTTGATAAATTTTAAAGTATATATATATATATGGTATAACATGTCCTATATATATATATATATATATATATATATATATATATATATATATATATAAAGTGCGTTGCAAAAAATGAGCAACTCATGTTTTTTGGTGATAAGTTCGGCTTGATTTGTAGCGGCGGTGGCTTAGGCGGCTAACGCACCGTTCGAAACGGTGCGTTGCCATGGCAACCACGGTTAGCAAAACATCGCTAGTTCAAGCCCTGGCCGTGCTGATAGAATTTGTTGGACGTGGTTGTCATTGCCTTACTGCTAAATACCTCTGCTGGGAAAAGCCTATATAATTCCAGTACGAGAACGCGATGACGATAGATGCATTTAGACGCTATCGTGCCACAGGCAACTTAGCCCATTACGAACGTCTAAAAATGTAGTTGTCAAAGCGTTAAAAAAATACATATTTAAATGGCTTGAGACAAAAAATAAAAAAGTGTGAAACAACAGTGTTGAAAAATATTAGCAACAATAACGCCTTACGGAGTGACTTGACAACTACGTAACGCAGCACCATCACCTTGATACGAAAATGATGGGCATTAAATTTGCTATTGCGTGAGAGTGGTCTTTTGGACGTACATTTTTGGTCGCAATGGAAAAATGTTACGATTTTTCATGAAAATGCGTTAACGTAAAATATCGACTTTTCATGACTTTCCTTAATCTGGGTATTAGCTTTTTGCTACGCAAGCTAGTGAAGTGTCTTCCGTTGTGCAGAATTTTCCTCCGAACACGCCGGTGTAATCGGCTGTAATTGACTGGTTCCCCGCAAACAGAGATTTCGCACAACTATGTAGGAAAAAAAAGGCAGAAAAACAACTTTTATAAACTTCACTCTCTCTTCTAAACAAGACGTTTCCACGTCTTCCCTCCATAGGGAAAACTTATTTTCTTGCCGAGTTCTATCAAACCTCGAAATGCGTGCACAACAATATGAATGACCCTGTATATATATATATATATATATATATATATATATATATATATATATATATATATATATAGAAGAGAATAGGAAATAAGAGCGATATTAAAAAATGTTCTTACACACGCACGCAAATAAATGCATAACAATGCGCGTATGCTGAGCTTAAATCGCTAGTTGTAAGGCGCGTGGATCTCTCTAACTAGAAGGCTCAGTTTTCGCCTCGTTTAATTTATCTTCTGCGATGTTCTCCCTCGTACAAGAGAGATGACCTGCTCCACGATTTCGACGAACTCCTCCGAACGACACTCGAGTGCTTACTCAGCGTGCGCCTAGGAGACAACGCATGGGCCCAAGCTACGCTGCCCGTCAGCGCAGGTGGCCTCGGTGTCCGTACAACTAAAGATCTGGCGTCAACTACGGCTGACAAGGCTAGATTACGAGCTTGCTTCGGTCCGATAAGTGGCAAGTGGCTTCAGGCCCTCCCCTCACACAGGTGCCTGCTGTGAAAGAGCCGCCAGGCCTTAGCGCCAATAGTGGGTTACGACCGGACAGCAAAACACTAACCCCTTGGGAAAGAGGTCGCCTACTTGTCTGGGACGTTACCGTGTCGTGTACACTGGCCAGGAGCTACGTCTCTCGAACAAGCCAGAAAGCTGGTGCTCGTTCTGGAGAGTTCCTACTGCAGCAAGTATCGATCGAGCTTCAGCGGGGAAACGCGACGTCAGTCGAAGGGTCCCTTCCCTCCGCCGAAGGGTTCCCTGAGATCCCGTAGGAATAATGATGCTCTTATTACTATTTTGATTAAATAAAACTCCATCCTACAACACGAAGACTCAGTCGCCCCCCCTTTTGCGTTACGAACAGAAAGAACTGCAAGACATGAGATCGAAACAGAAGTTTTTGGTGCGGAATCTCAACACTACTTTTACTACTGTTTGTATCCGCACCGCCAGTACAACAGTTAAACGGAGGAGTCATCTTTCTTAACCCCGTCCCTGAAATCACTTATATTTAACATCTACGCAACTCCGCCTTGGAAAAGGAGAGTAGCCGTTCTTTCAAGAAATCCCACAAAGTCGAACTCTCTTTTATTTAGTTTTGGTCACACGCTACTATAACTACCATCAGTTTGTCTCTCGCTCTCTCCCATATAGCGATACATATGCTTGTTCCGAAATGACTATGAGATGAGCCAATGCGATGAGAAACTGATTCACAAACTGTCAAATTCAAATTCATGTGTGTCTGCTGTTTTTGGTTACCCTGGGTACTGCTTCTTCTGAACGGGTGATGCTTCTTAGCCAGTGACATTATTATGCTAGTATTCGAAGATCGGGTCAGAAATGAAGGCTTCCCATAACAGCTATTTTTACGTTGTCCTACACAGATAAGTGCAACCGCCTCGAAATCGTCTCGTTGTTCTTTCAAGCCTTTGGTTAGTGGCTGACGTTAGTACCCAACCACGGCGGCCGAGCATTACCGGCACTGGCAGTCATATCGCCCACAAAGGCAATTAATTCTAAACTATCTTCCGTACCCTACGGGCTTGGAATCGCCATGAGGCCTACCTTCATTGAGGCGGCACCGAGTGCCGAACATGTTCAGCTACGTGAGGCTTCCCTAACAGACTTTGTGGCCACAGCGTGGTCACGGACTTTCAGCGGTATATTGTTTAAAAGCTATTCTGTGCAGTGCGCATCGCATAAATAAAATCTATTTGTTGAAAGACAAGTTCTGCGCCAATTTGTTACGTTGAATAACACCAGTTGCATTGATTCACTCATTAACTTATTTAGAAAGCAAAAATCAAGGTTACTATCAGTTAAGATACACAATAATAGAAATCATAGGAACGTTATCGGCGACTTCGACCGCAGATAGCTAAACCCTTCACAAAATGACACCACTGAAAAGAACTCTTCTCTCTCTTTCTGTCTCAACGAGGGATATAGTTATTGTATTTGCTACTGGACTCACGCTCTGTTTAGCAATAAACAAGCAGTCGATAAAATACAAATCATAAGACAAAGGGACGAAAAATGTTGAGTATCTGCCTCCAAAAATACACTGGAAGATTATAACGCTTTTAGATTCACAAACCATGAAGTCTAACTTTGTTAATGCCTGTATTTTTAACGGCTTACATCAACAAATAGACAAAGTCACTCGCCTTCGACTGTACTGCCATGGTTCTGAGGCCACGCAGATCAGTTCTAGTGACGTAATAAATAAGTTATTCGCCACTGTAGGTAATGCTTATGATAACTTTGCTAGTCAATGTAATGATAATACCATATATAACAATTGTTAACAATTATCTAGTCACATCAATAGCAATAGCAACTTTAGTAGTGTTAGCCAAATGAATACTAGTCCTACTTTTAGCAGATTGTTACTGACGAAAGAACCTTAGGTATATCAGGTGATGATGACGACAATATGGGCTTCAATATTGATTTAGTTTTAACCTCAGACCCATCTATCATTGAGGATATACAGGTATTTCAGTCGCCGATACCATCCGATCGCAATGCCATTTCTTTTTTTATTTTATTTGATGCTGAATATTCTACAATAGACAAGGGAGCTTATCATTTCTGGAAGGGGAACTATGAAATGATCAGCCGTAGACTTGTTTGTATAAACTGGGGAAACTTGTTTTAAATTGTGATACTGTCGACTCGATATATAATACGTTTGTTTACCAGGTACTTTTACTAATTAAAGAAATTGTACCTAAGCGAACTGGCAAGACAAAAAAATAATGCTATTTTACGTAAATTTGTAAGCAATTTAAAGCGGCTGATAGATCAGGAGCCAAATGTGCAGTATGAAAAAAGTTGCGCAAGGCAACTAGACGACTTCGTATAATGGATGAAGCTAGTCTTGATTTTAAGGACATAAAGTCGTTTTTAGATACACAAATAAATTATTAAAGGGTAAAAGGGTAAAGCAAACCAATTCAAGGGCTTCTTCTCGTCGATTTATGTTGCCCAAGGGAGTTCAGCTCACGAAGGTGTTTCCAACGACGTACCATCAAGTGACGGCTGTCCATATTTAGATATATCCGAATATAATATTCTCACCAAAATCAAACAATTACCCACTAAGTGCAGCTTTACTCTTGATTTAATCCCACTCATAGTTTATAAAAAAAGTTGCGACTGTGATAACCGAACATCTTTTTTTTATATTCAGTAGGTCTTGTGAAGATGGCATTGTGCCTAATAATTTTAGACAGTCAATCGTAACTCCTGTACATAAGAAGGGTCCAAAGTCAAATGAAGATAATTATAGACCGGTAGCTCAATCATCAATCGAATATATTGTATTTGAAAAACTGCTAGTGAACTATATTTTTAACTTCCTTTAATCCAAAGGCTTGTTGGATGGGAGTCAACATGGTTTTACTAAAGGCAAATCCACGGCAACTCAACTCGTTGAAATGAGTCAACATTGGGCCATTATGATCAATAATAGGTTGAAATTTGATTGTGCATATTTGAATTTCTCTAAAGCCTTTGGTAGTGTGGGTGGTCGAGTTGCTACGATGCGGTGCAGCAAAAGAAAACCATGTAAAGCTAATACAGAAACTTAGGTACTTGAATGTTGATACTCGCTCTTTGTCATGGATTGCTAGTTATCTTACTTGTGGAGAGTTCTGCGTTTGGGTAAACAGTAGCTTTAGTGAGTCAGCTGTGTGCCCCTCTGGAGTTCCTCAGGGATCAAGCCTCGGCCCACTTGTGTTTTGCATATATGTTTTAGATCTTAAAAACGTTATCCCCGATTTGATTACCTATAAGCTATATCCTGATAATCTAAAACTATACTGACCATCTAACGCTGCTAGCGAAAGACAATTGTTACAGAGGAATTGAGGCAGTTTCTAAATGATGCGTGGATAACGAAATGCTTATATCAGTGCCTAAATGTGCAGTATTGTATCTGTAAGTGGATGAAGGACATGACGTGACAAAAGAGATTTGTGATGTCAACAGCAGGCAGTTCAAAGCCCAAGCTAACATCTTATGTACAATCAAGAAACCTTTCTCCTGCTCGTTTAGACAAGCTAAGCCTCGGGCTAAAATAAAGATGACCAAACCCCAGGTTCTTCGTTATCTGCCTATTTCTTCGGTAGCAGCATCATACGTGACGATGACACGTGAATTCAAGCACACTGTGTCGAGTTGCTACGATGCGGTGCAGCAAAAGAAAGGGACAGCCTGTCGCACATATCTTTTACCAAGGAGCTACTGCATGCTACTGCACCGCTTCGTCCCAGCGTCGGCCTTGGGCCAAGAACCACGTGGAAGCCCACTAGGTGATAAACACGCGGCGGGCCCTGTGAGTGACATCAATGGAAAAAAAAGTCCAACAAGACCCATCGCGCCATAGTATTTACCCTGCTGAGCCGGTGGACTTAATATTCAAATCGCTACGTTCAAGCTAAGTCAAAATACCATCGATAATGTCGGTCGTCTGTGCTTCTGTGGACTTAGTAGCATCTTACTGGGGGGATTGGGGAGGTGGGGTGGAGAAAATTGTTAATGCTAGATATATACATACATACATAATAGCTTTATTAACCGATGGTTGGTTTATGATATTGCGCGTACAGAGAAAGAGATATATTCATCACGGTTCTAAAAGTCGAGTCAACGGAACTGTTCTATCGCATCGTTGAAGGTGATATAAGTCAAACTGTCTCCCGCAAAGTTTGCACAAGCATAACGAGGAAATTTCATGGAACTTCTCTCGAATACAGATCTTCATGTGGAAGCCATGTATAGCAAATCGTGCAATTAGGTGTCTATTCTCATAGTTGCAGCGCTTCCATGAAGTACACGTCATTGCCTGGGTTTCATAAAAAAGCGGGTCAATGTCTGCCATCTTATTCTCCCATTCAGACATGTACTCGTTGAAAGCTGCCGTTTTCGGTAACACGTGCATTTTTTGTAAATTCTCAACAAATAGCGGAGTCGACGCCAGTAAATAGACTAATCTGTTGAGACTAGTGCGGTGGACTCTTAGCGCCTTTTTTAGAAAAGCGGCCTTGATTTGGTCAAGCGCCTTAAAGTTTAACTTCGTCAGATGCGGCCATATCACCTGTATACCGTAAGAAGCAGTAGGCGCAATCTTCAGGTTAAAGAGATGAACGGCAACGTCCATTGATAGTTTATGAGGGTCTCGGATACTATGAAAGGACTGTAGTCCTTTCCGAATTCGTTCATCAATGTGCCTCGAGAAGTTCGTACCTCGAGACGAGAACATAACCCCTAGGTATGAGAAGTTCGAGACAAATTCTATAGATTTTGAACCTAACCGTAGTTCGTCGATCCCAGCCAATTTCCCTCCACGTCTAAACTTCATTGCCTTTGTTTTATTTAAATTTATTTCCAACTGGTTTCGATGAACGTAATGCTGCAAGGTCCTTGCGACCTTGCAGCATTGCAACAATCCCTTGCGGATTGTTGCAAATGGAATCGACTGCGAGAATATAGCACCAAGTCGTCTGCATACATAAGGACGTTTACCTGCGAGTGCCGACTCCGTATCTCTTCAGGAAGGTCTCTCACCAGCACCGAAAACAGCAGGGGGCTAAGATTATCACCTTGGGCAACACCAGTGGTCTGTAAGATCGCCATGTGTTTAGCGCCTCCGTCATCTATAATAACTTGTCCTTCCTGTAAAATACTTTTAATGAGCTCCACTATATTCAATGAGATCCCGCAAAAAGTCAGCTTGTCAAGTATAATTGTTTGTGCGGCCGTATCAAAGGCCGTTTTAAAATCTACAAATACAGCAAATAGATAAGCCCCTTTAGTTCGAAGTGCCCGTTGTATCGAATTTAGAAGTACAGCACATGCTGTCATGGTTGACCGGCCCCTTCTGAAGCCATGTTGTTGCTCCGGCAGCTTTCTGTTAATCTCAAGAAAATGTTCTAATCGACGGGCTAGGATAGCCGATAGAAGTTTGTAGATTGCGCTCTTCTTTGCGATACCTCGGTAAGACGACGGTGCCAACAGATCTCCTTTTCCTTTAGGGATAATGCTAAGAAGACTGGTTTTCCATTCCGAGGGTAGTTGGACCGTTTTCATCACCTCGTTAAAAAGTCTGGTAAAACAAGGCGCAAGGTGAATCGCTTGCTTGAGATGCTCATTTGTGACCAAATCGAGCCCCGGGGCCTTCCCGGACGGTGCTTTCATTATTGAGTCGATAACTTCAGAATTGCTAAAAGGCCGGGCGTCAGTGACGCGCTCGCCCCACACTGACATTATCACAGGAGCGCAGCTCGGAACGGTAATGGCACTGGCAAACATTTGCCGGAAATGAGCATTTAGTATATCATGTGGGCTAGATATATATATATATATATATAGAAAATATGGTGATGATTTATTAATCATTTACAATACGTTTGCACACTCGGCAGTGCTCGTTTTAATAAAAATGATGGTAAAGAGGTGTCACGTGGGGTTAAGAATCAGCTGTCCGTGTCCTTGCTTGATAGTAGCCCCCACTCTTATGGACACGGTGCGATATCCTCAAGGTTCCTTGCAACATTAAGACAGTAAGATCCATAAGATTCCTCTTCGTAACGCCGAGCCCCAAGAGCGTACTCGCAGATTCGGAGTCCCGTATACCACTCATAGAGATAGCGGTAGATCCCAATCTGCGAGGTTTTTGCGGGTCGGGGAGCGCCGCTTTTAGGGACTCGACGTCATATTTGGCGATCTTGTTCTGCCGCGCTTTTGCGAGGTCCCTGTTCGGGCCGCAAACCTCGGCATCTAAAACCCAGACCTCGGTAGATGTTGTAATTACAAGGTCGGGCTTTTGACCCGGTGCGCCCGGTCGACGGAATACTCGCTCACGAACCACCTCATAACCCCTCTCGCGGAGAAGACGTGCCACGCGATCACAGACGTCGTCATGTCTCTTTATAGTATGTTTGTGTGTTGTATCGTACATCTGAGCGACATGAGCCAACGTCTCAGGCGCATGACACCCGCTTACAACGTTTGTTGTAGCCCGGGCGTCCCCTGGCCTATCTGGCACGCGTTGTCAGTGCGTTGATCCTAAGCTTTAGTAGGTTTAAATACTCCTTACCAGATAGGTAGGGCATACCCTTAATCCAATAATGTATTAGGTAAGTCAAAAGGTTCGTCGGCCACATTTTTGAAATTCCCGCGCTCTGCAGCAGGACCGCCTGAGAGTGCGGCTGGGTGTTTACATTCAGGAGCAGAGAGCCGTGGCGGCGCGACGGTATACCGGTTTCAACTTTACCGTTTTGTTTGCGGAATTGGCAGCTGTTTGCAATGGAGGACAAAAATACGCATTTTCGACACAATATGTTGTTCTCCTACCGTGAAGGCATAAGTGCAGCGCAAACAACCCAGAGGAAATGTGCAGTCTACGGCGAAAACGCAGTACACAAATCCACAGTCGAAAAGCGATTCGCCCGTTTCAAAGCTGGAAACTTGAATCTCGAAGATGAACCGAGGTCAGGACGACCCAATGTTGTGGAGACCGACGAAGTCATAAGCCTGGTTACTTCGAACCCAGGTTTGACCATAAAAGAAATTGAAGTTGTAACGGGAGTCTCCCACGGAACCGTTTGGAATCGCCTCCATGATGCAGGTTTCTCGTGCAAGCGGAATATCTGGCTACCGCACGACCTCAATGATAGGCAGCTTGAAGGGCGAGTCGATACCTGTCACGCACTCCTCCGGAAGAACTCGAATGAGCCATTTCTGAGGAGATTGATAACCGGGCATGAAAAATGGATACTCTACAGAAACGTAACACAGAAAAGAAGTTGGGTCCCCAGAGGTTCTCAGGCCGCAGCTATCCCTAAACCCGAAATTCATCAGAAGAAGGTTATGCTGTGCTGCTGGTGGGACTGTAAGGGCGTCGTGTATTTTGAGCTGCTTCCAATGGGTCAGACGATCAACTCCGTCGTCTACTGCAGACAACTCGAAGATTTGAAGGCTGCAGTAGCAACGAAGCGCCCGGAATTGTCAAACAGGTGGGGCGTCACTTTTCAACATGATAAGGCGACACCACACAAAAGTTTGGCCACCCGGCAAAAATTGGCGGAGTTTGACTGGGATGTGCTGCCGCACCCAGCTTATAGTCCCGACCTCGCACCATCTGATTATCACTTGTTCAGGTTTTTCCAGAACTCCCTTGATAGCACAACATTTGAATCTTTGGAGGCTATAAAAAATCACCTCACTCAGTATTTCGACGAGAAGGACAAGACGTTCTGGGAGAAAGGAATCATGAATCTACCGAGGCGATGGGCGAAGGTTATCGAACAAAACGGTCAATATATCATTGAATAAAAATACTGTTATCTGCATAAATAAGGCTCTTTAAAATCGGGTAAAAAAGCCGACGAACTTTTTGACTTACCTAATACAAAGGGCGTTTCGTGTGCTTTTTTAAAATGTGCCTCATCGAACGTGCTGTGTAGTTGTTGAGACCAGTAATCGGTCTTTTGTGTAGCGGTCTCAATGAAGGTTACCAAGCGCTAAGAAATCCGCAAATTTTGCGCAGCTAGAAAGATGCTTCACAATATATATGAAGCGCGTTCTTTGCTTGCCGCGCACGGCAAGGAATCGCTTTGTGTACCTGCTAGCGGGTTGCGGACCGGCAGTGGAAATAATCAAAGTCAGGCTTAAGTCACCTATTACAATGCCACTTCAACAATTTTTGTTGGAGTGGCAGGGAAAAGTGACCGAGGCCTCGGCTGAGGTAGCGCAGTTAGATGTGTACCTCACCAGGAAGCTTTGGGAGGGAATGGCATGCACTAGCCGGCACGTGTACACAAGGTACATTGTACATGGCTATCATCACTTGGTGTGTTCAACTCAAGGATTTCACCAAGTTGGCGATCAATGTCGTTGCCGGTTCTGCTCGCAGGTATGCGCTAAATACCACGCAGCGAGCTGCCAGTCGCATCGGCGGTCTTTGCACTTTCTTGCCCGGTGGGACGGTCGCTAAAGTGTTAAAATTGTATATAATGATGATTGTATTGTATTTATGTACCATCTTGAAATGCAAACTTATTGCGAAATAAACAATATGTATTAAAATGAAGGTTACCAAGCGCTAAGAAGTCTTGTTTTCGCAAGGTCTTTTTTAAAGTGCTCGGTGGTTAGCCTTTTTTTTTAAGAGGACTAACTGGAAAATGCGGTTGCACACGCGGGCACCGCAGCGGAGTTTGGGGATAAATGTTTGGAGGCAGGGGATGTCCAGACCGCCGTGTGCTGTGTGCGTGTACAGGTAGGCGTTCGGCATCGAGTTTTCGAGCGTAAGCCATTTCGACTTAACAACCTTTCTGATCTCTTTATCTAAGTCGCTAAGGAGTGCGTGAGATGGTCTGGGACCGAAGACCAGTTTATATAGGAGGCAAGGAATAGAAAAGTCTTTCAAAAATATGAGTTTTTGGTGGGGTTTAAGGGGAGCTATCGTGAGTCTGTTAAGTAAATTAAGGAGTGTAGAGTTTCGGGGGAGCCTTTGTGTAAGCGAATTTGTGGATTTCTATTTGGTATTTACGGGAGTGAACAAGCCGTTTTTGGCGGTTAAGTACAACGACTAGTAAGTCCGTTTATTTCATATATCATACATTCATAGTAGACGGCCGGCAGCGGGAGCGGCATGTTTGAATTTCTGCCTCCCTCTCCTCACAGAGCATGACGTCAATGAGAGAAACTTCTGAGAGAGTACGAGTTGTAGCTCCCGCTACCGCAGTGTAGGTCGAACAGGATTATAATATTTGCACTATTAAAAAAAAATCTGACAAGGAGTATATCCTTGGTAGAGTCAACTCTGCCATTGCTGTCAAAATCGACTTCCAGATATCTCCATCGATCGCTCATACCTTTAGCTGGCAATTGCCGCTATCCAACGTTAAATTCTGGTAGGTATTAATAAAACCTTTACCTTCCTTCCTATTAATTAGATGAGAGATAGTAAAGCTTTTATTAGTATTAATTTCAAGGCCTCTGGATTTCAAAAGGGGATCCGCAATATTAAGGAGCCGTTGGAGGGTAGATTTCGTGGAGGCTAGGAGAATGAGATCATCCGCAAAGGCTAAGCCCATAAGGCGGGAGTCCTCAGTAAGCTGGTACCTGATATTAGTTTTGTCTAAGTTTGAAAGAATGTCGTCGAGAACTAGATACAATAAATGGGGGAACAGAGGATCTCCCTGCCTAACACCCCCAGTTGGCCGAATTGTGCGACATTCGTGTCCAAATTCTATGAGAGTTTTAGATGAGAGGTACAAGCGTTTGATGTAGTTAATGAATACCTCCGGGTATCCGCAAGTCCGGAGTGACCACAGGACGGAGTCATGACTCACCATGTCGAATGCTTTACGGAGGTCGATTGAGGCGAGTCTGAGCTTACGTCCTGCAGACTATATATATATATATATATATATATATATATATATCCGGAAAACTTGCACGTCACCAGCAGACGACAAAAATATAATTTCAGGATAAAAATAGTCGCATATTCCAATCAGACGTCACACAAAACGTTGGCTTAGCTTACAGTGACACTATCTGTTATGCTATCTGAAAGAAACACCACACTGGCGTCACAATAATAAGACGGCAGATAACTACATGGGTTATTCTGAACAGTTAAAAATGACCCTAAACAACCCCATCACCGACGAGCGGCTGTACCAAATATGCACTTTTGTGTTTGATGAGCAGTCACAGAGCCAATGTCTTTGTCTATACATCGAAGTAATGCAGACCCACGCAGCAGTACACTAATGTGCAAATCTAACGGTTTAGCAGGTGGCACAGTTCTCCAAGCTGGGTTCGTGTGGGGTGACTAGTAGGAGTAAGAAATTGTTGTGTCGCATATTGTTAGATACGAACTCTCAACGCTCGTATATTCTCGTATATTTCGAAAAGAAGTATTGATTTGTTGGGTCTCCCTTCCAAGTGTTCTGAACCTACGATGACTTACACTGTTGGTTGGAACGTCCTGAATGTTCAAAATTTTGAGGGTTGCGACGTTGTTATGCGGAGTAGATTCCCGCCTACCGATTCATTAAATGTTTGGGCATTTCCGAAACCACTAAAGGTGAGCTCCCAATAATCTCTTAAACTCGCGATTAATAGCCCGTAGCCAACTGGGCTGAGAGGGATTATTCTACGCCTATAGATATTGTAACGATGTTGTCGTTACGCTAAGTTACTGGGGATGGTAGTTCAGCCGGGCGGCGACTACAGCACGAGAGACTCAGGGCAATGAGTGACAACACACAGCATAAGATCAGATTCATAAGGTATCCGGACGGAGAATGCGTAACAAGCATCCATCTCCCGGGCTAATTATTTGCTCGAGCGGTCGTATAGTCATAATGTTATAAAAATTCCTCGAATCTATCACGCCGTTGATTGGTTGGATTAACCGCTCCTCCCTGACTGTGCACGTTGTCTTCGGTGATGCCGCCCCCGCCGATCGGTGTGTAGTCTTGATGATGATGGTGCCGATACCATGGATGTGGCGCGGTCCGTGGACGATGGTGCACATGCCATATGGACGTCCGCATGTGGCCGGCCGGTCGTATGTCAGGTTGTTTATAATGGTCTCGATGCGGTGGCTGCTGGCGCTTCCCGGCAAGTCGAGATGCACGTTCGGCCGTGTGCTCGGTCGGTTGTGGTGTCGCCTGACAGTGCTGCCATCGCTGGTGGTGATGCCGTGATTGGTGATGACGGTTTCTCATTTGGTGCTGTTCCCACCGCTTTGGATGTTTGATTGGTTTAGTGACGTCATAATTGGTTGGCACCCTGACGTCACTAGTTGTTGGCGTCTCTATGACTGGCAGTTCTGTTGCTACGCTGTGGTTAGCTTCATTACAATATTCTAATAGGCCCCGATTTCCTTCAAAAAATCCTCTTAAATGAAACTCAGATTCTAGACGAGGTTATAGTCGCTCTTATAATCTTCGGGTGGGTATTTAATGGAAAAGGCGGGCCAAACCTAAGCAACAACAGGTTTCAGGCCTCCCTCTGCATAGAGCGCTGCGCTCAATGCAGCCATGTACAGCTGTAGCACTTCCGAACAACCACCTAGTGTCCAGCATAGTTCGGAGCAGACAAAGTCCGCTAACTCAGACAAACAGTTCTTGTGGAACACATAGTTATTGGGGATAAAGTCTCTTTTTAATGAAGATGATCCTCTTTTAAGCGAGCTCACTGTTGCATTCAAATGTTCCGTCTACAGGGTCACCAATAATCTGCAATTCAAAATCAATTCCTCAACTGTTCAACTGTTCAACTGTTTGTTTATTGACATTTCTTGTAGATAATTGCACACATTAATTTCAAGCTCCATTAAGCACATAGCTTGTTCGGAGCCCCTTTTATGAATAACAATGTATAATTTATATATGCCATTTTCACCTATTTACAATATATTGCAACATTATTGTATTTTTATATCACTTTTAACCAGATACCAAAGTTTCAAGCTAATGCTCTTTGAGATCGCATTTGAATTTGAGCAGGGACTTTGTCTGCCTAACGGAGGCCGGTACTTTGTTCCAGTACGAGGCCCCAATGTTTCTGATTGATAGCCTTGACTGGTTGGAGTTGGCGTGTGACAGAGTAAGCAGGTTTGATGCGTTACCTCTTGTAGATATGGGTGTTGCTGATGTTGCCAGACCATATAAGTTTGGATGCACTCCAAGGAGTATACGCTTAATTTCAACTACGAGACAGTATTCTATATGTTTTGGGAACGGCAAAATGTTAATATTTTTGTAGTGCGGTTGCACTGAATCTCGCATCCAGAGGTCCAGAGTTGTTCTCAGTGCTCGTTTTTGGAGTCGGTGAAGCGACCTGATAAGACGCATCTGTGTTAAGCCATAAACTTCTACAGCGTAGGTCAGGTGACTATGGACGTAGGCAAAATACATCTCCATCAGGCAGTTTTGGGGAAGAATTCGTCGAGCTCTGTATAGAGCTGCATTGCTGCCAGATATTTTCTTACGTATATGTGTGACATGCGCTTCAAAGGTCAGCTTTTCGTCCAACGTAACGCCTAGGAACTTCGTTTCCTTTAGAAGCGAAAGGGCTATGCTGTCGCACTGGAAACGGAGGGGATTAATCGTAACGGAACCCCGCGGTGAAAGGAATTGCATTACACCTGTTTTCCTCCAATTCATATAGAGACCGTTACTCCTGAACCATGATGATAACCTCTGAAGGTCCTCGCGGACCATAGCCTCTACCTCAGTTGGGGAGTTCCCGACGAATAGGGCGGTGGTATCGTCCGCAAACAAGGTCAACTTTGCATGTTTTGTTACGCTAAATATGTCGTTAATAAAGATGTTGAAGAGAAGTGGACCACCTATACTGCCCTGAGCCACTCCAACAGATATATTTCTTACATCCCAGATTGCATTGCCCACTTGAACAACTTGCCTCCTATTCGACATAAACGACCGCAGCCAAGACAAAAAAATATCATCCGCTCCATATCGAGTTAACTTTTTAATCCGAATATTTACATCAACTGTATCAAATGCTTTTCTAAGATCTATAAATACGCCGGCGACTGTCTTTTTTAACATTTGGTTTCTGCGAACCTCTTCAACAAAATCCATGATGGGTACAGTCGTCGACATTTTGGATCGAAAACCGAACTGACGCTGACTTAGGCCATTAAACATCTCAAAGTGTTCGTTTAACTGTTCATATATAGCTTTTTCGAAAATCTTGGACATTGGAGGGGGGATACTGACTGGCCTGTAATTTTCCTTGCTTAGTCTGTCACCGCCTTTAAACAGTGGTACAACGCGATACGATTTGAGGGCCGTAGGGTAGATCCCCTGGCGTGTCGACAGATTAACTATGAATGCCACTGCGTCAGCAATAACATCAGCGCAGTGTCTCAAGACTTGAGAGGGTATGTGACCTTCTCCCACCGAGCAAATTGTGACCCTTTTCAGCAGGTAATGCGCTCGATCCACAGGGACCGGCCTAGGCGAAAATGGCTCGTGCAGTTCAGGTATCGACATCGGTACCTCTTAAGCGGCCGAGCATTCGGTGTCAGCCGTTACGCAAGTTGCATAATAGTCATTAAGGATATTAGAAAGTCGTACACAGTCTGTGACTATCTCATCATCAATCTTTAGTTTGACACACTTTTTTTCCTGGGCACCTCCCATGACTGGCTGGATGGCTTCCCATGCGCTCCGCCTCTCCTGTATTCTATCGCAAACAATCTTCCCATTAGCCTCCAGCCTGCACTTTCTTGAAAACGAGACAACTTTGTTTCTCAGTCTAACATACGCTTGACGCCTGCTGGCGTTGGGGTCCCTGCGATACGCCGTATAGGCTGCCTCCTTCTTCTTTATCATTTCAAGCAGCTCGGCAGTGACCCATGGCTTACGTGGCTGACATTTGTTTAACTTTTGCCTAATTTCTCTTTTGCCTCTAGTCACTGCCGCCATCACTCTCTCGTTAAAGCATGCAAACGCCTCGTCTACATCCGAGATATCGTATAAGTCGTTCCAGTTAGTTATTGCAAGTTCTGCCAATATTTGGTCGTAATTGTATTTATAGGTCATAGAGGCAGGTCGGCCTATTCTCTTAGAGACTACAGAAATAAATGTTGCGTGGTGGTCCGAGAAGGTAGTTGTGAGAGCTCCAGATGCGAGTAACGACAAGGTCTGCACGTTAGTATAGATGTGATCGATGCAAGTGGAAGTGTTATATGCGGTTCCTCTACGTATTGTGGTTGCCACCCTGGTTGGAACATTGACAACTTCTTTATAGCAGAACTGTTCTAAAGTTTCAATTAATTCCTGTGCCTCGACAGACTCCGCCATTGTATTGAGATTTGCGTCACCGAGTATTATGGATTTCCTATTACCGATTCTTGACAAGAGAGTCTCCAACGAGGTAACAAAGTGTGCTGGGTTTCCCTTCGGCTGCCTATAGAAGACACCTACAATAGTGGTGTCCCCTTCAGCGCCACCCTCTATTTCCAGAAACAGACTCTCACAGAGCAGATCGTCTGAGATTCTGAATTTGAGATCATTACGTTCTCGCGCAACATAATCACTCCTCACATATAGTGCCACTCCTCCCCCCCCGACCTTCTCTACAACTAAAGTAGGAGTTGTATTCAGTTAACTTAAGTGACGGACATTCTACCGACTGTAGCCTTGTTTCGGATATTGCTAGGACCGATGGCAACCGTGGTAGACAAGATAGCATGGTTTCTACATCATGAATATGCTTTTTCAAGCCATTAACGTTTCAATGTATACAGAGTAGTGCATCCGAGATGCACTGGAACGTCGATATATCTACAGTCTGACTACACATGATACATTAGGGAAATCTGTTTGCTGAACTGCCGAGCGCAGCGAGATCCATGTCTGCGGTAAATTCCTTCCACGGCGAGTTACTCGTTGTCTTGATCTGCAACCGACAGTCAGAAGTCCGAGCATCAAATATTTTCCTCTGGCCCTTGAGCTTACGTAGCTGGTAATAAACGTTGGCATTTTCGGGCGTAAGATGGTCGTTAGCGTAGATAGAGTTGTTACTAGCAGAGAAAGCTGGGAGAAGGTTAGATCTTGGTTTTTTCTCCCGGCATCTCCGCTGTACCTCTACTTTTTTCCACCGGCAGACGAAACGGACCAGCACTGAGGATCGATCGGTAACGTTCTTGCCATTTACTTTTACCATCCGCGGGCATCGGTGCGCGACGTCAATGTCTCTCTCCTCGACCGGCGCCTCAATCTTTTCACACAGTTCAATGATGGTTGCCCGAAGTTGCTCGTCTGTTTCACGTTCTCGCGCCGGTATTCCGCTGAAAAGAATATCAGAACGTCTTCCATATTGATCTAGAAAGCGCGCTTGCTTCTGTGCAGAATTTGCCACCTCTCCGGCTGATGTTATTGCCCCGCGAGTAGCTTCCGCCGTCACCACTGCCCTTTCAGCCGTTCGAGCCACCTCATCCACACTATTGGCATAATACTCCATTGAGGAATCCACTTGGTCAACTCGACTCTTGAGCGTATCAAACTGTTGTTTTAAGTGAGTAACGGCATGAGTGAGCTGCAGACACTCACTCATCTGCAACTGCAATGCTTTTATCTGCTCGGACAGTCCTGCCAAACTGAGCATGATGCTACGCATATCAATATCACCGACAAGACCACCATCCTTGACGGTCGCACCAGCCACCAGCCGTTGACCGCTGTCGCTCACACAACTGCCGCTCGCGCTGTCGCTGCTGCTCGAGTTCAAATTTTTTGTTCGAGGCGGTATCTGATGCCACTTCTCCACTGTCGCCAGAGATCGACGGACAAGGAGAAGCAGTTTGAAATGGCTTAACGGTTGTTTGATGGCGCTGTGGACCGCTGGTTCTGCTGCTCGATGGAGCTACCGGTTTACCGGACAAAGCTGTTGCCGCTGCTGGTGTTGCCGACGGCTTGGTTGTTTTTTGCGATCTTACCAGCTCCGGACTCAGTAGTCTTGTTGGGGGTAGTTGGCTTGAGGAAGGCGAGTTTTTTGCTGCAGAACAGTGGATACACTTCCAGACGAACGAAGCATCTTCCGCCTTCTTTTTAGCGATGAGTGTTGGAATTACATCAGCACAATGTGGGTGAAACAGTCGCGGGCACACATCACATTTCTGTGAAGCTCGAGCGATCGATAAGTCACATTTACCACATACACGTTTCTTGGTTGTTGATTGCATCTTCTGACTCATCTTATCACACTGGTTGCTGCTGGCCATTTTCTTGTTGGTGTGGCAGGTTGCCCTCTCAGAGGAAAATACGGCCGGATTACGACAGACCAACCTAAAACGCTCTGGTCTTGGTATCTGGGGTTTCAGCGTCACTTTGGACACTTTTTCACTTGTAGGAACTCTGAACTCAATTGCATGTTTAGGTGAAAACTGGCATTTTCTACGGAGCGACCTGGCATGCGTGTGGCTAGTTCGAATCCCAGACACACTCATAGAACAAAAGTGGTCGTTATCACAGAGCCTAGCCCAGATTTTTGACCCGCTGGGTCTAATCGCCCCAGTAACCATAAATTCAAAAATACTACTCTAGAAACTTTGGCAACAAAAATTAACTTTGGAACATACATATTTATTCATTATAAAATTGGTAGCAGTATACATCGGATGTTGTGCGAAGTCTACACGGATTCTATGTAGTGTGTACGAGATTGTAGTGACGCTGTGTCTATTTCGGTGCACACAAGTATATGGTATCTATTAATATTGTGACGAAGTCACTGTGTGCATCACAGCGCAATTCAAATCTACTCTAACCGACCACGTCCAACGGCCACAGCGTCCAACGTTCACCGACCGATACATGTCTCAACCAACCACAGCCTTTCGCGCCGAAACACCAACGACATCCGCCGTCCAAAACGATCATCGGTCGACACCTGGAGAGGGTCGACCTATGATCGGCAATCTAAGTCAGACCTAAATTAACCTGTATTCGTATACGAAACAAACACAAACCACTGTAAATTTCGACCGATTTGAGAGCGGGTTCTGAGACTCTTTTGGGTGTCAGCACGCCGCGGTGTCTTGTGAGTCAATAAATAAACCGACCAGCCTGGCTAAAAACACACTCGTTGCTCGGTCATGCACTAGACCATATGCTACGTGTTGTCATTCATCGTTCCTGAGTCCCTCGGGCTGCAGTACCCGTCCGGATGAGTCTACATCCCCAAGCTGACTTAGCGTAACACAACAACGTTACATTTGGTGGAGATGCCTCGATCTCTCTCTACCACCGGACGGCGAACCAACCGAGGCGACAACGGACGATGCCAGTGAACAACGTTACATTTGGTGGAGATGCGTCGATCTTTCTCTACCACCGGACGGCGAACCAACCGAGGCGACAACGGACGATACCAGTGAGCAACGTTACATTTGGTGGAGATGCTTCGATCTCTCTCTATCAACGGACGGCGAACCAACCGAGGCGACAATGGACGACGACGAAACAGCACACGAAACGCGACCAAGAGAATCAACACCAGTCCACAGACCTAGACCCCCGTCCAGCCACGTCAACCTTTCTAGACTCACGTCCAGCCAGCTTAACAGATCCAGACTCGCATCCAGCTGCCTCTACCGCCGACCGCCACTTCAGCCATCATGGACAACCAAAGATTTCCAGACGAGCGACAGTTCTATCTGCCCAGCTGGGCATGACGACACGACGCACGGATCACATCGGACGACGACCAACCTCCCACTCCACGGCTACGTAGACCGTCTCATCATCAACACCGAAGAAGTAAGAGACCTGGCGATTTCATTAGCGGACCGCGCCAATGCAACGAACAAGGACCGCTACAACCAGAAGAGACGTGAACCGACATTTAAGGTGAGCGACTTAGTGCTCATATACACTCCAGTGCGCCGAGTCGGTGAATCCGACAAGCGATCAACCCCGACCTACCCGACCACGAACGACAGAGTTCAAGACATAGTACCATCGTTTGACCTTACCCGGTTTAAAAGCGTACAAGCCGCCCGGGTAAGTTGCACAAAACAAGACCGAAACACGACCAGCGTTCATTCTTGCCCGGTTTAAAAGCGTATAAATCGCCTGGGCAAGTTGCGCAGAACTAGACGCAGTTGAACAATTTGCCGTCCTACTGGCGTTAAATACAGACCATCCTCAACATACAACCGACCGACCTCGTCCAACAGAACTCATATTTTTTTTTACGAGCGTCACGACGCCCAAGGCCTTTTCTTCTGCAACTGGTGAACTATCCAGGACATCGCCTGGAAAAGTGTAAGAACTGAAAACGAGGGTTCCCACCGCGCGGGAGTGCACGCCCGTGCCGACTCTGTTCCACACTACTACTCTACCCAGACGAGAGAGGTACCAAGTAGCGACAAGCCTGCAGTCACCGACAATACGACCGTATCCCGAGCCAAGCCGTCATTCAAACCTACAACCCAATCCATCCGAGCGACACATCGGACGACAGCGATCTTCCCGGCGATCAACAACGTACGTGAACTGCCGACCTTTCCAGACCAACTTCCAAGCTCAACAAACCGCCTTGTCCGCTGACACGCGACAGACCTCCACTGTTGGCTCGGGACGAGCCAATTCTGAGGGGGGGCAGTGTGACGAAGTCACTGTGTGCATCACAGCGCAATTCAAATCTACTCTAACCGACCACGTCCAACGGCCACAGCGTCCAACGTTCACCGACCGATACATGTCTCAACCAACCACAGCCTTTCGCGCCGAAACACCAACGACATCCGCCGTCCAAAACGATCATCGGTCGACACCTGGAGAGGGTCGACCTATGATCGGCAATCTAAGTCAGACCTAAATTAACCTGTATTCGTATACGAAACAAACACAAACCACTGTAAATTTCGACCGATTTGAGAGCGGGTTCTGAGACTCTTTTGGGTGTCAGCACGCCGCGGTGTCTTGTGAGTCAATAAATAAACCGACCAGCCTGGCTAAAAACACACTCGTTGCTCGGTCATGCACTAGACCATATGCTACGTGTTGTCATTCATCGTTCCTGAGTCCCTCGGGCTGCAGTACCCGTCCGGATGAGTCTACATCCCCAAGCTGACTTAGCGTAACACAACAACGTTACAATATCACAATTTCCACAAAATCTACACACACAACCATCGACCTCAAAACACTGTCCACTCAAACACATGTGTAATCCATGCCATGTCACTCGACAAACTAGTGCTCGGTTCTTCTGGGCTCCTTTCATCCATTTGTCCGAGTAAAACGCTGTTTTTACTCGGACGTATAGTTATTGGACGCAAACTTCACGTTGCGTATCTTCCGAAACTCTCAATATACTGTGAGCACGGCTTCACTAAGTGGTAGTCCGTGTAGGGCCAAATGCTCTGTAAGGGCTCGTTCGCGACATAGTTCAGGAGCAAAGGTAGCAGATGCGCTTTTGAATAGACCTAGCACGCGCTTAATATAATGTGCTTTAAAACGGTTTAGCATTTTCAGATCGCTAACAGTGAGAAATGGTGCTATTGCAGGAAGGCCGTTTCGTATAATAGGGACAATGTTTAGCCTGAATATGTTTGTTATGTCATGTTACGCTAAATATGTCGTTATTAAAGATAGATGCTAAAGATAAGTGAACCATCTATACTGCCCTGAGCGACTCCAACCGATATATTCCTTACATCTGAGAATGCATTGCCCACCTGAACGACTTGCCTTCTATTCGATATAAACGACCGCAGCCAAGACAAAAAATATCATCCGCCCCATGTCGAGTTAACTTCTCAATTATAATATTCATATAAACTGTATTAAATGGTTTTCTAAGATCTATAAGCACGCCGGCGACTGTCTTTTTTAACATTAGGTTACTGCGAACCTCTTCAACAAAATCCATGATGGGTACAGTCGTCGACATTTTGGATCGAAAATTGAACTGACGCGGGCTTAGATTATTAAACATCTCAAAGTGTTCGCTCAGCTGTTCATATATAGCTTTTTCAAAAATCTTGGACATTGGAGGGCTGACCGGCCTGTAATCTTTCTTGCTTAGTCGGTTACCGCCTTTAAACAATGGCACAACGCAATACAATTACAACAACAAAGGGCCGTGGGGTAGATCCCTGGCGTATCGACAGATTAACTATGAATGCCACTGTGTCAGCAATAACGTCAGCACATTGTCTCAAGACTTAAAAGGGTATGTGAACTTTCCTCACCGAGCAAATTTTGAGGATTTTCAGCAGGTAATGCACTCGTCCCACAGGGACCGGCCGAGGCGAAAATCGCGTGTACAGTTTAGGTATGGACATCGCTCCCTTGTAAGCGACCGAGCATCCGGCGTCGGCTTTCACGAAAGTTGCATAATAGTCATTAAAGATGTTAGAAAGTCGTACACAGTTTGTGACTATCTCATCATCAATCTTCAGTTTGACACAAATTTCTTCCTGGGCACCTCCCATGACTGGCTGGATGGTTTGCCGTGTGCTCTGCCTCTCCTATATTCTATCGCAAACAAGCTTCCAATTAGCTTCCAGCCTGCCATTTCTTGAGAACGAGACAACTTTGTTTTTCAGTCTAACGTACGCTTGACGCCTGCGGGCATTAAGGGGGTCACTGCGAGACGCCGAATAGGCTGCCTCTTCCTTCTTTATCATTTCAAGTAGCTCGGCAGTGACCCATGGCATACGTCGCTGACCTTTGTTTAACTTTCGCCTAATTTCTTATTTGTCCCTAGTCACTGCCGCCATCACTCTCTTGCTAAAGCACGCAAACGCCTCGTCTACGTCCGAGATATAGTATAAGTCGTTCCAGTTAGTTGCAAGTTCTGCCAATATTTGGTTGTAATTGTATTTATACGTCATAGGGGCAGGTCGGCCTATTCTCTTAGAAACTAAAGAGATAAATATTGCGTGGTGGTCCGAGAAGGTAGTTGTAAGAGCTCCGGATGCGAGTAACGACAACGTCTGCACGTTAGTATAGATGTGATCGATGCAAGTGGAAGTGCTATATGCGGTTTTTCTACGTAGTGTGGTTGCCACCCTGGTTGACACATTGACAACTTCTTTATAGCAGAGCTGTTCTAAAGTTTCAATTAATTTCTGTGCCACGGCAGACTCCGCCATTTTATTGAGATTTGCGTCACCGAGCATTCAGGTGCAACTAAGCATATCTTTATTTTGCGTAGAAGGTGCGCGTTTTTTATAGTATGAACCAGCTGAAATGAGATGCTTGTTGATACACGAGGGAAATTCTTACGTAATACCTATCTATCAGAGCATTCCGTGTTGACAGTCACACACGTCGAGCAATATTGACTAAACGCGTTTGCCATTAAGTCTCATCGGGCACCGTAATATTTCACACAGTTTTTCCAATATGCCACGTAGAACAGATCTAATGGCATTCTAGGGATTTCTTCTATTCTGGATGTTTTCCTGTACCCGTTTCCCAATTAAATCAAGTCTACACTTTCTAGAAACCGCGGTTATCTTGTTCCTTAACTTCCAAAATAAACCTCGCTTCATCGCATCATCTGGATTAGCTTTAAACTCTTTAGATGCCGCATTTTCTTTCACTTATTAATGCCAGCAATTATTGAGTGACCCGAGCTTTCCTCGGTGCCCTAATATTATTTTTAAATCTTAGGTTCTGCTTGTTGCGGTTAAGGAACGCCACTACTCGTGAAGCACTCAAATGCTTTATCGATGTCATCTACAGCGTACACATCGGACCAATCAGTCTTATTGAGCTCGAGCACTGCTTGGCCATAAATATGTTTTGGTTTACGCGTGATTTTGGTGACCGATCGAGTAGTCGGTATTGAGATGAACGTGGTTTGGTGGTCGGAGAATGTTGTTGTGATTGAGCCGCTTTGGATGACAACTTTTGGACTTACGTTAGAGTAAATGTGATCGATACAATTAGCTCTGTAGGTGCAAACGGTCTCCTCTCCACTACGGCGACTCGCCGTAGTGGGGAGGAGACCGCTCCGCACACCGACAAACTCGTTAAAATTAAATATTCACACACCCTTTAGCAGGGGGGCTTTTTGAGATCACAGACGAAGGTTATCGCAAGTCGGCCTTCAGGCGGCGGGTTGTACATGGTTAAGCTTACGGACTAAGCGCCATGCAAACATTTTGTTAACAATCGCTTTCCTGGCAATCATTTTAGCCTGGAGATTGATTCTCGAGCGAGTGTTTGTGGTATTCATGTTAAAAAATCTCCCTGCTTGCTCGGGCCGCTTACATATGCGAGTACACGTGCGTATGTCAATTCTATCTAACATTTCAACAATATTGTCGCATTTAACATCGTTTTCGCTAATGTTACAACGATATGCAACACGTTTAACAAACTTTTTATGAATGCCGGCCAGTATCTTTTCATCACG
Organism: Dermanyssus gallinae; assembly: GCA_003439945.1. Taxonomy (NCBI): domain Eukaryota; kingdom Metazoa; phylum Arthropoda; class Arachnida; order Mesostigmata; family Dermanyssidae; genus Dermanyssus; species Dermanyssus gallinae. Next base: position 312,519 of record QVRM01006074.1, read on the forward strand.
AGAATAACCTAGATTCCACACAGGTGAGGCATATACCAAAATCGGGAGAACATATTGTTTATATAGTCTTACATACAGAGAGGGTTGTTTGATCACAAAAGAACGCAGAATCCAGTTCATTCTCCTCGTAGCCGACGTTGCTACTTCTAGAATGTGAGGAGCATAGTTTAATTTGGATGCCGTTAACACACCTAGGTCTTTTATAGATCTTTTTGCAGTTAACTCCTTAGTGCCCAATGTATATATGTATATGAGCAGGATTGTTGTGGCCAAAGTGAAGGACAGCACACTTATCCAACGACAGTTTAAGATCAAATCCTTTGCACCATTCTGTAAATTTGTCCAGTGTTCCTTGGAAAGAAACAATATGATTTACATTATCTACAGGTGTATGCATTTTTACATCGTCAGCATATATATTTTCCTGCACATGTTGAGGTATTATGTGTTTCATAGAGTCAGTATACAATATGTACATTATTGGCCCAAGTATGGTACCCTGGGAACAACCAGATGTGACTTCTGCCGTTGATGATAGGCAATTATTAACCCTAACTCTAAAAAGTCTGTCCGACAGAAAAGCCCTAATCCAATTAACTATACGACTACCAACTCTGTATTGCGGCAGAAGTTTAAGCAGCTTTGAGTGCGTGGTGCTTTCGAAGGCAGATTTAAAATCGAAGTACACACAGTCAAATGCTCTTCCTTCATTTAAAAGCAGACACCAGTCATTTTGGGTCTCGAGCAGTTGCAAGAGCGTCGAATGAGCGGGACGATACGCAAATTGTTCCCTCGAAATAAGGCCTTGTGCATTTGCGTTTTGATAGATCTCTTCGGCGATGGCCTTCTCAAATAGTTTGCATGGAACGGAGGTGAGTGATACTGGCCTTTTATTATTCGGATCACTTTTTTGTCCGCGTTTGTGTACCGGACATACAATAGCACACCGAATGAGACTAGGTACAGTTTCTTCCTCCAGGGATCGACGGAAAATCATAGAAAGTGGAACGCATACGTCGTAGCCACACTTTTTATAGACAAAAGCTGGAATACCGTCAGGGGTTGCGCTCCGCTTGTTGGCAAGCTTGCGGAGATGCTTTAGGATGTTTTCAGGAGATGCGTCGACGTCGTTCACAACGCTTACATTTTCGGGCGTTGGCGTTGATATAGGTGGAGCGACGTGTGCGTTCCGCGTCTGCAATTCTTCATATGTGGGATAGGTAGCTGCAAAGACATTTGACAGGCAAAAATGAGCGCAGTATTTCTTGGAGATCACAAGAATTTTGGTCATTGCAAAGAACATCGATATTAGCATCTCCGAGGAGGAGCATATATGGGCTGTTAATATTTGAAATTATATTTTATAGTCCATTTATCAAATCGGAGACTTCGCCGGACGGCTGGCTATAGAATGCGCCAACCAAAAGAGATTTTCCCTCCACCACACCGCTCACCTCTACTACTACTACTATACTCTCGCAGAAAAAGGTAGCTGAAGTCACAAAAGCCAGCACCTTTTGCAGTTTAACATCATAGTCGCATCGTATGTACAAAGCTACTCCACCTCTGCGAGAGCCTGACCTACAGCTGTAGTAACTATTATAATGATATAAAAGGATGACATGATAAAAAGGGTGACATGTGTATTTAGGTATACATGCCAAGCGAACAATAAATCAATAATTGCACACGTTAAATGAACATGTTTTGACTTCTTGAATCCTTCTTTCTGATATGGCTATCACAGAGGGTTCGCACGGCAAGCTTGGGAGCAACGTTTCGAGATCATGCCAGTGTGACTTGAGCCCGTTCACATTACGGTGTATTGCCAGAACCGATGGTGTCACTTTTAAAAGAAGTTATATCTACAGTCCTATGCATATGTTGTTATTTGACAATAATCGACGAGGGCTGTTTTTTTTTTAATTGACTTGTCACAGATGATGATGATGTTTGGGTACATTTTTAATGATCCTCGATGCGAGTTGCAGGGCTTGCATTGGTCAGTAGTTTGACACTCCTACTCACTTAATTCGAAGTGGTAGATATGCTTTCCATTTTTTTTCTATAAAGCTAACTGGTAGAATGGAGGATGTAGGCCGGGCGTTGCGTGTAAGACTCACTAACTCCATAAGATCCAGTCGTGTTCTTAGCCTCCTATGGTGACCGCAGGACTATCTTCTCGAGAGTACTTTACCGTATATATATATATATATATATATATATATGTATATATATACAGAGAGAGAGCGGGGGAGAAAGAGAGATACGCAATGCATTTAATGTACAATCAGAGGCCGCTACGCAGAACGAACGGGTATAGGATATGTATATGTATATATTTATCTATATATAAGTATAGCATTGTGTGTTTTGCGAGTTAGAGAACGAGTAAATAGATGGTCGATGTAGATAGAGGGGGCTACGTAGAGAGAGCGAGAGGTCGACAGAGAGAACGATTCGAGATTAGGTAGAGGAGAAGATGATGACGCTGATAAACACACCACCACCAGCGAGAGGGGGAAGGAGAAGGACGAGGACGAGGGAGGCAGTAACGTTTATGGGGCTGACTCTCAGCCAAGATTGAACGTCCATGGGACTGTTTTTCACATTGCTTTATACAAGGATGGACATGCCCCATAAAGGTGTTTGCGCATATATATATATATATATATATATATATATATTTTTTTTTTTTTCACATGATTTATTTACACACCAGCTTGGGTAAAATATACAATAGTACGATCGATATCACTACAGTCTCGTAATGATATTAATATTAAAAATGGTTCAGTGCCAGCTTTGTTAGAGAGGGGATTGCATTACACTCACTGCCATGATATCTTACGCATATACCATAACAATATGCACAAACACATGTGTCACAGGGTTCATGGCAAGCGTCTTTCTGTCATAGAAGGTGATGAAAACTGTGCACAGCAAAGCGGGTGGTCATGTGCCTGTTTATCCTGCTCGTGCTCTTCCATTCTGACCTAACCATTGCATCTGTCATATAAAAATGTGGATCGATCTCTGCCATTTTCTCTTCATATCGCCGTATGAACTCGCTGTATGCAGGGGTGTCTGGAAGCGCAAACTATTTTCTGACCTGTTCCACGAATAGTGGAGCATCGCACAGCATATACGTGAGGCGATTGTATGCTGACGTATGTAAACCTAGTACCCGCTTCAAATAAGCTGGTTTCACACGATCGAGAGCACCAAGTTGAGTCGAGCTTAGTTTTGCCCATACAAGCTGGATCCCGTATGATGCAATCGGCGCTATTTTCATATTAAATAGAGCTAGCGCTGCCTTAATCGAGAGCATCTGGGGCTTCTGAAGGGTTGTCGCCGCAATCAAGGCTTTTCGAGACCTTTCCTCTATATGTGCAGCGAAGGTCTTGGCTGAGGGAGTCACTGTGATACCGAGATATGTGAACTTATTTACATAGTTCAGGTCTTGTCCATTTAACCTAAGTGTATCGGTCACGGCCAGCCTGCCCGCGTGCCTGAACTTCATAGCTTCTGTCTTCTGCATATTTATTTCAAGGCCTACTACGTTCACGTATGCCGACAAAGTGGCCAGCGCCTGTTGCAGATGGTATCTGCTGCTACTGTAGAGTACTAGATCGTCGGCATACATAATTATCTTGGCAGCTGGGTGTCGGGTCTGTAAACGTGTTGGTAAATCGGCTACCAGTAAACAAAAAAGAAAAGGGCTGAGATTATCGCCTTGGGGCAAAGCCTGTCGTTTGTTCTATGCTTGGGTGCTCCGCTACACCGTCGTCCAAGATGATCTGATTGGATTGTAGCACGTCCTTCATCAATGTCAGCATCCGTATTGGGACCCCGATTTCGGCGAGTTTAAGCAGGACTCGAGTTCTTGAGCCTGAATCAAACGCGGCTCGGAAATCCACAAATACGCTGTATGAAAACAGTCCCTTTAGTGACAGGGTTTGCTCTATATCTGCAAGGAGGATTGCACATGCAGTTAGTGTTGACCTCTGCGCACGAAAGCCATGTTGTTCGTCTGGTAATGTCTTTTTGTATTCGACGAACGACGTTAGACGAGCGGCTAGGAGGCTTGCAAGCAGTTTGTAAGCGCAGCTTTTCTTGGCAATGCCCCGCCAAGAAGAGGGCTCGGTCCGCGGTCCCTTGCCCAGCCGGGCGGTCAACCGTGTCTCTCGCTCACTTTTTCTCAGGCTCGCTAGCTTTCTTCCTCTTTCGCTCTCGTTCGTTCTCTCTCTCGGTCGGTCGGTGTGCATGATGACGGTTGGTGGCTGGAAATCCTGCTGTTGCTACAACAACATACAGGCGTCACGGTGGTCACGCAGGCAGGCTGTCATCCGCTGTCCACAGACACAAAAAAAATCCTTTCTCTGGGCTGACTCTCAGCCAAGATTTAACGTCCATGGGACTGCTTTTTGCATTGCTTCGTATGGACGGACATGCCCCATAAATACAAATCAGTGCAACGGTGGGGCTCAAACCCGCGCACCTATCTCTAGTATCTCCTCCGGTCGCGAGGCGCAGACTTAAGCCACCCACCAGGCCACCGGGCTCGACTGCGACTGTCCACATACACAAACACACACGAACGCCACGTGTTACGAACTAGAGCCAGCCAGCCAGCCAACGACTAGCCGGGCAGGCCGCATAGATCTCAGTCAGCTGTATTGGCTGGTCAGCTAAATAAATGGCAGATAGATGTGCAGCATACTCTGATAGATTCTCGATTGATCTCGTCAGACTGTGCGTGCGCTGCCTGTAAAGTTTTCAGGCTGTTGACCCTCAGCCAAGATTTAACAGCGTCCACGGAACTGTTTTTCACATTGCTTCGCATAGACGGACATGCCCCATAAATATAAAGCGGTGCAACGGTAGGGCTCGAACCCACCGCTCTCCTATCTAGTGTCTCCTTCTCCGGCTGCGAGGCGGAGACTTAATCCACCTACCACGCCACCGGTAGTACGTACTACTAATGGGTTGTCGTAGCATTTGTGCTAGAGCCTGTAATCGTGTGGGTGAGTTGCAGGCATAGTACAAGTTGTTGCTGTTGTTGTTGCTATTGCTGTTGCTATCCTTGTTGAAACAGCGGCGCCGCCGTTATGTGATATATGGTATCGTTAGTAGCCTCGCGATTGGTCTCCGTGGAGCTGAAGTGAAGCCATCGTGTATATATATATATATATATATATGATTGATTGATCGAAAGAAGTACGAAACAAACTTCAAAGTGCGCCGGGTAGTAATGCAGAGGGTCCCAACTCCACTCAACCTGACAGCCGATCGTGTTCGATTTACAACATCATTGCAACGGACGCTTTTTTCTGTTTCGCGCTGCTCGGCGGTCTTCTAGCGAGCGGACAAGACGTGAAGTCCTCTACTCGTGAGCAAAGCAACGGGATTCGTTGCAATATTTGTATATTTATTTTTATTTTTGTAATTAACATCTATAATGGCTGGCGCTCTAAACTGTGGGGTTTGCAAAACCATCATAGTTGAGGAAACAAGTTATTGTGTATGTGCGATCAGCAAAAGCACCTTTCATGTACAGTGCAGAGATACTGAGAGCTGAGCAACAATGACGCGTGGCAGGCCTGGATGTGCAATATATGCAACTTTTCATCAGCAGGGCTAACTGCCGCTCAGTTCGCACTCGAACTTGATGTTCTTATCCCAAAATTGGGGTCAACGGAACACACGGCGCCACTTGGCGAGACAATTGCTCTCCTTTTTTGCAGAATCGCATGGAACACAGTGCGAGTCACAGTCCAAAATGCTACTGCGCGACCCGCGCCTGCCTCACAAAGCATGGACGGCGCGGAAGTGACAGCCAGTCAACCGACACTTGCACCAGTCAACGGGGACGCTAAACAACGATCGAATAAAACAGGGGTCCTACTTATGGGCGACTCTGCTGTCAAAAACTTGCGCAGTAAGATTCACGACAATTTTGGCCGCACGCCAGGGTTTCAGTCCAAATGTTACTCAAATGAAAAAGTTGCCGATATTCTTCAGAAGACGGAGCAAATGATTGACGCCAAACCGGGTACAGACAAGATAATCATTCACGCGGGTCAGTTGGATACAATGAATGGAAGTAACCGCTAAAATAGCACACGTCATAGGAAAAACAGTCGTCAAGATATCAAATCTCAAGCCGAAGGACGCCGAGCGGGTAAATAAAACTGATTTCACAAGTGCTCCTCAAAGTGTGCATCCCGAAACCACAAAGGTCGCACATTGGAATAGCGACCGACCGAGCAGGCGCGATGTTCGCCGCGTAAGTCAGAGAGAGAAGTCGTTGCTTGTTAACTCATCGTCATTCGCCTTATCTGTTCGCGCGCAATCGCTCACTCGCCTGCTCACCATTTAGCAAATGGTGAGTTTATTGATTGAGGATTTGTATGCGGTCAAGTTTCTGGCCAATGATGGTGTCCGATGGTGTCCAGATGATCAGATGAATCGTCGTCTATGAACGCAGTCCTGAACACACAACTTCAAAATGCCGGTTGCTCGGTCCGCCTGCGCAATTACAGAGATTTGTGTCGTCCCGTCATGAAACGACCCACCGGTCGGCTATCAATCCATCCTTCCACCATTCGATAATTCAATAATCAGTTAATCATAACACCTAGCTGTAATGTGCTGCTAAAACTGCCGGTCTTTGCCCCAAGTTTGTTCTTAAAATAATTTACCAGCTTTTATATGAAACCAAATACGGGCGACGAATAATAATGATTATGATGGATGGTACGAAGGACTGAAGCCAAATATCGATATAGAATAAAACATTCGATAGAGTCACACATCGGCACCAGGTAGGAGAGCCAACGAAAAAAGCAACCGCACGAATAAGTCAGTTACTTGGCTTCGTTAGTCGTAAGTCAATCAGTCACAAGTTCATAACACTCGACTCTTCGACAACTTCATTCTCTCATTTTGTTTTCTATGTTTTCACTTGACAGTGGTTGCTTAAATTTAAGTTGAGGTACAGACACCATCATTTCACATTTTCCCAAGACAACACCGTCTCGTGCCGCTCAGATCCAGACGACGCCTTGTGTATAAACGTAACATACGCACAACAATCTGTTCACCCGATGTTACTGTTATTTTATTTATTGTGTTGGGAGCTTTTGATAATGAATAAGCTAGCGGCGATTAGCGACAAACCCCTTAAAGCCGGGCTCTTCCACACCTCCCAGACCCGGAAAGGCATGGCATTTCTCCGTCATGTTATTAGTTTTATTATTGATTTAGTTTTGTTGTTTAGTTCGTCCCACTCTTGTGGAACGTTTGTATATTTATTTATGTTACGAGCACTAACTAATCACGCACGTTAATGGTAGCAGTCAAACTAGTAAGATTTATGTTCAAAGTGTAAATCCTAATTAGATTTACTTACGTAGTGATTGCGATTGCAATAATACATAAACTAAGCTTGGATATTTGGACCTTGCTTCGAATCAATGTCCCAAGCTTGGCAAAAGTGACTGAGCGATTGGTGTGCTCGTGTAAAACTCAGTTGTACTTCTTTTTCATATATATATATATATATATATATATATATAGATATATATATATATATATATATATATATATATATATAATATATATATGTATATATATATATATATATATATATATATATATATGTCAGTTCAGTCTCTTGTCTAGGTTTTACTAGTTCTCGACATATATATATATATATATGTATATATATATATATATATATATATATATATATAAATGTGTCAGTTCAGTCTCTTGTCTAGGTTTTACTAGTTCTCGACATTAACTAACGTGTGCTGTTGTTGGATGTATGGGTTGTATGTGTGTTTGTTTGCATTACATATGGCGGGCCATTCGAATTTAGCTGCAGCGGCTGCCCGATGGACGCGCGCGGTCGAAGTGCTGCTGGCAGCTTTCCCGGCAGCAGCACCTTACTATTCCTTCCCAGAATCTGCTATTGTTCGTTACCCATGCCGAAAGATATCCAGCTTGCCCGTCGCATCCGCGGAGAGCGCGCTTAAGCAGCCCAACGTACGATATATCAACAAATAACAGGTCTTTTCAGGGCCACTCTTTTTTTAGATTGAACATTTTCGCACGCCTCGTTCTAGGTATCACTATAATTTATTTTTGTTTTCTTTTCAATCTTGAACATTTTGGAAAATTTTCTTTTTTTATATTGATTAGACGCTCAGTTATTTTGCAGTCTAGAAACGCCTGAAGCACTCATTAATTTTCGATATGATAATAACCAACGTGTCAAAATCTAAATCTAGTCAATCAATGGCCTATGTGGAAGACAACACGGTGAGAAAGCAGGTTTTTAGTAACCCTCCTTGATGCAGTACAATTCTATGAAGAACGTTCTACCCCCATTCATTTGCTAGACATACTGTTTTTTATTCTTAATATTAGTGTATAATGATAAATAATATATGGGTACTATTTCTTTAAGCATAGACCGAGGAACCCAAACTATCCAGTATGATACTCATCGTAGAGACCGATGCCTGAGACAGGCATGCGCAAGCTCAGCTATCCGCTATGAATATAGAATACCAGGGGTGACCTTTTCACTTATCTCACCTCTAGCCTCGTTTAAAATGGTCCACCAAAAAAACTTGCCGCTGGCGAAATGCTTGTTTAGTCTATAATATGACCTAAAAATAGAACAGTCTTTGCTAGACAAGTCTCTGCCGCAAGACATGCGGCACACGAGGGATCTAGAAGGTTTCGAACCCGCAGCGAAAATCTATCAATTCTATGTCTTCATGTGGCTCTGCCTAGCACCAAAGCGCTGATCACTTTAAGGTTCGTCAGGGTCTCATGTGATTGTCGGAGCCTGTCAAAACTCAATCAATTATATTCCCGCGGGCAGAGCAAAATATAGTGCATTGAAGCAATCAGGCTCCTAACAATGACAGCCGCATGCTGTGGCTAACTGAAGCCCTGCATGGTCAGTCAACTAGGGTGTATGTTGCGATTCCTTATTTCTTGTGACGGTGAGCATCGTCAGATTGCCGTCATTTCGTATAGCAATAACTGAGCGTCACACATGCAATGCTGAGGCAAACACAGCTGCTATGATTTTCATTAACATGTGAATATAATAATAAATCAATTTTAAGTCCTACTAGCCACTGTAGGTAGCACAAATCGAGTTGCGTTTTGAAACCCTTTTGAAGTAGCAATCCGGAGGCATGTTAAGTAGGGACCCATCTCAAGTATACTTTAGTTCATATCTGCCCATGCGAACTGCGAAGGGATAACCACTACGAGGAACCGCCGAAAGCCCAGACGGCTCCCGAGTGTTACGTCGACCTATAGGACAGAACTTATTCTAGAAATTCAAAAATCTCAAAGTACACAACGCTTTCTGCATGAATGACAGTCATATATGCATAGATGTCTTCCAAAGTAATTATTTCATGCGAATAGGCACTGAAGTAGATAGATATACGTCTTACGCCGGTTTATCGCGTTCGTGAGGTCCTAGTCTGTTTCAACGTGATTAGAAGCATGTATTTGCACGAGAAAACACGAATGTGATAAAAGCTATTTGATCTCATAAACATTGGTGGCCCTGAAAAGGGCCGTTTTTTTGTCGCCGAGGGTGGAGTTTACTTCGACGATGTGTACTTGGTGACAGCCTTGGTACCTTCGGAAACGGCGTGCTTAGCCAGCTCACCAGGGAGCAGGAGCCTGACAGCCGTCTGAACCTCCCGAGATGTGATGGTCGACCTCTTGTTGTAGTGCGAGAGGCGGGACGCTTCGGCAGCAATCCTCTCGAAGATGTCATTCACGAACGAGTTCATGATCGACATGGCCTTCGAAGAGATGCCAGTGTCCGGGTGGACCTGCTTCAACACCTTGTAGATGTAGATAGAGAAAGACTCCTTCCTCCTGCGCTTCTTCTTCTTCTTGTCCGTGGCACGGACGTTCTTCTGGGCCTTTCCGGCCTTCTTTACAGCCTTTCCTGACGGTGCGGGCGGCATGTTCAATGCTGGGTGACGATCCACGTTGGGACGCTTCTATTTATGCCAGCCCGCACCGCCCGTTTCGGCTCCAAAGTGGAGAGGGCCACACTAGAGGGCGAGCACATGCGGCCTGAGGGCGCTAGTGTCGCCAGTATAAGTAGACTGTACTTTGATGCCTCGGCACCTTAGCTGTTTCTGCAAACGAGCTACATCATGTCGGGCCGCGGAAAGGGAGGAAAGTCGAAAACAAAGGCGAAGACCAGGTCCTCGCGGGCCGGACTTCAGTTTCCCGTCGGACGTATCCACCGTCTGCTCCGTAAGGGTAACTACGCCGAGCGAGTAGGAGCTGGTGCTCCAGTGTACCTCGCTGCCGTTCTCGAGTACTTGGCCGCTGAGGTTCTCGAGCTGGCGGGTAATGCTGCTCGTGACAACAAGAAGACCAGGATCATTCCTCGTCATCTGCAATTGGCCATCCGTAACGACGAGGAGTTGAACAAACTTCTGTCTGGAGTGACCATCGCTCAGGGCGGTGTCCTGCCCAATATTCAGGCTGTCCTTCTGCCCAAGAAGACCGACAAGCCCCAGGCTTAAGCACCCATTCATCCATCTAAAACGGCCCTTTTCAGGGCCACCACTTTCTATGAGATGAACCACATAGCACATCTTTGTTACAGGGTCGCTCTAAGAATGGCATGAACCGTGTGATTGAATTTGCACAAGATTCGAGCGAGAGTTGTCTGGTTTAATTTTTCTAGGGAGCTGTATGTTCATTCTAACTAAGAATTGCTTCAACATGGAATATTTTGCTCGGTTGGTTTTAGACGTCGGCGTTGCCTGTCTGTATTGGCTACCATGTATGAAACACATGTCCGAGAATTTAAACGTGTTTTATAGCATCGACTTGGAACGTACTTTATTTTTGGCATGCATGCTTTTTATATTACTGCTTGGACAAGTCGAGTAATTTTGCACTGGGATAAATACACTTACGATTAAAGTAACTCATGAGCGTGATCGCCGCTAAAAGATGTATGTATACCAATCAAGCCCGCATTACAATTATAATGTAACGAATGAGATGTTTCCCAGTCGTTTTATAGGAGTAAATACAATCGTTTATTGGCTACTACACTCGAAAGCGTAAAAGTGTGCCCGCCAGAAATATGCTTATGTCGTCTTATACGATCCGCGCTGGTGATGCGCTCCAGAATAAAAATAATATTCATATTATTCGACAAAATATCAGGATAATTTCCAAGGAAGGAGCCATAATATATGTCTTTTGACTCTCCGGAAAATGTCTGGTATAGACTGGAGGTAACAGTGAAGGCCTCTCATGTCGTACGGCATATGACGGAGTACATATATCTGCAACTTGTTCACGATCTATGTGGCGATTGATTCCCTTCAGCCAGTAGCTAACGATGGAAGTCGGCAAGTCTTGTGATCGCTAAAGTTTTTAACCTTGCGGCTATATCGTTGTTTGAACTTAACTACTGCAATAAAATTGTAAAAAACTGAATGCCTCCACCCACTTTAAAGCCTCATAATAATACTAATAATAACAGGAGCAATAACTACGAGTCATTTCATTTCAAGTCAACTTACTCGACGGAGCACTCAAATTACATAATAAAATCTCAAGTCATTGTCGTTTTACTTAAAAAACTTAAAAACCACCTTAGTGGTCAGTCACCAAGGTAACCAGACACCTTACAGAACATATCGCATTAAAGTACACAAACATGCACCATTATGTGCTTGCACGAGCTTTCATTCAAAACTGGCATCGGATCGTTAATTTTTTACCCGAGCTCACATTTCCTTATCAAGTATGGCGTCTTGCCATATACAGGCATATTTTAGAATGCTCGCGAACACACTACTATTCTCTGGAATGCAATCCTCATAGTTTAAGCATGAAGCTTCAGAGCGACCTATACAGGCAAATAACTAAGCGTTCTCAACATGATCGGTTGCTACGTCACGCCGCTAGGCTCACATGGTTATCAATCCATGCTCGAACGGGGTGTTTGGACAAGTGCGACCTCCGCAGTGAATTGTGCAACGAACTTACTTTCAAGGAGTTAATTTGCATAGCGCCTAGCGTTTAAGAAATCCGTGGCACTTATTCTTTTTTTAGATGACTCCTCACCCCTGTGTCAATTGTAGTGTGTCAATCCAATGTGGTTATTGTCGGGTCTGGAAAATAGCGCAAAAAGGATCTAGACTTGATCAACTTTTGTCGACAAGAGATTGAGAATACGAATCGTAAGGATACAGCCAACGCATGCCTCTCTAATTTTATTCTCTGGACAGTTATATGAATCGCAAACTAAGAATATTTGTTTAATGGTATCTATGTAGGTGCTTTTGTGTTTAAAACCTTGTAATGATTGGTGGCCCTGAAAAGGGCCGTTTTTTTTGTGCTGGAGAACTGATAGTGGTCGTGGAAGCTTAACCGCCGAAACCGTAGAGGGTGCGTCCTTGCCTCTTCAGGGCATAGACGACGTCCATAGCAGTCACGGTCTTCCTCTTGGCGTGCTCGGTGTATGTGACGGCGTCACGAATAACGTTCTCGAGGAATACCTTCAGCACTCCACGGGTCTCTTCGTAGATGAGACCAGAGATACGCTTGACACCACCACGACGAGCGAGACGGCGAATTGCGGGCTTCGTGATACCCTGGATGTTATCACGCAGTACTTTTCGGTGACGCTTGGCGCCTCCCTTTCCGAGTCCCTTACCGCCCTTTCCGCGACCAGACATCGTGAAGTAGATCAGTGACGCAACGAAGACAACTGAGAATGACGATGTTTTGCTGCTCGCCGGTTTATATAGGAGCGCGAAGCACGCTGTGAGCTGGCAATCTGCTTGCTGCTAGCTAAGCGGTCGCTCAGCCATGAGCTTGAGAGGGCGAGTCCCGGCTCGCCTCAATCTGATTGGTGGAGAGTTTTGGCGGGCTTAGAAAAACGCCGTGCTGCTGCTGCTAGTGGGGGCCACGTGACTCGATTCAAATTTGGGGGGAGCGACGACCGTTGGACAGAAGAGAGATATAGAATATCGTAACTACAATTTAGATTGGTCGTCCAATTTTTCGATTGGACGATATGTTGGTGTTTTTTGTTTGCCATTTGTGTGGCAAATGTGAACAAAAAATCAGCATGTTGTTGTGTATGACATACGCTGCGAACGTATATCTCACACTGCGTACAGATTATTTTTCATCTTTAAGCAAGTTTTGTGAGTTGCCGCTTAACTCGCTTGCTTAGAACATCGAAAGTCGTATTGACAACTTTTAATTCGATTCAATGTATTACGTTGACTGGCTTGGTCTCTTAACAGACTAAAGAGCAGGATCGTACACGATTTTGAATGAAATGTAGTTTCTAGTGCTCTTGGATTGACAAATGCTGTTGCGTCTAAAAAGTATGCATATTACTCGGAATACCTGCAGAACTTCAGCTTGCCGTAAGTGCAGGTCGTAAGTCGTAAGTGCAAGAAAAATCTAATAGCTGACGGCTATTGCCTTCTTTTCCGTCATTTAAAAAGTATCTACTTTTACATCACTAGCTTGATGTCGTCTCGGTCGGTCTAACTAGAGTAAGGTCTTTAATTAATCTCTTGGATGAATTATATTCGGAACATGAAGAATTGCTTAGAAACATGCTTAAATATCGGTCTAGTCGTACTCCTATATCCTATTGACAAAATGGCTTGGAATTCTAGATCAGGACTAGACTACGAAGCTGTCATCTTGAAGGCTTACACGCCATGCCATTTGCGAATAGGAATCGCTGTTGGCTGGCTTATTTGCTGTACAATTACATTATACAGCAGCATGATCGGAATTGCGGGTGAGGAGTACATTGAATAAAAAGTTTATATATATATATATATACATATATGTATATATATATATACGTCTATAGTAGTTTCTATATATATATATATATATATATATATATATACGGATAACCGAAACCCGCTGTGTGTGGTATAGTGTAGGGTCGAAAATATCTCGTTCGTTTCAAGGCGTCCTCCCAGGGGGCGCCACCAGCGGCGCTTCCCTTTCTCGGCGGCCCAGCCGCTCTATTTAGGAGTTTGAACAAACATGATCACCCACTTTGGCTCTGTCCTCTGTTCGCAGTGGTGCATTCGGAACCTGACTAGCTATGGCGCGTACTAAGCAGACGGCTCGTAAGTCTACCGGCGGAAAGGCGCCGCGTAAGCAGTTGGCTACAAAGGCTGCCCGTAAGTCGGCACCCGCCACCGGTGGTGTGAAAAAGCCCCACCGTTACAGGCCCGGCACCGTCGCTCTTCGTGAGATCCGTCGTTACCAGAAGTCAACTGAGCTGCTCATCCGTAAGCTGCCCTTCCAGCGGCTGGTGCGTGAGATCGCCCAGGACTTCAAGACTGATCTCCGCTTCCAAAGCTCGGCCGTGATGGCCCTGCAGGAGGCGTCCGAGGCCTACCTGGTCGGTCTCTTCGAAGACACCAACCTGTGCGCTATCCACGCCAAGCGTGTCACCATCATGCCGAAAGATATCCAGCTTGCCCGTCGCATCCGCGGAGAGCGCGCTTAAGCAGCCCAACATACGATATATCAACAAAAAAAAACGGCCCTTTTCAGGGCCACTCATTTCTTAGATTGAACATTTTCGCACGCCTCGTTCTAGGTATCACAATAATTCATTTTTATTTTCGTTTCAATCTCGAACATTTTCCTTTTTTTGTCTTTGATTAGACGCTCAGTTATTTTGCAGTCTAGAAACATCTGAAGCACTCACTAATTTTCGATATGATAATAACCAACTTGTCACAATCTAAATTTAGCCAATCAATGGCCTATGTGGAAAACAACACGATGAGAAAGTAGGTTCTTAGTCACCTTCCTTGGTGCAATACTATTACTTACTGAGCTAGCGGCCTGCCTCAAGGTTGTGCCAAAAAGGAGATTGCTTCGTAGCCTGTTGAGAGAATCAGTTTGCTAGCAAGCGTACCACTACGGTTACTGCTGTGAAGAACGTTCTACCCCCTTTCATTTGCCGCACATACTGTGTTTTGTTCTTAATATTAGTGTATAATTATAAATAATATATGGATACTATTTCGGTAAGCCTCGACCGATTAACCCAAACTATCCAGTATGATACTCATCGTAGAGACCGATGCCTGAGACAGGCATGCGCAGGCTCAGCTATCCGCTATGAATATGGAATACTAGGCGTCGATGACCTATTCACTTATCTCACCTCTGGCCTCTTTTAAAAATGGTCCACCGAACCGCTTGCCACTTGCGAAATGCTTGATTAGTCTATGATATGACCAAAAAATAGAATGGTCTTTGTTAGACAAATCTCGTACAACAACCTATCAATTACAGTGAGCAGATTGAAATACTTATAGAATTCAAGCGAATTCTAAACAGGCATGTGGTTACGCAGGAATAGTTTAGATGGGCTCATATAGATACATACCCTATATGCCAAAGTGTCATATTTTAAATTTGTTTTTAATTACCAACCGAAATCTGCAAATGTTAACACAAATTGGTTCGTAAGGGTATGTGTGGCGACGGAATCGAATCCACGATTCTTGATATTGAAATCGTCATTCCCTCTTCCACTACGTCCGCATTCGTCTTCCACTACGTCGGCATTTTAGTACACATAATGATATGGATCTGCTACATGTTCGTTTAATCAAGACTGTTCATGGGAGGGATCTAGAAGGTTTCGAACCCGCAGCCAAAATCTATCAATTCTATATATTCATGTGGCTCTGCCTAGCACCGAAGCGCTGACCATCACTTTGAGGTTCATCAGGGTCTCATGTGATTGTCGGAGCCTGTCAAAACTCAATCAAATATATTCCCGCGGGCAGCAAAATATAGTGCATTGAAGCAACCAGGCTCTTAACAATGACAGCCGCATGCTGTGGCTAACTGAAGCCCTGCATGGCCGCATGTGAATATAATAATTTTCAGTCCTACTAGCCACTATAGGTAGCACAAATCGACTTGCTTTTTGAAACCCTTTTGAAGTAGCAATCCGGAGGCATGTTAAGTAGTGACCGATCTCCAGTAAACTCTAGAACATATCTGCCCACGCAAACTTTAAGGGATAACCACTACGAAGAACCGCCGAAACTCCAGACGGCTCCCGAGAGTTACGTCGGTTTATAGGACAGAACTTCTTTAAGAAATTCAAAAATCTCAAAGTACATAACGCTTTCTGCATGAATGACAGTCATATATGCATAGATGTCTTCAAAGTAATTATTTCATGCGAATAGGCACTGAAGTAGATAGATATACGTCTTACGCCGGTTTATCGCGTTCGTGAGGTCCTAGTCTGTTTCAACGTGATTAGAAGCATGTATTTGCACGAGAAAACACGAATGTGATAAAAGCTATTTGATCTCATAAACATTGGTGGCCCTGAAAAGGGCCGTTTTTTTGTCGCCGAGGGTGGAGTTTACTTCGACGATGTGTACTTGGTGACAGCCTTGGTACCTTCGGAAACGGCGTGCTTAGCCAGCTCACCAGGGAGCAGGAGCCTGACAGCCGTCTGAACCTCCCGAGATGTGATGGTCGACCTCTTGTTGTAGTGCGAGAGGCGGGACGCTTCGGCAGCAATCCTCTCGAAGATGTCATTCACGAACGAGTTCATGATCGACATGGCCTTCGAAGAGATGCCAGTGTCCGGGTGGACCTGCTTCAACACCTTGTAGATGTAGATAGAGAAAGACTCCTTCCTCCTGCGCTTCTTCTTCTTCTTGTCCGTGGCACGGACGTTCTTCTGGGCCTTTCCGGCCTTCTTTACAGCCTTTCCTGACGGTGCGGGCGGCATGTTCAATGCTGGGTGACGATCCACGTTGGGACGCTTCTATTTATGCCAGCCCGCACCGCCCGTTTCGGCTCCAAAGTGGAGAGGGCCACACTAGAGGGCGAGCACATGCGGCCTGAGGGCGCTAGTGTCGCCAGTATAAGTAGACTGTACTTTGATGCCTCGGCACCTTAGCTGTTTCTGCAAACGAGCTACATCATGTCGGGCCGCGGAAAGGGAGGAAAGTCGAAAACAAAGGCGAAGACCAGGTCCTCGCGGGCCGGACTTCAGTTTCCCGTCGGACGTATCCACCGTCTGCTCCGTAAGGGTAACTACGCCGAGCGAGTAGGAGCTGGTGCTCCAGTGTACCTCGCTGCCGTTCTCGAGTACTTGGCCGCTGAGGTTCTCGAGCTGGCGGGTAATGCTGCTCGTGACAACAAGAAGACCAGGATCATTCCTCGTCATCTGCAATTGGCCATCCGTAACGACGAGGAGTTGAACAAACTTCTGTCTGGAGTGACCATCGCTCAGGGCGGTGTCCTGCCCAATATTCAGGCTGTCCTTCTGCCCAAGAAGACCGACAAGCCCCAGGCTTAAGCACCCATTCATCCATCTAAAACGGCCCTTTTCAGGGCCACCACTTTCTATGAGATGAACCACATAGCACATCTTTGTTACAGGGTCGCTCTAAGAATGGCATGAACCGTGTGATTGAATTTGCACAAGATTCGAGCGAGAGTTGTCTGGTTTAATTTTTCTAGGGAGCTGTATGTTCATTCTAACTAAGAATTGCTTCAACATGGAATATTTTGCTCGGTTGGTTTTAGACGTCGGCGTTGCCTGTCTGTATTGGCTACCATGTATGAAACACATGTCCGAGAATTTAAACGTGTTTTATAGCATCGACTTGGAACGTACTTTATTTTTGGCATGCATGCTTTTTATATTACTGCTTGGACAAGTCGAGTAATTTCGCACTGGGATAAATACACTTACGATTAAAGTAACTCATGAGCGTGATCGCCGCTAGAAGATGTATGTATACCAATCAAGCCCGCATTACAATTATAATGTAACGAATGAGATGTTTCCCAGTCGTTTTATAGGAGTAAATACAATCGTTTATTGGCTACTACACTCGAAAGCGTAAAAGTGTGCCCGACAGAAATATGCTTATGTCGTCTTATACGATCCGCGCTGGTGATGCGCTCCAGAATAAAAATAATATTCATATTATTCGACAAAATATCAGGATAATTTCCAAGGAAGAAGCCATAATATATGTCTTTTGACTCTCCGGAAAATGTCTGGTATAGACTGGAGGTAACAGTGAAGGCCTCTCATGTCGTACGGCATATGACGGAGTACATATATCTGCAACTTGTTCACGATCTATGTGGCGATTGATTCCCTTCAGCCAGTAGCTATCGATGGAAGTCGGCAAGTCTTGTGATCGCTAAAGTTTTTAACCTTGCGGCTATATCGTTGTTTGAACTTAACTACTGCAATAAAATTGTAAAAAACTGAATGCCTCCACCCACTTTAAAGCCTCATAATACTAATAATAACAGGAGCAATAACTACGAGTCATTTCATTTCAAGTCAACTTACTCGACGGAGCACTCAAATTACATAATAAGATCTCAAGTCATTGTCGTTTTACTTAAACAACTTAAAAACCACCTTAGTGGTCAGTCACCAAGGTAACCAGACACCTTACAGAACATATCGCATTAAAGTACACAAACATGCACCATTATGTGCTTGCACGAGCTTTCATTCAAAACTGGCATCGGATCGTTAATTTTTTACCCGAGCTCACATTTCCTTATCAAGTATGGCGTCTTGCCATATACAGGCATATTTTAGAATGCTCGTGAACACACTACTATTCTCTGGAATGCAATCCTCATAGTTTAAGCATGAAGCTGCAGAGCGACCTATACAGGCAAATAACTAAGCGTTCTCAACATGATCGGTTGCTACGTCACGCCGCTAGGCTCACATGGTTAACAATCCATGCTCGAACGGGGTGTTTGGACAAGTGCGACCTCCGCAGTGAATTGTGCAACGAACTTACTTTCAAGGAGTTAATTTGCATAGCGCCTAGCGTTTAAGAAATCCGTGGCACTTATTCTTTTTTTAGATGACTCCTCACCCCTGTGTCAATTGTAGTGTGTCAATCCAATGTGGTTACTGTCGGGTCTGGAAAATAGCGCAAAAAGGATCTAGACTTGATCAACTTTTGTCGACAAGAGATTGAGAATACGAATTGTAAGGATACAGCCAACGCATGCCTCTCTAATTTTATTCTCTGGACAGTTATATGAATCGCAAACTAAGAACATATTGTTTAATGGTATCTATGTAGGTGCTTTTGTGTTTAAAACCTTGTAATGATTGGTGGCCCTGAAAAGGGCCGTTTTTTTTTGTGCTGGAGAACTGATAGTGGTCGTGGAAGCTTAACCGCCGAAACCGTAGAGGGTGCGTCCTTGCCTCTTCAGGGCATAGACGACGTCCATAGCAGTCACGGTCTTCCTCTTGGCGTGCTCGGTGTATGTGACGGCGTCACGAATAACGTTCTCGAGGAATACCTTCAGCACTCCACGGGTCTCTTCGTAGATGAGACCAGAGATACGCTTGACACCACCACGACGAGCGAGACGGCGAATTGCGGGCTTCGTGATACCCTGGATGTTATCACGCAGTACTTTTCGGTGACGCTTGGCGCCTCCCTTTCCGAGTCCCTTACCGCCCTTTCCGCGACCAGACATCGTGAAGTAGATCAGTGACGCAACGAAGACAACTGAGAATGACGATGTTTTGCTGCTCGCCGGTTTATATAGGAGCGCGAGGCACGCTGTGAGCTGGCAATCTGCTTGCTGCTAGCTAAGCGGTCGCTCAGCCATGAGCTTGAGAGGGCGAGTCCCGGCTCGCCTCAATCTGATTGGTGGAGAGTTTTGGCGGGCTTAGAAAAACGCCGTGCTGCTGCTGCTAGTGGGGGCCACGTGACTCGATTCAAATTTGGGGGGAGCGACGACCGTTGGACAGGAAAGATATTCAGAATATCGTAACTACAATTTAGATTGGTCGTCCAATTTTTCGATTGGACGATATGTTGGTGTTTTTTTGTTTGCCATTTGTGTGGCAAATGTGAACAAAAAATCAGCATGTTGTTGTGTATGACATACGCTGCGAACGTATATCTCACACTGCGTACAAATTATTTTTCATCTTTAAGCAAGTTTTGTGAGTTGCCGCTTAACTCGCTTGCTTAGAACATCGAAAGTCGTATTGACATCTTTTAATTCGATTCAATGTATTACGTTGACTGGCTTGGTCTCTTAACAGACTAAAGAGCAGGATCGTACACGATTTTGAATGAAATGTAGTTTCTAGTGCTCTTGAATTGACAAATGCTGTTGCGTCTAAAAAGTATGCATATTACTCGGAATACCTGCAGAACTTCAGCTTGCCGTAAGTGCAAATCGTAAGTCGTAAGTGCAGGCCGTAAGTGCAAGAAAAATCTAATAGCTGACGGCTATTGCCTTCTTTTCCGTCATTTAAAAAACATCTACTTTTACATCACTAGCTTGATGTCGTCTCGGTCGGTCTAACTAGAGTAAGGTCTTTAATTAATCTCTTGGATGAATTATATTCGGAACATGAATAATTGCTTAGAAACATGCTTAAATATCGGTCTAGTCGTACTCCTATATCCTATTGACAAAATGGCTTGGAATTCTAGATCAGGACTAGACTACGAAGCTGTCATCTTGAAGGCTTACACGGCATGCCATTTGCGAATAGGAATCGCTGTTGGCTGGCTCATTTGCTGTACAATTACATTATACAGCAGCATGATCGGAATTGCGGGTGAGGAGTACATTGAATAAAAAGTTTATATATATATATATATATATATATATATATATATGTATATATATATATACGTCTATAGTAGTTTATATATATATATATATATATACGTCTATAGTAGTTTATATATATATATATATACGGATAACCGAAACCCGCTGTGTGTGGTATAGTGTAGGGTCGAAAATATCTCGTTCGTTTCAAGGCGTCCTCCCAGGGGGCGCCACCAGCGGCGCTTCCCTTTCTCGGCGGCCCAGTCGCTCTATTTAGGAGTTTGAACAAACATGATCACCCACTTTGGCTCTGTCCTCTGTTCGCAGTGGTGCATTCGGAACCTGACTAGCTATGGCGCGTACTAAGCAGACGGCTCGTAAGTCTACCGGCGGAAAGGCGCCGCGTAAGCAGTTGGCTACAAAGGCTGCCCGTAAGTCGGCACCCGCCACCGGTGGTGTGAAAAAGCCCCACCGTTACAGGCCCGGCACCGTCGCTCTTCGTGAGATCCGTCGTTACCAGAAGTCAACTGAGCTGCTCATCCGTAAGCTGCCCTTCCAGCGGCTGGTGCGTGAGATTGCCCAGGACTTCAAGACTGATCTCCGCTTCCAAAGCTCGGCCGTGATGGCCCTGCAGGAGGCGTCCGAGGCCTACCTGGTCGGTCTCTTCGAAGACACCAACCTGTGCGCTATCCACGCCAAGCGTGTCACCATCATGCCGAAAGATATCCAGCTTGCCCGTCGCATCCGCGGAGAGCGCGCTTAAGCAGCCCAACATACGATATATCAACAAAAAAAAACGGCCCTTTTCAGGGCCACTCATTTCTTAGATTGAACATTTTCGCACGCCTCGTTCTAGGTATCACAATAATTCATTTTTATTTTCGTTTCAATCTTGAACATTTTCCTTTTTTGTTTTTGATTAGACGCTCAGTTATTTTGCAGTCTAGAAACACCGGAAGCACTCAATAATTTTCGATATGATAATAACCAGCGTGTCACAATCTAAATTTAGCCAATCAATGGCCTATGTGGAAAACAACACGATGAGAAAGCAGGTTCTTAGTCACCTTCCTTGGTGCAATACTATACTTACTGAGCTAGCGGCCTGTCCCAAAAAGGAGATTGTTTCGTAGCCTGTTGAGAGAATCAGTTTGCTAGCAAGCGTACCACTACGGTTACTGCTGTGAAGAACGTTCTACCCCCTTTCATTTGCCGCACACACTGTGTTTTGTTCTTAATATTAGTGTATAATTATAAATCATATATGGATACTCTTTCGGTAAGCCTCGACCGATTAACCCAAACTATCCAGTATGATACTCATCGTAGAGACCGATGCCTGAGACAGGCATGCGCAGGCTCAGCTATCCGCTATGAATATGGAATACTAGGCGTGGATGACCTACTCACTTATCTCACCTGTGGCCTCCCTTAAAAATGGTCCACCGAACCGCTTGCCACTGGCGAAATGCTTGATTAGTCTATGATATGACCAAAAAATAGAATGGTCTTTGTTAGACAAATCTCGTACAACAACCTATCAATTACAGTGCGCAGATTGAAATAGTTATAGAATTCAAGCGAATTCTAAATAGGCATGTGGTTACGCAGGAATAGTTTAGATGGGCTCATATAGATACCCTATATGCCAAAGTGTCATATTTTAAATTTGTTTTTAATAACCAACCGAAATCTGCAAATTTTAACACAAATTGCTTCGGAAGGGTATGTGTGGCGACAGGATCGAATCCACGATTATTGATATTGAAATCGTCATTCCCTCTTCCACTACGTCCCGTCGGCATTTTAGTACGCATAATGATATGGATCTGCTACATTTTCGTTTAATCAAGACTGTTCATGCGAGGGATCTAGGAGGTTTCGAACCCGCAGCCAAAATCTATCAATTCTATATATTCATGTGGCTCTGCCTAGCACTGAAGCGCTGACCATCACTTTGAGGTTCATCAGGGTCTCATGTGATTGTCGGAGCCTGTCAAAACTCAATCAAATATATTCCCGCGGGCAGCAAAATATAGTGCATTGAAGCAACCAGGCTCTTAACAATGACAGCCGCATGCTGTGGCTAACTGAAGCCCTGCATGGCCAGTCAACTAGGATGTATGTTGCGATTCCTTATTTTTTGTGACGGTGAGCATCGTCAGGTTGCCGTCATTTCGTAAAAAGATAACTGAGCGTCACACATGCAACGTTGAGGCAAACACAGCTGCTATGATTTTCATTCGCATGTGAATATAATAATTTTCAGTCCTACTAGCCTCTATAGGTAGCACAAATTGACTTGCTTTTTGAAACCCTTTAGAAGTAGCAATCCGGAGGCATGTTAAGTAGTGACCGATCTCAAGTATACTCTAGAACATATCTGCCCACGCAAACTTTAAGGGATAACCACTACGAAGAACCGCCGAAACTCCAGACGGCTCCCGAGAGTTACGTCGGTTTATAGGACACTTAAATTCAAAAATCTCAAAGTACATAACGCTTTCTGCATGAATGACAGTCATATATGCATAGATGTCTTCCAAAGTAATTATTTCATGCGAATAGGCACTGAAGTAGATAGATATACGTCTTACGCCGGTTTATCGCGTTCGTGAGGTCCTAGTCTGTTTCAACGTGATTAGAAGCATGTATTTGCACGAGAAAACACGAATGTGATAAAAGCTATTTGATCTCATAAACATTGGTGGCCCTGAAAAGGGCCGTTTTTTTGTCGCCGAGGGTGGAGTTTACTTCGACGATGTGTACTTGGTGACAGCCTTGGTACCTTCGGAAACGGCGTGCTTAGCCAGCTCACCAGGGAGCAGGAGCCTGACAGCCGTCTGAACCTCCCGAGATGTGATGGTCGACCTCTTGTTGTAGTGCGAGAGGCGGGACGCTTCGGCAGCAATCCTCTCGAAGATGTCATTCACGAACGAGTTCATGATCGACATGGCCTTCGAAGAGATGCCAGTGTCCGGGTGGACCTGCTTCAACACCTTGTAGATGTAGATAGAGAAAGACTCCTTCCTCCTGCGCTTCTTCTTCTTCTTGTCCGTGGCACGGACGTTCTTCTGGGCCTTTCCGGCCTTCTTTACAGCCTTTCCTGACGGTGCGGGCGGCATGTTCAATGCTGGGTGACGATCCACGTTGGGACGCTTCTATTTATGCCAGCCCGCACCGCCCGTTTCGGCTCCAAAGTGGAGAGGGCCACACTAGAGGGCGAGCACATGCGGCCTGAGGGCGCTAGTGTCGCCAGTATAAGTAGACTGTACTTTGATGCCTCGGCACCTTAGCTGTTTCTGCAAACGAGCTACATCATGTCGGGCCGCGGAAAGGGAGGAAAGTCGAAAACAAAGGCGAAGACCAGGTCCTCGCGGGCCGGACTTCAGTTTCCCGTCGGACGTATCCACCGTCTGCTCCGTAAGGGTAACTACGCCGAGCGAGTAGGAGCTGGTGCTCCAGTGTACCTCGCTGCCGTTCTCGAGTACTTGGCCGCTGAGGTTCTCGAGCTGGCGGGTAATGCTGCTCGTGACAACAAGAAGACCAGGATCATTCCTCGTCATCTGCAATTGGCCATCCGTAACGACGAGGAGTTGAACAAACTTCTGTCTGGAGTGACCATCGCTCAGGGCGGTGTCCTGCCCAATATTCAGGCTGTCCTTCTGCCCAAGAAGACCGACAAGCCCCAGGCTTAAGCACCCATTCATCCATCTAAAACGGCCCTTTTCAGGGCCACCACTTTCTATGAGATGAACCACATAGCACATCTTTGTTACAGGGTCGCTCTAAGAATGGCATGAACCGTGTGATTGAATTTGCACAAGATTCGAGCGAGAGTTGTCTAGGTTTAATTTTTCTAGGGAGCTGTATGTTCATTCTAACTAAGAATTGCTTCAACATGGAATATTTTGCTCGGTTGGTTTTAGACGTCGGCGTTGCCTGTCTGTATTGGCTACCATGTATGAAACACATGTCCGAGAATTTAAACGTGTTTTATAGCATCGACTTGGAACGTACTTTATTTTTGGCATGCATGCTTTTTATATTACTGCTTGGACAAGTCGAGTCATTTCGCACTGGGATAAATACACTTACGATTAGAGTAACTCATGAGCGTGATCGCCGCTAGAAGATGTATGTATACCAATCAAGCCCGCATTACAATTATAATGTAACGAATGAGATGTTTCCCAGTCGTTTTATAGGAGTAAATACAATCGTTTATTGGCTACTACACTCGAAAGCGTAAAAGTGTGCCCGACAGAAATATGCTTATGTCGTCTTATACGATCCGCGCTGGTGATGCGCTCCAGAATAAAAATAATATTCATATTATTCGACAAAATATCAGGATAATTTCCAAGGAAGGAAGCCATAATATATGTCTTTTGACTCTCCGGAAAATGTCTGGTATAGACTGGAGGTAACAGTGAAGGCCTCTCATGTCGTACGGCATATGACGGAGTACATATATCTGCAACTTGTTCACGATCTATGTGGCGATTGATTCCCTTCAGCCAGTAGCTAACGATGGAAGTCGGCAAGTCTTGTGATCGCTAAAGTTTTTAACCTTGCGGCTATATCGTTGTTTGAACTTAACTACTGCAATAAAATTGTAAAAAACTGAATGCCTCCACCCACTTTAAAGCCTCATAATAATACTAATAATAACAGGAGCAATAACTACGAGTCATTTCATTTCAAGTCAACTTACTCGACGGAGCACTCAAATTACATAATAAATCTCAAGTCATTGTCGTTTTACTTAAAAAACTTAAAAACCACCTTAGTGGTCAGTCACCAAGGTAACCAGACACCTTACAGAACATATCGCATTAAAGTACACAAACATGCACCATTATGTGCTTGCACGAGCTTTCATTCAAAACTGGCATCGGATCGTTAATTTTTTACCCGAGCTCACATTTCCTTATCAAGTATGGCGTCTTGCCATATACAGGCATATTTTAGAATGCTCGCGAACACACTACTATTCTCTGGAATGCAATCCTCATAGTTTAAGCATGAAGCTTCAGAGCGACCTATACAGGCAAATAACTAAGCGTTCTCAACATGATCGGTTGCTACGTCACGCCGCTAGGCTCACATGGTTATCAATCCATGCTCGAACGGGGTGTTTGGACAAGTGCGACCTCCGCAGTGAATTGTGCAACGAACTTACTTTCAAGGAGTTAATTTGCATAGCGCCTAGCGTTTAAGAAATCCGTGGCACTTATTCTTTTTTTAGATGACTCCTCACCCCTGTGTCAATTGTAGTGTGTCAATCCAATGTGGTTATTGTCGGGTCTGGAAAATAGCGCAAAAAGGATCTAGACTTGATCAACTTTTGTCGACAAGAGATTGAGAATACGAATCGTAAGGATACAGCCAACGCATGCCTCTCTAATTTTATTCTCTGGACAGTTATATGAATCGCAAACTAAGAATATTTGTTTAATGGTATCTATGTAGGTGCTTTTGTGTTTAAAACCTTGTAATGATTGGTGGCCCTGAAAAGGGCCGTTTTTTTTTGTGCTGGAGAACTGATAGTGGTCGTGGAAGCTTAACCGCCGAAACCGTAGAGGGTGCGTCCTTGCCTCTTCAGGGCATAGACGACGTCCATAGCAGTCACGGTCTTCCTCTTGGCGTGCTCGGTGTATGTGACGGCGTCACGAATAACGTTCTCGAGGAATACCTTCAGCACTCCACGGGTCTCTTCGTAGATGAGACCAGAGATACGCTTGACACCACCACGACGAGCGAGACGGCGAATTGCGGGCTTCGTGATACCCTGGATGTTATCACGCAGTACTTTTCGGTGACGCTTGGCGCCTCCCTTTCCGAGTCCCTTACCGCCCTTTCCGCGACCAGACATCGTGAAGTAGATCAGTGACGCAACGAAGACAACTGAGAATGACGATGTTTTGCTGCTCGCCGGTTTATATAGGAGCGCGAAGCACGCTGTGAGCTGGCAATCTGCTTGCTGCTAGCTAAGCGGTCGCTCAGCCATGAGCTTGAGAGGGCGAGTCCCGGCTCGCCTCAATCTGATTGGTGGAGAGTTTTGGCGGGCTTAGAAAAACGCCGTGCTGCTGCTGCTGCTAGTGGGGGCCACGTGACTCGATTCAAATTTGGGGGGAGCGACGACCGTTGGACAGAAGAGAGATATAGAATATCGTAACTACAATTTAGATTGGTCGTCCAATTTTTCGATTGGACGATATGTTGGTGTTTTTTGTTTGCCATTTGTGTGGCAAATGTGAACAAAAAATCAGCATGTTGTTGTGTATGACATACGCTGCGAACGTATATCTCACACTGCGTACAGATTATTTTTCATCTTTAAGCAAGTTTTGTGAGTTGCCGCTTAACTCGCTTGCTTAGAACATCGAAAGTCGTATTGACAACTTTTAATTCGATTCAATGTATTACGTTGACTGGCTTGGTCTCTTAACAGACTAAAGAGCAGGATCGTACACGATTTTGAATGAAATGTAGTTTCTAGTGCTCTTGGATTGACAAATGCTGTTGCGTCTAAAAAGTATGCATATTACTCGGAATACCTGCAGAACTTCAGCTTGCCGTAAGTGCAGGTCGTAAGTCGTAAGTGCAAGAAAAATCTAATAGCTGACGGCTATTGCCTTCTTTTCCGTCATTTAAAAAGTATCTACTTTTACATCACTAGCTTGATGTCGTCTCGGTCGGTCTAACTAGAGTAAGGTCTTTAATTAATCTCTTGGATGAATTATATTCGGAACATGAAGAATTGCTTAGAAACATGCTTAAATATCGGTCTAGTCGTACTCCTATATCCTATTGACAAAATGGCTTGGAATTCTAGATCAGGACTAGACTACGAAGCTGTCATCTTGAAGGCTTACACGCCATGCCATTTGCGAATAGGAATCGCTGTTGGCTGGCTTATTTGCTGTACAATTACATTATACAGCAGCATGATCGGAATTGCGGGTGAGGAGTACATTGAATAAAAAGTTTATATATATATATATATACATATATGTATATATATATATACGTCTATAGTAGTTTCTATATATATATATATATATATATATATATATATACGGATAACCGAAACCCGCTGTGTGTGGTATAGTGTAGGGTCGAAAATATCTCGTTCGTTTCAAGGCGTCCTCCCAGGGGGCGCCACCAGCGGCGCTTCCCTTTCTCGGCGGCCCAGCCGCTCTATTTAGGAGTTTGAACAAACATGATCACCCACTTTGGCTCTGTCCTCTGTTCGCAGTGGTGCATTCGGAACCTGACTAGCTATGGCGCGTACTAAGCAGACGGCTCGTAAGTCTACCGGCGGAAAGGCGCCGCGTAAGCAGTTGGCTACAAAGGCTGCCCGTAAGTCGGCACCCGCCACCGGTGGTGTGAAAAAGCCCCACCGTTACAGGCCCGGCACCGTCGCTCTTCGTGAGATCCGTCGTTACCAGAAGTCAACTGAGCTGCTCATCCGTAAGCTGCCCTTCCAGCGGCTGGTGCGTGAGATCGCCCAGGACTTCAAGACTGATCTCCGCTTCCAAAGCTCGGCCGTGATGGCCCTGCAGGAGGCGTCCGAGGCCTACCTGGTCGGTCTCTTCGAAGACACCAACCTGTGCGCTATCCACGCCAAGCGTGTCACCATCATGCCGAAAGATATCCAGCTTGCCCGTCGCATCCGCGGAGAGCGCGCTTAAGCAGCCCAACATACGATATATCAACAAAAAAAAACGGCCCTTTTCAGGGCCACTCATTTCTTAGATTGAACATTTTCGCACGCCTCGTTCTAGGTATCACAATAATTCATTTTTATTTTCGTTTCAATCTCGAACATTTTCCTTTTTTTGTCTTTGATTAGACGCTCAGTTATTTTGCAGTCTAGAAACATCTGAAGCACTCACTAATTTTCGATATGATAATAACCAACTTGTCACAATCTAAATTTAGCCAATCAATGGCCTATGTGGAAAACAACACGATGAGAAAGTAGGTTCTTAGTCACCTTCCTTGGTGCAATACAATTCTCACTGAGCTAGCGGCCTGCCTCAAGGTTGTGCCAAAAAGGAGATTGTTTCGTAGCCTGTTGAGAGAATCAGTTTGCTAGCAAGCGTACCACTACGGTTACTGCTGTGAAGAACGTTCTACCCCCTTTCATTTGCCGCACATCCTGTGTTTTGTTCTTAATATTAGTGTATAATTATAAATAATATATGGATACTATTTCGGTAAGCCTCGACCGATTAACCCAAACTATCCAGTATGATACTCAACGTAGAGACCGATGCCTGAGACAGGCATGCGCAGGCTAAGCTATCCGCTATGAATATGGAATACTAGGCGTCGATGACCTATTCACTTATCTCACCTCTGGCCTCTTTTAAAAATGGTCCACCGAACCGCTTGCCACTTGCGAAATGCTTGATTAGTCTATGATATGACCAAAAAATAGAATGGTCTTTGTTAGACAAATCTCGTACAACAACCTATCAATTACAGTGAGCAGATTGAAATACTTATAGAATTCAAGCGAATTCTAAACAGGCATGTGGTTACGCAGGAATAGTTTAGATGGGCTCATATAGATACATACCCTATATGCCAAAGTGTCATATTTTAAATTTGTTTTTAATTACCAACCGAAATCTGCAAATGTTAACACAAATTGGTTCGTAAGGGTATGTGTGGCGACGGAATCGAATCCACGATTCTTGATATTGAAATCGTCATTCCCTCTTCCACTACGTCCGCATTCGTCTTCCACTACGTCGGCATTTTAGTACACATAATGATATGGATCTGCTACATTTTCGTTTAATCAAGACTGTTCATGCGAGGGATCTAGGAGGTTTCGAACCCGCAGCCAAAATCTATCAATTCTATATATTCATGTGGCTCTGCCTAGCACTGAAGCGCTGACCATCACTTTGAGGTTCATCAGGGTCTCATGTGATTGTCGGAGCCTGTCAAAACTCAATCAAATATATTCCCGCGGGCAGCAAAATATAGTGCATTGAAGCAACCAGGCTCTTAACAATGACAGCCGCATGCTGTGGCTAACTGAAGCCCTGCATGGCCAGTCAACTAGGATGTATGTTGCGATTCCTTATTTTTTGTGACGGTGAGCATCGTCAGGTTGCCGTCATTTCGTAAAAAGATAACTGAGCGTCACACATGCAACGTTGAGGCAAACACAGCTGCTATGATTTTCATTCGCATGTGAATATAATAATTTTCAGTCCTACTAGCCTCTATAGGTAGCACAAATTGACTTGCTTTTTGAAACCCTTTAGAAGTAGCAATCCGGAGGCATGTTAAGTAGTGACCGATCTCCAGTAAACTCTAGAACATATCTGCCCACGCAAACTTTAAGGGATAACCACTACGAAGAACCGCCGAAACTCCAGACGGCTCCCGAGAGTTACGTCGGTTTATAGGACAGAACTTCTTTAAGAAATTCAAAAATCTCAAAGTACATAACGCTTTCTGCATGAATGACAGTCATATATGCATAGATGTCTTTCAAAGTAATTATTTCATGCGAATAGGCACTGAAGTAGATAGATATACGTCTTACGCCGGTTTATCGCGTTCGTGAGGTCCTAGTCTGTTTCAACGTGATTAGAAGCATGTATTTGCACGAGAAAACACGAATGTGATAAAAGCTATTTGATCTCATAAACATTGGTGGCCCTGAAAAGGGCCGTTTTTTTGTCGCCGAGGGTGGAGTTTACTTCGACGATGTGTACTTGGTGACAGCCTTGGTACCTTCGGAAACGGCGTGCTTAGCCAGCTCACCAGGGAGCAGGAGCCTGACAGCCGTCTGAACCTCCCGAGATGTGATGGTCGACCTCTTGTTGTAGTGCGAGAGGCGGGACGCTTCGGCAGCAATCCTCTCGAAGATGTCATTCACGAACGAGTTCATGATCGACATGGCCTTCGAAGAGATGCCAGTGTCCGGGTGGACCTGCTTCAACACCTTGTAGATGTAGATAGAGAAAGACTCCTTCCTCCTGCGCTTCTTCTTCTTCTTGTCCGTGGCACGGACGTTCTTCTGGGCCTTTCCGGCCTTCTTTACAGCCTTTCCTGACGGTGCGGGCGGCATGTTCAATGCTGGGTGACGATCCACGTTGGGACGCTTCTATTTATGCCAGCCCGCACCGCCCGTTTCGGCTCCAAAGTGGAGAGGGCCACACTAGAGGGCGAGCACATGCGGCCTGAGGGCGCTAGTGTCGCCAGTATAAGTAGACTGTACTTTGATGCCTCGGCACCTTAGCTGTTTCTGCAAACGAGCTACATCATGTCGGGCCGCGGAAAGGGAGGAAAGTCGAAAACAAAGGCGAAGACCAGGTCCTCGCGGGCCGGACTTCAGTTTCCCGTCGGACGTATCCACCGTCTGCTCCGTAAGGGTAACTACGCCGAGCGAGTAGGAGCTGGTGCTCCAGTGTACCTCGCTGCCGTTCTCGAGTACTTGGCCGCTGAGGTTCTCGAGCTGGCGGGTAATGCTGCTCGTGACAACAAGAAGACCAGGATCATTCCTCGTCATCTGCAATTGGCCATCCGTAACGACGAGGAGTTGAACAAACTTCTGTCTGGAGTGACCATCGCTCAGGGCGGTGTCCTGCCCAATATTCAGGCTGTCCTTCTGCCCAAGAAGACCGACAAGCCCCAGGCTTAAGCACCCATTC
Organism: Dermanyssus gallinae; assembly: GCA_003439945.1. NCBI lineage: Eukaryota > Metazoa > Arthropoda > Arachnida > Mesostigmata > Dermanyssidae > Dermanyssus > Dermanyssus gallinae. The sequence continues at coordinate 343,907 of QVRM01006074.1, forward strand.
ATCCATCTAAAACGGCCCTTTTCAGGGCCACCACTTTCTATGAGATGAACCACATAGCACATCTTTGTTACAGGGTCGCTCTAAGAATGGCATGAACCGTGTGATTGAATTTGCACAAGATTCGAGCGAGAGTTGTCTAGTTTAATTTTTCTAGGGAGCTGTATGTTCATTCTAACTAAGAATTGCTTCAACATGGAATATTTTGCTCGGTTGGTTTTAGACGTCGGCGTTGCCTGTCTGTATTGGCTACCATGTATGAAACACATGTCCGAGAATTTAAACGTGTTTTATAGCATCGACTTGGAACGTACTTTATTTTTGGCATGCATGCTTTTTATATTACTGCTTGGACAAGTCGAGTCATTTTGCACTGGGATAAATACACTTACGATTAGAGTAACTCATGAGCGTGATCGCCGCTAAAAGATGTATGTATACCAATCAAGCCCGCATTACAATTATAATGTAACGAATGAGATGTTTCCCAGTCGTTTTATAGGAGTAAATACAATCGTTTATTGGCTACTACACTCGAAAGCGTAAAAGTGTGCCCGCCAGAAATATGCTTATGTCGTCTTATACGATCCGCGCTGGTGATGCGCTCCAGAATAAAAATAATATTCATATTATTCGACAAAATATCAGGATAATTTCCAAGGAAGGAGCCATAATATATGTCTTTTGACTCTCCGGAAAATGTCTGGTATAGACTGGAGGTAACAGTGAAGGCCTCTCATGTCGTACGGCATATGACGGAGTACATATATCTGCAACTTGTTCACGATCTATGTGGCGATTGATTCCCTTCAGCCAGTAGCTAACGATGGAAGTCGGCAAGTCTTGTGATCGCTAAAGTTTTTAACCTTGCGGCTATATCGTTGTTTGAACTTAACTACTGCAATAAAATTGTAAAAAACTGAATGCCTCCACCCACTTTAAAGCCTCATAATAATACTAATAATAACAGGAGCAATAACTACGAGTCATTTCATTTCAAGTCAACTTACTCGACGGAGCACTCAAATTACATAATAAAATCTCAAGTCATTGTCGTTTTACTTAAAAAACTTAAAAACCACCTTAGTGGTCAGTCACCAAGGTAACCAGACACCTTACAGAACATATCGCATTAAAGTACACAAACATGCACCATTATGTGCTTGCACGAGCTTTCATTCAAAACTGGCATCGGATCGTTAATTTTTTACCCGAGCTCACATTTCCTTATCAAGTATGGCGTCTTGCCATATACAGGCATATTTTAGAATGCTCGCGAACACACTACTATTCTCTGGAATGCAATCCTCATAGTTTAAGCATGAAGCTTCAGAGCGACCTATACAGGCAAATAACTAAGCGTTCTCAACATGATCGGTTGCTACGTCACGCCGCTAGGCTCACATGGTTATCAATCCATGCTCGAACGGGGTGTTTGGACAAGTGCGACCTCCGCAGTGAATTGTGCAACGAACTTACTTTCAAGGAGTTAATTTGCATAGCGCCTAGCGTTTAAGAAATCCGTGGCACTTATTCTTTTTTTAGATGACTCCTCACCCCTGTGTCAATTGTAGTGTGTCAATCCAATGTGGTTATTGTCGGGTCTGGAAAATAGCGCAAAAAGGATCTAGACTTGATCAACTTTTGTCGACAAGAGATTGAGAATACGAATCGTAAGGATACAGCCAACGCATGCCTCTCTAATTTTATTCTCTGGACAGTTATATGAATCGCAAACTAAGAATATTTTGTTTAATGGTATCTATGTAGGTGCTTTTGTGTTTAAAACCTTGTAATGATTGGTGGCCCTGAAAAGGGCCGTTTTTTTTGTGCTGGAGAACTGATAGTGGTCGTGGAAGCTTAACCGCCGAAACCGTAGAGGGTGCGTCCTTGCCTCTTCAGGGCATAGACGACGTCCATAGCAGTCACGGTCTTCCTCTTGGCGTGCTCGGTGTATGTGACGGCGTCACGAATAACGTTCTCGAGGAATACCTTCAGCACTCCACGGGTCTCTTCGTAGATGAGACCAGAGATACGCTTGACACCACCACGACGAGCGAGACGGCGAATTGCGGGCTTCGTGATACCCTGGATGTTATCACGCAGTACTTTTCGGTGACGCTTGGCGCCTCCCTTTCCGAGTCCCTTACCGCCCTTTCCGCGACCAGACATCGTGAAGTAGATCAGTGACGCAACGAAGACAACTGAGAATGACGATGTTTTGCTGCTCGCCGGTTTATATAGGAGCGCGAAGCACGCTGTGAGCTGGCAATCTGCTTGCTGCTAGCTAAGCGGTCGCTCAGCCATGAGCTTGAGAGGGCGAGTCCCGGCTCGCCTCAATCTGATTGGTGGAGAGTTTTGGCGGGCTTAGAAAAACGCCGTGCTGCTGCTGCTAGTGGGGGCCACGTGACTCGATTCAAATTTGGGGGGAGCGACGACCGTTGGACAGAAGAGAGATATAGAATATCGTAACTACAATTTAGATTGGTCGTCCAATTTTTCGATTGGACGATATGTTGGTGTTTTTTGTTTGCCATTTGTGTGGCAAATGTGAACAAAAAATCAGCATGTTGTTGTGTATGACATACGCTGCGAACGTATATCTCACACTGCGTACAGATTATTTTTCATCTTTAAGCAAGTTTTGTGAGTTGCCGCTTAACTCGCTTGCTTAGAACATCGAAAGTCGTATTGACAACTTTTAATTCGATTCAATGTATTACGTTGACTGGCTTGGTCTCTTAACAGACTAAAGAGCAGGATCGTACACGATTTTGAATGAAATGTAGTTTCTAGTGCTCTTGGATTGACAAATGCTGTTGCGTCTAAAAAGTATGCATATTACTCGGAATACCTGCAGAACTTCAGCTTGCCGTAAGTGCAGGTCGTAAGTCGTAAGTGCAAGAAAAATCTAATAGCTGACGGCTATTGCCTTCTTTTCCGTCATTTAAAAAGTATCTACTTTTACATCACTAGCTTGATGTCGTCTCGGTCGGTCTAACTAGAGTAAGGTCTTTAATTAATCTCTTGGATGAATTATATTCGGAACATGAAGAATTGCTTAGAAACATGCTTAAATATCGGTCTAGTCGTACTCCTATATCCTATTGACAAAATGGCTTGGAATTCTAGATCAGGACTAGACTACGAAGCTGTCATCTTGAAGGCTTACACGCCATGCCATTTGCGAATAGGAATCGCTGTTGGCTGGCTTATTTGCTGTACAATTACATTATACAGCAGCATGATCGGAATTGCGGGTGAGGAGTACATTGAATAAAAAGTTTATATATATATATATATACATATATGTATATATATATATACGTCTATAGTAGTTTCTATATATATATATATATATATATATATATATACGGATAACCGAAACCCGCTGTGTGTGGTATAGTGTAGGGTCGAAAATATCTCGTTCGTTTCAAGGCGTCCTCCCAGGGGGCGCCACCAGCGGCGCTTCCCTTTCTCGGCGGCCCAGCCGCTCTATTTAGGAGTTTGAACAAACATGATCACCCACTTTGGCTCTGTCCTCTGTTCGCAGTGGTGCATTCGGAACCTGACTAGCTATGGCGCGTACTAAGCAGACGGCTCGTAAGTCTACCGGCGGAAAGGCGCCGCGTAAGCAGTTGGCTACAAAGGCTGCCCGTAAGTCGGCACCCGCCACCGGTGGTGTGAAAAAGCCCCACCGTTACAGGCCCGGCACCGTCGCTCTTCGTGAGATCCGTCGTTACCAGAAGTCAACTGAGCTGCTCATCCGTAAGCTGCCCTTCCAGCGGCTGGTGCGTGAGATCGCCCAGGACTTCAAGACTGATCTCCGCTTCCAAAGCTCGGCCGTGATGGCCCTGCAGGAGGCGTCCGAGGCCTACCTGGTCGGTCTCTTCGAAGACACCAACCTGTGCGCTATCCACGCCAAGCGTGTCACCATCATGCCGAAAGATATCCAGCTTGCCCGTCGCATCCGCGGAGAGCGCGCTTAAGCAGCCCAACATACGATATATCAACAAAAAAAAACGGCCCTTTTCAGGGCCACTCATTTCTTAGATTGAACATTTTCGCACGCCTCGTTCTAGGTATCACAATAATTCATTTTTATTTTCGTTTCAATCTCGAACATTTTCCTTTTTTTGTCTTTGATTAGACGCTCAGTTATTTTGCAGTCTAGAAACATCTGAAGCACTCACTAATTTTCGATATGATAATAACCAACTTGTCACAATCTAAATTTAGCCAATCAATGGCCTATGTGGAAAACAACACGATGAGAAAGTAGGTTCTTAGTCACCTTCCTTGGTGCAATACAATTCTCACTGAGCTAGCGGCCTGCCTCAAGGTTGTGCCAAAAAGGAGATTGTTTCGTAGCCTGTTGAGAGAATCAGTTTGCTAGCAAGCGTACCACTACGGTTACTGCTGTGAAGAACGTTCTACCCCCTTTCATTTGCCGCACATCCTGTGTTTTGTTCTTAATATTAGTGTATAATTATAAATAATATATGGATACTATTTCGGTAAGCCTCGACCGATTAACCCAAACTATCCAGTATGATACTCAACGTAGAGACCGATGCCTGAGACAGGCATGCGCAGGCTAAGCTATCCGCTATGAATATGGAATACTAGGCGTCGATGACCTATTCACTTATCTCACCTCTGGCCTCTTTTAAAAATGGTCCACCGAACCGCTTGCCACTTGCGAAATGCTTGATTAGTCTATGATATGACCAAAAAATAGAATGGTCTTTGTTAGACAAATCTCGTACAACAACCTATCAATTACAGTGAGCAGATTGAAATACTTATAGAATTCAAGCGAATTCTAAACAGGCATGTGGTTACGCAGGAATAGTTTAGATGGGCTCATATAGATACATACCCTATATGCCAAAGTGTCATATTTTAAATTTGTTTTTAATTACCAACCGAAATCTGCAAATGTTAACACAAATTGGTTCGTAAGGGTATGTGTGGCGACGGAATCGAATCCACGATTCTTGATATTGAAATCGTCATTCCCTCTTCCACTACGTCCGCATTCGTCTTCCACTACGTCGGCATTTTAGTACACATAATGATATGGATCTGCTACATGTTCGTTTAATCAAGACTGTTCATGGGAGGGATCTAGAAGGTTTCGAACCCGCAGCCAAAATCTATCAATTCTATATATTCATGTGGCTCTGCCTAGCACCGAAGCGCTGACCATCACTTTGAGGTTCATCAGGGTCTCATGTGATTGTCGGAGCCTGTCAAAACTCAATCAAATATATTCCCGCGGGCAGCAAAATATAGTGCATTGAAGCAACCAGGCTCTTAACAATGACAGCCGCATGCTGTGGCTAACTGAAGCCCTGCATGGCCGCATGTGAATATAATAATTTTCAGTCCTACTAGCCACTATAGGTAGCACAAATCGACTTGCTTTTTGAAACCCTTTTGAAGTAGCAATCCGGAGGCATGTTAAGTAGTGACCGATCTCCAGTAAACTCTAGAACATATCTGCCCACGCAAACTTTAAGGGATAACCACTACGAAGAACCGCCGAAACTCCAGACGGCTCCCGAGAGTTACGTCGGTTTATAGGACAGAACTTCTTTAAGAAATTCAAAAATCTCAAAGTACATAACGCTTTCTGCATGAATGACAGTCATATATGCATAGATGTCTTTCAAAGTAATTATTTCATGCGAATAGGCACTGAAGTAGATAGATATACGTCTTACGCCGGTTTATCGCGTTCGTGAGGTCCTAGTCTGTTTCAACGTGATTAGAAGCATGTATTTGCACGAGAAAACACGAATGTGATAAAAGCTATTTGATCTCATAAACATTGGTGGCCCTGAAAAGGGCCGTTTTTTTGTCGCCGAGGGTGGAGTTTACTTCGACGATGTGTACTTGGTGACAGCCTTGGTACCTTCGGAAACGGCGTGCTTAGCCAGCTCACCAGGGAGCAGGAGCCTGACAGCCGTCTGAACCTCCCGAGATGTGATGGTCGACCTCTTGTTGTAGTGCGAGAGGCGGGACGCTTCGGCAGCAATCCTCTCGAAGATGTCATTCACGAACGAGTTCATGATCGACATGGCCTTCGAAGAGATGCCAGTGTCCGGGTGGACCTGCTTCAACACCTTGTAGATGTAGATAGAGAAAGACTCCTTCCTCCTGCGCTTCTTCTTCTTCTTGTCCGTGGCACGGACGTTCTTCTGGGCCTTTCCGGCCTTCTTTACAGCCTTTCCTGACGGTGCGGGCGGCATGTTCAATGCTGGGTGACGATCCACGTTGGGACGCTTCTATTTATGCCAGCCCGCACCGCCCGTTTCGGCTCCAAAGTGGAGAGGGCCACACTAGAGGGCGAGCACATGCGGCCTGAGGGCGCTAGTGTCGCCAGTATAAGTAGACTGTACTTTGATGCCTCGGCACCTTAGCTGTTTCTGCAAACGAGCTACATCATGTCGGGCCGCGGAAAGGGAGGAAAGTCGAAAACAAAGGCGAAGACCAGGTCCTCGCGGGCCGGACTTCAGTTTCCCGTCGGACGTATCCACCGTCTGCTCCGTAAGGGTAACTACGCCGAGCGAGTAGGAGCTGGTGCTCCAGTGTACCTCGCTGCCGTTCTCGAGTACTTGGCCGCTGAGGTTCTCGAGCTGGCGGGTAATGCTGCTCGTGACAACAAGAAGACCAGGATCATTCCTCGTCATCTGCAATTGGCCATCCGTAACGACGAGGAGTTGAACAAACTTCTGTCTGGAGTGACCATCGCTCAGGGCGGTGTCCTGCCCAATATTCAGGCTGTCCTTCTGCCCAAGAAGACCGACAAGCCCCAGGCTTAAGCACCCATTCATCCATCTAAAACGGCCCTTTTCAGGGCCACCACTTTCTATGAGATGAACCACATAGCACATCTTTGTTACAGGGTCGCTCTAAGAATGGCATGAACCGTGTGATTGAATTTGCACAAGATTCGAGCGAGAGTTGTCTAGTTTAATTTTTCTAGGGAGCTGTATGTTCATTCTAACTAAGAATTGCTTCAACATGGAATATTTTGCTCGGTTGGTTTTAGACGTCGGCGTTGCCTGTCTGTATTGGCTACCATGTATGAAACACATGTCCGAGAATTTAAACGTGTTTTATAGCATCGACTTGGAACGTACTTTATTTTTGGCATGCATGCTTTTTATATTACTGCTTGGACAAGTCGAGTCATTTTGCACTGGGATAAATACACTTACGATTAGAGTAACTCATGAGCGTGATCGCCGCTAAAAGATGTATGTATACCAATCAAGCCCGCATTACAATTATAATGTAACGAATGAGATGTTTCCCAGTCGTTTTATAGGAGTAAATACAATCGTTTATTGGCTACTACACTCGAAAGCGTAAAAGTGTGCCCGCCAGAAATATGCTTATGTCGTCTTATACGATCCGCGCTGGTGATGCGCTCCAGAATAAAAATAATATTCATATTATTCGACAAAATATCAGGATAATTTCCAAGGAAGGAGCCATAATATATGTCTTTTGACTCTCCGGAAAATGTCTGGTATAGACTGGAGGTAACAGTGAAGGCCTCTCATGTCGTACGGCATATGACGGAGTACATATATCTGCAACTTGTTCACGATCTATGTGGCGATTGATTCCCTTCAGCCAGTAGCTAACGATGGAAGTCGGCAAGTCTTGTGATCGCTAAAGTTTTTAACCTTGCGGCTATATCGTTGTTTGAACTTAACTACTGCAATAAAATTGTAAAAAACTGAATGCCTCCACCCACTTTAAAGCCTCATAATAATACTAATAATAACAGGAGCAATAACTACGAGTCATTTCATTTCAAGTCAACTTACTCGACGGAGCACTCAAATTACATAATAAAATCTCAAGTCATTGTCGTTTTACTTAAAAAACTTAAAAACCACCTTAGTGGTCAGTCACCAAGGTAACCAGACACCTTACAGAACATATCGCATTAAAGTACACAAACATGCACCATTATGTGCTTGCACGAGCTTTCATTCAAAACTGGCATCGGATCGTTAATTTTTTACCCGAGCTCACATTTCCTTATCAAGTATGGCGTCTTGCCATATACAGGCATATTTTAGAATGCTCGCGAACACACTACTATTCTCTGGAATGCAATCCTCATAGTTTAAGCATGAAGCTTCAGAGCGACCTATACAGGCAAATAACTAAGCGTTCTCAACATGATCGGTTGCTACGTCACGCCGCTAGGCTCACATGGTTATCAATCCATGCTCGAACGGGGTGTTTGGACAAGTGCGACCTCCGCAGTGAATTGTGCAACGAACTTACTTTCAAGGAGTTAATTTGCATAGCGCCTAGCGTTTAAGAAATCCGTGGCACTTATTCTTTTTTTAGATGACTCCTCACCCCTGTGTCAATTGTAGTGTGTCAATCCAATGTGGTTATTGTCGGGTCTGGAAAATAGCGCAAAAAGGATCTAGACTTGATCAACTTTTGTCGACAAGAGATTGAGAATACGAATCGTAAGGATACAGCCAACGCATGCCTCTCTAATTTTATTCTCTGGACAGTTATATGAATCGCAAACTAAGAATATTTTGTTTAATGGTATCTATGTAGGTGCTTTTGTGTTTAAAACCTTGTAATGATTGGTGGCCCTGAAAAGGGCCGTTTTTTTTGTGCTGGAGAACTGATAGTGGTCGTGGAAGCTTAACCGCCGAAACCGTAGAGGGTGCGTCCTTGCCTCTTCAGGGCATAGACGACGTCCATAGCAGTCACGGTCTTCCTCTTGGCGTGCTCGGTGTATGTGACGGCGTCACGAATAACGTTCTCGAGGAATACCTTCAGCACTCCACGGGTCTCTTCGTAGATGAGACCAGAGATACGCTTGACACCACCACGACGAGCGAGACGGCGAATTGCGGGCTTCGTGATACCCTGGATGTTATCACGCAGTACTTTTCGGTGACGCTTGGCGCCTCCCTTTCCGAGTCCCTTACCGCCCTTTCCGCGACCAGACATCGTGAAGTAGATCAGTGACGCAACGAAGACAACTGAGAATGACGATGTTTTGCTGCTCGCCGGTTTATATAGGAGCGCGAAGCACGCTGTGAGCTGGCAATCTGCTTGCTGCTAGCTAAGCGGTCGCTCAGCCATGAGCTTGAGAGGGCGAGTCCCGGCTCGCCTCAATCTGATTGGTGGAGAGTTTTGGCGGGCTTAGAAAAACGCCGTGCTGCTGCTGCTGCTAGTGGGGGCCACGTGACTCGATTCAAATTTGGGGGGAGCGACGACCGTTGGACAGAAGAGAGATATAGAATATCGTAACTACAATTTAGATTGGTCGTCCAATTTTTCGATTGGACGATATGTTGGTGTTTTTTGTTTGCCATTTGTGTGGCAAATGTGAACAAAAAATCAGCATGTTGTTGTGTATGACATACGCTGCGAACGTATATCTCACACTGCGTACAGATTATTTTTTATCTTTAAGCAAGTTTTGTGAGTTGCCGCTTAACTCGCTTGCTTAGAACATCGAAAGTCGTATTGACAACTTTTAATTCGATTCAATGTATTACGTTGACTGGCTTGGTCTCTTAACAGACTAAAGAGCAGGATCGTACACGATTTTGAATGAAATGTAGTTTCTAGTGCTCTTGGATTTACAAATGCTGTTGCGTCTAAAAAGTATGCATATTACTCGGAATACCTGCAGAACTTCAGCTTGCCGTAAGTGCAGGTCGTAAGTCGTAAGTGCAGGCCGTAAGTGCAAGAAAAATCTAATAGCTGACGGCTATTGCCTTCTTTTCCGTCATTTAAAAAGTATCTACTTTTACATCACTAGCTTGATGTCGTCTCGGTCGGTCTAACTAGAGTAAGGTCTTTAATTAATCTCTTGGATGAATTATATTCGGAACATGAATAATTGCTTAGAAACATGCTCAAATATCGGTCTAGTCGTACTCCTATATCCTATTGACAAAATGGCTTGGAATTCTAGATCCGGACTAGACTACGAAGCTGTCATCTTGAAGGCTTACACGCCATGCCATTTGCGAATAGGAATCGCTGTTGGCTGGCGTATTTGCTGTACAATTACATTATACAGCAGCATGATCGGAATTGCGGGTGAGGAGTACATTGAATAAAAAGTTTATATATATATATATATATATACACGTCTATAGTAGTTTCTATATATATATATATATATATATATATACGGATAACCGAAACCTGCTGTGTGTGGTATAGTGTAGGGTCGAAAATATCTCGTTCGTTTCAAGGCGTCCTCCCAGGGGGCGCCACCAGCGGCGCTTCCCTTTCTCGGCGGCCCAGCCACTCTATTTAGGAGTTTGAACAAACATGATCACCCACTTTGGCTCTGTCCTCTGTTCGCAGTGGTGCATTCGGAACCTGACTAGCTATGGCGCGTACTAAGCAGACGGCTCGTAAGTCTACCGGCGGAAAGGCACCGCGTAAGCAGTTGGCTACAAAGGCTGCCCGTAAGTCGGCACCCGCCACCGGTGGTGTGAAAAAGCCCCACCGTTACAGGCCCGGCACCGTCGCTCTTCGTGAGATCCGTCGTTACCAGAAGTCAACTGAGCTGCTCATCCGTAAGCTGCCCTTCCAGCGGCTGGTGCGTGAGATCGCCCAGGACTTCAAGACTGATCTCCGCTTCCAAAGCTCGGCCGTGATGGCCCTGCAGGAGGCGTCCGAGGCCTACCTGGTCGGTCTCTTTGAAGACACCAACCTGTGCGCTATCCACGCCAAGCGTGTCACCATCATGCCGAAAGATATCCAGCTTGCCCGTCGCATCCGCGGAGAGCGCGCTTAAGCAGCCCAACATACGATATATCAACAAAAAAACGGCCCTTTTCAGGGCCACTCATTTCTTAGATTGAACATTTTCGCACGCCTCGTTCTAGGTATCACAATAAGTCATTTTTATTTTCGTTTCAATCTTGAACATTTTCCTTTTTTTGTTTTTGATTAGACGCTCAGGTATTTTGCAGTCTAGAAGCACCTGAAGCACTCACTAATTTTCGATATGATAATAACCAACGTGTCAAAATCTAAATTTAGCCAATCAATGGCCTATGTGGAAAACAACACGATGAGAAAGCAGGTTCTTAGTCACCTTCCTTGATGCAATACAATTCTTACTGAGCTAGCGGCCTGCGTCAAAGTTGCCCCAAAAATATCGCTTTCGTGGCCTGTTGAGAGAATCAGTTTGCTAGCAAGCGTACTACTAAGGCTACTGCTGTGAAGAACGTTCTACCCTCATTCATTTGCCGCACATACTGTGTTTTGTTCTTAATATTAGTGTATAATTATTATATAACTAAGTGTATAATTATAACAGTAAGCTGTCGCAATGGCAACAGGTCGGTCACGTTTTTTGTGCGTTCTAGTGTTAGTGTACTTTTTGATAAAAGTTGCTACAAAGGAGAACCCAAATTGTGCACATGGGGTCAACGAAGTAAACTGCTTAAGGGTAAGTGTGTACTTTTACCTGCCTCGTCTAAAGCACACATACTGAGAAGCTCAACCCTTGTCATATTGCTGCTTTTGTGCGGAAACATTGAAGAAAACCCTGGTCCACCCTGTGCAACGTGCGGTGGAGAGTTTCTTCAACCAAGGTCCAGAACAACTTGCAATGGCTGCAGTAAACCTGTCCACACACATTGCTGCTTTCAAATTCCGGACAAAACCGACAATTTTTGCAAGTCATGTTTTAATCCGAAGTATCGATAACACTAAGTCGATCACTGAGCACAAAGTCCAGCTGCGGTTGTCAAAACGAAATCCAAACATTACGAAAGCGCATTGGTGATTTGGCTAAAAAGGTCAACAACACACCAATGACCAGAACTCAACAGCACATCATCGGACGTCAACAGAACCAGCACGAAAACACGCGTCAAGGTTACAGCAACGGCAACCGGCATCACGTGCAATACGATTTGCTACGAGGAAGTACCACACCACGTCGCATCAACTTCGACCATGCACGTGATAATGAGAAACAGTGGAAGAATCCCAAGAGAGCAAAACAACAGAGATAAATGGCGCACACAAGGCAGAACGGGAGCAAACCAAACTAGCACAGGGACGAACAAAATGACGGACCTGAAAGTTGTCCACGATAAAGATATACCGGAGAGACCGCGTTACAGAGCTTTCTTTGTAAGTCGCCTCCAACTAAGTCATAGTGAGGACGACATGAAAGAATATGTCAACCGAATTATAGGTAGTGAGGCCGGGGTAAAAGTGACAAAGCTAGCAGGGAGAAACCAAGCGTGTTATCATAGTTACCATGTACAGGTAAGCGCAAATAATTTTAATGAACTTCTATTTCCAACGGTCTGGCCGGAAGGAATACAATTTCGACCATTTCGAGGTCCACTGAAACCCTATCGGGTTTTTAGGTTTGGCGCTAAAGAACAACAGCCCTCAGGGTCCGTAGGCACGAAAATAATGCGACAATCGGACAAATATGATGAGATGGAGAGCCAAAATTGTGTGCCTTGACTGAACAGTAAAACGATATGCAACGACAAAATAATGAGCAGACTGATTAGAGGTGTCTCTTGTGGAACGTCGAGGGACTAGAATCAATCACACGCCTATATGGGGAAAATTATTTTAATGAGTTCGCTTTTATATTTCTTACGGAAACGTTTGTAACAAAACCAAATAATATTGTATTGTCACGCTGCAAGATGTATCATGGTCAAGCAATCAAAACGGAAGGACGCGATAGGCCAAAGTCGGGTGTCGCTATAGCTGTGCCGACGAACGTATGGTCACAGGTATTGGTAGATACTAGTAGACGAATCATTGTGGAGACGAAAGACTACTATTGCATATGTATATACAGCCCACCTGAAAGAGCGGTGCGAGATATTTTATACGACATTGGCGAATGTTTGCTTTTATGCCCACACAGAACGAAATATATTGTGATCGCCGGAGATTTTAACTGTGACCTCTCAAAACAAAATGGATGAAGCGCATTATTTTTAGAAGGAGTTGAAAGCCTAGGACTACAGATCGAAAACAATATGCAAGAAACTACGTGCACGACATGGAACGGCACAAGTGTCGTAGACATAGTAATGACGTCAGCACGTGCGCCAGGCATCTGCATTAACAACCTGAAGATCACCTCTTCAGCCGACAGAAAGCACAGTCAACTAACATTCAATCTGGAAGTCAACGTAGTCACAACCAGCAAATGCAATCCACATCTGTCGCGACGGATCAACGTGCAAAAACTGGAGCAAGCCTTTCATCTCCTCCCACCTCTTGAACGTCGAGAAGGCCTCGACACCTACGAGCGATGTTTTCGGTGGGCCGTACAGACGTCTCCAACCGTAGCCCGCTGTCGAACCACTAGCTTTAAGCACAAAGCCTGGTTCGACCAAGAATGCCGCACTATTAAATCAATAATATGCCAATACAAAGAACGCAGCAGTAAGAACCTAGCCGAACTTGCTATTTTACAGCGCAAGTATAAAGACCTGCTTAGGACAAAGCGCGTCCAATATGAAACCGATATGCGACTCCGCAAAATTCGGGAAAGCCTCTACCGGCCTTGGCTTCTTTGTCCACAACGCTCCAAAGAACCAAACCCACTAATTAACGATGATGAGTAGCTAGAATACTTTACAGGAATTTTCACCCGCGACTGTGACCTGCCGGAAAATGAAGAACATGAAGGCGACGGACCGTGAAGTGACTTCACAGAGGAAGAGGTCCTTCAGGGAATCATGACAAGAAAAGATGGAAAGTCTGCCGGACCTGACCAGATTGTCTACGAACATCTCAAAGCTGTGATTTCAGTGACCGTCTCTGCCCTCACAGTAATGTACAACACCTGTCTTAGACAAGGTGCAATCCCAAACCAGTGAAGGAAAAGTTTTCTGCAACCAATTTTTAAGGGAAAGGGAGATAATACAAAGCCTGAAACCGCGGCATAGCATAAACCAGCGTAGTGTACAAGGTTTTTATATCGCTCCTTGCCAAAAGGCTCTTTCTGGAATGTTTCAAAGATTTACCGGCAGATCAAAATGGATTTCTTCCAGGCCGTTCGGCAGAAAGAGCACTTACGGATGTAATAGAACACCTAGGGACTCGAAAACAAGTCGTGACTTACGCAGCTTTTATTGATTTTAAAACAGCTTATGACGCAGTACCGAGAGATCGGCTTTTACTTACTCTGCGTGATGGCCGGATATATAACCTTATTCAAGATATTTTTCAAGCCGGCCAACGTATCACAATTTTAAACGGAGCTCACGCAATTGCCAAGGAGGTCTCTTAAACAATTGGCGTGCCACAGGGTGATACAGCTAGCCCATTTTTATTCATACTGTACGCAGCTGGCCTTGGAAAGTGCCTCCGAGAAGTAAAAGCTCACCACGTGTTTTACGCAGGCGACTTGGTTATTTGGGGAAAATCGAGACAGCACCTCCAATTTTACTTGAGTGAGGCTGCACGATGGTGTTGCGAAAGTAAGCTGAACATCAACGTGTCACACCCCCGGCAGTCGCACTGCCTTCCTCAACCTCACGTGAAGAGATACTGAGTGCAATGAAGACTTTTAGCCGAAGTTCAGCTGCCGGCCTAGACTTCATAAGACCTCGTCTGTTGCAGGACTTGTTGTCTGGTGCACTGGGGAGCACGGCCAGTCGACTAGCGGACGCCATTGCTAAAGTGGTTGATGTGCTCAGGTGGGGCTCGCCCCCGGCTTCTCTTTTACCACTCATCTTTGGGGCAAGAATGTTTGCATTAAAAAAAAAGATGGCTCATTACGTCCGATCGCTTGTTCTTCAGTCGTTCGCCGACTGGCGGCCAAAATCGGCTGCTACGATAATAAGGAAGCTATTTCAGCAACCCTTGGTCAACACCAGCTAGGATTCGCTGCCCCCGGGGGTACAGAGGTAGTGGTCCACTGTGCCCGTGCATTTTTGCAGTCGCGCAAAATGCCAACGGTAATGGTCAAATTGGACTTCCGAAACGCCTTCAATAGCGTCCGGAGAGACCATTTGCTTCGAGCCGTCAAGTCGTGGGCACCATTACTGTTTCACCAGACGAACCTGGCCTATGGTTCAGGACCATCCCACCTAGTAATGCCCCAGAGCGTTATGGCCTCGCAGACAGGTCTTCAGCAGGGTGATCCCCTGGGTCCTCCACTTTTTTTTTGTGTATCAAGGAATTGGTGGATTCACTGCAGTCCCCCCTTAACGCCTGGTACTTGGATGACGGGATTCTGGGCGGGGACCTCCCGACCGTACTTGACGATATCCGGAAAGTTCATGATTTTAGTGCAATTAGCGGGTTGACACTGAACCCGGTCAAATGTAAAGTATATGTCACAGCTCCCAAAGAATTTGAGCCATTAGACTTAAGTAACCTTTTAAACTTGCTCCCGGGCTGTCGCGTAGTGGACTAGGTTGACCTGGAGCTGCTAGGCGTCCCCTTATTGCCGGACGGCATTGCAAAAGCATTGGACAGACAAAGAGATAAACTCGACTTCGCCACAGGCAGACTACCCCAATTGGGCGCCCACTGCGGTCTATTCCTTCTTAGATCTTGTTTTTCAGCCACGAGGTTAACACACCTTCTTAGAGGTTCCAACCTGTTTTTATCACCAGAGCTTTTACAACCATTTAATGGACTTAGTTTAAACATTTTAGAGATCATACTAAATCTTATGCTGACTGATGCGGCAAGGGAACAAGTAATGCTCCCGGTTTAGGTGGTCTAGGTGTGCCGGACGCGGTCATGATGGCAGGACCCGCCATCGTGGCGTCATTGACCCAGGCGGCGGACAGAGTTAAAACATTATTGGACAGTGATGGTTGGGACGCCTATAAAGTTGAACTTCAAAAGCTGACCGAAGAATTGTCGTTGCTATTTGATTCTCCTCCGGAGGATAGGTCTAACCAGGGTAGTTGGACAGCCCCCTTACATGAAAAGCGACTAGCAGGCCTGATTAATAAAGCACCTTCTGTTGCTGATAGAGCCAGGCTTCGAGCTGTTAGCAGTCACGGGGCTGGGGCTTGGTTACAGGCCCTACCCTGCCCGCGAATTGGGACTCTGTTAGACGACGAGACGACGCGTATAAGCGCAGGGCTGCGGCTTGGTGTTGACCTAGTCGTGCCCCACCGATGTCGTTGTGGTGATTTCGTAGACGCCTTGGCCCATCATGGTCTGTCATGCGCGTTGAGTGCAGGCCGACGAGCGCGTCACTCCGCTTTAAATGACACCTTTAGCCGCGCACTTAGGTCTGGCGGCTTTCCGTGCGTTCTAGAATAAATCCTTCTTCTGTTGATGACACGTAGGTGCGTTTGGCTCAATTTGTTTTTGAATTCGTTGAAGTTTTTGACAGTAACGACTTTTTCTACCGGTCTTGTTTATTTTCAGAATTTCAAAATAAAAAGGCTTTCTTTGGGGGCATGTCGCATTTATGTAGATAAACTGTGGAAACAAAGTTGCGTTCTCAGAAGAGAATCTTTTTTTAATTAAGTTCTCACATGGGTCCTGCTTCATCGCAGTTAATCAAATTATTCAAAAAGTGAACCAGGGACCCAATACACCTCTTTAAAGTAAACCTCGTCACTATTTTAAACGGTTCTTTTTAAGACCACTAATATGTGAAAGAACAGTCATTTTTTCACTACGGTAGTAAATCTGGTTGTTCTACGCAAGGCGGTAGGCAATTGTGATAGAATTGAATTTTTGGTTATATCGAGTGCTCACCATAACATGTAACTGCATAAAACTGACTCAACTATCAATGACAAAACTCAACTAAGTAGTATTTACGTTTGTTTATAGACAAGTTCACCTTTTTACTTTCAGCAATCTCTTTACGAAACGAAAGTCATTTGACGTTTCTCACCGTTGTCAGAAATAAGGAAGCCCAACATACACCCTAGACTGGCGATGCAGGGCTTCAGTTAGTAACAGTACGCGGCCGTTCTTGTTAAGGGCCTGGTTGCTTCAGTGCACTATATTCTACTGTTCTCGGAAATATATTTTATTGATTGAGTTTCGACAGGCACCGACAATCACCTCAGTAAACCGAATGAGAGCCTATATAGATCCAACATGAGACCCTGACGAACCTTAAAGCAATGACCAGCGCTTCGGTGCTAGGCAGAGCCACATGAAGATATAGAGTTGATAGATTTTAGCTGCAGGTTCAAAACATTCTAGATCGCTCGTGTGATTAGTCATGATTGAAGGAATATGTAGCAGATGCATATCATTATGTATACTAAAATGCCGACGGGACGTACTGGAAGAGGGGATGACGATTTCAATATCAAGAATCGTGGAGTCTTTCGAGGGATGATGGAAAAAGACCTGACGGTCTGACTTTGACGCCCTTTGAGCGTGGCCGCATGCTTGTTTGGGACGCAACTGTAACCGACTCATTAGCCCCTTCGATGGTCGGTGCAGGTGCGGACCGAGCAGGTCATGCCTCCAGGTTAGCTGAGGCTAATAAATGCAGAAAATACTCCAGCGTCGATTATCCGCACGAATTTTGTCCGTTGGCGTTCGAAACTATGGGAGCTGCAGGCCCCCTTACGCTCAAGCTGATTCAGCGGGTCGGTAAAAGTCTTAATCTTTCGACAGGAGACTTGAGGGCATCCGAATTCTTGCGTCAAAGGCTGTCGCTCGACATTCAACGAGGAAACGCAGCGTCTGTTCGGGGCACATTGTTGAACTGGGCTAACCCTGGGTTAGAGAACCCGTGATCACACGTTCGCGCTGAGACAATTGTCCACTCCAAAGTGCTAACATAATAATAATAAAACATTGAAATATATACGTGTCGAAAACAAAAGTAATGCGTTTTAGCAGAGGAGGAGCATATGCTCAAGATGACTGTAACATAAAGATAAGTGGGCATGCACTAGAGTTGGTCAACAACTTCAGATACTTGGGAGTAACACTGACACCCAAACTGTTTTTACTAGACAGAATAAATTAGAGTAAAGTCGGTGTCCTTAACCATGATGTTGAAGGATCTCCGGCAAGTTGACCTTAAGACTGTACTCAATATATTTAAGCTCAAGATCTTTTCCACAATAACATATTGCCTCGGACATATATCGTCCAAGTTAACATTAGACAACCTCAAGAATATCGACACGATTGAAACTATGTTTCTTAAAAGAGCGCTTGGTTTATCAAAAACTGCCTCATCTACGCTGGTGCTGCAAATGTGCAATGAGCCCACATTAATAGAAGGCCTAGAGCACCGTAATTATCAATTTGGTCACGAAGCGCTTGAGGCATACAAGCAACACAGAGAACGGCAAAACTGGAACTTTGTAATCAACAATTTTACAGACGAACCCGCTTTTCTTCTCTGCCTAAAGGAAAAATGTTTCCAAATCAACGAATGTGTTTGTAAATATTATATACACCGATATCACATAATGAAATGTATAGAACTGAACACCAGCTCATTAACAGCTGCTGTAATTGACGTACTTGAGCGGGATAGCCCGTAAATCTTGTGAGAATCTACCAATAATGGTGAATAAACATCAGACATTATAATTATAAATAATATATGCATACTATTCTGCAAGCATCGACCGATGAACCCAAACTATCCAGTATGATACTCATCGTAGAGACCAATGCCTGAGACAGACATGCGCAGGCTCAGCTATCCGCTATGAATATGGAATACTAGGCGTGGATGACCTATTCACTTATCTCACCTCTAGCCTCGTTTAAAAATGTTGTACCGAAAAACTTGCCACTGGCGAAATGCTTGATTAGTCTATAATAAGACCTAAAAATAGAACGGTCTTTGTTAGACAAATCTCTGCCGCAAGACATTACGTACAACCACCTACCAATTAGTCAGCAGATTGAAACATTTCTAGAATTCAAGCGAATTCTAATCAGGCATGTGGTTACGCAGGATAGTTTAAATGGGCTCATATAATTACCCAATATGCCAAAGTGTCATATTTTAAATTTGTTTTTAATTACTAACCGAAATCTGCGAACTTTAACATAAATTGCTTCGGGTGGTTTGTGTAGCGACGGGATCGAATCGACGATTCTTGATATTGAAATCGTCATCCTCTCTTCCAGTACGTCCCGTCGGCATTTTAGTATACATAATGATATGCATCTGCTACATATTCCTTCAATCATGACTAATCACACGAGCGATCTAGAATGTTTTGAACCTGCAGCTAAAATCTATCAACTCTATATCTTCATGTGGCTCTGCCTAGCACCGAAGCGCTGGTCATTGCTTTAAGGTTCGTCAGGGTCTCATGTTGGATCTATATAGGCTCTCATTTGGTTTACTGAGGTGATTGTCGGTGCCTGTCGAAACTCAATCAATAAAATATATTTCCGAGAACAGTAGAATATAGTGCACTGAAGCAACCAGGCCCTTAACAAGAACGGCCGCGTACTGTTACTAACTGAAGCCCTGCATCGCCAGTCTAGGGTGTATGTTGGGCTTCCTTATTTCTGACAACGGTGAGAAACGTCAAATGACTTTTGTTTCGTAAAGAGATTGCTGAAAGTAAAAAGGTGAACTTGTCTATAAACAAACGTAAATACTACTTAGTTGAGTTTTGTCATTGATAGTTGAGTCAGTTTTATGCAGTTACATGTTATGGTGAGCACTCGATATAACCAAAAATTCAATTCTATCACAATTGCCTACCGCCTTGCGTAGAACAACCAGATTTACTACCGTAGTGAAAAAATGACTGTTCTTTCACATATTAGTGGTCTTAAAAAGAACCGTTTAAAATAGTGACGAGGTTTACTTTAAAGAGGTGTATTGGGTCCCTGGTTCACTTTTTGAATAATTTGATTAACTGCGATGAAGCAGGACCCATGTGAGAACTTAATTAAAAAAAGATTCTCTTCTGAGAACGCAACTTTGTTTTCACAGTTTACCTACATAAATGCGACATGCCCCCAAAGAAAGCCTTTTTATTTTGAAATTCTGGAAATAAACGAGACCGGTAGAAAAAGTCGTTACTGTCAAAAACTTCAACGAATTCAAAAACAAATTGAGCCAAACGCACCTACGTGTCATCAACAGAAGAAGGATTTATTCTCACCGGTACAGCGGGCGACTTTGTGTGAGACCTTCAATCTAAAAGATGAAAAGCCTAGACTGAAGAAATGGTAAGCGCTCACAATATTTGCCGGATCTTGCACATTCAAACCACAATGTAATCGGGTCGCTCGGACCCTTTCCAGCCATGAAAACGGTCATAATTCAAGGGAAGCGCTCATACAGGGGTGCGACAATTTTTTCGAATCTGAGAAAACGATTTGTATAAAAGGAAAGGCCGAAAAGTTGATTGAGACCGGACACAAACATATATCTGAAAGGGTAGACAACTTTCCGGGCAATTAGGCAAACCTACATGGGCTGACAACTGTGTGTTGTCTATTTAACACAACGGACAAATGTTTGTCCCAACTTAGTATTTTTACTTGTATCGTATACACATAGGTCAATGATGATATAACAATTTTACGTTACAACATAGCAATCATTACATTGCTCGACAGAGATGTTAAAACACATGTATTAAATTACATTGCTTGCAAGTACTACTTCATCAGCTACTTGATCATAATTTTGGGCCATTTCAAATTAGGCCATTAAGTATGTTTGCACAATATAGTGAGCTTTTAGTGATACTTGAATAAGAAGAATACTCACAATAGTAGTAGTATACACTAGATTGCATAACGCCATTCATCGTTGTGGGACAATTATAAGCCTTAATTTTTTTTAGTTCTGACCATTCAACATCCTGTACCATGAGAGCGACACGATGAAACGTACAATTTTTTTTAAAGCTTTCGAATTCTTCGTTTTAAATAAGCAGCCCTCGGTACTGCGCTGCTCCTTAGAGGTTTGAGAATCGGTGATCCGGGTTGTTCTTGTCGTAGTTTTCCGAGTTCTCCACCATGCAAACCTAAAAGGGCATTTGTCATTAAGTTTACTGCCAGCAATGAATTTATTTGTATAACTTTGCTATGTTAGCACTCGGGAATGCCAGCAATTCAACTTTTCTTTAACAATAATATTATAAATATATATATATATATATATATATATATATATATATATATATATATATATATATATATATATATGCTGACATTAACGATCATCACAAGTCTAGAAGGAGATATATATACATGCCAACTTGTCTCTATTAACGTATCGTATCGGTGCGCAAATCACGTGCACAAACAATGTGGTGGTTCAAGTTGTTTCTTACTAATAGTGGAATCATTATGTGAGCTTTTGAGCCGATAGCTTTCTTCAGTACGGGGTCCTTGGCGCACTGTAGCCTTTTTCCGAACTCTCCGTTCATGTCACAAGATATGTCCGCTTTGATGATGCCCTGACGTAGATGATTGACAAGACACTTCGACTCCTGTATGCCAAATCATATGAAATGCTATGATGAGCTTCATTCTCGTCACCGGATGAGAAATAAAACGGGGCGGACTCGGTTCACGTGAATAATTTAGCTACAAGCAATACGCTCAAACCGATCTGGACGCTTAGGTCTTTTCAGAGAGTTATTACGCTTCTAAAAAGGCTTATTCTATGATTGAGTTATAACGCGTAGCGACACTGTGATTCACGCTTTAAATTCCAGATACTTGACTTTGTTTATCAATGAACATTTTACATAGTACGCATCGATACTTGACGTTGCATGACGACCTTCTAAGTCGGGACAGCGAGATTGCTCTCCCGCACCATTAGAAGTGATATAAACCATGCTGTTACCCCCGTCAAGTTTGCACACACATTTCCCAAAAAATCTCACGGAACTTCTCTAGGCCTAGCCACTAACTTTTACAGTTACGTACATAGTTATTATAGCTACTGCAAGCTTGTCTGGGTCTCGTAAAAAAAAAAGACTTGGCGA
This sequence comes from Dermanyssus gallinae, assembly GCA_003439945.1. Taxonomy (NCBI): domain Eukaryota; kingdom Metazoa; phylum Arthropoda; class Arachnida; order Mesostigmata; family Dermanyssidae; genus Dermanyssus; species Dermanyssus gallinae. Next base: position 365,863 of record QVRM01006074.1, read on the forward strand.
GGCTAGTGCGATACGCCCTTAGTACTCGTTTCAATAAGCAGGATTTGATTTAAGCGACTGCCTTAATATGACCTTAAAATATGACTCCACGTCGCTTGTATGACCTAGAGAGTAGTAAGCGCAATCTTCAGGTTAAAGAAGCTCAAGACAAGTGATTGACCGTTGTTTTGGGAGTTCCTTTTGCCATCTCAGTTTTCAAAATACCCCAGGACCTCCGGCGAAAAAATGTTGATCAAGTCTCATTCTACCTGCCAGATATTTGTACCTACTTCGGTCACGAATTCGCGACGGATTCATTTCATTCATTACCATTTGTATGTCATAAAAACACTAGACTGACACACACGAGTATTTGCATAGTGACACGGACTCCCCATATTGCGTACTGCGTCGTGTGACGTTTGTATCGCTATATAATAGAGCTATTTGCAGACTTGTGCGGGATTAATAATAAATATGTATTTTATGTTCTCGATAAATGATCTGCATATTATCTGCAATGACACCCGCACTAACACATTTGCACACCTTACGTAGAATGCCTCTAAACATTTATTTATTAAGTTATCCCACTTTTAGCTTCTAAAACAAAAGCCGTCTTACACACGCATGTTTTTGACATAAACCACTAGTGTAGACATCTATACATACATACATTCACGCGCGCAGAGACGCACATGCCTGTATGCGCACAGAACACAGCTCTACATATATGTGTATATGAATTAGAAGTAGCAATGTTTATAAATAGCTTTAAAAGTTTATATATATATATATATATCTTTAAAAGTTTATATATATATATATATATATATATATATATATATATATATATATATATATATATATATATATATATATATATGAACATTCTCCCATGCACACAGTTTCCGTAGACACATACATGTATATGTTATATGTTTACTCTTTATTAACATTTCACTCAGATCTGCAAATGCTAAACATCACTTGAGTCGGAGTTTAACCCGTGGCTTCTATTTGCAGAGCCATCTCCCCATATACATACATATACTGTGATACTAGTTATAAGCGGCGAAGGAAACGTTTTGCCTGTCATCGATTCCATCATAGAACACCTTCTGTTTCTAACAGAAGGTGTCAATTCATTCATAAAGCTTAATAATGGCCGTAAGAGAGAGAAAAGTAGACTTGGAAAGGGTTTTAGCGTATGATAAACATGTGCATGATAAGCTGGTCGGTTGCTGGTCAAGGGAGCAGGCAAATAAGCGCAGCGGACGCCTCACTATCATTCACCGACAGCAACAACAATACAAATGATAATCATTATTATAAGAACAGTACCTACAATAGGTTTCATTTAGACGATATCGTGCCACAGGCAACTTAGCCCACTACGGGCGTCTAAAATGTAGTTGTCAGTTCGTTAAAAAATTGGTAAAAATGGCAGTTGGCATCGAGTATCAGCCGTTGAAAAGAAGGTTCCGAGGAGCCGCTCTTTGGCGGTACTGAGTGCTATTCAGGTTCAACAGGCAGTGTGAGGTGGGATGACGTTTTGTGAAGCGAAGAACTAACGTGGAGTTGTTCGGGCGTAGCATGTTGACGAAACTACTAGAATTCCAGACGGCCGCATAAGCGAGCCAGCCACAATGAATCACAGTTCGCCGTGTATCGTTGGCTTTATGACAATAAAGCCTAGCCTATGTGTGGCTTTATGGATGAATCGTTCGCCGATCGGTCAGGATTACACATGATCTGCCCGTCCTTTCGCCAGAAACGCGTTGTCTACCCGCGTGCCTCCCGGAAGGTTGTGTGCACTCTAATGTCTCCTGGAGAAATACGTATTTAACTCAAACACTCATTGATCAAACCCCGACAGGAGGGTAATTGACTGAAATGCGTATTGCACCAGTCAATTTATTCACATCGAATCCACCCATCAAAATAAGTAGGACTCGCTTACCGAGAGACTGCAAAAGCGAACGCTATACCTAATGTCTCAGATTTAAAAAAACAGTCACACAGTTCTGAGGAAGTCTAATTAAAATCGCATTCTGACTGGATTTAAGTCAACTTGGGAAGGGCAGAAGGAACAAATTTAGAGGCCTGTAGATTACTCCTCCAGACCAAGCAGTCCGTGTATGTTGTTTCGCCAGTGCCCCGAAGGGTGCCTAAGCATAGGTGAACTATGCTCAGGACTATTCATCAAAAACACTAGATTAAAAAGAAGGATTGATTAATGATTATATATATGTGTATATATATATATATATATATATATATATATATATATATATACAGGTTTTCGTTAGCCCACTCACAATAAAACAAAAACACATTGTCATCATGGACGGCCGCCGCAACCTGGGTCCAGAATGTGACCGAAGAACAACCGTTATCCAATTGCTTTGTGCCAGACATCGGCCAGCCGAAATCATCAACATCAGTGGATTTAAAAGAGCAACGGTCTACGACATTACCCGACGCTACAGAAATGCAGAAGAGACAGGGCTAGGTAGTGCAACACCTGGAAGGAAGACAACTGCCGACGAGAAGTGAGGACGCCAAAAGTGACCAAAATGGTGCAAAACGGCGTTTTTAAGGATCCAAGTCAATCGATGCGCCGTTTGGCGATCAAATTCAATATGAGTGTTCGTTCTATGCGTCGGATTATCACCGAAGAACTGCGTTACAAGTCTTACACGCTCAAAGTCAGACAGATGTTGTCTCAGGCCGCGAAAAACAAGAGGATGACTTTTTGCCCTCACGTTTTTGAGACACGAAACGGCGGCACATTTTCGATTCTTCTCCGACAAAAAAATCTTCACAATTGACCAAAAACATAACCCGAAAAATGACCTCGCAAAAGACCTTGAGGATGTACCAATCGTGCATAGAATCAAACATCCTGCCAGTGTGCACGTCCTAAGTGTTGTGTCGAGTGAAGGAGACGCGATGTCCCCCCTTTTTTTGACAGACACGAAACCGTAACAAAGGAAGTGTATTGCTGCTGATGGTGGCTGCATTGAATAAAAATGTTCCTCAGGAGTGTCCCTAACGGTACGTAAAAAAATCACCGACGTATCTGTTTTCATTTAGACATAAATTGCGAAACGGCCAATAACGTTTAGTCTGGATTTCGCTGCCACACCCTGTATATATATATACAGGGTGTGACAGAAAGAATTTTATAGCGATACATAAAATTGTAGAGCTCGTTAAAGCAAATATTTTTTCCAATGGAACATGGTCTCTAAGAAGCCTTGTTTTGGAATGAGAGTGAAATTACTACAATTTATGAGACTCCCGATTTTGCCCGACATAGGAGCACAAAACGTGCTGTTGCGAGACAACCAATCTTCCTAGACAGAAACTAAGCACACCTTCGTGTTCGCGATAAAATTCTGCTCCATCTGAAATATACACAAGGCCGATCAGAAGACGCCACATGGTCGCTTAGAAGAGAATTCGCCAAAAATGAAGTTCTTTATTAACGTTCACGCCAAATACTTTGAAATTATAACCCTTCAACCACCCACAGCGCTCAAAACGGACGTATTCAGCCAATGCGCAATTCATGGCGATCATTTTGGTGCCAAACATATGTCAATGCGAGCTGTGGTTGCAGAGTAATTACGATTTTTCGGAGGGCATGCCGAGATTGAGTGCATGCATAAATTACCTACTCAGATAAACCACTCGTCATAACTCTAGAAAAAAACACACCACTATTTATTATCTTACAGTAACTGCTCGAACGTGTCTCCGCGAACATTTCGGCTAAACCGGCCGAGCTTACTTCCCTCATTCTAGTGCTCCACTCGTTCGGAGGCCATATCGATGTGATCATGTGAAGAAGCTATCCACAATAACAGAACAACCACCTACTATATGTTGATACAGAACGGCGCCAGTAAGATGACACAACAGCCGACAGAACGCATTGACACCATCATAAACAACGCCGATTTAGGCTGCTCAGCCACATGCTAACGGCATCATAGCACGTTTACTACTGCCGACCTGTCGCGCCACAGCCACAACATTGACGCCATCATCAACAACACCGAAATAGGCCCGCTCAGTCTCATGTTACCTACATCGATGCATCTTCGCCACCGCTTCTATATCGCGATCTAACCACAACATCTATGTCATCATCATCAGGCCTCCATAAGCGTCCCACAGGGATTATAAACATTGGAAACAACCTGCGCTACCATGATGCGTGCCCGAATCGACCAATCAGCAAAGAATACCGGTGGAACATTCGAGTCTCTGGAGTGAATAAATAGATCGTGAGAAGACTGGTCCAGTGCCATTTTTTTTGCAATTGTGCTACGTGCGAGACGTATTCCTGTGTATGTATTGTTCTCTCTGTTAAAATCATTATTGTTACTGTATCGTGATGGCCCGGTACACAATTAAAGAGAAAGTTGAAATCTCTCACATTTATGTTGAAGCACGGTGTAACGCATACGAAGCGCGACGGCTATACCAGATGCGTTACCCGGATAGACACTTACCAAGTATTCCCACGTTTGCGAACATACATCGTCACGTACGTGAAACTGGATCGTACCATGGCCGTCAGTACGACTCTGGAAGACCGAGGACAGCAAGAACACCAGCCATGGAAGAACGCATCCTTCAAGCAGTAGCCGATCGTCCTTTTGCAAGTACGAGGGAAGTGGCCCGAGACGTTGGTGCAAGTTACAGAACCGTCCACAGGGTACTAAGAGCCGAACGACTACAACCGTACAGATTGCAGCAAGTTCAAGCTTTGCGAAATCCAGCAAAAAACAACGGATTGAGTACTGTAGGTGGTTTCTGGAGCAAGCGGAAATTATTGCGGAGTTCCCTGCACTTGTGCTTTTCACCGATGAAGCTCAATTTACACAAAGCGGTGTGTTTAATAGGCACAACACCCATTGTTGGGCAAGAGAGAACCCGCATATGACTCGCCAGCGTGAACGCCAGAGTCGTTTCTCCGTGAATGTGTGGGCTGGCATGGTGAACAACTACCTCATAGGCCCACACATACTTCCTAACAGGTTGGATGGAGAAGCATACCTTACATTCCTGAGCGAAACACTACCAGGACTGTTCGAAGGCGTTCCAGAAGGTGTTCGCGAGAGGATGTGGTTCCAGCACGACGGAGCGCCACCGCACTCCACCACTCCGGTGCGCGGTTACCTCAACGAGACCTTCGAGGATCGGTGGATTGGCCGGGGCGGGCCGATCGCTTGGCCACCGCGATCGCCTGATTTAACAAGTCTTGATTTTTTTCTTTGGGGCTACCTAAAGAATTTAGTCTACAAGACTCCCGTCGAATCATGTGAGGAGCTGGTCGCCAGGATAAACTTTGCTGCTGATGCTGTTCGAGCAACGCCTGACATATTTCAAAAAGTCCAACAAAGTCTCTGCAAGCGCTACCAATTGTGTATAGAGGCTCGCGGAGACACGTTCGAGCAGTTACTGTAAGATAATAAATAGTGGTGTGTTTTTTTCTAGAGTTATGACGAGTGGTTTATCTGAGTAGGTAATTTATGCATGCACTCAATCTCGGCATGCCCTCCGAAAAATCGTAATTACTCTGCAACCACAGCTCGCATTGGCATATGTTTGGTACCAAAATGATCGCCATGAATTGCGCATTGGCTGAATACGTCCGTTTTGAGCGCTGTGGGTGGTTGAAGGGCTATGATTTCAAAGTATTTGGCGTGAACGTTAATAAAGAACTTCATTTTTGGCGAATTCTCTTCTAAGCGACCATGTCGCGTCTTCTGATCGGCCTTGTATATATTTCAGATTGGTTGTCTCGCAACAGCACGTTTTGTGCTCCTATGTCGGGCAAAATCGGCAGTCTCATAAATTGTAGTAATTTCACTCTCATTTCAAAACAAGACTTCTTAGACACCATGTTCCATTGGAAAAAATATTTGCTTTAACGAGCTCTACAATTTTATGTATCGCTATAAAATTCTTTCTGTCACACCCTGTATATATATATATATATATATATATATATATATATATATATATATATATATATATATATATATATATATAAATACATGGAATAGAATAAACTGTTGTTCATTTTTGATAATTTGTGTGATATTATTTTCAGATTTTTTTTCTATAGCCCGGTTGAAGCATACTAGTTGCGTATGGGCTACGAGTGGTGTCTAACAGAGGGAGGTGAAAAAGCTCTAGCAGCAGCAGCAAGCGTCGAGTAAGCGGAACACAAAACGGACCTTGTGGGGCGAAGCTAGACGCTGAGTCCGACAGCTGTCGTTGTTGCTCACACAGAGGGACAGACAACGGAGGGAGGCGTTTCGTCGCAGCAACTCGTGCGCAGGCTGTTCTCGTCATTCATCCCTTCTGCCTCCGCCAGTGTTTGAGTCATCCAAATTAATGCGGCCGGCTTGCGACAGAAGACCAGGTGGCGCTCAGGACCCGGCGCGACAGAAGTTGCTTCTGTGACGAAGCCGAAAAGGTGAGCCGTTTCGGCATATCGGCGCTTGGCCCATCCCAGCTTCGTCGTCGTCGGTGGTATCGCATCGGCGATATGAGCTCGTCGTTCGGCGCCATAGCGCCTAAGCCTACCTGTGTCTGCCAGGCCCGTCCGGTCCGTCATTGTGCTTGAGCGTGGGACGCAATCATGAGCAATCCAGGTGGTATTTTCTGGAGCGAACTAGTGACTGGTTACTACAGATTGCGGCTTGACGGTCGACACGGTGGACGCTTGCGGAGTTTTTGTGCCCAGATGCCAATCTGGCACAAACAAGACGGTCTACGGCGTTTGGCTGACGCTGCCACTCACGGAGTGAAGAATGCGAGTCAGCCCAATTGGACTTACGGCTAGAACCTCTAAGTGCTCGGCGAGTATGTATGGACTGCGAATCGTCCTACCGGCTAATGTATCGCCACATGTTCTTATTCAGACAAACATAGAGCCAAATGGGCCTATATATATATATATATATATATATATATATATATATATATATATATATATATATATATATATACATATAGAGAGGGGATGTTTCTGGTATATATTTAAGTAAAGACTACTTAAATATAACTAAAATAAAAAGGATAATATTATAATTTACTTTGATTGCAGTGTACTAGTTTATTTTTAACTGAATCGTTCATATACACCACTACGACTTATTTCCAGTTCTGTTCGAGAAGAGTCGATTCTATCGTTTAATATTATAACTATAAAAATCCTACGGCGACTCTAGAGCAAATAAATAGACCGAGGCAACATGACCTAACGACCATTCGTTGCCCGGTTACGCTTTACGCCAGACCTTACGCTGCGTGTTGTCATTCATCGTACCTAAGTCCCTCGCGTTGTACTAACCGCCCGGCTGAATTTACATCCCCCAGTTAACTTAGCGTAACAGAACACCATTACAATTTGATCTGATAGAGCCTATTTAGCAAATCTTACTATGGATGACTCCTATGTTTTTGGGTGTACGTACGAGATTAGCTATGGAAAATTTTATCTCGTAAACCAGTGCTTCTCTTTTCTATTTCTTTTGTATAAAGGTGCACCTTGCATTGCACTGTAAATTGAATTGGGGGGAGCCCAAATTATAAGTATAGCTAAGAAATTAATTAACAAAGACAGACGCGGTTCTCGGTTCAGCTAGATACAGAAAACCAACATAGAAAAAAGCAGATACACGAAAAACAGAGGTTCCCAACCTTCCGAGAAATAAAAAATGACTCGCGGCAACCGTAGATCCCCCTCAAAAACTCTTCTTTCAAAGAACGGCCAGAAGCAATACACCAAAACGATAAACCCAAAATATAATAAAAATGAGGCGCTTTTAAATGGCCGGATAGCCTTCCCTCAGTAAAAAGACGACTTGGTAAACACGATAATCTGAAAGAATATGCCGGCGTATTTTTATGATCTCACCGACCAGAACGCTGGAAAGGTTGGAATTTGACACAGTGGGGATGTTAAAAAAGACTGGGGCCATAGTCTCTGCCAGATCAGCATTCTGAAAAAGCTAAACGCAGAAGATGGCACCAATTCTCGACTCACCAATCCAAGGTAAACTAATTTTAATAACCTAAAAGATGGGACTTCAAAGCAAAATCTGAAAAATACTGTTAATCAGACTCCGGAAGTCAATGGCAGACATCAGCACGAGGAATTGAGAAAGGGAGTATCAGGGAAGCAGTCCGCAACGATAAGCATCTCGCACCAAGGAAACTAATCAGCTGTGAGCCAAAGGGCGGAAAGGGGAAAAGGCTGCATAAGATACTAGACAACTCGGGGAAAGAGAAAACACGATAATTCGGCAATCTGGCCAAAGTATAAAACATTGGTAAAAATAAAACAAGAAATAAGATTCTTCTTAAAAAAACCCGAGTTCTTGCTCCGACAGAATTACACGAAGAAAAGATGGCGCACATCTTTAGTAGTCTCATTTAGTAGTCTCGGCAATTAACAAATTTAGTTTTTAAGAGCTACGTACCATAAAAGGTTCCGGGTTCTCTTGGACGATCTTGATTAACTTGAAGATAGCCACCAACTTGGCACGACACTTGCCCAGTACTGAAAGTAGACAACTAGCCGTATTAAAGTTTCCTTGAAATAACTTTTTGAAATGCTTAGGTCACATTTATTTAGTTTTATTTAGTTACTTTTATTAATGCCTAATGTTCTTCTTAGAAACATGTTCGGAATAGCGGCGTTTACACAACACAGGAGTAACATATAGGGAAATGTATCTCTTATTACTATAGGAAATTAAGCATGCGTACGCAATCGTGTTCCTTGTGTTGGGTGTGTTTGCACAGAAAATTACGCTCGTTTTCGCAAACATTCAACACATGCATGTAGGCATGATTTCTCGACTGCGTTCAAACATGTGTTTGAATGACAGACGAGTGTTATCCATGATTGTTTAATTAGAATTATAATGATGATGATGACACTACGTAGGTCTTAAACGTATATGTATAAGATTCCGGTTATTAAAAGTAGGGCATCCGTATTATTAGATTTGTCAGCGAGCGCCATCAGACATTTCGTACAGCTTTGGTCCCCAGCCCACCTATATACTCGTGCCAGTATACCGCATTTCCAAAAATCCCCATTTTACACGCGTCCACCAGTTACGGGGAAAAGCTTTTCTTTGTTCAAGACCGAGTTGCTATCCTTACTTTATCAAACAAAAAGCTATATGGCGATATAAATATAATACAATGGATAATCACTACTGTAATAGAATAGAATAGAATTTGTCATTCATGTAATTCATTCATGTAAGGAATGACTAGGAAGGCCGCAGGCGCAACCCGTGCAGTCGTCTTGTTGTGAATGTCCCTAACGACGCGCCAGGCGAACATATGATTGATGTGCTCCGTTCTTGCAACACACCTGGGCAGGGCACATACATTATTTGGCTTCTGCGATTGTTCGGCCGCACTTCAAAGAACTTATCAATAAGACTTAGGCCTATAACTTGTCTGTCATTTGTCCTGAGTGTGTCCATTAAGGGCAGTGATACAATAACGTTCGTTTTGGGGTCACATCTTTTATGGAGTCTCTTTAAAAAATTCTTTTGCACACCTTCGATCATAAATATGGATTTACACAATTATAGATGCCCTACGAATGAACAGTATAAAAGTTTGGATAACACAAACGAAGACCTATGGCAGTGTATAACTACTCCTTGTTCTATCACAACACATGTATGCCTGCATCTATGGGTGCCTCTATTCCGATATACTTGCATATATATGGTAATATTCGCGCAGTTTAGGCTTTCCACCATTTATACTCCATTTATACTTCTCTAGATACGCTTTGTGTAATCGGACTATATTTAAAATCGTTTTTAATAAAGTTAAATTGGCTTGATGTACCTTTCCGGCAAGATGGAGTGGCTTTCCGCATATCAAAAGCATGCATATCGGCTTTGGCTTTCTTCAGTAGTGTTTGTGCTTCACCATCTAGTGTGGCATCACTGAAAGCGACGAGCGCTGCTAAAAGCCAAATTACAGACCATAGTATCTGAAAGTCAGTCACATGACATAAGTGAAATGGCGTTCAGTGATAATTGGCAGGATGCAAGAAGTAAGTGTAGCACAAACGTAGCCACGCTTTGATAAAACACGCTTACTCGTATAAAGTTTTAAGTTTTTGGTTAAATTACAGCGTACACAAAAATATATGCCAATTTTGTTGAAGAAGCAGTCGTAAAAGGAAGGCCTAGGCCGACCAGGAATGGCTGCATTTAAACAAAGTTGTCGCAGCACGGTGTTTACAATTTGGCAGACGAAATCCAGCGCGATTAGAACTGTTTGCGGTTGTTCACACCTTATGTTTGCACCAAGTCACAATTATGAACACAGGGATTTCAGGAAATGCATGATGCACATGTGTCACTGGCAGTCAGCAGGCAGTGACTAGTGTGACAGTCACAAACCCACTAAAGTAGAAGATGCAAGCAAATAGAGTACTACTCACTAAGTCCGGCTCAGCGAGTTTGTTTTTCACGTCCAAACTTCACGTCGCATTTACCAAGAGTGTGGTAAAGTTTATATGTGTACGAAAAAGCTTGATATGACGCCAGAAAGTTTCTGCCGATGCTCTGTGTGGAAATGCAGGAAAATTAGTCGAATTGTGGTCTAACCATTGAATTGGTCTTCTAATTCCGTTATGGCCAAGAGCCTTGTTATGACCAAGAGCCTTGTTGAGCTGTACTAAGCATGCGAGCAAAGTCTATGTGTATACGGACAATGTTGGTATAGTGTCGGTAAATTTATACTTAAATATATGTATGGAATCATATGCTAAACATAATCATGTTTTCTTTGTTAGTAAATTTGTACTATACATGATTAGCGTTACATGGGTTGCCAGGGTAGAACTTTAAATAAAAATTGGAAATCAGAAACATTATTATCTATCCTATTTAGCTGTACTACGCGTGCGGGGGCGAAGGTTATGTATACACGGATAAGGTACGTTAAATTCTGCCAAATACGAAGTATGCATCTTGGGCTCTACCCATGAGGCTTTCCCTCATATACAGTTACTCCGAGACCTCCTGCCCGGCAAGGTGACCACTAAGGACGATCTGGAGCTAGCAGGTGTGCTGGAAATTAAAGCTGGAAAATGCCGCAGCTCGCCTTCTTCTTCACGGAGCCCATCGGGGACTTTTTTTTACTCAGGTCTTATTTCTCTTAAGACTCATTCACCTTCTTCGAGAAGCTGACCTATCTAATTAAGTCGACGACTTGCACATAGTTGACACTGTCTACCCTCAAAGTCCTGCTAAACACATCTCAACCATCTAGCGAACGGCAACAGACATTGCTGCCCGTCTCAAGGGGGCCTCGGGGTCCCGATTTTGCAGTTTAGAAGTTACAGCAGTTTAGAAGCCGCTTGGCCCAGCTTCAGGAGAATCTTGAGGCCCGGTGCGGAGACAGGCTTGACAACGTACTATCCCAATGTGACTCGAGTTTCTCTTTGCACGCTGAGGTACAACGACGTCTCTTCAATGAAGCTGCCGACGACACGACTAGAGCTCGCCTAAACGCCGTGTCCGCTAAGATTCAAGCACCTCGTTACACGCGCTTCCCGGTGCACCCATAGGTTCCATCTTGATGTCAGCGCAGGCCGACGCCCTAGACATGCCGCTATTAATGAGACGTTTAGCAGAGCCCTTAACCATGCGGTCGTCCGTGCCGTGAACCCCTGGGCTTCAGCGTGGGTGGACGGCAAGCGTGCAGACGGGATGACACTTATACAACGAGCGAGGCAAAATGCTGGTTTGGGATGCAACCGTTATCGACTCCCTAAAACCTTCTATGCATCTAGGCGCATCCGAAACTGGTGCAGCCCACCTTGCGGAGACCAGCAAGCTAAGAAAATACTTATCAATTGGGTATCTTCCACGAATTCTGGCCTCTCGCGTTTGACACCTTAGTTGCTCCTGGTGTTCGGAGCAAACAGCTGAACCGCAAAGTTTTCTTTCCGGCGGGTCTTCCTGGCCCAAGAAGAGTTCCTAACAAAATTCGAGTCAAAAATAGATCAGTATAGTATTTTGTGTTGTCCAGGTTATGAAAGAGGAATAAATCGAATGTCGCCATAGAGGGCGCTGCGCAGAGCAAGAGGAGGACAGAGATCACGATTCGAGATTAGGGAGGAGACGACGACGATGGAGCACTCGTGAGGAGGGGGGGGGGGAGAGGAGGCATGAGGCGACCAGATCGGCCGGGCGTGTCTTTCTCTCCCTCTTTCTCTCTCACTCGGGGTCGGTCGGTCGGTCGGGGCGCATGATGATTGCTGGAGGGCTGGAGACAGCGACCGACCTCAAACAAGACAACGGTCTTCCTTCTCTTTCGTGTTCTATTTGTTTATTTCGCTTTGTCTATCGAGGTAGTTAGCGTCTGCTGCTGCTGCTGTTGTTGTTGTTGGTGCTGATGAGTAATCTGGTCGTAGTCGAGCGGTCAGTTAAGTGCAGGTCGCCTCTGATTGTTGAGTAGCAATATCTTCATCACCGGCATCATCATCATCGTCGTCGTCGTGGTCGATCAAGGTTCTCTATGAGCTGGCAGCGCTGAACAGGTAGGCAGGTAGTGGTGATCAGTGAGCGAACGTGCTGAACATGATGAATGAGTCATCGTCGCTATCAATCGTCATTGTGGTGACAATAACGCATCGTCGTCGCTGTTGTTGTGGCTGTGGTTCCGTCGATGTCGCTATGTCGGCCTGTGTGAATGCTTGTCATTGCTTCTAGTCTTCACTAGTTGATTGGATGCATCATAATCATCATTGCTATAGTCATTCATTGCTGGCTGGTTCGGTTGTTTATTCGAATTTCAAACAGGGCAAACGGCAGGCGGGGGGGGGGGGGAAGGGGTAATTGATGTTGGCGTTCGCAGGAGCAGCAGCACCAACAACAACACCGCTTTAGACCGCTTTAGTTATTGCTCAGTTGCAAGTTGACTGCCCATCTGACTGGTTGAATGAGTGAGTGATCGTTCAGCCGGCAGCCCGTCCACATCCGCTGCTTCCTTCACTCGAACAACAACAGCATCACCACTACCATAACCATCACGTTCTCCCCCCCCCTCCACCACCTGGACCCTACCCACGTGTTGCTTCTATTGATATAGGTGCAATCTATATCAATCTTCCAAACCAGAAACTGGAATAACTGCTGCAGTTATTCCAGTTTCTGGTTCTCCGACAAATATGCCGATGTACTAGCGTCTACAAACTACAATGACTACTATTACTACAGCCACCTACGATGCAACCGAACGTGTAAACGCCCCGCTTATGAGCCGGCCTTATTTCTAGAGCCACTACTGTTTTGTTCACCACTGTGACGACTTGTTTGTTGTCATAGTATATAGGGTCATCTTCAGTTGTTGCTTGTTAACTCATTGTCTCATTCGCCTTCATCTGTTCGCGCGCGCTCTCGTTCGCTCCTTCACCATTTAGCAAATGATGAGCGAGTTTATTGATTGAGAATTTGTATGTGGTCAAGTCTCTGACCAATGATAATGTCCGATGGTGTCCAGATTAATCTAACGTAACAAGTCGTCTATGAACGCTCACATGAACGTACAGCTACGAAATACCGGTTGCTCGGGTCGCCTAGGTAATTACAGAGATTTGTGACGACCCGTCATGCATCGACCCACCGGTCGGCTGTCGATCCATCCTTCCACCATTCGATTAATCAATAATCAGTTTAAATAATCAATAATCAATAATATTTAATAATAATAATTAATAAGTAAAATAATAAAATAATTTAAAAAAATAATAAAATAATGGGAAAAAAAAATAATGATATAATAAAAAAAATTGATGGTACGGAGGACTGAAGCCAAATATGAATAAAACATTCGATAGAGTCACATATCCCAGCACCAGGTAGAAGAGCCCAAAAAAGCAACCGCACGATTAAGTCAGTTAGTTGGCTTCGTTAGTCGTGGGACAATCAGTCACAAGTTCATAACACCTGACTCGTCGACATCATCATTCTCTTATTTTGCTCTCTATGTTTTCTCCCGACAGTGGTTGCTTGAATTGAGGTTGAGGTACAGATACCACCATAATTTTACATTTTCCCAATATTTTGTTGCACCTATTATGTTGGTATGATATGGTTAGACACAACGACAGATCGCCAATTCGGGTTCTGTTGATATTGTTTTCCTTCTATTCACCTACAGGTTTACGGCAGGTCTGCCTTATGTTGCCTAATTGTCGGACGAATTGCGATTACAATAATAAAAGCTTAATTTTGGATATTTGGACCTTGCTTTGAATAAATGTCCTAAATTTGACAAAATTATCTAAGCAGTTGGTTTGCTCGTGTCAAACTTGTTTTTCAGATATCACAATCCTGAGCAAGTCAGATAATAAGATATATGTATATATATATATATATATATATATATATATATATATATATATATATATATAGGTCAGTTCAGTCTCATGTCTAGGTTTTACTAGTTCTCGACATTAACTAACGTGTGCTGTTGTTGGATGTATTGGTTGTATGTGTGTTTGTTTGCATTACATATGGCGGGCCATTCAAATTCAGCTGCAGCGGCTGCCCGATGGACGCGCGCGGTCGAAGTGCTGCTGGCAGCTTTCCCAGCAGCAGTGGCAGCGCACATTACTATTCCGTCCCAGTATCTGCTACTGTTCGTTCTCAGTACACTCCCGAATTCACGTATCCAGTTCGACACAACTTACGCTTCCCTGCTGGCTCGACTCTTAGTAGCACGACGTCAGCTACCATCGACCACAGGACTCACAATAGCATTCATTTTCACCGTTCAGGGCAAACTACGGGCGTTAGCGGCATCCTAAATAGTCGAGCGACGGAAACAACAGCGACTACGGCGATGCCAGCGACCGCAGCAGCAGCAGCAACAACAACAGCAGCAAAAGCAGTTGTCTGGACGAAAGTCGTGGGGGGAGGCTCGTTAGCGTGTCAAATCGTATCTGAACCTTGTCGTCGTCAGGTCTGTCGAGGCGTTGGGCGAACGCCAGCAGCGGCTGTCCCAGCAGGCCGTCGCCAGGAGACGGCTACCACGTACTCAGCCAGTCCCTATGCGAGAGTTTCCCGTCCGTCACCAACGGCGCGTGCCGGTGGTTTGCCTGTTGTACCGGTGAAGGTAGTTGGCGCAGCGGCCCGATGGTTAACCAGCACCGAGTTTGGCAACAAGACCAATGGCAGTTACCATCCGGACTAGGAGCAGATCTAGTTAGCCCTCATCGGTGTCAATGTGGTCACCCCGTCGACACACTAGGACATCACGGCCTATCGCGTACTATCAGCGCAAGAAAACGCCCTAGACATGCCGCTATTAATGAGACCTTCAGCAGAGCCGTTAGGTCATGGAGTTGTCCGACTTCTAGGTCTCTGCCCGGAGAACGGCAGGTGTCCAGACGGGATGACACTTACACCCTTCGAGCGAGGCAAAATGCTCGTTTGGGATGCAACCGTTACCGACTGCCTAGCCGTTTCTATGGTCGGTGGCGACGCATCCGAAGCCCACCTTGCAGAAACCAGCAAACTAAGAAAAAAAATACTCATCAATTATGTATCCTCAAGAATGCTGTTCTCTCGCGTTTGAAACCTTGGGTGCTCCTGACGTTCGAACCAGGCAGCTGATTCGCAAAAAACGGCACTTTCTTAAATCAGTCATCGGTGATAGCAGGTCGTCGACCTTTTTTTTAAAATAACGTCTGGATCCTGACATAAAACGTGGAAACGCTGTCTCCGTTTGGGGCACACTTTTCAAGTGGTCTCGAACTTGCATAAACGAAACGAAAACGTCATAGCTAAAATACGCGCCCGCTAGGCACATTTGCATAGCTTATCTTGCGTGATATGTGTCCCACATACATAATGTAATATACGGAAAATAAATTTCATTTTACAGATAAGGTTAATATGGTGTCGGTAATTTTTTCCCTACGTATGTGCGGTATTGCTTACAAATTTGTGAAATCATGAGCTAAAAATAATCATGCTTTCTTTGCCAGTAAAATTGCACTATGCATGATTAGGGGTTCTGCTCATGACTTTGTGTAAGCTGCCAGAATTACACTTTCCGCATAAATTGGAAAACATAGAAATAATAATAATAATAATTATAATATTAACTAATATTTTTTATTACTTATAATTATTATTACTGGCGCCAAGGAGTGCGGACGTGTGCGTATGGAGCTCCGAGGGAACACACCTATGCGTGTGTGTGCAGGACGGTAAACCCAGCAAGTGACATACCAGAGTGATGCGTGTAACTCAGTGATCATTTTGGTGTACTGTGTGTGGCCGTTCGACGGAGAAGCCAGCGGCTAAGACGCTGAGAAGTTCTAACTATGACACGATGAAGCAAAACGAAACCACCAGCATAACGGCCCGGAGGCTCCGAGCGGCACGCCGCTGCCATTCAAATTCGAATTCTAACGGCTGCCCAACCAACATTTTGAGTTTGGAACATTCAAAAACTCACCGCGCCGACAATAAAAACGGGATTTTCACTTGGAACCGCAAGGCATGAGAAGTGGACAGCCGCAGCAAAGTTAGCAACTGTTCTGTTTCAAAGGAGAAGCAACAGCAATGGCTAATGAGTTTCAATGTCCGTGGTGTTCGATGTGCTTTCCTACAAAGAGGGGTGTGCAGATTCACGCAGGAAGGACTCATAAGAAAAAGATAGCCGAGTCTAGTGGGCCAGCAGTGCTTCAACAGGCCGCTGCCACTCTTAGCAGCGTCTCGCAGCCGCTGCCTTCTCCGCACGCTTCACAAGTAGAACCCTCTCCTCACCCCGCCAGCCAGTCTCCAGTGAACGGAGGCCCGACACCTGATGATCACCTGCCGCCCTCTTCTCCTCTTTCTCTTCACAAGCTACTCGCCAACGCCAAGATGACACGCAAGGTGCTGCGCAGGATCCCAAAGGGAGCGAGAATACCCTTGCGCGGACTCTTCCACCGTCTGCTTAAAGACGTCGTGAAAAAGAATGACGAAGCGAGCTGGACCGCGCTGCTCACCCTCGCCCCAAAAGTCCTCCACGTCGAAAAAGAAACCCAGGGAGGCCATAGCCTGGCCAGCGTAGTCAAAGAAAAGGTGGCCCTTTTCGAGGGTGCCGCTCTCACTTGCGTGGAAGCTGAGGGTCGAGGCAAACGTATATTGACGGATAAAGCTCGCGCTCAGATCGCTGCTCACAAGCTTTCCATGGATTTTAATGTGCGAAGCGCTATTAGGATCTTGTCTTCCGATGACACGATTGCGCCCGTAACGGAGGAGTCGATTAATGAGATGGTGGCAAAACATCCTCCTGCTCCTGCAGGGGACGTGGTGCCACCGTCCCCTTTCGGCTTGCCAGCGGTCGGGTCGTGCTCAGGCGAGGATGTTGCCAAGGCACTTCGCTCCTTTCCATCCGGTGCGGCGGGAGGCCTCGACGGCATCACGCCTGACCATCTAAAATGCCTTCTCCCTGCTAACGGAGACCACAACGATGTACTGGAAACACTCGCCAAAGTATGCGACATCATACGTAACGGGCAAGTTCCGGAGGCTGTGAGAAACGTGATATATGGAGGGTGGCTTATCGCTCTGAAAAAGAAAACCGGAGGATACCGACCCATAGCCGTCGGCTGCACTCTGCGAAGATTGGCCACAAAGACCCTGCTTCCCCAGGTCAATGTGAAAAGCTACCTGCAGCCACGGCAGATGGGGTACGCCACTCAAAATGGTGCGGAAATAATTGCTCACACAGCTCGCACCTTTCTCGAACACAACGAAAAATGCTGCCTCCTAAAATTAGATTTTAAAAATGCGTTTAACTTAAACAAACGAGGACACCTCTTGACAGAGATTTCCAAGCACGCCCCGGCTCTCTATCCAATGATGCACCAGGCATATAGCAAACCGACTCCCCTAATGTTTGGTGAGGTTGAAATTAGGTCATCAGCCGGTTGTCAGCAGGGAGACGTAGCGGCTCCTCTTGCATTCAGCCTGCTTCTGCATCAGTACGTCAAGCAGGTGGCATCCAAGGTCCCTTTGTTTTACCTCGACGATGGGACCCTTCTGGACAACGATCCTTCGGTGTTACTCAGAGACATCAAGGATCTCCGAGCGTTCGAGCAATGGAGTGGGCTGCAGCTTAACCCATCTAAATGCGAGCTATTTCTGCAGGGTTTTGAGGACGAAGAGAGACAGCAGGTGATCGCTGAATTTAACAGCAACCTCCCGGGCATCCTTGTAAAGGATCGATGTGATTTGGACCTGCTGGGTACGGCGGTGTTTCCCGACATGATCGGTCCGATACTAGCCGAGAAGGGAGAACAACTTTCCCGGCTTTACCAGAGACTGGGCCATCTCGGTAGACATCAAGCTTACTTCCTGCTCCGGCACGCAATGGGAGTGCAAAAGGTCCTGTATGTACTACGGACCTCACCTGTCTTCCTTCTACCGTCAGAAACTCTGAACCTCGACGACCAGGTGCTTCGTCGCACAGCTGCGCCTCTGCAGTGGCCGCTACTGCCGGCGGACTCATCAGCCACCAACAAGACGCCGCTCGGATCTGGGATGCGCGTCAGTCTGGTCGTCCATCTGAGGAACAGGTCACTAGGCAGAAGGGGTGGGACCAAATCGCCACTCAGGCTACCCACTTAACTCTTCTGTCTGCCTGTGAGTTAGATATAGACGGTATAAGACTGAAAGCGGTTTCATCCGACGCTGCCGGAGCGTGGCTTGACGTGTTTCCGTCCGAGCTAGTCGGCAGTAAGCTGGCTGATGACCACTTCCGTGCCGCCAGTGGCCTCAGACTTGGCCTTGCCATGTTTGAGACAGAGGCATGCCCGTGTGGTGGAACGGTGGATGAACGTGGCCTGCACCGACTTAGTTGCACTAAGCTGGCTGGGCTTACGCAGGGCCGCCACGATGCCATAAATGACATCCTCGGGCGCGCTTTCAGACAAGCCGGCTACCGCGTCACACTGGAGCCTGGTGGACTACAGAGCGACGACAAGCGTCGACCGGACGGCCTTACCAGCCGAGACTGGAACCGCAATCGGCCGCTGGCATGGGACGTCACCGTCTCCGACACGTACGCTCTCGGCTATCGTGCACTAGCCAACGCGGGCGTCGGCAACATTATTCACCAACGGGAGATGCACAAACGGCGCCTATACGCGCATCTCCTTGAGGACCACGTTGTAATGGCCTTCGGCCTCGAGTCATCTGGCGTTTGGGGCAAGGATGCACTCAAACTGACAAAGGAGCTTGGGAAGAAGCTCTTCGAGGCCACAGCGGAGCCAAGATCGACCGCTTTCCTCCGACAGAGAGTGTCATTAGAATTACAGAGAGGCAACGCCAAGATGATGTTGAGTGGTCACCGACACTCAAGCAATAAGAATAATATAAGCAATATTGTAGATATTATATAAGTAATATATTGATAAGTGTGATACATGTACATATTGATAAAATAAACACTTGTTCCAAAAAAAAAATATTAACTAATAATAATAATAATAATAATAATAATAATATATTATTATTATTATTATTATTATTATTATTATTATTATTATTATTATTATTCCAGGTACTGAATTTTTTCTTAATTGGCGGTTTTAGATAGAACCCATTGCTGCAATAGGCCGGAAACGAAATCAGGCAGTGGTGACACATACACACACAACTACCTAGCAAGACGTCGAAGATGGATAACAAGGTGAAGCTCTTTCGTCTTTCGACACTAAGCTAGCATCGCGCCCCCAACACTGGCGCTTACGTCTTTCCACACAAATTCTAGAAGAACCGGTACTACGAGGTACTTTTGTAAGGCTTTTCTTTTTTTGTGGCGAGATTACAATAATCCCACGGTGTTGGCGCTGCCACTGTTTCACCAGCACACTACACACGAGCCCGTCGAGTGGGAAGGCCAGTAGTCGAGACATTACTAGACACTTTTACCGATAAGAGTGTCAAGAAACAGGCGAATTTTCTCCTTTTCCTCGATCTTGCCGATCACGTCCACACGCACACAATACACCCAATGTCGTTCTCTTTTTTAGGCAGAATTGATTTTTATCCTATGCACACGTAAATAAATGAAAACAACATGCGAATGGCGTTCCAGAGTTACTTTGAGCTTCTCTCTATGCCACAGTATTAACTAGGGAAAATTACTTCGGCCGCGGTTGGCTTTGGAGTTTATGGTGCTATTGATGCCGTTGCGAAGAAGTTTCTTTTTGGTGTGTGAAGATGCTCACAAGGGCACAACGTTAGGTAAAAAAAATGCCCTGATTGAGTGCCATAGGATTAGACGTCACCGTACCCAGTCAGGAGCCCAACTTACATCACGCCAGTCCTAAGTAATTGAAAAAGTAAAATAACGCTTGCCGTACCCTACGGCTACGAAATGGTGTCGATGCCGGTGGCGTCGTACATTCACGTGCCTCTTGCGATCGGAGGAGACATACAGGTGCACGGTCCCCTCGGTTGTCGCACATTTGTATTCATGGGGCCCGTCTTACAAAGCAATGAGACAGCAATTCCCCCAAAAAAAGGAGCCACGAAATTTACCGAAAAAAGAGGCTACGAAGTTTACCGAAAACAAAAAGAGATTATTTACTACCATTACTGAACGGCAAAATTAACTTAAAAAATTAAAGCCGCATGAATAATGTTAAAGGAGCGTATAGTCTGCTGAATGTTGCGTTTTGTCGGGCATTGTGTAATTGAACGAATGACGATACATAGTTGCGTGTCGGTTCACGCAATTCCGATGTGCTGGTGTCACATTATGGTCTATTGTATTGCGCCGACTCGCCTATCGACGTCTATAACGTTACATTTCGTTTCTATTGGAGTATGCTCTATTCTTTAAGTGTAAAACTCTCGACTATTCACGAATGGATTGCATCTCATTTAGAATTATCACCCTCATAATATCGTTCGTACTTGTGTGGGTCACCCGCATGCTGATCGTTTACACAGCCACGCTCAATACATAAAACGTGTTGCATCTTCAAACCGACCTGTCGTACCACTGGCTTCACTATATTAAGATCTTAACTGACTATTGCTAAAACTTCTAGACCATTGTTTGTAAACTTGCAGGTACTACTGTCATTTGCGTTTTGTGTCGTTCGTCCCTTGTAAATAAGTTTTTTTTTTCCATATCACGTGATTACAGAAATATCATTTCTCGAGCAATATTAGATTTGTTATTAGCGGGCAAACTTTTGTGCTTTCTACGTTAAATCGTCTGAGTGATCAATTGAGCTCGTTGCGTATGCAGTCAAATGCGCTGCCCTTCCGGTCAGCCAGAGATTACTTCTTTTAAGTGCTCTCTTAAGTAGACCCGAAGGGATCTAAAAGCGAAACGCAAATATCGATGTTGCGCGCTTGCCAAAGTTGGCCAATTTTTAACGGTGCAAAAAATACGTTTTCTGTTAGTACATTCCTTTATCAAGAAACGCACGCCGACAATAAGTTCTATATACATATATTGTTTTTTTAATTAAGTACCCTACTTCGATAATTCATTAGTATAGTTCTGGGCATACCTTTTATTTTTGTAAGTGCCGCGCAAAATTAAACATGCATTAACATGACTGACAGGAAGATACTGCAGTCACATAAAGGATGTCTGACAAAGAATATTTCTTTTAGTTAAGAAAAATCGGGTAAACTAATTCTGTTGATATTCGTAGCCAATCCTTGTACAACCACATGACATATCTGGCTCAAATATCAAATATAAACATATTTGAGCATACATGCTTATAAAATCTAATAAAGTAAACTAGGCACACAGGAGAAACATGCTATCCCGGGATTTAAGTGCTCTCTGAGCGATTCTTTCAAAACAGTAAGAGTTCAAAATGTTGGCTATAATCAGATGAATATTGTGCAAACTTCCAAGCAAATTGTCTTCAAGACCCCAAATTGTAGCATTAGAAAAAGCAGTAACTTTTATGCCAAAAACTTTCCCAACTGCGCTTTTGGCTGATGGCACCATAAATCTACCTTTTAGAGATTACTGAGCTGTATAACCAAGTAAAAATTCCTGCACCATTCACAGACACATCAAACTTGATATATGTACATCATTTGACCTCTAAATTAGAGCACACTAGCGATACTTCACTTCAGAATCAAGCTTTGTTATGCACAAACAAATATGTGTCAATCACGGTCACACAGGTACCAATTGAGGTTACCAGAACGTACACGGCATTGAGAAGCAAGAATCCAGATTCTGCTGTATCAGTTTTGTTTTTAAATAATTTGCGTTTCAGCTTCTATATGCTATGAAGTATTTTTAACTAATATTAATAAGGACTATATTTTGGCGGTAACTATGGCCCTAGCTGTATCCTCAGATTTATTGAGGGCAGTTACTTATTATTTTTTACGTTAGCAAACTTACGTTGAGTCCATTTGACTGTATTTTAGTCATATACAAACATGTGCCGTTCATTTTATAAAAAAATAGTTGCCACTGTCTCACAAACTAAGAAACTAAAGCTCTGCGCCACAGTAGGCAATAAAGGTCGATTTACCTGTGTTGCAGCCATCTTCATGTTGTGTGACGATCTAGGGCTGAGTGAGATTCTGGCGGGGACCGACGGCTTAGACGGTCTCACTGATTAATTTCCTACAGTATGCCTGAATAAACATAGCATTGACACGGGCACGTGCTTCGATGTCTTGGCTGTATTTGCACAAATGCTCATCATGAGATGGTGTAATAATACTATTAATAAGAGACTTCTAGTTTTCCTCTAAACACCAAGTCTTTTAGCAGTAAATATATATATATATATATATATATATATATATATATATCACATTTACCCAGTTAGGGTGCTAATAAAACAAATTATATATATATATATACAGGTAGTTCAACAGGTTCTTAAAATGAGCTTTTCAGAATTCGGATTTTGGCGCTTTTACCGCTATTGAAAACGGCAACTTTTTGACTGCTAGCAGTCAAAATATTATGGTGATTGGCCGTTGCGATTTCGTTTGATCGCTTTTCCCGTGCAACGTATCGGCGTGATTTTGAAAAATAGAGAAAAAAGAGTTTCAAATGGTTATAAAGCATTTTTATTTCAAAGGTTGGAATGCGACCCAAGTGAAAACTGAGTTAGACGAAGTGTACGGTGACTCTGCGCCATGTTTTGCCACTGTTTCCAACTGGATTAATTAATTAAAAAGAGATCGCAGTAGCACCGAGGATGCACTACGTTCAGGACGCCCAAAAACGGCAACATATGAGGAAAACGTAGAAAATGTGCGGAAAATCTTTCCCGCAGATAAGCGAGTGAACATTAGGGAGATAGCGGAGGCCTTGGGGATCAGTTTGGGTAGTGTGCATTTTATCCTGCACGAGAACTTGACGATGAAAAAGCTCAGAGCAAAATGGGTGCCGCATTTGTTCAACCAAGGCCAAAAAGACGCGCGTGTTTCCGCTTCACTGCGAAATTTGGCCAAGATGTCGAAAAATCCGTCGGATTTTTGGCGACCGTCGATGAAAGCTGGGTCCATCACTACACTCCCGAGACCCAAGAAGCATCTCGCCAATGGTGTGCACCTGGTGAAGGACATCCGAAAAGGGTGCGGACAACGGCATCGGCCGGAAAGATGATGGCTAAGGTTTTTTGGGACCAACGTGGAATAATTCTGGTCGACTACCTTGAGAGCGGTGAAACGATCACGGGAGAATATTATGCAAGACTGTTGGACTGCCTGAAGCAAGAACTCATCGTGAAACGGCCCGCTTTGCAGAAGAAGGTTGTCCTGCTTCAACGGGACAATGCTCCTGCACACAAGTCGCGGCAAGCATCGGCAAAACTGGCCCAACTGAGGTTCGAACTTATTGAACAACCTTCCTATTCTCCAGACTTGGCCCCCTCTGATTATTTCCTCTTCGGACATTTGAAGAATAGTCTCGGTGGAAAGCGTTTTTCCAGCACTAAAGAAGTTAAGGCTGCTGTCCATGCGTATTTTCAGTCTAACGACGCGGAATTCCACTCAAGAGGTATAAATGCTCTAAAATCTCGGTGGGAAAAGTGTATTGAGCTTCTCGGGGAGTATATCGAACAAGAGAAAATTAAAAACAAAATTTGGAAAATTCTTGGTTTTCATTTTAGGAACTTGTTGAACTACCTGTATATATATATATATATATAGCAGACTTAAAAGTCAAGAAAAAAATCTATCATTAGTCATTGATGTTGTCACAAGGGCTTCTCAACGTGCAAATTGGATCTTCCGATCATTTGCTGTACGCTCTCCTGAGCTGTACGTCCAATTGTTTACAACATACGTACTGCCACTACTGACATACGCAGCACCGGCGTGGTTTCCCGGTCTAATTAAGAACAAAGCTTGCCTGGAACGAGTGGAACGGAAATTCACGAAACGGGTTGCATTTGCCATATTGACAGGCGTCATGTCGACGTTCCCCACACAATTGACGTGATTAAGAAGCTTGATTAAAGAATGCTGCTCCAGCTGAGATAGAGCCCGCGTCTACTCAACAAAGTGTTCGTTGAAAGGCTTACGACAACGCGTCAGGCTAGCAACACGGTTCCTGTGTTCATCGCACGGAAGCGCTACATCAGCGACCTATACCTATGGAGGATCTCTAGGCATATTCATGACTCCCACGGCTTCGATGTAATGCCAAAGTAATACCGAGCCTGGGGGGGTGGGGAGGAATCCGGGTTTAGTGGGTTTGCGAGTCTCACACTAGTCACGCAGGCTGCTAGTGGCGCATGTGCATCATGCATTCCCGAAACCTCCCAGAACAAAAAAAAGGCATATTCATGAGTGTTAGAAACCGCCAACACCACTAGTCTCGAAACGTTGTTTTTTTAATCCCTGTAACCGTGGGAAGAGGAAAAAGTCGCACGGAGCCCATCGATTTGGGAGGTTGCGGTAATATACAATAGAAATTGTTCATCAAAAAGCCTAAAATCAGTAACTGGCCAGTGCAATAGATACCACGCCGCAGCACGTCCAGCAGTTCAGTCAATGGCTCATCTAGCAAGATGAGAGACGACCCAACGACGTGAAGGAAGCAGTGGCTGTGTCTAATGTATATGTTCATATATACATCAGACACAACTAGTGCTTGTTTAGTTTATAATTTTACCCAACCTTGGTGTTAATAAACCATAATAATAAAATCAGGAACGATGTGTGCGCCGGTGCGTTGTCGTAATGGAGGATCCAATACTCGTTGCCCAGAGTTCAGGCCTCTTGCGTCCGACGTGCTCGCGCAATCTTATTAAAGTCTCGCGGTAGTATTCCTAACAGATAATCCCGTTGTACTAAAGAAACAGTGACGCGAACCTTAGTGTTAAGTCTGCTCTATCTGAATTTCGAGTATGGCTAGTGTGCGGCAAGCCAACTGGCCAATGGGTCACCCAATATTTCAAACCTTTTAAGAAACGGTCACCCAATATTTCAAACCTTTTAGAACCATAATTACTATTTGCGTGACTCTTATTCAAATATAGTGTGTTTGCTAGTCCCAATAACCAACCTGGGTATCCATGTAGCACCAGGTCGTTGCTTACTCTTGTTAGAGGGAACGGGAATAATCTCAGTAGATACACTCATGTTTTATTTTTTATGCTAGCGATGCGCTATTGTTATGTCTGTTAACATAGAACACCACATGTGCAACTAAACACATTTTAAAGTATTATTAATTGACTAATCATATGGCGAGTATAAGAACGGAGTTTGTTGCTGTATATTATAAGGTTCATGATAGAGATGGCTACTGTGAGCATTTGCAGTACTGTTAATCTTGAATACGACTGTCCGATATGCACAGCCGGTAAAGCCGTGCATGTCGGCAATGTTAGGAAGTACATGGCTGCATGGAGCTGTTTTGATCTTTAGGATAACGAGGAACTCGACACGATTAACTAAAAAATACTTTCTGGGCTTTCTCAGCCAAGATTTAACGTCCATAAGACTGTTTTTCGCAATACTTCACAGACGTCTGACTGGGTAGTGTGCGGACCCATAAATACAAACGTGCAACGATGGAGCTCGAACCCGCGCACCTATGTGTCTCCTCCGGTCGCGAGGCGCAGACAAATGCACCACGCCACCGGGCTTGACCTACACGATTAACTAGACACCAACATGTTCAAGTAGTATTGCTACAAAGACGACTGCACATAATCAAATGTTACACGCTTAACAATAACTTCTCATAATAATAGATACTACGGAACCGCATGTCGTTTATTACAGAGATGTTCATTTTTTCTTAAAAAATGTATGTAATTGAACATACGCTTTACGTTAAGAATGACGCGCGAGAGCTTTTTCTGGCGGTAGGGTCAGAATTATTCACCGATTTTCATGTTAGTATTGCTTGTAGACCCCCATCCTTTATTATTCGATAATAGTAATTGCATAACATAGATTGGTAATCAGTTTAGCAATGGGTCTCTTCTGAACGTAGTAACACCGTCTAACGGATAAGCGGATCATCTTCTCCCACTCTATAGGAGAGTCTTCGACGGAAAACGCAGAACTATTATTTCCAAGTAACTGTAAGTTAACATCTCTGATCTCACATTCATGGTCTTGCATTTAGGAGGCCGTAGACTTTAGGACCAACCGTTTCTAAATACGTGCCCATAGTTTCCGACATTCGTCGTCACTCCCCCCTCAAAAAATTCAATTGTACTGGCCACATACTAGAAAAAATCTAAACCCCTGATCGCAAAAAAACGCTCGCTTACCTACCCACTTATTTTTATTTATTTTTATTTATACGTATACATCTTTGCATGTCTATAAAACGCTTTATCTCATTTGTTTTAAATAACTCTGGTTCTATGTTTATTATTGTTATTATTATTAGTATTCGACGTCGTCGTCGTTGTTGATGTTTCTGCTGTGAGCGCTAATATTTGTTATATACGTGCAGTGTTGTGGAGAACTATTATACAGAAGATATAAATAATAGAATTGCCTTACATGCCACTTCTGACAGGTAAGGTGTCCGAACAAACACAATGTTTTCGGCTTCAAACGGTTGTTGTTAAAAAGGTCATATCAGCACAATGTTCTTTTTTGTCGCGTACTCTCCATTCTTTTTGAAATGTCGTAATTATACAAAGTCACATAAAAGCGCCGCCACCTATATTCACCGTCTCCTCTAGTCCCCGAATAGAATCATATTTACCATCATCATCATCATCATATCTGCTAATATTCTCGTTTTTCTATCTCTTATTACCCGTTTTTCTCTCCCTAGATTTATCTCTTCTCTACCTCTCTCGGTCTGTTCTCTTTTGGGGCGTCTGTCGTGACGGCAACGTATGCAGCCTTGCAGGTGCACAACTATCTACCGTCATCCCTATCTTGCTGTACATATTAATAATGGCTGTTTATTATTATTATGATTATTATTATTGGATTTCACCAAGTTGGCAATCAATGTCGTTGCCGGTTCTGCTCGCAGATATGCGCTAAATACCACGCAGCGAGCTGCCAGAAGCATCGGCGGTCTTTGCACTTTTTCGCTCGGTGGGACGGTTGCTGAAGTTCTCAAATTGTATAAAATGAATGAATTGTATTGCAATTATGTACCATTTTTAAATGCAGTGTTTTTGCGAAATAAACAATATATTATTATTTATTCATTGTAATTAATCACCGACGGTGGGAACATGACAATTGGGTCCCTGCGAACGTGTGCACGTTTACGAAGGGTCCAATGTAGGAACCAACCATCTCTGGAGGGTTCCCCGGACAATTATTATTATTATTATTATTATTATTATATTATTTTTTATTGCATGTTAAACGATGTTACAGTTGAGAGGTCTGAACGTAAGATTGCAAAAGTTTTTTAAATAATTAGTTCACTCCATGGCGCCTAAAATAGATGCCGCGCTTCCTCTGCAAACGGCCAAGGACAACGCTTGCCTCAAGAATTGACCCTCTCTTCGGTCGTTCGTGACCTCCTGAATTCGCTTACTCAAATCTTTGAGAAATGCTTCGGTTCCCTTGCTGATTGGTCCTAGTGTCTCCATGGCGATAGACACAAAAATATATCTTGTTTCCAGTCCAGCATATTTAAACCGTTTTCTGGCGTCTGCGTGCTTTGCTACCCACCCCGGCTCAACAGAGCTGTGGTGTAAATAGGAAGCCGCGGTTGTGCACGAAACCGTTGCATCCCAAGCTAGGGACCTTCCATGTGACCATAATGCAATGGTCACCCCATCAGGTCTTTCTTCGCCAGCGGACACTAAACCTCTCGGTTCAAGTGTAGATGGTATACCGGCTTTCCTAAGGGACCTTATGATCACACCGTTTAGTTCAACATGTCTGGACGATCTACCGGCGCTTTTCGGGCAACTCAGTGGGTGTAGGCCACTGGAATCCACCATCTCCCCGCACAGTTTGCACTGAAACGGCTCGCAGACGCTAGCGCCGATTCTAAGTGCTGACATCATGCGGAAAGAGGAATGCGGAAATTTATTATTATTATTATTATTATTATTTCCACAGCTAATTCTGTTGCAACGCTATTTGATCACTAGCAGAGCTATTGATTGACAGCGCCAACTTGTCCGTGGCACTATATGATTGTTAACGCTTTGACTATAATAATAATAATTATGACCTTATTTATTCATATAATTTCACTATGTTAGCACTTTGGAGTGGGCAGTTGTCTCCGCGCGAACGTGTGATCACGGGTTCTCTAACTCAGGGTTAGCCCAGTTCAACAATATGCCCCGAGCAGACGCTGTATTTCCTCGTTGAATATCGAGCGACAGTCTCTGATGCAAGAATCGGATGCTCTCGAGTCTCCTGTGGAAAGATTAAGACTTCTACCGACGCACTGAATCAGCTTGAGAGTAAGGGGGCCTGCAGCTCCCATAGTCTCGAACGCCAACGGACAAAATTCGTGCGGATAGTCAACGCTTGTGTATTTTCTGCATTTGTTAGCCTCAGCTAACCTGGATGCATGACCTGCTCGGTCCGCACCTGCATCGACCATCGAAGGGGCTAATGAGTCGGTTGCAGTTGCGTCCCAAACAAGCATGCGGCCACGCTCAAAGGGCGTCAAAGTCAGACCGTCAAGTCTTTTTCCATTACCCTCGAAAAACCCGAGGGCTCTAGAACACACGCGAAGCCGGCCGATCTAAGTGCGCGACTAAAAGTATAATTTAAAACGGAGCGACGTGCTCGTCGGCCTGCACTCAATGCGCATGACAGGCCATGATGGGCCGACGCGTCCACAAAATTACCACAACGACATCGGTGGGGCACGACTAGGTCAACGCCAAGCCGCAGCCCTGCGCTAATGCGCGTCGTCTCGTCGTTTAACAGAGTTCCAATTTGCGGACAGGGTAGGCCTGTAACCAAGCTCCAGCCCCTTGACTACTAACGGCTCGAAGCCTGGTTCTATCAGTAACAGAAGGTGCTCTATTAATCAGGCTAGCTAGTCGCTTTTCTTGTAGGGGGCTGTCCATCTGCCCTGGTTATCCCTATCATCTGGAGGAAAGTCAAATAACAACGACAATTCGTCGGTCAGCCTTTGAAGTTTAATGTTATAAGCATCCCACCCATTACTGTCCAATAATGGTTTAACCCTGTCCGCCGCCTTGGTCAATGACGACACGATTGCGGATCCTGCCATCATGACCGCGTCCGGCGTGCCTAAAGAAACCGAGAGCATTATCTGTTTCTTTGCCGCATCGGTCAGCTTAAGATTTAGTATGATCGCTAAAATGTCTAAACTAAGTCCCTTAAATGGCTATAAGAGCTCTTGTAATAAAAACAGCTTGCAACCTCTAAGTAAAAAGTTAAATCTAATGACACAAATTCTTTGGGAGCTGTGACATATACTTTACATTTGACCGGGTTCAGTGTCAGCCCGCTAATCGCATTAAATTCAATAACTTTCCGGATATCGTCAAGTACGGTTGAGAGGTCTCCGCCCAGAACCCCGTCATCTAAGTACCAGACATTAAGGGGGGACTGCAGTGAATTCACCAATTCCTTGATACACAAACAAAAAAGTGGAGGATCCAGGGGATCACCCTGCTGAAAACCTGTCTGCGATAGCATAGCGCTGTGGGGCATTACCAGGTGGGATGGTTCTGAACCATAGACCAGGTTCGTCTGGTGAAACAGTAATGATGCCTACGACTTGACGGCTCGAAGCAAGTGGTCTCTCAGGACGCTATTAAAGGCGTTTCGAAAGTCCAGTTTGACATTACCGTTGGCATTTTGCGCGATTGCAAAAATGCACGGGCACAGTGGACTTTTACCTCTGTACTCCCAGGGGTAGCGAATCCTAGCTGGTGTTGACCAAGTGTTGCTGAAATGGCTTCCCTATTATCAAAGCAGCTGATTTTGGCCGCCAGTCTGCGAACGACTGAGGAACAAGCGATCGGACGTAATGAGCCATCTTTTTTTTAATGCAAACAACCGTGCCCCAAAGATAAGTGGTAAAAGACAAGACGGGGGCGAGTCCCATCTGAGTACATTAACCACTTTAGCAATGGCGTCCGCCAGTCGATCGGCCGTGCTGTCCAGTGCACCGGACAACAAGTCCTGCAACAGACGGGGTCGTATAAAGTCTAAGCCGGCAGCTGAACTTTAGCTAAATGTCTTCTTCTGGGCAGTGTAACTGCCGGCGGAGTGGGCATGGAGAGATCCGTAGGCACGTTGTCCTTGGCGGCATTCAGAAAGACCTTACTAAGCTTCTCCGCAACAGTGGACCACACAGATTTAGGTAAAATGCGTAACAGTTTGGCATGACGCATGTTTGCTTGGATATCGATGAGTAGTGTGTTAGCATCAAAGTGCTCTGCCAGAGTCTGGTGGGATGTGAACGGCCCGTTGACGGCATCGGCGTGTCTGACCGATATATGTCTGGCAAGACCCCTTTTTGTAAAGACACCTCTACACACAAGATATGTAGCCCTGTTGGGGTCACTGGCAACAAAAGCATGAGCGGCCTCACTTCCGTTTGTCGTTCTCGTTATCTGGCATTATGATGTGAAAGCTTTGAGCTTCTCTGCAAGTGGAAGGAGGGCCAAGAGAGGTTTTAGGGCCTCTATAATCGTCTTTAAAGTTGCCGCCACATCAGGACTGATGCCCTCTAACATCCGAGCGACGTCTGTTAAGGCGCCTCCAAGATCTCTGCGCGCCGTCTTGGTATGGATCTTTCTTTTCGTGATTAATTTAAAAGCGCGCCGCGGCTCAACTTGGCGACTCCTGTATGCCTTGGCTGGCCTTTGTTTGGGCTTTGGTAACGGTCGCGGATTAGGAAGAAGCAGCTGAGGCGAGGTGCTTTCTTGCGTGGCAGATATGCCCCTGAGTACTGTTGCGTAGGAAGCTTTGCTATTGTTAGGACAACCAGTTGGTGCGTTTTCTGCGACAGTGGCTGTGACGTCAGGCCCTTCCGTAATCGATGCACTCGGGTGCGCTGCCTTAACTTGCTGAAGAACTCTGGCCTCCATGATAATCCTGTTACGCTCACAGAGATAAGCCACACGCGGACAAGAAGGCGATGCGGCCGCGTGAGGGCCACCACAGTTTACACATTTCGATTGTTTGGTGCAACTGGACGCCAAATGATCAGAACCTCCACATTTCTTGCAGACCTTGCGAAGAGTGCACCTGTCCGCTAGATGCCCCACTCGTTGACAATTGCCGGGCAGGTCACCGTGACAGGTATCGACCCTATTGCAGAAAGTTGCGTAAGCTTTCTGGCCGCATCCTCTGAGTTTACCCATACGTATATCGCGGCTTTACTGCTTGATATCGTGCAGTCAGGGCAATTGGAATGAATAGCCTTACATAACCGCAGCAATGTACCATCAGCAAACTCTTTTGAAGCAGGGTCCTCGTTCGCTTTTCTCCGGATGACTACCTTAAAGGCTTTGAATAGACCGCTAGACGCATCCACTCTCAGTTTGTCCAACTGACGTTGCTCGCGGGATATAGGCTTCTGCTCAGGCTTAGGCACCACCAACTTAAATGGTTTGTCAAGTTCATCGCAACCTGTAACCTTTTTTTGCTTACACCCTGGTGCTGCACCTTCTACAATCTCCGACGTTTTAGCACCTCTGTGATACTTCATAAGGTACGCCACAAGCACTGCTGCCGACTGGCTTCGAGACACCGGCTTGGGCCACGATTGGTGTCTCTTTGGCAACTGTGCTCCTGAGCTTGGAGATATCCAAACTGTCAGGCGGCTTGCTGCCGTTGGATTCCCCTGGCATTGTCCAAGGCTTTTAAATTCATTAGGACAAAAAATAAATGGAAAAAAATGCTACTCGTGGGAACTGAAGTAGACTTCACAGATGGGAGTCGCAGACGCCACCACCAGGCTACGACAGCTCCACGAGTCTAATCCACACGTAAGCAGTGGCAATCTCCGTCGCAGGTTGGTCACAGCCGTATGGCTAGCGATGACATCGGCAAGAGTGCCTCCAGGCGTATGGTGTGCACTGTTTGAACACTTCCTATGGAAAGTCTAGATGATGCAATTATCACTACAAAAATCACAGTCAAGCCTCTCGTAATAGTTGATTTTACGGGAGCCAACACCAAACACGACCGAACTCCACCGCATCGAACGGTGAAAAATAATAATTATTATTATTAATATTACCCTCCTGCTCCTGCAGGGGACGTTGTTCCACCGTCTCCGATCGGCTTGTCAGCAGTCGGGTTGTGCTCCAGCGAGGATGTCGCTAAGGCACTTCGCATCTTTCCATCTGGTGCGGCAGAAGGACTCGACGGCCTCACGCCCGACCATCTAAAATGCCTTCTTCCTGCCAACGGAGACCACAACGATGTGCTGACAACACTTGCCAAGACGCCCTGAAAAAACGGGGTTATACCGACTCATAGCCGTTGGCTGCACTCTACGTAGATTGGCCACAAAGACCCTGCTTTCCAAGGTCAATGTAAAAAACTACCTGCAGCCACGGCAGACGGTGTACGCCATTGATAATGGCGTACAGCTTTCTCGAAAACAACGAGAAATGTTGTCTCTTAAAATTAGATTTTAAGAATGCTTTCAACTTAAACAAACGGGGGTACCTCTTAGCAGAGGTTTTCAAGCACGCCCCGGCCCTCTATCCAATAATGCACCAGGCGTATAGCAAGCCGACTCCCCCGATGTTCGGTCAGACTGAAATCACGTCATCGGCCGGTTGTCAGCAGGGGGACGTAGCGACTCCTCTTGCGTTTAGCCTGCTTTTATCAGTATGTCAAGCAGGTGACATGCAGAGTCCCTCTGTTCTACCTTGACGATGGGACCTTCCTTGACAACGATCGGTGTTACTCTGAGACATTAAGTTACTCAGAGCGTTTGAGCAATGGAGCGGACTGCAGCTCAACCCCTCTAAATGCGAGCTTTTCCTTCAGGGTTTTGAAGTAAAAGAAAGGCAGCAGGTAATCGCGAAATTCAACAGCAAGCTCCCGGACATCCTTTCGAAAAACCGTTGTGAACTGGACCTGCTGGAAACGGCGGTGTTCCCCGACATGATTGGCCCGGTACTGGCCGAGAAGGGAGAACAACTCTCCCGGCTTGTATTCACCTGCCTTCCTTCTACCGTCAGAAACTTTGAACCTCGACGACCAGGTGAGGAGAGCCTTGGAAAACATCCTTGACCTGACGCTCAAGGATAAGGCATGGACGTAGGCAAGCCTACCGATCCAGCTGGGTGGAATGGGCATTCGCTCGGCCACGGATCTTGCTTTGCCCGCCTTCCTGGCCTCGTAATATAGCTGCGCCACCGCAGTGGCCATTACTGCCGGCGGATCCATCTGCCACCAACAAGACGCCGTTCAGCTCTGGGATGCGCGTCAGTCTGGTCGTCCTTCTGAGAAACAGGTCACTAGACAGAAGGGGTGGGACAAATCGCCACTCAGGTTACCCACTTAACTCTTTTGTCGGCCTGCGAGTTAGATGTAACAATAATAAACTGAAAGCGGTCTCATCCGACGCCGCCGGAGCGTGGCTCGATGTGTTTCCCTCCGAGCTCGTAGGCAGTAAGCTGGCCGACGACCAGTTCCGTGGTGCGAGAGATCTTAGACTTGGTATTGCTATGTTTGAGAGAGAGGAATGTCCATGCGGTGGAACAGTGGATGAGCGCGGCCTGCACCGGCTTAGCTGCACTAAGCTGGCGGGGCTTAAGCAGGGCCGCCACGATGCCATCAATGACATCCTCGGGCGCGATTTTAGGCAAGCCGGCTACCGCGTCACGCTGGAGCCTGGTGGACTACAGAGAAACGACAGGCGTCGACCGGATGGCTTTACCAGCCGGGACTGGGACCGTAATCGGTCTCTGGCATGGGACGTCACTGTCTCTGATACGTACGCCCTCGTATATCATACAGTAGCCAGCGCGGGTGTCAGCCACATCATTTACCAACGGGAGATGCAGGCGTCTATACGCGCATCTTCTTAAGGACCACGTGCTAATGGCGTTTGGCCTCGAGTCATCTGGCGTTTGGGGCGAGGATGCACTCAAACTGACGGAAGCGCTTGGGAAGAAGCTCCTTAAGGCTACAGCAGAGCCAAGATCGACCGCGTTCCTCCGGCAGAGGATGTTATTGGAGTTTCAGAGAGGAAACGCCAATATGATGTTGAGTGGTCAGCGACACTCGAGCAATAGCAATGATGTTATATAATTAATATATTAGTAATTGTGATACATGTACATAATGATAATAATAAACCGTTGTTTCAAAAAAATATTATTATTATTATTATCATAACTATTATATTTTGGTTTTAATAGAATTTCATTATTACAATTGTTGATATATATATACTCTCTACATTTGCAGCGGATGCCATTGTGTGTGCTCTGCGGGAGCGCAAGTTCAAAGTGCCGTATGCCATTCATTTCAGCGGCCTACATACGGGAAATGGGCCAACACACTTACCGGTGACCTCCGTCCGTTGTCAGCGGATGCAGTAAAGGGCAAACATATTTAGTACAGATTGTCGCTGGTTGAGGGTCTTTGCAAAAACGCCTTTGTTAGACTAAACTCTATGTGGCGGAAGGGTTAATGGCCCTTAAATAAGGTATTGTCAGACTGCAACGCTAACGGCCGCTCTTAGAGAAAGTTGATAGAGAAAAATATTTGCTAGGTAACCTTTTCCTAGTTCTTCTCATACGGGTGATAAAACACAGTATTTATACATCACCGTTAAATTTGAGTTGTTCTCCGCGAAAATACGTACGTCATTTAGTCTAAAGGGTCGTAGAGACTAAGAAGGCTATCTTCAAACAATTATTTTCTTTAAAATATCGACTACACGACCACATATCATGAACGACATTAGCTAACATGTACTACGTTGGAAATGCCGGCGTAAATTAGATTCGAGCGAGAACTGTTACTGGCGCATTGACTAAGCAAGGTTGGTTTAGGCGCATTAGGGTGAATGGACGGGTCGCCTGCGATACGTTGTCTGTTTCACTGGCGAAACTGGCACTCGTTAATAGCGCCACGGAAAAGTTTGCCTGCGCGATTGCCTATCTGTTTGAGTAGTGTTAAGGTGGAAAAACCACGTGGCGAGAAAGTAAGCGAGCGATGAATGCTTTCATCCGTAAGTCCTTGCAAATCTCGAAGATGAGAATAGTTGATGTCAGAAGTAGATTGCGGGGGAAGAGAAGTGCAGCCCATTCTAGTCGAAGTTCCGTACAACTCGGTCTAATTCTTCTACCACCGTTCTAGCATGTTAAGTAGCTCATTAGTATAGCATAATGGTGGAAAAAGAACCGGTATCCTCAGCTAATGAACGAAGAAGAATCAGCGCGTGAATAGCCTTTGACAAAGTTAGAAACAAACTTCGTCAAAAATACAACAATCTCGTTGGCACTAAACGCATTCTTAGAGCACGATTGACGATGGAAGTAAATTAGCTCAACGAACAGGCGATAGGGCGCACCCCGGCAGGCGATTTGTCAAAAAGTAATACCAATAACGATATACAAATCATCGACAGACTCATGCAGCAACTAGCATGTAGTGATGCCAAAATAGAAAGTGTAATATGAATTATATGGAGGGCGCTTGAGAGGCGTAAGAGAACGCGGTAAATGCCAGTGAAGTGCGTTTCCGTGTCCCACCAACCTTGTAGTAGTTCAAATGCACCGTCAGAAATCTAAGTGCAACAGCGATCACAGGAAGTTTCGCAAATGGTTCCAGTCGTTCAAATTTTACATGGTTAGGTGTACCAACGCAAATGTAAAAATCAAAATTTTGAAAAAGTTTGATCTTTTTCGCAAAAGTCTAACCGAAGCGGAGGCGATCAGGTACATAAGCTTCAAATGAGCCAACTTCTTCACTTAATTCAAGAGGTTTCTATGGAGCATTTAAAGACCTTGAATTAATTTTGAGACTACCTGGCGCGGGTATCAGAAACTTCCATACGAACATTTTCGATACATCGCAGTCACAGGTGACAAAGCGGGAATTACATTATTTTCCGGTGTGCCGGCACAGATTTGTCTTTGTTTGTTCGTTGACTTGCGCAATCGGTCAATGATTTCGTTAGGTTTCTTGCTTCATCGCTATGTAGAGTACGGCGGTCGATGTAAATATGGAGTGGATGGTTGGTCGCGTTAAACGAAGCCGACAGCTCTGCGTCGAGTATGGAGGAGACTTTTCAACCATGCACTACGTAGAACATAGCTCAACTTGGTTGATTCATTCGGTGCTGTGTCTTATGCAGGTAGTTGATTGTCAAATATTGTAACAGCAATTGAGTGCACATCGGCTTGGCATGCTACTCATCATCATTTAGAGCACCATCTGCATGGTATAGATACATTAATATTGATTTTTTTGAGACACTTGGTATGCAATATGTTGTAAGTTGCGTAGCCAACAAAGCATTATTAAAAACAAGTACGTTTCTATGTAGACCTGTAACCGTCAAACGTTCATACCCCTTGAATACCACAACATCTTTGCAAAATTAAGCCGCCTATAGCAATATGACAATAGTCGACCTCTCGAGACAAGCTTGCAAGCCGTTGGGTAGTCTTCGGGGGTCTATAAATAATGTGGGAGTTCGCGGGTACTACATACTCAGAGATTACAATGATTGAGACATGGTGAGCGCAGATGCTCTTGGACACAATACATCCAGGCGGCAGTTGAGATCCGCAGCAAGTCTGATGAGTTCATTGCTCTGATCGAGTCTGCAGTACGGTCTATTACTTTTACCACTGTGAATTGCCAGAGTTATAAATGGTTGGGATTCTAGGACCACAGTGGTATCATCTGGCAAGGACAGGCTAAATTCGTTGAAATGTTGGCTCAACAATGTAGAAACACCACACATTAATATCCCGCTTCGTGAACAGGGATGCAGTGAACGGATTGAGCGTTACTTATTGGAAGAATGCTATTGAGGATATTTTAAAACATTTTCATGACCAGGGAAACTCCGTTCGGGTATGCTGGCGAGCTCTTCCTGCACTCTGCGTTGGAAATAAACTTTCTTGTGAGAGCACCATCTGGGAACATGTGCAAAAGTTCCACAGGACAGGTTTTAGAATGTGATATGCCAAGCCGCGGAACACCACGAAGCGCACGTTCGGCTAAAAACATCGCGGATATAAGGTCTAGTGTAGAACAATGTCCGGAAACGTCGATTCGGCGGCGCGGCTTATATGATAATTTGCGCAAATATGTGTGCTTACAGGTTTTTCATCAAAGCGGACAAATTCGGGCAACCGAGAACCGTCCGATGCAGCCTCTGGTCCAAGGAAATCGTTAAACCCTAGTTTTTAAAAATAAAGAAAAATGTGATAAATAAGGTATATTT
This sequence comes from Dermanyssus gallinae, assembly GCA_003439945.1. Lineage (NCBI taxonomy): Eukaryota > Metazoa > Arthropoda > Arachnida > Mesostigmata > Dermanyssidae > Dermanyssus > Dermanyssus gallinae. The sequence goes on from QVRM01006074.1 coordinate 403,765, forward strand.
ATGACGTTGAATGGCGAGCGTTATTGCACAATGATTCTTAATTGTCTTTAGCCGAACTCTGGTATCAACAAAATGGTGCTACACAGCCAGCGAGACTGCCGAGCTTTTGAGGATAAAGTGCCACGGACGGGTACTCTCGCGTAACGGGGACATTCACTGGCCTTCAATATTTTGCGTCTTAACGAGGTTAGACTTTTCCTGTGGGGTTTTTAGCGATTAAAGATATGTAATTGAATCTGTTTTTTTTTAGAAAGTGCTAATAACTGGGTGTTTAACAGCTAGACAGCAATCACGCCTTCTACCAAGGCAGTGGCGTGCTGCTCACAGCTGCAAATCATTGCATTGGAATTGCAAAGGTTTGTCTGGGGCTTTACAGCTAGCACCAGAACGTCTGTTTAACGGTGTGGACATAATACTCTTGACGAAGACTTTCATGCGGGAGGAACTGCATTTCAATGAGATGCGAGGTTTTCATCAGCTAGCGAGTCTTCCAGACGGAGGGCGGGGAAGACCAGTGGGTGTACTTCTATTTACGAACAGGGGCACCCCGAATGCAATGTGCCTTAGGTAGTTTCAACCTCGCATTGTTCTACCTGCCACCTCACTGCGATGATTTTGAAGTTGCCGATGCGATCAGTGCTGGTCTAGCGGTACTAAACCTTGAGCTACCCACTCTGGTCGGCGGCGACTTCAGCTGTCGAATTGATAGTGGCGCCACCGACAGGAGGAATGTTATGGGCTTATTTAGAGAACAGAGCCCTGCATTGCGCAAATGAGCGTGATTAATTCACGTACGTTTGCCGAAGTGGAAGGACCACTATCGACCTCCTGTTTCATAAACTTCAACATTGGACGGAATTTCAAGGATGCGAGGCTCTTAATATTCCAGCACGGAAGCACCTGCCGTTGCTAACGTCTCTGTGTGTGCCTGGCCAGGGGGCGAATTACGGCTGCTGAGATCAACTTCTGACATTGAACGAAACAAAGAAAGTTTGAACAAACCGCGCTGTGGAGGCCACTGTCAAGGCGGCTGTAGCAAGAAGAAGTACAGACAAAGACGGGCGCGGCCCTGGTTCACACAGGCCTGCTTCTTTAAAAACGTCGGGTAGTCTTGGGACTCCTGCGCCGAGCACGGGCTCTACACCCCGACCCCCACATAGTTGCTGATCGTAGGGTGCTTTATGGCCAACATAAAGCAACCTACACGAAACTGCTTGTAGACAATAAGCGCCGGTATGATCATGAGAAGGAGTTTCGTATGCTTGAGAGCGCAGAGCGCGAACACCATGTATACATTGTTCGCCGGCTGAGCAAAGGCATGCACAGCATGACAAAGGAGCAGTTGTGGCAGCACTTTACTGTCCTTCTGCTCGATGCAAACGCCCCCGCGCCTAGCTCAGTTATTGAGCAACCGCAGGAGCAGCACTAAATGAATCCGCCGTTTACGGTGGAAGAGGTGGTGCAGATCTTTTGCGTGTTGCCCAAGAGGTAAAGTAGTGGTCCTGATGGAATCTATTTCGAACACTGGCTGAGTCGTCCGACCTTTTAGCAGGGGAGTTGTGTAATCTGTTAAATCAGATATTCAGCGGGGGACACATACCCCTGGTTTGGCACGAGGCCGGCGGGCTCGCTAGCTAGCTTGCCCAATTGGGTTGTTTGCGGCCTGCTTGCTTGAAGCGACCTTCTTATTTGTTGCTTCCTGGCGTTTTCGCCGAGCATGCAGCACCTGAGTCGGGTAGACTGAGACCCCATGCTGTCAGGTCTCTGGCCAGCTACATTACGGGCTATGCACCGCGGAGGCGAGCGTCACGGGCGCGCACCGTGTGGGCTGTGGACGAAGAGCGGCGGCACCGAAGTGATCCGCCGCCTTGTCCGCCGTGCACGCGTCTGCCCGTTACCGGAATTAGCACGTTGACAACCTGCGTCCGGACGGCACGTTCAACTCACCTGGTTAAGATGGGCTTGAAGCTGAAGCGACACTGTGGCCGGTGCTCGCGCCACCACATATCATTTGGCTGTGCCGCGATCTAGCCGAGGCTCGGAGACCCTTACAAGGACATGCGCTGGACAACCGCACAGTTTTCTTTCGACCGAGGTCTCGATGAAGGTCTTGGTCGAACGGGGTAAATCGGTCAAACGGGGCCGTTACAAGGCCTGGATATTCTTTGCTGCCCCTTCACCGTGGCTCCGGAAAGCCTTTGTCCGCCACGTATAAGACAGAAGGGTGGTAGAAAATTGCTTCATCTAAATCTTGGCACTTTGAGCTTTGCAAAGCTCAACCACCACTATTGACGTATTTTTCGAAGATCATGTATGAGGCACCAATCTCCTGACACAGGGCCGCATCCGCAGTCGCGCTGCGCGCCTCATCGCGGCTGTCCGAGGATGCGCGTGCGACTCTCAAGCTCGGCCAAGTCGTTGCCCGTGTTTATAGCGTCAGTCAGCGGACCGGCGCGGCTTGGAGCGGCATGACCCAGAAAACCCTAAAAATTCCGGATGAAACTCCCGGAAATTGTACAAATGCGGGTGGCAACGGTGAGTCGGGCGGTCCAGAACGCAGGTATGCCCCCCAAATGGAGGAAAACCGATATGGCAGTGCAATGCAGACCACGCTCACCCTATATATAAGGAGACTAGACACCCACTTGGGTAGCGGGTTCGCTATGCAGCCCCGTCCGTCGTAGTAGGCAGCAATACGACCGACGCGCAGTGCACGTATAACTGACATGTGGTGCACGTATACGTGATGTGTCATTCACGTATAACCGACGTGGAGTGCACGTGTACATCCTCAATCACGCTGGCTCACAGACCCTGGTCAAGCGCAAGGATTATCTTGTACTCGATGAGTCCCTCGCCCACAAATAGGCGCGTCCCTTCGTCCATCACCTCTTACAGTATCGAGTTTTCGAAGCCTCTCATTTGCCACCGTCCGTTTGATCGAGGCGCTCCACTCCCGTGGTCTTCAAAAGGCGTAGCCAGAGTGAGATAAATATAATATTGGGCACTTATCGTCTCCTCGTCGCTCTCTACTCTCCAACTATTGACTTAAGAGAGAGCGCGTTCATCAACCATAGTGATATCTGTGTAGGATTCCTGCGTGCCCCGTGTGAACGTCGGGGCCTCCTCGTCATTGATGACGGCCAAGACTAATTCTGCCATCCACGAGTGGAGTATCCGCGCCCTCGCCAAGGTTGTCCGGCTGCCACAGGCCTCTGCGTATTCCCTAGTACTATGATCCAGCCCGGCCAAGAAGTCTTTAAACTCTCCGACACTTACAGCAGCTGTATGCATATGATCGCAAGCCTGCTACAGTGTGCTCCCGTGCGCCGCCTCTCCAACACGTTGCTGCATTTAGCTCTATATCTGCTACGCGGTTGCTCTGCCTGCCTGTTATGGTAACGTTGGACTCCCAGAACAGGCAGAGATCGACGCTTCTTTGCCTTACAGTCTCCTCCAGCATATCGCGTGCCGCTCGACACCGGTTCCCTTCAGGCCCACAACCGTAGTCTTGGCATGGTGGACTGTCTGTCTCGGCCACTCCTCCCTGATAACCTCTAGTATTTTCTGAACGGTCTTCGCAGCGTCCACAGGGGTCTGCCTTCCGGTATCTTCTTTCTGGCCATCTTGTCTATCTTGTCCGTGCCCATTTTCCCGAGCCATTCTTAGCGGGATTGATCTTTTCCATTCTATCCTCTGTCATCTCATTTAGCCCCAGCTTGGGCTCGTCGTGCTCTCCGCGCAGCGCTTTATGCTTCGCTCTAAGGCTTTCTAATGCTCATCTTCCGGCGCTTCCACTTGAGATCCCGTGGAGCCCTCTCAGCCGCCTCATGCGGTAAATAGCCCTAGGAAGTTTCTGTGCGAGTTTTTTAAACTCAATTTTGGCGTCAGAGGCTTTGTGTAGTGCGACCACCGGGTCACTATTTTGTCGCAACGCTCAGTTCGCATATTGAAGGTTTCCCTTATTTTAAGCTTCTATGTTTCTGGCAAATTGGCCTAATTTACCTCAAACCGCTTCCGTTTGTTCTTCTGGCTTTATAGACCGGTCTGAATTTTGATCTTGTTACCAGGGTAGTAAGAGTAAAAACGCCTATTGTTAGCTATGTCGATCCAGATAAAACATGTCCGCCGCCGTATCTGGAGATCTGAACTCGGAGTGCCCCCTTCACTCTTGAGTCTGCCAGCCTATATCTAGTTGCCTGCAGTGCCTTACAGACGACCAATATGTGAGTAGCGTCATCATCATTTCCCGTCCTGCAGTGGAGGCAGGATGCCGAACCCCTATGCAGATACGTCTAAAAATCGCCGTGCCCTGTTAGAATGTAGTACGTCACCTTTCCCCCAGGATGCCCGTTTCATTATTTTATTAACGGGAAGATATCCCTGATTCGCCGCTTGGAATCTCATCTAATTTGGTTTGCTGTCAGGCCTGCGCCTCTCTGCTGGCTTCATCCTTTCCAAGCAGTGGGTTATCCCATAGTTGTTTGGGCACATCTAACTTTTAGGTCCTACGAGACAGTGTCTGCCAGCACTAGCGCAGCCGGCGTACTAATCCTTCTGTTTGCCAATATAATCCTCAACGCAGGGGTTCGCTGCGTTCATCTAAAAAAGCCTCGGTTCCTCTATGTGGAAGTTGCATGCGTGGGCCAAGCTGGAAAACCAAATAGGGCAGGAGATTCTGCAACTGGCATTGAAAGTCTTCTCTTTGCTTCCTTCGGCCCGTAAATGTTGAGAATCAGCCGGGCCATGTTGGTTGCGGCCTTTGCTACTCGGAGCTCTAATTTCATCATTTATTTATTGCACCATATGTATGGTATGTATATATTAGGGCTACAAAAAAGTCTGTTCGGTTTTGGAGCTATAAAGAAAACACATATATAGGAGACACAGGAGGTCTCATTTATTGATTTATATATTCTCCGCCGGAAGATACAACCTCTGCCCAACGATTTACAAGGTTTTTGATTCCTAAATAATGTTCCAAATTTCCAAAAAAACCCAAAATATTCTACCAGTCTAGAACGCACGTGTCCGATAGAAGTGAATTTTTTACCACTTAAAGTTTTTTGCATCGATTTGAATATGTGGTAATCAGATGGTGCTAAGCGGGGGAATACGGTGGATGTCCCAAAAGTTCCCATTTTAGCTGGGAAATTTTCGAAAGGGTCTCCCTACTCACGTGGGGCCTTGCGTTGTCTTGGTGGAACAGGCCACGCCTTCCTTGAAATTAGTGCAGGGTACGACTGCTTTAATTTTTCGTGAACCTTTTCGAGTTGTTGACAGTACACGGCCGCATTTATCGTCTGGTTACGCGGTAAAAGTTATAAGTGCACTATTCCGCCCACATTCCACCAAATTACACAATAAAACCTTGTTTTTTTTCCCTTTCGGAACTTCTCAAACCACTGTTGGCACATTCTGTCTGTACAACAGGCATCTCCAAACGATTTGAACAACTTTTTGCAAGCCTGCGTTGCACTCAGTCCATTTTTAAACTCATGGAGTAAAATCGCCAGAATTTGGCATTTTTCGACCTCAATTTTGCAGCACTTTTACAAACAAACGGCTAAACGGATTTCAAAATGGTTGAGATCAGCAGATTCCCCGCTCTTTTTCACATGAAAACAACAAAGAGTGAGCCAATGATCTATGTCTAGGCGGCGGGGCCGGCGCTGTGAAAGCCGCGCAAGCGCCAATCCGAAAAGACTTTTTTGTAGACCCTATATAAAGATCATTGTAATAAAACACATGTTTATAGATAAGTAATAAAATATCATCGAGCTAACTGCGTAAGAGAAATAGCTCTCTGACAGGTATCGAGATGGTAGATAGGGCACGGCTGGTTACATAAACGGCACAAACAGCCGACATCAGGATCGTGGAAGCCTCTTCGATGGCAGAGGTTATGGTGAAACCCGTGAAGTGAACAGCGGGTCACGAATTCTAATTTAGCCACCGCCCTGACCCTTACTGTAACCGCGAGGTCGTCAGCGTACGCAGTGGGTTCAGCTTGAGTAAGAAGGGTTTTGAGTAATCCTACAAGTATGCATAAAAAAAAAAATATATATATATATATATAGCCCTAAGTCGCTACATTCTTACAATTTGTTTACTATAGTGATTTTTAGTCAAGTCAGTTATTATGCAAACGGCCGTTGAGTTACTAAAGACTGAGAGTACTTTGTTGCTCTATAGGCAATCTGCATTTCGCTCCGTAGTCTTCATATTAAGCTGCTAAAAACTGATGCCAGAGATCATCAAGGAAAACTCTATCGAGGCTTCGCTAGTAAAGACGTGTTTTTCGTATGTTGTCGTGTTTCGGCATTACTTTTTTTGTAGTGTTTTTTCTGTCGTTAGGTTGTTGACATGCTGTTGTGTTGGTGGCAATGTCATTGTCGTTGTTGCCGCCATTATTATTGCTGTAACAGTAACATTTAAAAATGTTACTGTTAGTAATGCTGTTCTTGTGGGAAATTCACGTTACAACGATTGCAGTAGCCGTAAAAGCACAAAGCACTACCGCTTTACCGAGCATATGCGAATACACACGAGAATGAAGCATCCTCAAGGGAACCTATGTTGTCAATAACGCCAGGTAGTATCAGACAAGTGCAGCGGCAGTGGCAAGAACAAGCACGTCGGTTTCTCCTCCTGTCAGCAGAACGCGACTAAAGAGTGATTGATAAGGTGGCAACCGAGCACTTTTGTCGCTGTTGTTTGGTCGGAGCGGCCGAGGTGTAGAATGGAAGCAAAGACGTGGTCGCTGGGGAACAGGCAGGTGGGAACAGCAGCAAAAGAAAAATCTTTTCGCTCTCGTCGTCCGATGGTGATTAATGAGGCCGGATGCTTCGTAGGGGGTCTGGGGAGAGGAAGAAATCCTCTAGATACAAGCGAATTAGAGTACCGTAGGATGTGGACGCTCCAATTCTAGTAACAGCTCTCGCTGGCGTACAAATCAAGGCAGTTTCTGCATTGAATGTTGAAGACATGGTACAAAGATCTATGATGGACATGGTATAACTTCGAAAGCATCCAATATAAAATTTCATATATATTCTAAAGCTGTACAAGCACAACAAGCGGCAACAAGTTTTACAATTTTGGTATATGTTACCTAGAACGGGTCAGCGACCATTGACAAATTTGGTATCAACTTGGTGTGCCCCCCCTGTGAGTTGATTCTGTAAGTCGTAAGTAATAACAATGTTATTAGAGGAAAGCACCTACGCATTAATGCTGATAGCCTATTTACTACACCACTTACGTAGCAGAATTGCGTTTCAGAAAGCATTTCATTAATAATTCTCTTATACGTATATTTTTATACGAGATTTGTATCAGTAAATTGAAAGTGGCGCTTTAGATAGGGTCCTACTATTATTCGCCATATATGAATATATACTAATATCATCTTACATTGTATTGCAAGACCAAAGAACAACTTTAAGGAACAATGAGAATGCAAAAACTACATGCAAATGAATAGCGCAGTGGGTGGGAAAAAGCAAGAAAGGATGGCGACTCACAAACGACGAGTACAGGAAAAGCCTACACGCTGCCGAGCGACACGTTTCCCCTTTAGCGAGTCAAATTTAAATGTCAAACTGGAACAGTAAAACTTCTCAAGAAACCACGACAAAATCATTCGAAGCCTTCCATCATCTCCCTTTTTAGGTGCTAGGCTTATAAACTGCCTGTGAATTGGCAGTGGAGTAAGCGCATTTTATCCTACTTGACAATAAAAAAACGTTTGGTTTAGTTAGTTCCAGATTATCTAATGTGCCTGCATATGCTGAAGGCGGAGAGAGGTCATCCGACTGCTTTATATTTGCTCATTTTATTGCTACTGCCGAGTTGCTACAGTCTTCTTGTTTTACCATTCTAACTAATCAGACGCCCTTGTTTGGGTCTTTCACTACAAGTGAGTTCGTACGGTTGTGCCCACACTGATCGTACGCACTTATGATATATTTTAAATTCACTTCATAGCATTCTGTTTAAATATTAAATAAAGGGCAAATTTTCCGCTGTATTCCTTTTTAGTCAACGACGTGATCCTCCAAGGAATGTTCGTCCTCCAGGCAACAGCGTTCACTTCAGCTGGTTGCCTAACGAACCACCTGACGGTTTCTGCAACCGAGAGGCAGCTTTAGTAATCTATGGTTGGGCAAGCCCCTGCGATTCATCGAATAAAACATGCTTCTAGGGCGTGCGGTTAGGATGTCGTAACTTTCTACGAGTACCATATCATTGTAATACGTGCGTATATATATAATGCAATTTTTTAGCAATGCTTAATATATATATATATATATATATATAACTTTGCTGTGTTACGAACGTGTGGTCACGGGTTCTCTAACCAATGGCCCAGTTCAACAATATGCCCCGAACATACGCTGCATTTTCTTGCTGGATGTCAAACGACAGTCTATGACGCAAGATTTTGGATTCTCTCGAGTCTCCCGTCGAAAGGTTAAAGCTTCTACCGACGCGCTAAATCATCTAAAGTGTAAAGAAGCCTGCAGCTCCCATAGTCTCGAACGCCAACGAACAAAATTCGTGCGGATAATCAACGCTAGAGTATTGTATACTTTTAATCATTAAATGAATTAAGCTCGAAACGCCAAAGGTGAAAATGCAATTGACGATACCCAAGATCAAAAACTCGACTTCTGCAAATACTGTTAACTACGTTTACCGCTCGTATGAATTTTTTTATTTAAATTGATTTCCTAAACGCTGTATATACATGTAAATAACTACATCATGTAATTACGTGTCTATACATTCACATCTATGCACGAATGTTATATATACGAGTATATAAACAAGTCCCGGTATCTGAATCAAACGGCTTAATAATATTTAGACGAACACTTTCTGGTCCAAGAATGTTGCATACTCCCTAGTTATCGTTATAATATCGTTATTATAATAGTTTCCGCTATTTCGCTTAGCTTCAATCGGCGATTAGTCATCACGAGTTTGTGGACTTCTACCACAGTAAGTTCCAGAACGTAATGCATCCTGGGTGGCCATATTACCTCTTGTAAAGAGGGCAATCCGATTGGTGATGGTACTGTTAGCTTTATTTTTTTTGCAATTAGGCAAAATTGTTTAATCACAGCACGGTACTGGTTCGGCTCCATAATAGTTAGTCTCTTCCACTCTCACTTTAGAATTGCGTTAAAGCAATGACTCTGGATTAATGTCAGCCTGGTTTATCATGGAGCCTCATACTGCTCAATGAACTGGAGATAGACCGGGGTCTCTGAGAATATGAATCGCTTTTTAGTCGGTTCTACGAATAGGGAAATATTGACTAGACAACGCGGTTTTACGCGGTTAACTGCAGCTAGATGCGAGACACTTTATTTCGCCTATAAAAGCTAAATGCCGCCCGAATCATTTGATGCTATATCCGTATCAAAAAGGACTACCGCTGTCTTGAGCGAAAGCATATTTCCAACCAACCACGGTTGGATTCTCCCGGTTGCGTTTGTAATCCCAAATACCTGCATATTAGGCAAGTACTGTAGAGGTCCAAAGAAAAGTGTTTTTTTTATTTTGTCTATATACAATTTTCCAAGCAATTTGTCCCAGCTCTGATAGGTCTCACCCTCGTGCAGAAATGCTGCCTTTTTGTGTAGGTTTTTTTGAACAAAACATCCTTGTGACAGCTTATGGAATGTACAATCATGGAACCCAAGTGCGCGAAAAATATAGAAATGTGTCATTTTTTTCTGATGCGTTACATATACACCTGTGTTGTTATGTTTGAACACAAGAAATCATTTTGCACACACGGAATTGAACTTGCGATCGAGCACATCACAATCCAGGGAAGTATTGTGCACTAGCTATTTCGATCACAGAACAACAGATGGTTGAGATTGTCGTCTTGGGCGAAACCGTTTGTTCTATACATAAATAATCTGTGTTCTATACATAAATAACCCCGGCAGTGACGGCGTAGTCCACTCCATCGTATGTAGATGATACATAAATATATATATATATATATATATATATATATATATATATTTATGTATCATCTACATACGATGGAGTGGACTACGCCGTCACTGCCGGGGTTCCCCAAGGATCTGTACTGGGACCAACCCTGTGGAACATAACCTATGATGGAGTACTAAGACTGCCGCATCCCCCGGGAGTTTTTTCTATCGCCTACGCAGACGATCTGGCACTGATCGTTACCGCCAGTGACGAGGATTTGCTCGAAGGTACAGCCAACGGAGCCTTGGCGGATATCCGACAACACCTCCGCACGCTTGGCCTCGAACTGGCTTCACAAAAAACGGAAGCAATCCTTCTAAACGGACTAAAGCGTCCTCCACGCAACCTAAATTTACACCTGGAAGGCCATCCAATAACACCCACGCCCGTGGTCAAGTACCTGGGCGTGATCCTGGATAGAGCTCTCACAGGAACACCTCATGTGCGCTATGCAGCTAAAAAAGCAGCCAAAGCCTCAGCAGAGTTACGGAAAATCCTCCCACGGACCAGAGGGGCAAGCGACTCTCGGCGCCAACTCTTAGCATCAGTAATAGACAGCATCATGCTATACGCCGCACCCTTATGGAAGCGCACTACTACAAGAGCTACAACACGTCGCCTTCTCAACAAGACCCAAAGACCTATGGCGCTTAACCTAACACGAGCAAGTCGCACGGCCTCCACAGCAGCCGTACAGGTACTCTCCAGACAAATTCCCTGGGACTTGAGAGTAAAAGAATTGGCATCAAGAAGCCCTGTAACCAACGTTCTGACGGAGGGCACACTAGTCAGCAGAACCGACACACTAAGCGAATGGAGCCAGCAATGGGAATCAATCCAGCCGGGCCATCCTGGATATTGGACAAGATCAATACTTCCTGATCTTAAAAAATAGTACAGCCTCAAACACGGCTCGCTTACCTACCCACTCGCGCAACTGTTAACAGGCCATGGTGCCTGTTTTCAGCAGTACCTACACCGCATCGGTAAAACTGACTCCCCTGTATGCCGCATGTGCAACTCGGGGGAGCCGGATGATGTTAGGCACTGCTATGAGCGGTGCTCCTTCTTCGACACTGAGCGAGAGCTATTGTCCCGGAACCTAGGACTGCAGAACCCCCTGACATGCCAGGCCCTTGTAGAGGCGCTCCTCAAAGATCACAAATCCTGGATTCTAGTAAGAAGATTCGCACAAGGTATCTCTGAGGCGAAAATAACCGCCGCACAAAGCCGAGCAGCCTAAATGGCAAGAAGAGTGGCCAGGCGAAGTAATCTCGAGAAGACAGTACTGCGGCCACCCCCCGTCAAGGGGCAAAGAGGACGACTGGATTTTAGTGGGTGCGAGTCCCACACTACCGAGGCTTTAACAACGTCGCCCGGTGTGCATAACGCATTTTACCAGTTACCTCTATAAAAAAATTAAAAAAAATATATTTATGTATGTGTGTATTTTTTTAATATAGATCAACTGGTAAAAAGCATGATGCACACCTAGCGTCATTATCAATCCAAGATCCAGTCGTCCTTGTTATTCCGTTTTAAGAGGTAGCCGCAATACTGTCTTCTCGAGATTACTTTGCCTGGCCACTTTCATTTGCCATTAAGACTGCTCGACTTTGTGCGGCAGTTATTTTTGGTCTACGACACAAATTCTGTGAATACTGCTTGACGAGCGCCTTCACAAGGATTTGGCTTGTCAGGGGCCCTCCCAGTGTGGTTCTCGGGCAGTAGCTCTCGCTCAATATTGAAAACGGTGTCGCGTTCAGTCGCGTTCAGAAATAGTCGGACGGAGTTTCTTGCTCCTCGTAGATACTCCAGTCGGTTACTAGGTGAGTTACATCATCTGTTGAAAATGCCAAATCTAGCGCTGATCCGTGTCTGCCGTTATCAAAGGTGTACCCAGGGGTATTTATGAAGTAAATATGTTCTTCTACAAGGGCATTGTTCCACTTGCCACCTCACTATAATGATGCCGATGTTGCCGATATGCCAGACTAGCGAATTTTGACCATAATTGAAGCCAGTGACTTCAACTGTCGTAGTGACTCTGGCGGCACTAGCTGAAAGGAAAAGGGACTGAAAGAGCTTCTGCAATCCAGAGAACTCCACCTCACATATGAATGCGACAAATTCACGTACGTTTAACACAGCGGAAGAACTACAATCAGCACAATCTCAAATATTCGACGTTGTTTCAGGGATGCGGGGCCCTTGAGCTTCCTGCTTTAAACACTTATTAGTGGTGGTGCATCTGCTCGTTTCCAGAAACAAGCGCGTTACGCATGAGGACGAACGAGTACGCCTCTAGAAAGCTGAGCTTATGTTTACCTAAACACGAGTCCATGCAGATTGACGTCGATCAGCGAAATTACATCCCAGAAGCAGCCGTAAAGGCAGCGATAGTCAAAAGTGCCGTTAGCGTTTTAAATTCTCAGTGCTCTGGGCATCCGCCCCGAAAACGTGTTATGTACACGATCTATCTTGGCAATTTGTTTGAATCTACTGCCACCTGAAACATCGCGAGGTTTTGGGGCTCCTGCGCTCAGCAAGGGCTTCTCATTTCAATCCCCAGACGATTGCCAGTACGTAGACAGCTCTATGAAAAACATAGACCGAATATAAACAGCTCCTGGAAAGCGCCGTCCATGCAACTCGGGCATTCGTTGAACACAACAGGAGTGCTCCAAACAAAGTGCTCGTCAAGCTAGACTTCAAAAACGCCTTTAACATGCTCAGACGGGATCAACTGCTTAAGGCTGTGCGCTCTCACTTTCTTCGACTTTACCCGCTGGTATACCAGATGTACAGGCTTCCAAGCAAGTTAATTTGGCAGGAAGAATTTATCGAGTCATGCTCCGGTGTTCAACAGGGCGACCCCTGCGGCCCCGCTTTATTTTGCATTGCTATTCATAAACTTCAAGTGCGCCTTTCTCCTGAACTTCGACCTTAGTTTCTAGACGACGGAACTCTCGCTGGTGCAGAGAGACATTGCCCAGGTAATAGAGTTCGAGGCGGTTTCAGGACTCAAGTTGAACGACGCCAAATGCGAAATTTTCTTCCTCTTTCAAAGAGCTCCTCATTTCGGCGCCATGCTTCAAATGGTGCGCAATCTTCTACCAGCTGCCAGGTTGATTGCTGATCACGAACTCGAGCTTCTAGGGGCGCCAATTTTTGACGATTCTATTGGCGTATCTTTGACTAAAAAGTGCTCTGACCTTGTTCGCTGGTGCTCTCGACTGCGACTCTTGGACGCCTCTTCCTGCTTCGCGTAAGTTTGTCAACTCCGAGGCTGATGTACCTCTTGCGGTGCTCACTAGAGTATGCCGAACCGGACCTGCTTCAATCGTTTGACGAAACCTTGCGAAGTGCCCTTCAGGGTATACTAAACGTTCAGCTTAGACAAGCTTCGCTCCCTACGTCCGCAGGGGGAATGGGGATTCGCATAGCTTCGCAGATTGCCATTTCTGCCTACCTCGGGTCTCTAAAGGACACCGAGACTTTGGTGTCAGGAATCGCACCGCCGGATGCCTACACAAGTTTCATCACCCAATCGGAACAAGCCTGCCGCTACTATGCAGAAAAGTGGGGCCCATTGTGGGAGAGTATTTCACAATCGGCCCTGGACTTGCAAGTAGTGAAGTCGATCTAGAAGCGGTTAATGATCCAGGCGAATAACGTTAGAGAGCAGGCGCGGCTTAGAGCCGCGATCGATCCGATGAGCGGAAAATGGCTTCAAGCCATTCCCTCACCGCAGCTGGGGACGATGCTGGACAGTACCACACTCTGCATCGTCTCCGGCTTGCGTTTGGGGGAATCAGTCTGCTTTGCACATAACTGTGCTAGATGTGACCTACCGGTGTCTTCTACGGGTGAGCATGCTCTGGCTTGCAAGAGGAGCGCCGGTAGGTTCTCAAGGCATTCGGCGTTGATCGGCGTAATACACCGGGCAATGCAGTCAGCCCACATACCCGCAGTCAAATGGCCGGTTGGTCTGTCAGCCAGCTGCGTCCGGACGGCCTGACTCTAGTTCCATGGAATGAAGGTCGCTGCCTCGTGTACGACGTCACCGTGTCTTGCACGTTGGCCGCTTCGTATGCTCGCCATATCAGCCGAGAGGTCGGAGCAGCCGCTCGCCTCGCTGAAGATCGCAAGTTGGCAAAGTATCGTGAACTGGAGCAAAATTGTATCGTTCAACCAATCGCCTTCGAGACATTAGGCCCAATGGGAAAAATCACAAGGAGCTTTCTAACGGAGCTGGGATCCAAAGTCGCTGCGTCAACCGGTGATAGAAGGGCATGGCAGATCTTGCTACAAAGAATATCAGTTGAAATTCAACGCGGAAACGCCGCGTCGATAATTTGGTCATTGCCTACGAGCAAGGGACTCCCCTTTCCGTTGTAGCCGAATCAAGTCGGCGTCAAAAAATGATATCTACAACTAATGGACTTAAATAAAAACGGCATAATTGAACAAAAAAACAGCTCCTGGTAGAAGGTAAGCGCCGGCTTAATGATGAGGAGCAGATTTGACTTCTTGAAAGAGCGGAAGTGAAGTTTTTGTATCTAAATTATATATCGGCGGAAGAAAAACATGCACAGCATGTCCCAGGAGCTAATAGTCAGCGCACCGATTACACCAGATCATCATAACCATTATCAGCAAAGCTGTTCGGTGTGTTTCGGTCGTGTTGTATTCGTGCTGCTTCAATCGACAACTAATTCGACAACGAAACAAGCCGCGAATGCTGAGCATAGCGGTTGCCGCCGTTTGCATTGCTTGGGCGGTAGTTGCTCGTGTTTAATACACACTGGTGGCGTTGTGTTTACCTAGCGGCCGCGCAGAGCTCCAGGCGACCTTCGCTGCTGCGTGTACCACCACCAGTACCTTTGTTCAAAATTGTTCGACACTTTGATACATAGCCCTTTGACACATGGCCCCAACGTAGAAGGCAACGGCCCGCCACCGTGTAGGTAGCGGATTTGTAGCCAGAGATACTCGACTCGAACAAGTCGATTTATTTGCTTGATTCTGTCTCTAATATTCCGAATCTATATTAGGCACACATGCGTGCGCGCGAGGGAGGGAGAGAGAGAGAGAGACGAAGAGATTGCCCGCGAGAGGACCGTGGCGTTGAAGCCGGCTTTTGAGGTTGCTCCCTTTCCGCTCGTGGGTCTCGCGGAAAGGGAGTAACCTCAATGCTCGCACCCGCTCACATATGTACCAGCGGCTCAGTGTCCACTCACACTGGATCAGCATCTCGTGAATACTGCTATCGAGAAGGAGGAGATCGCGAAAATCCTGCGTGGTCTTCCAAAGCGGAAAAGCAGTCGTTCCGATAGGATCTACTATTATATATGGACACGACTTTCATACCGCGTATTGGTAACAGGTGCCGGGCTTCAACCTCTTTCATATGTTTGGAAGCAAGAAATGTTAGGCGAGGGTCACTGCGTCTTGCTGTGCGACTTTCTAAGCTGAAGATTGTGCCAATGCTGAGTTACAGCCTCGGTAACGCGTGGACACATCTTTCAGCGGCAAACTTCGTTCAGCTGGAGAGCTGGCGTCACGCACATGAGGCGCATTCTCTGTCTTCCTCATACGGCAAGGAGTCGCTTTGTATGACATGATAAGATATCGACATTGGTCGTTTTCAAACGGCGAAACATTATTCTCCAATCTCTCGTATATCCTTATTTTATGAGGCTACCTACCCATGAATCCTCCCCGATATACAGTTACTCGGAGACCTCCTGCCCGGCTGCAAGATGACCGTCAAGCTACTATATATATTTACAAACCCATTGGCAGCTGGGGGCTTTATTGAGGATTATCGAAAATTAATAACAAACGCGCCATCTGGCGATTTAGATGTTTGGCTGTACATTATTGCACTTGCGGGCTGTGCGCCACGCGAACATTCTACTAACAATTTCTTTCCTGGCTACAGCTTTAGCCTGAATGTTCATACCAGAGCGAGTTCACGTCGTCATGACTTTAAAGAACTTATTGAATCTATCAGGCTGCTTACGTATGCTGGTAAACGTATATCTGTCAATCGTATCTAGTATAACGGTTCTCAACAGTATTCCATGCACTCAACATTATTCTTGCTAATGTTGCAGCGGTAGGCAACACGTCCTATAATTTTTTTTCTGAACTTGGCCAGAATCTTCTCATCACACTCGAGTCTTTGATGCCATACGGGTGAAGCGTATAATAAGGCCGGGAGAACATATTGCTTGTACAGTCTGACATACAGGGAAGCGTATTTAATCACAAACGAGCGCAATATCCAGTTCAGTCTTCTTGTAGCAGCCGTTACGACTTCAAGTGTATGAGGTATATTGTTCAAGGTGTTAATGTCAGTATTCCCGATTAGTTCCTTAGAGCCTAGCGTGTATTTGTGTGCAGGATTATTGTGCCCTAAGTGTAGCACAGCACGTTTATTAACAGATAGTTTAAGATCGAAGCCTTTACACCACTCCATAAATTCGTCTAGCGTCTCTTGAAAAGTTACTATGATGCTTTCATTATCTACGGGTACATACATTTTGAAATCAGCATAAATGTTTACATGAACGACTTGAGGTATTACATGCTTCAATGAGTCGGTACACCGCATATACATTAAAGGGCCGAGAATGATACCCTCATATCATAGACACTTCTTATACACGATGGCCGGGATACCGTCGGGGGTGGCGCTACGCTTGTTGGCCAATCCGCACAGATGCCGTTCGAGGATCTCCGGAGGTTGCCGCAAATACATTTCTAAGAATTTCAGCTTTCTCGTGATCATCAATAGTATTAGACCCGTCTGGTTGCTTAATTGAGATTAGGGTGTCCTTGATTTTCATATATTTTTGGACATACTTATGGACAGCGCTGGGGGCGGCAGACTGCTTTCCTCAATGATACGTTTCCTATAAAGCATCCTCTGCTGTACTAGGTGTGCCAGTTTGCCCCGAAGGGCTTATAGCAGCAAATGAGCGCTGGAGATTAAAGCTAGAAAATGCCGCCGCTTGCAACAGGCATTACTACCCTTCTCTGAAGGAGGCCTCAGTGTCCCGAATTTGAAGGTTCTGGCCCGACCTGCTATAGTCTCATCAACGCTGAGCGAAGAAAACAGGGCAATCCCTCTTTTAGATGCAGCGGGAGTTGATCTGTTTAAAAACGCTTAGCCCAGCATCAGGAGAATCTTGAAGCCCGGTGCGGAGGCAGGCCTGACAATGTACTGTCTCAACGTGACTCAAGAGTCCTTTTGCATGCTGAGGTACAGCGACGTCTGTTTAATGGAAACGCATGGAAACGCGGCCTCCGTTCGGGGCGTATTTCTGAAGTAGTCTCGGCCTGACCGAAACGAAACGGACACGTGATAGTCAAAATACACAGCCGCTACGCACGTTGGCTTAGCTGGTTCTCCATAATGTAATATACGAAAAAATTGTCTTATATCTTTATTTTATCGCGTATCTGTTGTGTTTAGAACTGTCGGCACCAGCTGTAGCACTGCTATAGTCTTTTAACAGCCTTTTTCTGTAGTTATCAGTTTTCTAAAATGTGCCAGTCTAGGCGTTCCAGTCGTTCCCAATTATTTATATTTCTGATCCACAAAAAATAATTGCTATAGCTTAAGTTCAGTGCAGGCCCACCGTGCAAGACATATCATGCTGGCAACTGGTCGAGGGTAACTTCACTTACCAGCTTTACTTAGCGAATGAAATTGCTATTGTAATTAAAGCAAGACTTTATACCCAACAAAAGTGATTAATAAACGAAACAATATATAAGTCTACTTGCAAGTTCGGTACTTATATCTACGGCGACAAAGATATTTATAAATACAAAATAAAATTGAAGTCCACTTACAAAATTAGTATTTATATCTACGGTTGCATGAGTCACGTGAGCAGATATAAACACTAACACTTGCTTTGTTATCCTAGTGGCTATGGCCCTCCGGCCGCTTTGCGCCACGCTCCATTTTATCGGCAGGTTGGCAGACAGTAAGACGCTAACTTTCTTTTGTCCCCGGCGTCCAGAACGGATGGTTCTATCCTCTCCTTAGAGGAAGCCGTAGACTTTCTACATTGAATTTCTCGAACAGTACTCATTGAAACCTCTATCTTAGGCTGTCATTGTTTCACGCATTTCTCGCTATGGCATTTCGTATTATTGCGTACTTGCGTTGTTTGTTGCTGGCTTTAAGTAGACCGGTTAATTTCATCTTTAGTCCAACCACACTTGGCGGCCATCAATGCCGCAACTCAATTAGCTAACGCTTTCAGCTTCTTCAGCGTAAGGCATGCGCGAGTTTCCACATTGTCTATCTCTTTCTCGAGTCGTCTGCTTGTACATATTCCGCACCCATTCCCACACGCATCTCTGAGTTTGCATTATTTATACAATACAACAACAATCATTTATTACTCAAGCTGAGTGTATGAGTTTGCGTTCTGTATGCCAATGCTATATGCGGTTACGCAGAACGAGTTCACGCTTGTCTTATTGCTGTCTTACGCGGTTCAGATTGTCATTCTGTAACCGCCCAGCTAGCTTCTTATATGTACAGGGTGCGTCGAAGCTCTCGTACGTCTTTGTGGCCACCGTAACGACTCTCTCTTGGTAGTCGCATATCTCTTTGTTATCGGCCTGGCTGGGCTGCTGGTTACCTTCCGTCCACGCTTGGCTTCCGTTTTTGCAGAGCCTTTTTCAGCCTTTGTCAAGGACCTACGTCCATCGTCTACAGTGGGCGTATTTGTTGTTGTTGTTGTTGTAGGCTTTCAGTTCATGCGCCTGCACTACTGCTACATTCTCGCTCGGCGACGACGCCCATCTTCATTCTCTATGTCGGCTGGCCGACCAAAATAGCGACGGCCGCACCGGCCGTCACACAAAGGCCAGTGCCAGTGCTACAGTAGCTGGCTGCTCTAGGTGCTGGCATATGCTTCACGTTCTGTTCTCAACACGTACTGTTCTCTTGTGGTCAGTGGTCTACATTTTGTTATGCGGCGGGCTCTTCGACAAAAATTCCAGGATATCGCGCCTGTCGCTCATTGCCGTGTCCACTATTAACCTTCTATCAACGCTCGGGGTCCTGGACGGGCTAGTAACTCCAGAGGAGGAGACCTCTGTTAGGAGCCTTTCGTGGCTTCTGCAGAAGGTGGCCTGCTGGTCCGCTAAGTAGATTCGTTTAACGAGAAAGAAAAGTGAGCAATATAGAGAGCATGAGGGATAAAAAGACAACAAAAAAAAGTGGAGCGGAAGCAAACCTGTCGACAAACAGACGGCCACACCCTCTTTCATAAGCAAGACCAAGTTTGGTTTTTCATTTCGAAAATTAACCTCGCCTCCCCTAGGACACTCACAACCATCATCATTACGCAATGTACGCCATATATATATATATATATATATATATGTACATATATATCAGTCATGTCTTCGTGTGAAAGCAAAGTGGTCTGCGTTTCACCTCAAATGATCACCGAATAAAATAGAGCTGCCATTGCTTGTCCCCGCTGGCCAAATATCTGCCACTACGAACAACTTAAACAAATACGGCGCTAACGACCATGTCTCTTTTTTGTGAATTGAAATGCACTGCTGCTCTCACTTATTATGTCACTTTAATGACACACGTTATGTCACTTTAGTGAGATAGGGAAGATCATTTTGAAGTTGTTTATTAAGTAGCTGATTTCTATTGTTTCAGAGGTAACGAGTCGTTGGCAGAAAGGCAGATTTCCCACATATCCAGGAATTATTTTGCAGAATGCACCAATTGCAGTTCGAGATACAGTTTTTACGTTTCGTTTGCTATCCTTAACTCTAGATTTGATATCGACGGGGGAAATTTAACAAACGACGTGGCTAGCTGGCAATACGTTAGATTAGAGACTAGACAGGTGCAAGCGGCATTTTTAAAAAAAAGTCGAGGTGTATTTGTCTCACAAAAATTGAATCTTTTTTAAAGTTGGCTTTTGCCTTTACCGACTGCCAGAACTGACCAACGCAAGCTATGTTTGTCCAACCGGCACTCGAGTGAGCCAACAGTCCCTACCAACATGTACTAGCCAGAACCACGGTACGCATCCAGCTTCTGACATCAAGTGAAGGAGCAAACGGAGATAGAGCTCTTGATAAACACCTCCGAGAGAACCAGTCTAAATATCTAGCCCGACCAAACTGCACGCGGAAAAAGGAGGGTCTCCAAAGGCCTCTCAGAGGAACGGCCTGTAGCGGGCATCGACTGAATTGTTACGTGAGCAAAAAAGCCCTCTGAGAACTGCAAAAGAGGCCTGAGGCGAAGTAGAGGACTGTGACGAACTGGCTACTGCGCGCCATCCGTTTAATTTGAGTTTGACGTCAATACAATTGCTACGGGGCAGTTTGCAAATATAAGCAAAACTATACAATAAGATGTGTGTTGAATGTGAAGTAAACCATAATGCGCTCTTCGGGATCCCGGTGTTTACTTGGACGGACAGAGGACAACAACGTTACCAACAGCAGGTACTGACTGGGGCTGACCGGCGGACCGCGAATACCGTCACCAGCTACTAGGACCCGGGAGCGTATGTTCCCCTAACGAATACCGTGTATTCCGTTAGTGGCTACCTAGTTAGTTAGCGCCTGGTAACAGAGGACCTCGGACCTGGGGTCGAGCCTAAATAGGAACTTTGTGATTTTCTCATGGGGACTTTGGCTAAAGGCCAAGCAGCTAGTAGAATTTAACGTGAGAAACAGATATGCAAACATTAAAAGAGCCGTGCGGAAGAGACGGCGGGACATAGAAAAATACGGCGGCGCTGAGTACGCTCAGCAATGTGAAATGCCTAGCAGACAAAGAGGTACATTTTTAGGGCAGACCCAGGAGGATATCTGTAGCCCCCACGCGGCTGATGAACTTGCGACCGGTTCAGATACCGGGGACGGTAGTTGAGGTGAGGGACAAAAAACGACAAGGTGCCCCTCATACAGCCAGAGGCAGAGCCGGTATTCGAAAAGGATCGTTAAGCGAGTACAATTCAGAGGCAAGCCTCACAATAAGTGCGTACATTTTGCAATCTCTAAAAAGTAGAGACGCATCAGACCACTGAAGCTGGTTAGTACAAAGTTGAGGAGTGTTAAATGAATTGAAGGCAGAGAATCGCGAATGGAAAAACTGGAGAATTCAGAAAGTCGAAAAGTGCCAGGCAAAAGTTGACGCCGCGGCCACAGCGTGCTGAACAAGCTAGATAAAGCCCTAGCGATGCGTCACGATCCGTTACGTCACGCTGCTAATTTTATGCTCCAGTCACGCCTACAGTAGTGACTGCGGTTGCCGCTCGTTGACTACAAACCTTGCCTACACGGCTACAAATTACCCAGCCCAACGAGAAGATCCGAAGAAACTTTGGATCTGTTAATATTGGGCCTACGGCTGACACTACCACCGTCGACAGAACAACCAGAACAACTGTTACTGTTACCAACATTGCGGCCACCATGATTACAGACGCTACAGTAGCAGCTGATTATAAGACCATTTCGTTTGGCAATGGAGTACTCGAGCAATGGAGCCTTCTCTTGCCCAGTGCAATGAAGAAGACGTTATTATGGCGGCAGAGAGACTCAATCGTAGAGTTGCTAATGAGGCGCTGCCAAAGTTGGCATCGCCGGCTAGGCGAAACGAATCGCATCCGAGAAACTTCTGCTCCCACCGTCTCAGGGCGTCGCACAGAGTCGCAGCACATCAACGACGCAGCAACGGGCACTGAAGTTTCATCGCAATGACATACGATAAAATCCTTTATAAAGGATAAGTTATTTGAGTTACGTTAAGCGCTAAACGAAACCCATCGCGTGTTCTGACGCCAATTAGTTGTTACCATTTGTTTATGGTGACTACACCGTTACTTCGGATAGTATTAATAAGCCACTGCTTTTATCGGAGAACAGCAGCATGAGCTACTTGCGAAAAATTGAGCTGACATAGGAAAGACGTGCCGCATTTGACAAACAAGTTCATTTAGGAGTGGCGCAGGTTACTCAAAGAGAATAAAATGTTCACCCTTCAAATTGTGGTCTTTCACCAATATTTTGATTCAGCCATCTCTTTTCCTTCTTTCGAGCACCGCAATCACTACCCGGTAAGGCTGATAGAGTTTAAGAAACACGGTAATATGTGACACCCAATGTGGTTTTGGAACATTTGGTAGTTGGAAAAAGTCCAGAAATATCCTGCACAATCTGCGAGATATGTGTGCGTAACTGAAGTTTTTGCTTCTCTAAAGTCGTTACGTATAGCGTCTGCGTGCGGCGTACATATTCTGAGCCATTTGGCCCATTCGAAGCCATGCCCTTGCGGCAACTGGTAATATGGTAGGCCCACTATAGCCCACTCCCGCACATTTTTTGGACTCATAAGTGTTGGTGTTGACAAAGAAACTTCGTCGTCTCTGAGCCACTGGCGGCTTGATTTTTTTGGTGGTTAGTGAAAAGTTTTCCAGTCTAGCTAATGTTCCAGGTGGTTTCCCTAGTATTTTTAGGTCATCAAAGCAGCTCGAGAATTGTTTCAAGGATGTTTGTTCTCGTCTAGAGTTTGATTTATGAGGCTGACGTTTTTTCACATTTGTATTTTTTTGTATTTTCTTAGTAATCCGGTTCATACCAACAGTGAGCGTATAGATTTTTTTCTCAAAGAAGCAAATATTTGGAACGGAACTAATGGAAGCGGCCAATAGGCTCTAAATTGGTATCTCAGTAGGAGTGCCTATTGTTGGCGTCTGCGCACTTGTTACGTATAGCGGCGGCACTCTGCAGCGTGATCGGAATTTTGTTTCGTATGGCCCTTGACGAAGCTGCTATTGTTGTGTGCCGTGCGGACGAGATATGCTTCTGCAATGTCTCTTAAGTCACCGCGAGTAAAATCCACCGCGCCCACGACGGATCTAGAGTCTTGGCAAACGGCGAAAGTTTGAAAGAGTCGTTTCTCGCAGATCGAATCGAGCACGCACTAACTCACAAACGTTGCGAGCGCCGCAAACAGTAACGGATAGCGCTGGACATTTGGCGGCAATGGATTACGTCTAACTCATCCCTTTTGGTTGGTTTCCTTCTCAGAATTGTTTCCTAACGTTTTAGATCATATTTCTACTGCTCCTCTGCGCCTTTTGACATACATTTAGTTGGGCCAATAGCTACTGCCGTTTCTGCCGCCGCCGCTGCTGCTGTTGCTGCTGTTGTTGCTGTTATCGTCGTTGTCGTCGTTGTCGTCACGAGCGCCGCCGTCATCACAGTCGGCATTACCCCAGAAGACAACGACGACGACGGAAACGATGCCTGGAACTGCAGCAGAAGACATACGTAGTCGCGCCCCCAACCGGCTCTTCCGGTTCGTGCTCTGCTGTTCGCACCTTTTTCATTTTTCCTTTTTGCTCAGTTTACTCTGTAACTGCCGTTACGTTACTGTTTCCGCCGTCGTTTCACGGCCTGTCCTCCGTGCCACATAATCTCCATACTGGCTGTACAGCCATACTGACAGGGTGACGGCTGCTGCCGCTTCTGCTGCTGCTGCTGTTGCTACTACTTCCACCACCACTTCCACCACCATAACCAGCACTGCCTCATCACCACTCTCCAAGATTCGCTCGGTCGGAACAATTGAACCAGTCGTTTTCACTTGGTCGCCATGGGGGAGGGGGAGGCGGCTTCGGAGGGAGCAGGCGGACGGGGGGGGGGGGGGGCTTTGGAGGGAGCAGGCACACGGGGAGGTCTCGACTGCCAGCCCCACTGCCCGAGGACTACGACTATTGGTTCTACTCATACTAGTGTGCCACTAGCCTCTTTAGCTTGGCGCAGTCTGTCGCCGCTGGGGTTGGGGTTGCTGCAGCTGCCGCCGTTGTCTTTCTCTGCTGGAGTGCAAGCGTCTGTTTCCGGTGGACTCAACGGACGGCCATTCGTGCCGTCTCCGAGTAGTAGAAACAGTTAAGGCGCAAGACGTAAAGGAAATTGATAAAACGTTCTTGTCCGGTTTTCACAACAAAAACGATCGGCGACCCCTTTCGGCGGCTTCTAGACGCAAACAAAACGTAGTATTATTATTAATATGCATAAGTGACCACTGTTTTGTCTAGCAGCAGTTTGTTTAGACAGCTTTCGTCGTTGTTTAGTCAGGAGTCACAATTAGGAGCAATGCGAGTGCCTGATGCGTCAGACAAGATCACCTACGGCCAACCTCGGCTCATGAAACCTACCTTCAATGCCGGTATCAACAAAATATTTAAGACGGTTCGTCCAATCCTTTTATTTAGACTGGCTGCAGATTTACCTCGGATCAGTTTTTTTTCCACAGGCCACAGAGATGTTGGTGTGTAAGCCCAACAGCATAAGTTGTCTGAGGATCATTCTCGCATCGAAACCTTTGAGCAGCATACAACGAGCTTACATGTGCCAATAGTAATTCAGCCCGAAATGGCGTTGTGTCGTCGAAAATTAACTAGACAAGGTATGCCAGATATGTACATAGCACACGAGATTATAGTACACCGCTACAAGTAGTATTCATCTTTTCTGCTCAAAGGCTTGTAAAGTCCACTGCTCAATGTGATCGTTATGGCACTACAGAAATATCTGCGTTCATCAGAGTAGTAACGTTTATAATTTAGGATGTGATTACAAGGTCCACCTGTCCATCTCCGAAAAATATTTGTTCTCTTGTAACACGCTATTCTGTACTAGACACACCATTACTATTCATTATCCAGACTTATCGGTGTAA
Organism: Dermanyssus gallinae; assembly: GCA_003439945.1. Taxonomy (NCBI): domain Eukaryota; kingdom Metazoa; phylum Arthropoda; class Arachnida; order Mesostigmata; family Dermanyssidae; genus Dermanyssus; species Dermanyssus gallinae. The sequence goes on from QVRM01006074.1 coordinate 428,549, forward strand.
GCTTTTTTCCTCAGTTAGTGCCTGTTTGGGCCTAAGTGGTCAAATATTCCTTGGCGTCTTGGCAATCGAATTTAAGGTAGGCCAATTTTTTTCAGAACTATACATGCGCTTCCATGTTACGCAAGTAGCTTGTTACTATGTCACAGTGGTTTGAGCAGAGCAGGTTGCAACTCGTTGCGCGGTAGTAACGAGGCTACTACTCAAAAAAGTTTGGTATCTACGCGGCGATCATTGCTCGATCGAGGTGTGCCTATAATTGTAGTAGCGAAGCTTATGTCTGCCCGGGTGCTGCTGGTCGTACTTCATTCTGTCCAGGAGGAGGCGCTTGCCGGGGCCACGCTGTCGCCCTCTAGACGCTTCCGCTCAGCTTATCGAGCTCGCTGTCTACGCTGGTTCTCCCGTCGGTCGTTTCAGACTCGCGGGAAAAAGCTGTGCTAATGACAACGAAGATCACAACGAAACGCTGCGATGATCGCAGCGAAACGCTCTACGGACGTGTAAGTGCTATGTGCTGCCGTGTTGAGCTCGGGAGTGAGCACATGGGAACTTTTCCCATTAGAATATCTGTCGACGTCGAGTTGGATGTCCAGGGAAGTTATGTGTGCCTGCCTGCTAGCGTCCTGGGTGAAAGATCAGACACCGACCATGGGTGAGAGTGGAATATGAGAGAGAGAGAGAGAGAGAAGTACGTCTCGCAGAACAGGTGCCAACGTTCCGGATACAGCTACCTCTATTCTAATCACGCAACTCTACCATGGCAAACTACGGCAGCTCTTCTCGGTTCAATTTCCCTAATATATATCTTTTTTTTATCCTTTATTAACCAGCACTTGGTTTATACACTTTTGTATTACAGCTTCCTTACATCACTTTTATCATCATCGAGCAATATCAGCGGTATTGCTCGTGTACACTGTTGCAAGTGATATAGATCTTATGATTCTCCACATAACTTGCATTCGCACTCGAGTGTTATGTCTCTAAACCCATTGCTTAAACATACTGATCATATGGAATCCATGTATTGCAAACTCGGCAACGAAGTGCCTATTTCGCAAGATGGACCCTTCCAGTAGTTAGTGGTCATCGCTCGTAAAAATGCCTGTTAACATCCACAGTTTTATATTTCTACTCAACAAGATGAATGGCGAAGGCCTTCGTTCTCGATAATACATGCGTCATTCTGAAGCACTCCATAAAGGGTACGATCGAGGCCAAGAGACAGACAACCCGGTTGCGACTAATGCGGTGGACTACTAACAGTCTTTTTAGAAAACTTCTTCAAGTAGGGCCATATTTCCTATATCCCGTAAGTCGGCGTAATCTTTAAATTACAAAGGCTCAGGGCGACGTCCGCGACAACCGATGAGGCTCTGGGAGACTACAATATTGTAACGAAGTCCACCCACTGTATAGGCATCCGTATTGTATCAATAGCGCAATTCAAATAAGTCCCAACCGACCACGTCCAACGGTTACAGCGCCCGCGCCAGAATCACAACGTTCACCGACCGATGCATGTCTCAACCGAACAAGACATGTCTCAACCAGCCAGCAGAGAACAGCCACAGCCTTTCGCGCCGAACCCCCAACGTCATCCGCCGTCCAAACGATCATCGGCCGACATTGGGAGAGGGTCGACCTATGATCGGCAGTCCAAGTCAAACGATCACTTAACCTGTATTCCTATACGACCGATTTGAGAGCGGGTTCTGACACCCTTTGGAGTGTCAGCACGCCGCGATGCCTCGTGAACCAATAAGTAGACCGAGCAGCATGACTTAATAGCGATCCGTTGCTCGGCTGTGCTTTGCATTCGTGTCGTCATTCATCATTCCTGAGTCCCTCGGGCTGCAGTACCCGTCCGGATGAGTCTACATCCCCAAGCTGACTTAGCGTAACACAACAACGTTACAATATGAAAGAATGCTCTTGCCGGCTTGTTCCTCAATATGTTTGGTCAAGTTGCGTCAAGAGGCTACTTCAAGGTATGAAAAATGCTGAACAAATAATTTTTGTTGTCTTGTTTTAATGTCTAACTCACCGGCAAAGTTAAATTGCTTTAATATTTAATATTATTTTTACTAGAGAGTTAAGGTCAACCTACTTTTGCAGTGATGCAAACGATTGTTGCAAGAGGGAGTTCCGGGAGTAGATGACAAGATTATCGGCATGCATGAATGTACTTACCGGCGAGTGGCACCATTAGGTTTCGTCCGAAAGATAGCTTACTAATATTGAGAACCAAAGCGGGCTGAGGTTATTGCCTTGTGCGACCCCAGTAGTCTGAATAATTGCTAAGTTATTATTGATGCAGATTGATTTTTGTGAATGACGTTCGGCATGCCACGGCACAACGAAGATGCCAAGAAATCCCCTTTTCTTCTCGGTATCACACCTAAAAGGCTAACTTTCCATTCGTCAAGCAGGTAGGACGTTTTTATAATTTTGTTGAAAAGAACAGTGATGCAAGGAGACAGAACAAGCGCCTGTCGCAGACGTCCATTTTCGACAAGGCCTGGACTCACGGCTTTTTTCTGGTGACGCCTTCATTTTCGCATCTTCTGTCTCCGAGACACTAATAGGGTGAGCCAATTTCTGGCGGGCTTCGGTTGCAAACTGGCCCGACAGGGAGGTATACCTCAGGCTACAATTGGGGTCAGTGAAAGAGCTGGCATATATACACGTGTCGAAAATAACTATCTAGCTGATACGGGGCAGGCTGTTGGGCGCGGGCTGAACCGTAACCATTATGTGCATGAAGCTAAGACTCCCTGAATCTTGTTTTGTACTTTTATCTCTCGCTCCAGTTTAGCTTTCTGTGTCGCCTTTATAAAGCCGACTGGCATTCGTATACAGGGAGGTAATTTCCGGGCGACTTTTTGCTATGAGTATATCGTAATTATATGGATGGAGCTTCCTGTGAGTAAAACGCTGTTACGCTCTGTCTGTAATACTTCCATTCCACTGAGTTTTTTTTTGTTATATAGTTCAGCAACACCACGGCTTGCTCGTCTGGGACCTTCAGTCTGTTGCCCAAGATACTCTAACAGATACCAACATGAAAGCCAGCTGGTTGCCCGACTTAGGTCTCAGTCAGCATCAGTTTGTCGTATTGTGTAGTTATAGTCAGATGAAGCAAGGCTAAATTTGCTTTTATATTCTGGTAATTTCATTAAAAGAAGATAAGTTGACTTTATTGTGTCTGGCCGGGTCATTATTGATATTCCGGCACGACACTATATGCACGCGACTCTTAATTTTCCGCCTGTATCTAAAATCGCCTCATTCGTAGAGAAACAATGCGGTGCTCGTAAGAACGACTCGATTAAGTATCGAAGAGTCTTTCTTTTAATTTAGCATGTCCATGCGGTGCAGTTTATGTGGGCAGGAGCCTTAGGTGACTTCATGCCCACTAGTACATAAGCAATAACGGGCTTCCGGGGGGCTGATTCTGTGTTGTTTAAGTCTCAAGCGGACTTCTGCTGGAAAGTTATTGCCTGTAAATGCAAGAATATCACGCTCCGTTACCTTTAGAACATTGATATTTAAATTCTCCGTTCCCACTCGAACTGCTTCGGAGACTCCACAGGATGCAAGAGCTTATATGGTAGCTCTTCATATGCACCTCTGTCAACCTCGTCTTCCACTTACATGATCTCGTGGGGGAAACCCTAGATATCTTAACATGTCCGGCTCTCGGTGCATTGAAGATATACCTCAGGTTAAGTTCCAAGCTCGTAGGGGACGGAGGATAGTCTAGAATTAAAAACAGCCTACTTGAAAAATGTTTTAAATTCTAGCTCAATTTGAAATATTGTTTTATACATGCTAATTTAATCTTTTTTTAAACTAATTATGTTGCTAATTTATTTATACTCATTATTAAGAGATACAGCTCTATGGTTCAGTTTGCAGATCTACAGCTGACGAACCTTCATAGAGAACCTTGGACACTGACCTGTTGATGTAAAGCAGAAATACTGTCCCATCCATGTTTACCTGCGTGCTTGATCAAGTTCATTGGGCAATCGATTAACGCAGATTCTAGTTTTATGAGATTATCATTACGTCGAGAAAACGCATACATCTCTCTTTCTACATCTAAACATACGAACGGTGCCTATAATTATAACGAACAGCATGCTATGTATATGTATATATATGCATATATTTATGCATACTCTTTTGGAATGCATATATATATATACTCTTTTGGAAAAGTTCAGCTTTTGTATTTGTAAAAAACATCCCTTAGACAGTTAACAAATACCACCATCGTATCGCAGACATCCCCCGAAGGGGTTAGAAGATGTGGTCGAGAGTACGTCGGTTGCTAGCATCGCAGCGTCGCCACATTCTATAGGCTTGCCCACCTGTTCATCTTTTTTTTGTTGTCTCTCGTATTGTTCCTAATATCTCACCACGGCCGTGTCTGCGATGTCACGGCATGGCCGCACGGCGTTGTCAAGGATCGAAGAGAACGAGGAGCTGACTCTTTCGCAGATTCCTCGGGGTCATGAAGCAGAAAACTGCCGGAGTCGCACAGAAGTTGGTGTAAGTGGCGCTTGGAAGGTTATATATGGTTTAGGCGATTCTTCGGCCCTAATAGTAGCCTGGCGTCTATCGTAGAAGTTGCCTTTGTCCTCTTTCCCAAAGAGGTTTTATAGCCTTTGCTTGCAGACGTCGTTCCCTTGATTCTCAGACCTAAAGCTCTGAATTTGCTCGAGCACACTCACCTAGGAGCCGGCCACGCCTGGACCACAGGCAATAGAAAGCCTCACGAAAAATTCAAAGAAAACGCTGGCTATGCTTTTAGTCGGTAATGGAGACACATGCGTTAAAGCTTTTTACGCTACTGTACCGTGGCACCATCTAATTTAATGTTTGACATACCATACCGCAGTCTACATGTCAGTATATTTGAGCTGACTCTCAGCCAACATTTAACGTTCACGGAATTGTTTTCAAGTTGCTTTTTAAGACAGACTTCATAATAATATAAGTTTGCAATGACGGGTGTCGAACACGTGCAACTAACTTTATGTGTTTCCTCTGAGACACGGGTACAAGCGAAGTCGTCTATCCGTGGTCGCAAGCTGAACGTGAATGCACCACGCCACCGGGTTCGACACGTGTTGATATCTAAGGGGTGCTATTGCGTTGCTTGCGCTTCTCTAATTAACTTAAAATTGTAGATCCAACAGGATTAGTTTATAGCAGGGGTTTTTAGCCTGTGAGCATCGTAAACAACTTATTTTCCGGATACATCGTAGGTTGGGAGCCGAAATCACTGAGAACCTTAAATTATCATATTAAGCAGCTAGCCGAGATCTAATTTCTAACTGTCGGCGCAATTTTTCGTTGACTTGCCATATATAACCTCAAGATCTACATTCATTTGTTAGGCCTCCTGTACTACCTAAACTTACGTATTGCTTGCTCTCCGGTCTAGGCACCTAGAAGAGAATGGCTGACCAAGCACTGCTAAGATTTTGAAGCGGTTGCGTGTTCTGCTAACATGATTGCAAACGTTGTTCAGCTTCTAGAGTTCCATTTTAAGCAATGTGACATAACGAGAGTATATATATATATATATATATATATATATATATTAGATACAATAACCACGGCGATTGTGTAAAGTGCTTATAAAAAGCACTCCTTGGACTTTGTCGAGAGTGATTTTCTACTTCGTTGTTTGAATCATGTTTTTTTTAATTTTTTTTTATTATTTTTATTTGCCGAGAACTTAAGCGTTGTGAAATGCAGTTCCGTAAATGAACCACGTTTGAAATTGAAAAAATTGAAATTGAAATATGTCTAATATATATATATATATATATATATATATATATATATATATATATATATATATATGTATAAATCTAATAAACTAAGATCTCAATTTATTATGTAGTAAACTTTGGTGCATAAAATAAACTCTGATCTCAACATTCCATGAAACTAATGCCGTGGCGCGTTTGGAGCTCATAGCTAGTCTGCTTGCAATGGCGAAAGATACCGCCAAACCGAAACCACTATATTCTTTCGGTTTGATGTTTTTGATTAAAAGCGCCATTCATCATCTACACAGACGCGATATTTCGCGCCGATCGGTGGCGGCATTTATTGTTTGAGTCTAGTCCAAAGGAGTGAAGACAACAAGGTTCGGTGATTTTTAAGAAGCCAAAAATGGGGAACCAGCAAATTTGCATTAAGTTATGAGTCAACAACCAAATAATCTCGAAACACTGCGTATGCGTGATACCGTCGATTTCGCGACCAATGTGAGGAGGCTGAAAATGGCTCTTTCGGAAAGGCCTTGTACGCCAATAGCAGAAAAAACGGTGAAAGAGTTTATGATATCGTACTCAACAATGACTATCAGGGGTATAGCTGAGGGGCTGGAAATATCTCATGGGTTAGTTGTAACAGTCTTAACCGATATTTTACGCGTCACAAGACTGGCTGAGAAGTTTGCTACAAAAATGTTGAAATCTCAGGAAGTGAGCGTACATATACGTCCCGATATATATGGACCTTATATAGCGGTCCACGATATATCTTCAATTCCTCAGCTATCTCTAGAATAGTAATTCGGCGATTGTTAATTGTGATATCACGAACTTTTCAATGTTTTCCGTCTTTCATTTACGTCGAAGGCCTTCCTGACTCGGTATCTTCAGGTCCGTTGCGAAATCGACGGTACAACGGAAACATGAATCTCTTTGCATTGGCAGCTCACCTCCTCTGTTGAAATCGGTGAATGGGAAAATCTTCTCGGAAGCCACATCGATGTGATATTGTGACGAAGCTAGCCAAAAAACAAGTAAAGAACAACTACATTCTATAATGCTGATACAAGACGACAATCTATCAGCGAAGATGACCGGTGGAACATTCGAAACATACGAATCTACTGAGGCTATCGATTAACTAGTAGTATTCCAACACAAAATAAATAAAACATCGAGCTATCTGAAGATGACGGCAAGAGAGATGCCAGCGCGCCGCGGTGTCTCTTGAGTGAATAAATAGACCGGGAGAGGATGGGTTTAGTACCACCTTCTTTCGGGCGTATTACATGCAAGACGTATCTCTGTGTGTTGTCTTCTGTCGTTGAGAAGTCATTTCTACTATATCGTAACGACCCGATACACAGAGGCCGAGAAAGCTGACATCTCTCACATTTATGCAGTTGTAACGCCTATGATAGCAACGCACGCGTATGAGATGCGCCGACTAAACCAAACGCGTTTTCTAAATTGATGCTTTCTAGTACGGAGACGTTTAGGATGACTGGTTGTCTTGCAATCGCAAATGGGGAATAACACCAGTGTCAAAAATTGCACTCTCACTCCGAAACAAAACTTCTCCGAGGGCATGTCCTATTGGAAAAAAGATTTGCTTCAGTATGTTCTACATCTACCTACTGATTGATTGTTTCTTTTTATTCGCTTCATAAGTATGTGTACGCATATCACCCTTCTATATTAGGGGCGCACGACGCTGCAGCTAATAATTACCTTTATTGCGCTCTCACGTTTTTGACGTTTTTGGGTTAAGCACCTTCCATCGGGATAGCTTCTGCTTCGTAGGTATCAAAGCCTTTGCCTTGCATTCGAGGGGCCTGGGTTCGAGACTCAGACTGGCCACTCTTAAGTTGGTTTGCATTGTTTCCAATTTAGTCCAGTTAAATGCCGGAGTGGATTGAAAATCAGCCATGACATGAAAAACCGTACACGGTCGTTAGCCTTACGGAAAAGAAACTAAAGACAAATTTGACCAGTTCCTATTCTGCATCTCTGTCAATTCCTCACACTTGCCCTAATTTTAAATCCCTAGTTTGTCCTAATTGTTCATTGTGCTCTATCTACTGAGTCCACTCTATTCTCACGCACCGACAAACGTTTGTTTCTCAGCCCTCATAGCAGACTCGCGTAATAATGACTCGCGAAATAACGTACTACATTAGACGTAATAATGATTCATCATAATCACGCCTAATGTAAATTAGGGGCTAACGCTTCGTTTGTCAAGTATTCATTCATAGAGTACAGGCTAGATGTATCGTTTAACTCACACTCCAAAGTCCGATCACAAAAGTAGCTGCTGTCTTGTTTTATCAGTTGCACACATGTTGATGACAAAAGCCCGAACACTTTTTAGTCGTATTTAAAAATGAGGCAAATTCTACTTAGAGCCCTCCACCAATCGTCATAAACCCAGCTGCGGCGGCTATTTACTCAATCACACGACAACATTATCCTTATTAGGAAAAGGAGATCCTTCGGACCCTGCTGCATGGCGGCCGATATCAAAAAGAAGTTGTGTCTACAAACTTCTCTCAAGCATACTGACAAGTCGTCTCACGGATTTTCTGACAGCACTGGGGTTTCTTCCAGATGAGCAGCATGGCTTCAGGACCGGGCGTTCCACTATCTCAGCCTGCGAAGTACTTCTCGAGCAGATCACAATCTCATTAATCCGGAAAAAACTCCTGTTGTTTGCGGTTTTTATTGATTTAAAATCAGCCTTCGACATCGCACCCCGTAACATTGTCTTAAAGAAGTTGGGACAGGCCGGAGTCGGACCGCGAATGCTCACTCTACTCTGCGCACTTCTGAGGGTTAACCAAATTATCCTCGATGATGGTGTGTGCGAGCATAACACGTTTGACCAGACGACTGGGTGTCCGCAAGGCGACAATCTCAGCCCATTGCTATTTATAACGTTACTCAGTGATCTGCCACGCATCATGAAAGAGCGGCACTCGGCGGCACGGTCATGACCCTGCTCTACGCAGATGATCTGGTAATATTCAGCAGAATCCGTACTGACCTGCAGGCTGCTCTTTGCACACTGGATGAATATTTCTCGCAGAATGGCCTCTTAGTAAACGTGTCAAAAACCAAGGCTGTTAAGTTTCGGCGTGGCGGGCAACGAGCCCGCGCAGATAAACTGCGATTTCACGGTGAGCAAGTGCAGTTTGTAGAGACCTTTTGCTATCTCGGGGTAATTTTCTCGTCTCGAGGTACAACTTTTTCATAGCATGTACCTGAGCGTTGTAGAAAAGCACTTATCGCGGCAGCGGGTATCAGAAACCCAACACAGTTGTCAGTCCAGACGGCCATGACATTATTTACGCTCAAAGTGGCATCCGTAGCTGCTTACGGAATTCAAGTGACATAAAAACATCTTAGCACTTCGCAGTTATGGCAGATGGATAGGGTGAATAGAATAGAATAGAAAACGCCTTTATTTACCGAATAAAGGGTAAGAAGGAAAGCTAGGTGGGCAAGGACGCCCCCAAAACCTCCTTGTTGTGCAATTCTCTGGCTACACGCCAGGTGAACATATTATTGACTGTTTCAAGTCTTGGAATACATTTTGGTAAAAACATGATTTGACTTCTGCGATTATTCATTGTCACGTCGAAAAAACGGTTGATAAGATCGGCACTTGAAAGTTGCGATAGTGCTCGCGTGTCGTTGTTCTTCAGTAAAAACGAGAGCGACGGAAGGTTTACAGCATTCGGGTCAATATCACATCTTTTACAGAGCCTTTTTAGAAATCTTCTCTGAATACCTTCAAGCATGCCTATGTGCTTGCACAAGTGTGGGCTCCAGACAGGTGAACAATATAAAAGTTTGGATAGCACAATTGCTTTATACAGACGAATATACACATTTGGGTCCTTGATGATAAAGCAACGGAACAGCGTGTTCACAAGTGTAGATGTTGTTTTGACTAGCTCTCTTATATGTACAGAAAATGTTAGATCTGTTGACATTAATACACCGAGATCCCGAGCAACATTAGCGGTGGGCAGAATTGTCCCGTTAAGCTGATACTCCAGATTAAAGAAGCCATGTTTCAAAACGAGGCATTTCGAAACTGATAGCTCCATGCCATTGTCAATGCACCAGCGGCAGATGCCATCGACAGCAGACTGTAACGCAGTGTGCGCTGAGGGAGAGTCCAAGGGTGCCTTCTTGAAGCGAGTACTTGGCCTTCCGTCAAATTCGCGCAACAGATTAGTGTACATGCTCGCGGGTTCAGTATCATTTATTGATGAACTCGTAGACCGCTTTAATTTGCCGCAGACAGTCGCTCTGGAAACGTTTCGGCATGAGTATTCTCAAAAAGTGTCTCTAATTCCCAGAGAGTTTTATCTATCACCAGCTATGACTAACCAGGCCTGGAAGGACGCTCTCCGGCCATGTCGTCCTCCTCCTCACTACTCGCTACAGTGTTCACGGATTTCATCATCTACTATGCCGGTCTGCTGGGTTTCATGAACCCAAGGAGGACTGCAGATGCCGTCGTTGTGGCGGCCCATGTCCCCTCTACCACCTACCTGATTGTACGAAATCCGTGTCGCTTTCTCAGCTTGAGCGAGAATGCTCATAACTCATTTTACCATGTTTGTTATATATATACTATGTTCGTATTTACATACCCAAACAGGGTGCATTTTAAATAAATAAATATAAAAAAAACATCCAACTAGTGATGTTCAATTTAAAATCCTAGTGCACATACAATAAAGACCGATTGTATATTATTAGTTACGTCGTAAAAACTTCGTTCGTGCCATCCTGTCAATTATCGACATCTTGTTGAAGCGCAAGTTGCTAGGACAGTTAAATACGCAATTCAACTTTAGAGTCACAAAGCTGTCCTCTTAAATTTAACACGTTTACGAGTAGGAACCTGCGACCATCTGTAAGGCATTATGAGACCTCTAACTAGGTAGTTCTTTAAAATAATAAGGTTGTGCACTATTTGTAGTCCTCGCTTTTCTCCACTTTTGGGTCGTGTATGGCGGATTATACTCCGCTATTCATCTCATTAAAGCAGAAAGTATATACAAGAACAGTCAGCTCATGAAATCAGTCAGCTCAAATGTACTCACGAAAACCCAAATTCAGGCCAATGACTGTGTCGTTTTTCATGCGGTGTTTCGGGAAAAAAGCTTTTAGTCTCATCTGGGAAAACTTAAAAAGTCTTGCTGCTATCATATAGCTAGGCCCTTAAGCTAACTCTTAAAGAGAAGCTTAATAAAAGCGCTTATTTAAAACTACTGTCCCATCAAAGACAAATACCACATTATTAAAATATATAACGTATACTATTAAGTAATAAAAACGAACCATTTAGGTAGAATGGTGTGATGGGAATGGCTTGGCTACTATGGCTGACCTACGCTGAATTTAATGCACACCCTTACTGTAATATGAAACGGCGTAGATCAAAGGAAACGTTGGCAGTTTCACCAAGATTGTGGTAATTTATGAACGGTTTCATTTAGTTTAATTAGTATCTAGAAAAAGTACTAAAATCTCATTAATAGCGATTTTATTTTTATAAAAGCGCTATTAATGAGATTTAATAGGTAATAATAAAATAACAATAAAAACAAAAAACATAAATAATTTTTGTTTTTATTGTCTTCAAACTACGCACCGACAGGCCCAGACTACAGCGATAATCTCTTTTCGACGAACACTTATTTTGGTCGATCCATATCTTGAGATTTAGTAATAGGAAAAATCACAAGGGGCCAAGTAAGACAAATAAGGTAAACAAGGCGGCAATAAAAACCTTTATTAATGAAATTTTGTCGCTGCGATTGTGAACATGTTGAAGCGTTGACATGGTGAAGGATGACTTTTTGTGCGCCAATATCGGCAAGTATTCAATAAAGATTATTCTTTGGGAATCTCTAAACACGTGATCATTGCTTTCCCGGCTAATAAAACGGTCTTGCCAAACATCTTGTAAATAGCGCTTAAGCATCAGTAAGGACGGCTGCGTCTTTGATCCATGGTTAGCTTTCGCGGCACCCATCCTGTATACATGATTTTGATTTCTAGAGCGTCATGAATTTCAAAGATCACTACGGCGCCATTTCGTGGAGGTTATGAATTCGTATTGAATAACGTAAATAATGTATATATATATATATGTGTATATTTATTTCAATCAAATTGAATGTAACGTATACTTCATGTACAAGGGTGCCCTCATAACCTTTTGTCTTCTTCACCTTTCCGGTAAGAGAAGCAGTGCAACGATTTATGCTCCAGAGCCCATACGTAGCGACTGCCACGTGCAGGACCAGAGTAAAGGTGCAAGGCACTGAACATGTCCGACCTCAGGTCTGACCTGTTCTATTTTAGCTTCCAGTTCCAAAATAAAACATTCGGGTCCTGTACATGGCCTTAGTCAGACTGCTGTAGTAGCTGGTGTACAGCCTGACATGAAATACATAAAGTGGCTCTTTGCTCGCATTAACAAGCAAAGTGCTCGCTTCATAAAAACGCGTTTGCAAAGACTCCTCTCAAGCTGGTTGAAATTCGTCAGCATAAAGTGGTTTCATACCCTGGGCCAAAAGCCCATCCCGGACCAATTTTAAGCTTGAAGAGCCTCGCAGTTGAAAAACTAACAGTTTTGGGCATTTCTTACTGCCCCGTAAAGAGAGCCAAGATCCGTCAGTATTGTTTCGTTTATTTTTGCTGTGAAAGTCGTTCCTCTGTAATGAAACCAATAACCAAGATACGGGAAATAGTTAGATCACTTTAACGATTGCCGCAGCAACGTTACAACGTCCCTGTAACTAGCCAGGGCCACTTTTTCAGGCTATGCCTCAGCCAACATTTAACGTCCACGGGACTGCTTTCGCATGCCTTCCTGAGACGGACCCCATACATCAAAAATGTGCAACGGTGGGGCTCGAACCTATGTTGGTTCAAGTTCATTTACCATAAAGGGGTAGTGTAGTACAATCGCTTTTCATCATTATCATTTTGTTGGCTGATATAGTCGTTGACTCTTGACTGTAGTGAAGATGTTTCGATAAACGAGCAGCGGTAACATCCGATATTGCACTCTCTACAATATTTACATACGCAATCACCGCTTGCATAACAATCTCCTTTCAAGCATATGAGGTGATGGCAACCATCCCATGTTGTTCGGTATAATGTAGATCTGTTTCTGTGCGATGATAATTTCCATCTATCTCTGCAAAAAACAGGCTCCTCGACGTAGAGGCCCGTTACAAATGCCGTGTAGCGATTCTCTCTAAATTCTCTCTAGACTTCTCAGAATTGTGTACTGAGCGGTGTATTGTCCAGTACCAGGTCTTCTCCTAATGTGCCTTTGTGGAATAATTCTAGTGCAAACGTCGCCGATGCGTTCTTGGCAAGCCCAACGTACGCTTTTCAAAGTAAGATTTTATCTTAATTATGCTTTAAGAGCTAATATTGTATAATAAGGGGCAATTGCGCAATCAAAGACAGTATCTCACTATAGGAACAATTTTTATTCTAAATAGCTTAGGCGCGCATTTTAGTTCTATGTCAGTAACGTCCCCCACTAGAATCATGGCTGCTTCGTATTTTTTCTACATGTCGGCTAAACAACAGCCGGGTCGTCACTGTTATTGCTACATAGTAAAAGTGATTCACGAGTTCAATATCAATGGCAGTGCACCAATATCATAATATACCAATTGTCGGCGGCGTACGATCCGCCTCGACTAAATTGTAGTACTTTTGTTTTGGCGATATTAATCGTCAATTGGCCCTTATGGCACCAATTCCTTGGCTTTCCGCACATAACATTGCAGGTGGTGTCGTAGCTTTGCGAAAACTACTAAGTCGTCTGTATAAAAATGCGGATGTCGCTTTTACATTTCTGATGGTGCTCGCCATGCCAGCTATCTACAGCATAAGGAAACAACGGGCTTGCAAAGTCACCCTGGCCTTTGACATAATAAGCCCTGTCCTTAATAGTAACTAAGTTTGCTTGCAGCAAATTATACACAGTTTACTCTGTTGAAAATCGGTTCCTAGCGCAGTCGAATGCAGTTTTAAATTTGTTAAAAATGGCATTTGAGCATATTTTTTTTATTTTGATGCTCATTACATGGTCTGAAAGAAAGGCGACAGCGTCAGACGTAGCCCTATTAGGAATTTTGTTGTTCGCATGGTAAATCTGACGTTCTACAACAAGTAAAGTTAAAATAATAAGCCTTCTACAAAACGAAAAGTTAACATTTAATGAAGGATGCTAATTAGTGTAATTCCGCGGTAGTTGTTACACTTATTTTTGAGAATTTGCTATAGGAAACTTTTTCCACATTCTGTCGGTTTCTGCCGCTACATAGGCATTCGTTGAACAGTTTAGGTAATGGCGGGCACAAAATATGTTTATTTGTTCTTATACGATCATACACAATTTGCTAGGGGCCCCAACAACCAACTTGCAGAATAAAATGTGCGCTCTGATGTCACTCCACGATAGAGAATTTCCATCATCATGTCTATTCCTAAACAGAAAAGAAAGCCTGGCGGCATGTCAGATTCTCTCTTTATAATACCATTAAAAAAACCACAAAGAGTTTTTTCTAAGAGAAGGAGGGACTGGATCCAATGCTCACAGCAGAACTGACCGGTCCCTGAGGTCTTCCCCTTCAGAAATGACCAGGCACGCCTCCTACAAGGTGCAATACAAAAGGCAGATTCATGATGTACTCCTATAACGTAAGTGGATTCTGTGCAATTGAAGACACGGCCGCAGCGTCACAATTGAATAAAATGCCACTTCGGTTCATTTCTGCTCGTTCGAGCAGCCATCCTTCCTCCTTCCTCGCGCGTCCCTTTTTATGTTCATAGCAGTGCTTCATATAGACACTTCTTCAGCTAAATGCACTCTCTACCAATCTAAATATATCATCATGTGCAAGATCTATTGTCCCTCTTATTCATTCAAAATTCCATAGAGGGACTCGTGAAGGTACGTTGGTCTCAACGCTTGCAGCTTTAAAACTGATCAGTCACTCACGGCGACTTAGACCGCCGGGGTTCGATAAAACTCTTCCTAACTATCTTCTCGAAATAAACGTCTCTAAACAGGCATCTCCTTGGCCGGAATTCATTTTAGCAAGCGTTTGCGTAGTCTTCGCAACGCATATATATATATATATATATATATATATATATATATATATATATATATATATATATTTATATATATAGTGCCGTAAAAAGTTGACAATATGTGGCCATATGTTTATGGCACTGTATGTACCAACTGTCCAATCGCATGCCAAATCTGTGCGATTTCTGTTGTCAGGCGGTCGCACTGCCTGTCTGTCAGGATTTAATACGTGACACTGACGGCTGCCCCGAATGCTTACTTGGTCTCGATTGAAGAGACCAGCGTTTACGTAAATGTTTGTGCATAAAGTGAATATCAGCTGTCAATAAAAAGCACGACTCAATAGCAGTGCGCGTTAAATTTAATGTTGGCAATATTTAGTGGGGGTTCGAGCTGACAGACGCATACGTGACGGTCGCGTGGGCATCATGATCCTCATTTCTCTAAATGTTGTGAACATTGAACATCTGGCTTACGGTCAAAGTTATGATATTAACGCTAACTATCGATCTGGCAATGCAACAAAAACTGTACTCACATAATTACGCTCTGCCCAAAAGCTGCCCAAGTTCAGATATTGAAGCTCAATGGAACTAAAGTGACACTCTCCCCTACTATTAAATTTATGAGGATAATTCTACAAGAGACGCTGTGATGGCGTTATCACTGAGATGTTTTTACGCTTAAATGCTATTCGGTATCTGTTTGTCGCTTAAGAGAACTAGGAGTGCATGTCAAAGGGTCTTTTTATGCAGCACACGATTCTATTAGTGTCAATTCCTTGTTATAGTATCTCTATTTGGGGGATTCATAATACGGGTATGACTCAGAGGGCGAGCACCATTTAGAACGATGCCCTCAGGACAGGTTTCAACTTGCGTCGATTTGGTCCATAAGTGTGTTTATGACTTTAAGTTTTTGCCACTAACGAAACATGATAAAATTGCTTTACTTGCTTTTAATATGCATAGAAAAGTTATTCCCGATAATACTTTTTTTCTATGACTGCTGCTCTTAGATGCACGACTCAACATGCAACGCAATCCATGAGGCCGTTAGCAAAAAAGAGTCCATCCGGTGAAAAACGGGTAACGCGTACAAAATCTTCCAAAGCTAGTTACATGTCAAGTTCCGTCATGTGTGTGAACGGGAGATTTTCTAGTGACTTCAATTATTAGCTTCCTTTGAAGTGAGACAAGTTGAAGTTTGAAAAAGATAATGTTGTGCTTTTACACATTTTACATACTTTTGTTTTCGAGAACTTAAGCACTGTAAAAGATCACAAATAAAACCCTAAATGTAAAATAAAAAAATGTAATAACCTGGCAAATACATAGAGTGCTGTTATAGGGATCGCCAAGTGATGGTGACTGGTGACTCTACCCTACATAAAATAGATTGACTTGTATATTTCAATTCATTTTGAAGACCTAATATTTCTGACAATTGCTTAAATATACCAAGTTATGTGTCCGTCCACTCATGGGCCTAGATCTGTCCTGTTTGACAAGTTTCCTAATGTGACCATTATGTATTCTCCAACACCAATGATCGTAACGCCGTTTCCTCTATAGTTCTTGCACAATATTATTCCTTAGTTCTTCCATATTATTTTACTTATTGGCTGATAACTATGTCAAAATAAGAGACGTGCTTCCCTTAGGTACTTCTTCAAAACAATGTATTACTTACGGCTTCTCGGCGCCAAATTAAGTGTAAATGCGTAAAACGATATATGTCTACTTTACTTTAAAAATACCCTAAGTAAAGATTGGCGACGAACTTAGCAAGCTGTGTTCTGTTTATCTAAGGTACGTTCTATACCTCGGGAAAGTCGCTTTTTTCAGCTTTTATACATAATATTTTTAATGCCAAATGACAAGTTTATTTATATGTTCTCGATTTCAAGTTCTATTGCCCAGCATACTCTAAGAGTTGTTCTAAAGCACGGTGCACTCGATTATGGTTTTACCATTCATTATGCCATTCTGCTGTCTACGACTTTTGCATGCAATTGTGGTGTCGATATAAAGACAAACCCTGACTTTAGTTATCACATCACTGAAATAGTGAAGGGTTTTTCCCGAAATGTCACTGAACTAGTTAAGAGTTTAACTGGTAATTACTATATCTCACTATTTAATTCTTACAAGCCCCAACATTGACAATTATTTTTTTATATATATATATATATATAGATACAGGTAGTTCAATAAGTTCTTAGAATGAGCTTTTTAGAATTCAAATTTTGGCGCGCTTCCACCGCTATTAGGAACTGCAACTTTTCGACTGCCAGCAGTCAAAATAAATGGAGAAAAAAGAGTTTCAAGTGGTTATCAAGCATTTTATTTCAAAGGTTGGAATGCGACCCAAGTGAAAACTGAGTTAGACGAGGTGTACGGTGACTCTGCGCCATGTTTTGCCTTTGTTTCCAACTGGATTAATGAGTTAAAAAGAGGTCGCAGGAGCACCGGGATGAACTACGTTCAAAACGCCCAAAAACGGCAACTGATTAGGAAAACGTGGAAAAGGTGCGGAAAATCGTTGCCGCAGATAAGCGAGTGAACATTAGGGAGATAGCGGAGGCCTTGGGGATCAGTTTGGGTAGTGTGCATTTCATCCTGCACGAAAACTTGAAGATGAAAGAGCTCAGAGAAAAATGGCTGCCGCATTTGCTCAACCAAGGCCAAAAAACGCGCCTGTTTTCGCTTCACAGCGAAATTTGGCCAAGATGTCGAACAATCCGTCGGATTTTTGGCGCAGATTCATGACCGTCGATGAAAGCTGGGTCCATCACTACACTCCCGAGACCCAAGAAGCATCTTGACAATGGTGTGCACCTGATGAAGGACCTCCGAAGAGGGTGCGGACAACGGCATTGACCGGAAAGGTGATGGCTACAGTTTTTTAAGACCAACGTAGAATAATGCTGGTCGACTACCTTGAGAGCGGTAAAACGATCACAGGAGAATATTAGGCAAGACTGTTAGACTGCCTTTAGCAAGAACTCATCGTGAAACGGCCCGCTTTGCAGAAGAAGGTTGTCCTGTTTCACCAGGACAATGCTCCTGCACACAAGTCCCGGCAAGCATCGGCAAAACTGGCCCAACTGAGGTTCGAACTTATTGAACAACCTTCCTATTCTCCAGACCTGGCCCCCTCTGATTATTTCCTCTTCGGACATTTGAAGAATAGTCTCGGTGGAAAGCGTTTTTCCAGCAATGAAGAGGTTAAGGCTGCTGTCAATGCCTATTTTCAGTCTAAAGACGCGGAATTTTACTTAAGAGGTATAAAAGCTCTGAAATCTTGGTGGGAAAAGTGTATTGAGCATCTCGGGGAGTATATCGAATAAGATAAATTTAAAAACATGATTTGGAAAATTCTTGGTTTTCATTCTAGGAACTTATTGAACTACCTGTATATATATATATTGCACAGATGTATGTACTACTCCTCTGAAAGCCTCATGCCTCAAAATACATAATTTTTATAGCAGGAAAAGGCCAAGATCGATATTTGCGACGCCAGCGCTTGACACAACGACCGATATTCTCTCTCTATATCAATAACATACTCGCCAAGGCAGATAGGGCGAGAAGGTATCACAGCATCTGATATTCTTACAAGTTTTACCCACTTGTCTTCAAAACCCTTAGTGGACCGGGCTCATCTACTCGCGATTTAGTGGAGAACGTCGGAAAACTCCTGGTTCTATTATAGCTAGTGGTTATAGAAAAAGGAGCGGACATTTTTCTTACACGGCGCGTGTCACTGGACGTGCAGCGGGGTCGTACGGCCTCGGCCCGAAGGACCCCCATAACAAAGCATATGTCGTTTTTAATTTTAAATAAATATAATGCATCTATTTAAATAATAACATATTGTATTAACTCAAAAGGCATGATTGACTTGGACACTACTTTGATGTCAAACCAAACATCGTAAGAAGTTAGCCTCCATTAGTACAAATACCGTGGCTTGTTATGGATTTGTTTTGCTGCCACGTTTGTTTGCATGGCAGGTAGACACATAAGTACTGAAAAAACTAAATTGCTGCAACATTATTCACCTTGTAGCTTAGAATACACCATGAGCGCAAGTACAATACTGAGGTATAGTACTCCTTGGTGATCCTGCCACTGACGGTGCCAAGAGACGCTCTGACCCGGATGAGGAAGAGAAGACCATGAGTAGTCACAGGCGCATTTGTTTTAACCTCCGATAAACAGCTAACCAACGGCGTCTATGTTGTGCTGCTGGCAGGTGCGTAGGCGTGAGATGGAGATCCTGACCGCTGAATTAGATGAGGGCTGTAGCCGGCTTATGGAAAGCCAAATGAACGAGCATCAGCTCTCGGCCATGCTGACTGCGACATGCGAGAAGGCAAGCTTCGCACCAATGCCGCCCACCTAAGTACTAGTCGAATGAAGAGATTGTGGCATATGGGCCTGTCGTACAAGATCGTTATGATCAAGCTCCGGAGAACTCCCTTGAAGCTCCCACCGCACGTGCTGCTGGAGACAATATCTGCTCCCTTTCTGGCACAGCAAAGGGCAATGAGGATATTCCGGTGTCCTGTCGGAAGATATTCTAGATAAAATGCTAGAGGAGATCCGACGGGATGGGGAAGCCTGAAGAAGGTGCCTAAAGAAGTCCCTGGCCCCGATGCCATATCCCCGGGAGTGGCATTATAATAAATAAGCTATTCGCTAAGCGGTGGCCAAAACCCTTCCAGGTTGGGTTTTTGCGTCGCAGACTACTCACGCAAGTTGCTAGTGACGGATACTCATAAAGTGTTTCCGAAACCTCCCAGGGAATAAATAAGACTCACATAACATTGTCATTAACACTTTTTGTCTAGCTAAGGAAGTGAGCTATATACATATATATATATATATATATATATATATATATATATATATATATATATATAACGTAATGCAGTGTTATACCTAGTTGCCGATATATACATATATCTGCAACTAGGTATAACACTGCATTACGTACACTACGTTGTCCATAGGTTGCGCAATAAATATATTTAATGAACATGTTATGTATACGGAAGTGATGTATTACTAGGACCAATAAATGTAACAACCAAGGGTGTGTGGGGCGAACCGCAGCGTGCGTATTTCATAAAAAAGATAACTAATGGACATATATACACGGTGCTTTTTCGCGCGGGTTTATTTCTGTTCGTCGTCTGCTGTCCCAAAGAGTGTATAGTTGTGTCCAGTGGTGGTTACTATCACTGTGCGACACAGCCCTTACCAGACTGTGAAGTTTCTCTCATCAGGTATTAGTGAAGCAGTGACCATGTTAGTACTTTTTTTCGTTATTATTATTATTATTATTATTATTATTATTATTATTATTATTATTATTATTATTATTATTATTATTATTATTATTATTATTATTATTATTATTATTATTATTATTATTATTATTATTATTATTATTATTATTATTATTATTATTATTATTATTATCATCATTATTATGTGTTAGGGTACAATTGTGAGGTGTGAATGTATATCCTCGTTATTTCATGGTTACCATCTAGCTATTCTCAGCCCATCGCACATAATATCGACGCGGCATTTCCTCTGCAAACTGCCAGTGAAAGCAGCTGCCTCAGCAAGTCGTCTTCGCGTATATCCCCGGTGTTTGCTCGTATTCGATCGCCTAAGTCTTTTATAAATTTCCTTGTACTTCTGCTGACCGGGCCCATTGTTTCCATTGCAATCGGCACAAACTTGTATCGAGCCTCTAATTCTGTGTATTTACGCCACTTTTCTTTTTCTGCATGTTCGGCAACCCATCCCGCCTCCGTCGCGCTGTGGCATAATTAAGACGGTGCGGCCGTGCAGGATACTGTCGCATCCCAAACCAGGCATTTGCCTTTTTCCCACGGCGGGATGGTCACACCGTCGGGCCTTTTATCGTCTTGAAGTCCTAGTCTGGGTTCCAGCATGCTAGGTATTCCCGCTCTCCGAAGAGCTCTTTGAATGATTGCGTTTATTTCGGTGTGCCTAGGGGCCCGACCTTGGCTCTTGATGCAGCTCAATTGGTGGAGGCCATCCTTCTCCAATGGTTTTCCACAGGCCTTACAAATGTGTGGTTCGCATATTTGCCCGCCGATTCTTAGAGCCGACACCATGCGGAATGAGATGTTGTCCAGCATGGTGCCGAGCTGCGGTGACGGAAGATCCCTGAGAAATCCGCCGCTAAAGGTGACTCGTGCGGCCAAAAGACTGCTTTCTCTGTGGGAGTCTCAAGGCTTTCGATGATCTCACGGGCTATGACTTTGCATCTGTAGTTATCGAGAACTCTCTGCGTTGTATGTTTTTCCCAAGGGCCTGGATCCAATCTCAGTTTGACCAGTGACTCTGCCTTCTGCTTAGCTATGTACAACAGGTGGAGAGCACTCGGGTCAACTAGCGTCTCAGCCAGCTGGCCGAATCCTGATAATGACGCTGCGTAACATATGGGGGCCAATTCGGCTGCTGATCGAATACCCAGTCCACCTTCTCTTATGGGAAGACTTGCTCTTCGCCACGTACTGTCCGTGAAGTCAATGTTGAGAACTTCGCTCAATATGTCCCTCGTAGCGTCGTCATACGATTGCAGGGCATCGGGACATTGGCTTGTCGGTGAAGTGCGTAGTGTGTAGTTGAATTTAGGGGAACCTAAACTATATCTCCAAAGGCATAGTGCCGCTTGTGAGTGCATAGCCAACAGACGAGGTCGCGTCTGTAGCAACGCGCGGCGTTTATCTCTTAAGGTCTTGAAAATACTTTGTGGACTAAGTGGAGCCCCAAGAACCTCTAACTCGACCGGGTTAACTCGCCTGCAGCCTGGTAAAACGGCAGCAATTGTTTTGAATGCCTCGTCTCGTTCTTTAGTGTCCGCAAACTGCAAAACCTTGAGTAAGTCAGCGGCCACCACTTCTGCCGGCCCTCCTAATGTACCATCATCCAGGTACCAGATGTTTAGCGGGCTTCTCATTTGTGCTACTAAACTGGAGATTCCTAGGCTAAACAGGGCGGGGCCCAGTGGATCTCCTTGTTACACTCCATGTGCCGATTTAAGTGGTTCTTTGTCACACCAGGATAGAAGTGATGGATCCCTGTAGCTTTGCAATACTAGCGGCAGGAGTTCTGGTACTTGAAGTCTTACTTTTTCTAATATTACGCGCGTCGTATTGTGTTAAAAGCGTTGCTAAAGTCTAGCTTGACTAGAACCCGCACAGGACCGTCTGTTTCGATATATGCTCGTACAGCGTGGACGGCTGCCTCCGCCCCTCCTTTTATAGAGATCCCTACTTGCCTCGGTCCTAAAGCTTTTATTATAGAAGTTTTACTGATGGCGATAGCCACTTTTGCCACAAGCCTTCGGATCGTGAGGCCACATGCTATGGGTCAGATTGAGCCGTCCTTCTTTTTTAGGGCCGTAAGGTTTGCCCCGTAAAAGATTGTCAGGCATAGAGAAGGCAGGCTGCCGTTTAGTGCCGAGGCTACCAGGGAGCAGACTTCTTCTAGAAGTCTCCCGGATGAGGGTACTGAGTTGTCTAGCATGTCCTGGAGATGTCGGGGGCGCAGCCCATCTAATCCAGGCCCAGATGCTACGGCGAAAGATCGGACGCGTCAGAAACCAATTTATGATGTATACTGTGTCTTCCTGTTGTTATTGGTGCCTGGAGAGATCCCAAGTTTTCGCTTGCATCTGGTAATGGAAGGGGGTGCTTTCTTCTTAATTCTTGCTTCGTGTGATCGTTGAATGGTTCAAAAAAGTCGGTCGAAAGCAAGATCTGTGCGGCGGAACGCACATCGCCTTCAGCCAATTTGCGTCTAGGAGACTTGCAAGTGTATTCCATCGCGATTCAGTAACGTTATTTCTAATTATTTGGCATAATGTTCGGTCAATGTGCCTCCGTGCTGGGATGCATAGCATGAGTATTGGCAATATTAGAAGCTTCTCCCAAGACGCATTGTCTTTCCTTGTGTTGAAATTGGAAAGTGCTTCAGCGTATGCTGCGCAGCATAATTCTCTGACTCCTTTGGGTATCACTTTGACTAGTTTAATGTTTCGATGCACCCGGGCCAGGGAACAGATTAGCGTAATCGAATCGAAGTTCGCATCCAGTGGCCTGTTCGGGTCGTCTTGAGCCGAAAGCGACGCGGGCGACGGCGAGTCTCTTATAGGTTGACTAGATGAAGGCCGGGTATATGTAGGGTGAAGGCGCGTCATATGCATACGCAAGCCCCGGATTGACCTTCGGGATTTCCTGCACATTTCACAGGTATATGACTGTTGTGATCGTAGTTGGGGTTAATCGGGGTTTATATGGGCTGGAGATTGGAAGCTCATGGCAAATTCGTAGTGTTTTGATGCTCTTCTTCGCTCGGGTTTTCTATTAAAATAGTGGGCGTTGGTGTCTCTTTACCTTCCATGGCTGATATCAAAAGTGCCTTTCCAGGCAGGATTCTAAAAAGTCGAGCACTTTCGCAACCACAGGATTTTCTTCTAGCCGGGCACTTAGTAGACCTTTCACAATTTTCCATATCTTTAAGATATTGTCAGCCATGATTGAAATCTGAAAAGGCAACGGCTGTTGTTAATTTTGCCGAGCGACATTTCTATGTCCACTTGAGGGCTTGGCCGCTGTTTTCTTCTGTGGAATAGACGGCGGTAGGTGGCACAATGATTTACCGCTCTTGTCAAGTACCGGTTGTGGGCCGGCGGGCCTCGCTGCGTCGGCGTATGATTTCTGCCCATCCCTGCTCGTGATGGTTGAGCTCGTGCTCGACGTTTGCTCGAAGCTGGGAAAATCGATTGTTAAATTCGAAAAACGGTTAGAAACCTTTTTGTAAAGTTTCTGTCTCTCCGCCTCCATATACACTCTTTTTACTTCGCATCGGCCATCGGTAGCCGAGTGAGCGCCACCACAGTTGGCACAACGAGCTTTTTCTCGACATTCCCACATCTGGTGGCCGGGGCGTGCACATCTCCTGCACGTAGGATCCTCTTTCTTTATGCAAGCGGATGCCTTATGTCCGAACTTCTGGCACGAGAGGCATTGTAGTGATAAACCGGGACATAACGTAACTTTGAAAACCTCGCCTATTATGTCTACTTCAGCCCTCAGGGTATTGCTAAACCTCAGTCGCACCCTGCTTGAGCATTTCATTACTTTTACTATGGTATTGTCCTTCCCTACGCCAGCTGCGGAAAACTTCGCTTGCAAAATCCCGATGCTTTGAAAGGGCTGAGCGTTCTAAAGATATACACCGAAATAAGGCAATCTATTCCTGGCGCACACGCACGAATCACGTCGCAGCCATTAGCTAGCCAGATCAGCTATCCGTGCAGCCAGTCGAGACCAAATAGCATCTGTCAGGGCACTAAAGAACAAGGCGTTGCGAACCTCTTCAACGCCTTGTTCTTTGAGACATTCCAGAAGATCTTCTTCAGAAAACTGAGGATTCACTCCGGAAATTCTTCCCCAGAGGGCTGATGTATCAGAGAGCTCTTGAATGTCTACTCCGCAAACATTCTTTAGTGCCCTGCCAGATGCTATTTGGTCATGACTGGCTGCACGGATAGCTAATCTGCCCTGCGACGTAATTCGTGCGTGTGCGCCAGGGATAGATTGTCTTATTTCGGTGTATATCTTTAGAACGCTCAGCCCTTTCAAAGCATCGGGATCATTCCGGCACTCAAAAATTATCTCTCTATAATCTATCTCTGATTGAGCCCATAGTTTCCATGGCGACGGGTACGAAGTGGTATCTTTTCTCCAGGTCAGAGTATTTGCGTTTTTTTGCGATCTCAGCATGTTCGGCAACCGACCCTGACCGGGTAGCGCTATGCATCAAGTATGACGGAGCCACTGTACCTGATACCGTGGCATCCCATACCAGGCATTTGCCCTTAGACCTTTGGCGTGGACTATAGGCTGCACCTTGGTGTTCTTGGTCTACCTGTCTGCCCATCATCATCGCTACTTTCTTACGAGCATCTCTGATGGCGCGATCTGCTCTGGTAGGTTTGTACTGCCAGTCAGCGTTGTTGTCATCTGGAATCTCGTCATTGTCCGCAAATTGTTCTCCAGAACTTTCCCCATCATTAGTCTCTGCGCGTTTCTGATTTAATTCCATTAAGCTATCCAATGTTTTCTCTCTTCTCAGCGCCAGTTTGGCAGCCACAGCTGTTGTTGCGGATACTTTGTTTGTCGGGCGACACTTTGCTGAGCAGCGATGTTCACTGTCCTATTCGGCTCGTTTGCACGTTGCTGCTGAAGACGGTGAACGTGCGCTTCTTTTCTCAACGTGTAGTGAATCCATAGAACTGTTTGGCGGCTGCGAGCCGCCGGCGGTGAAATAGAACACTTTGCCTTCTTGAATTTTATCGGCCAAGGCTAATTTTGGAAGTGCTAGTCGCGTCGCTCACAGAAGAACTGCAGGTAATATGAATCAGAAATCCCAAGCTTTGGGTGATCACTCAGTCACTTTGCACTTATCACTGAATACGCCTGCACTTTGTTAAATAACAATTTTGCGGAGCTCAAACTCAATGCGACTACCTTCGTCCGAACGTAGCGGACGAAAAAAAAATATTATTATTATTAGTATTTCTCGGTGTTTCTCTACATTTGTGGGATCTAAACGTGTACCCGCCTCGGCTCACCCCTGCTCCTCAATCCATAGAGATGATGACAGCGGCGGCGTTTCCCCTACACACTGCGAGTGAGAGTTGCTGACGTAGAAACTCACCCTCGCGCTGGTCACCCGTGTTAGCACTGATTTTGATACCTAGGTCTTTGAGGAAGGTACTTGTGTTTTTTGCTGATTGAGCCCATAGTTTCCATGGCGACGGGTACGAAGTGGTATCTTTTCTCCAGGTCAGAGTATTTGCCTTTTTTTGCGATCTCAGCATGTTCGGCAACCGACCCTGACCGGGTAGCGCTATGCATCAAGTATGACGGAGCCACTGTACCTGATACCGTGGCATCCCATACCAGGCATTTGCCCTTAGACCATGGCGGAATGGTGACGCCGTCAGGGGTTTTGTCGTCTTCGAAGCCCAACCTGGGCTCTAGGGTGCTTGGTATGCCGGCTCTACGAAGAGCCTTCTTTAAGACTGCGTTGATTTCCGCGTGTCTAAGAGTCCTACCAGGGCTCTTAGAGCAGCTAAAAGGGTGCAGTCCGTCCTTATCCACTGTTTTTCCACATGCCACTCGTATGGCTCACATATGGGAGCGCCTATTCTTAGGGCGGCCACCATGCGGAACGAGGTGTTTTCCAGCATGGTGCCCAGCTGCGGTGAAGGAAGTGCCCTTAGGAAGCCACTGCTAAAAGTCTCACGGGCGGCTATAAATACCGCTCTCTCTCTCGGAGATTGGGTGTCATCGAAGATCTTGCGAGCGGTCGTTTGACACTTGTAGCCGTCAAGTATATGCTGCGTAGGGTGTTCTTCCCAGGGGCCAGGGCCTATCGATTGTCTTGCTGCCAGCTTAGCTTCATCCCTCGTACTTATTATTATTATTATTATTATTATTTTTTTTTTTAACATTGTTTAAATGTTACAATTGTGAGGTGTGAACGTGTACTCCTTGTCTTCTCTTAACTCCTAAATATTATTCCATGGAACCGACAATACAGCCGGCGTTTCCTCGGCACACTGCAAGCGACAGCAGTTGCCGTAGAAACTCGCCTTCGCGCCGATTCCCTGTGAGATCTGTAATCCGTTGGCCCAGCTCACTGATGAATATCTTGGTTCCCTTGCTTACCGGGCCCATTTTATTTTTTTTTTTCAATTTCAATTCGAGGTTTATTCACGGAACCGCAATTTCACAATGCTTAAGTTCTCGTATATAAAAATATTTAAAATGTGCATTACAAAAATGTGTGTAAAAAGTGTGCATGTAAAATGTGTAACATCACTATTATCTATTTCATACTATAATATGTCTCACTCCATACGAAACTAGCAATTGAAGTTGCTAAACACTTCTCCCGTTCACACAATTTCAACCTATTGACGGGAAACTAGTTTTGACTAGAGTTTTTGCTTGTTACCCATTTTTCACCTCGCGTTTAAATGAACCGACTGAGGTAAGCACACGAATTTCTTTGGGAAGTTCGGTCCAGATAGTCGGAAGGGTGTATGCAAGAGCATGACGGGTGGTCTGCTTTAGAGCTATTGGCCTCACAAATTCCGTTGCACGTCGAGTTGTGCGTCTAACAGCAGCTCTTATAGGAAAACCAGCATCATCCGGAATAACTCCCCTATACATCTTAAATGCAAGCGTGGCAATTTTTACCCTGTACATATCCCTAAGTGTTAAAAGCTTACAGTCTTGAAAACACTTGCGAACCGAATCGATGCGGCGCAAGTTAAATACCGCCCTGAGGGCATCATTCTGAATGACTTCGGCCCTGTGAGTTATACCTTTATTATAAAATCCCCAAATTGAAATACCATAACAAAGAATTGCCACTAATAGCATTTTATACACCATAAGAAGACCCTCGACAGGCACTCCTAGTTCTCGTAGACGACGAATAGATGAAATTACCGCATAGCATTTAGGCGTAATAACATCTAAGTGATCATGCCATCTAAGCGTCTCATGTAAAGTTAAGCCCAGACATTTGATAGTAGAAGAAAGTGTCACTTCCGTTCCATTGAGCTCTAGCGTTTGAACCTGCGTGACCCTTTTGGCAGGGCGAAACAACGTGAGTCCTGTTTTGGTTGCATTTATCACCAGACCGAATTTTTCAAACACAAGAACAGCATGCTCTACTACTTGCATAGCCTTCTGTACATCAGCCTGTATCGCAGATGGTTGAATACGAAAAAGTAAGGTCGTATCATCAGCATAGACGATGGGCGTACAGGACCTTTCTGACGCAATCTCTTCAATAATGAAATTAATCAAAATGATAAACATAAACGGTCCTAAGATTGACCCTTAAGGCGTCCCGATGTTTACTTCTTCTAAGGTCGATTCAAAACAACCTACCTTTACCGCTTGCTGCCTCTCCGCTAGGTATGACCTAAACCAAGACACAACAGTGCTATCACAACCAAGTTTTTCGAGCATAAGTAAGAACAACGAATGATTTTCACAGTTGAAGGCGGCAGAAACATCCAAAAAGACGCCAAGGCAAAGTTGGTTGTCTTGGAAAGAATTGGCGACCTCCTGATAAAGATGAGCGAGGGCAAGCTCCGTTGAGCGTGCCTTACGAAATCCAAACTGGTTCCTCGAAAAGAACCCAATCGAACTAAGGTGCCCTTCGCATCTGGATTTAACTACCTTTTCAAATATCTTTGAGAGGTAATCCACTAAAGAAATTGGTCGGTAATTATTCGGATTTCTACGATCGCCCTTATTTTTAAATAAGGGAATAATTGTGGACACCTTTAGTCTAGCGGGGAAAACGCCAGTAGTCAGGGAACGGTTTATAATATGCGCCAATGGATGAGAAAGAGTGACGGAGGACAGCTTTAGCAATCGGTCTGGGATTCCTGCAGCCCCAACTCTCCAGGAAGCCTTCGTGGATTCTAAACTTCTCTGTACTTCCGGCGTACTTACTGGCAAAAAAGAGAATGACAAATCTCTCTTAAACCAGGTGGCCTCCAGAGCTGGTTGAACGTTTTCCTTGACTTGGAGAGCTTTTACTGTATTGGATCCCACCGTAGCAAAATGGTGATTTAGCTCCGTCACTATATCCGTTGGGTCAGTCACAAGCCCAGAACTGGCTTCCAGAGTAGTGGGAAGTTCCACTGACTTTCTGGCTCTGCCACACGAACCATTAATAAAGTTCCAAAGTTTGGAAGTGTCACCCTGGAATTGCCTAAAGCACGTCTTATAAAAATTTGTCTTGGCGTTACGAAGTTCACGCTTGTAGCGCAGGAAGCTACGATAATACGAAGACTTTGATTCTTCCGACTGCGCTTTTATATGCCAACGATAAAGCTTGTTAACGCTTTGCCGCAAGCGCCTTAACTTTGCAGAAAAATTGAACTTTGGATGCTGTTTCAAATTACTCTGGCAGAAATTGTTAAAGCATCTATTATATTCATTGACTAACAAATTACTGAAAGCTTCAAAAGGTTCTTCCGTGCCGTCAGTGTCATACACTTTTAACCAGCTTAAACGGGCAACTCGGTCAAGAAACAAAGTGACACTCTTCCGATCGTGTATCCTTAATAAGGCTGTCGGAGCAGGTACGGCTTCTGTAACCGGAGAATACTTTCCAGATAAGAACACTACCACAGGGTAGTGATCCGAAACTAGCCTGGTGCACCAAACGACCGGGCAGATTTCCAGGAAATCCTCACAATTTCTAACAGCAACATGGTCAATACATGTACCGGAAGCGGGGCGAGTCACCTGCTTGACGACATGAAAAAAGCTTCTTTCCGAGAAAAATGATATATAGCTTTCCCTGTCTGTATTAGCCAGCAAATTAATATTCGAGTCACCCATTACTATACATGGGAGAGCTGAACCCATTGGAAGTACCTCTTCCAACAGATCCAGTAGGACTTCCTTATGCGTGATTCTACTGGAATACATACCGATAACAACTCCTTCAAAACCGCACTTCTTTAGATGTACCCTGAGAACCTGTACGTTACCATCATCACTACTTTTAGCAAGCTTAGAGAGTATAAGGCAGTTCGAGCGTATGTACATGCCAACCCCTCCTCCCTGTTTACTAGTTTCCCGTCCTGAGCCAATCAAATTAAAACCGGGGATGCTATAAGCGTTGTAGTCGCCTGATTTTAGCCATGTTTCGCTTATGACTACAACGTCTAGCCCAGAACCCTCTTGCATCAGTATGTCCCCCAGCGTTTCGAGTTGCCCTGATTTCTTGAGCCCTCCTGTTCCCGCATTAATGTGGATGGCTGCAAGAGTACTAAAAATTGGTGATTTTACACCGCTAAGAGTTACAACTTTAAATTCTGGCGGTCCCCACCATGTCTGGCACTGCCTTACATTTGTAGGGTTATGTGATATAATGTCATTTAAACTATCTAATGCCATGGTCATGTTATTACAAGGTATGTGTAAAATTCTAGTTATAATCCAATGTATTACAAGAAAGGGTAAGCCTCTAGTTAAACTGCTTAAGTAACTCTAACAAAGGTGCAATTGCACTAAAAAGGCTCTTCAGACATCCCACTGCTTGTGGGCATATAGCATTTAAAATTCTCATGACGGGCTTAAACGCTGCAGCCACGCTTTTCTTTGTCCTGGGAGCCTGACGCATCCTTGGCTTCAGGAGCATCTTCGTTTTGCCGAACGTCGTTTTCTTCGTCGTAGAGGTAGGCTTAGCCAGCCGATTTATCGTTTGTTTCTGGGGGATCATTGTAATTCCCGGAAGATTGATTTTTACTTCTGGACCGGCAGCGGTTTCCACAACAACTGATCTCACAACTGATGCGTAAGAGCGACTGGAACCCTGCGTCGTGACAGGATGTCTAGCAGACAATTCCGGTGTTGATGAAGGAGCTTGATCAATCACTTTGATAGCTGTGGCGGGATGCTCTACACTGACTTGTTGCAGTAGTCTGCGCTCCATCCAAATCTTTCGCTTTTCAAGTTCGTATGCGCGTAACGGACATAATGACGAGGAAGATGCATGGCAACCCTTACAATTTACACATTTAGGTGCCTTTTTACATTCAGCTGCAAGATGGCCAGTCTCACCACAATTTCTACAAGCTATCTCATTTTTACAATTCGCGGCTATGTGACCAAGTTTTTGACATTTGAAGCACGCTTTAGGTGCACCAGCGTACATAACAACTTTATGCTTTCTGCACGCCAGAAATACCTCTGTGGATGGCACACGATTAAAGCGTAGAAGAATTCTGTCTGTAACAAACTCTGTAAGCTGATCACCCACGCGTCGCTTCCCAACTTCTCTCTTAACTGTCACCACGCCGTCCTGCTTCAGCGCTGCTAATATGTCCTCATCCGTGAAGCCGCGGTCAACGTGAGTAATCCGTGCCCAGTTGTTGTCCAGGTCTCTACAACTTGTAGTTACGCGGATTCCAAGAAGCTCTGTCAGCCCCAAAACCTTTCTGGTAACTTCAACTGCATTGGTCCAAACATGAATATAATTTGATTTCGATTCAGGTCTAGTGTCAGGGTAGAGCCGAAACAGCTCACTACAGAGAGCTAGCATGTTGCCCTGGAAAGGCCCGCTGTCGATATTTATTTCACCGTCACAGTCGTGCTCAATCCTCCGTGCAATTACAATACGGAAAACACGTTTGGAATTACGCACGGTGTTTGCCCTGATAGCCTCAATTTGTGACTGAAGTTTTCCAAGCCTCTTTGCCGTATCTTTATTTATCACCTGGGTCCATCCATTACCCGAAACATTCTTCCCAGTCTCTTCAGTATCCACAATCAGCTGAGTTGCCGGCAACTCAATACCATTGGCGATCTCTTCATTTCGAGAACCGTCAGCTGTAACGTTGTTCACCACAGCTGATGCTACTGAGTGCACCGTTGGCAGGGTCGCCGCTTTGGAAACATTTACATCTTTTAAGCTACTGCTTGCTGCACACACTTTCAAATTCGCCTCTGCTTGCCCTGTCTCCCCCATCAGCTTCTCCTTCTTTCCCTTTGACTCTTCTTGCGGCTCTGCTTTACGTTTATTTACAGCGGTTGCTCCTCTCCTCTTCGTTTCTACCGGGGCTTTATTGTCCGTAGCTCCCATGATTTGCCGACTAAAACAGCAACGCACGTAGCAGACGACCGGTGAAATCAGTTTTTGCTGCAGATTACACGTCCGCCGAATCCTCCTCTCATTGAATAGTCTGGCGTCTAGATGTAGAAATGTTGCCCAAAGCTGCACTCGTCGTAATGTCAACAGCCTGCTTCACCACACTGCAAAGTAGACAGCGCAGCTGTTTCTACCACGAATGTACCACAGTTGTATGTAGCCGTAAAGTGTCACCCAGCAAGATCCATACTGGCGCTGAAAGCTTGAGATACCAGTCTCACTTGTGAACACAACCACAACGACAGATGCACAGACTTACAAGAAATCACCTGTACACAACTCCGCCGAACAACCCCATCATAGGCACTCAAAGCAGAAGAGAGTCGACAAGCATCAGACACTCCGCCGCGCTCCAAAGCACCGCATTCACAGCACTCAGTCAATGCCAACGATCGAAAACGTGAGAAGGTGGCGCACACAATTCACCGTGTCTCAGCATCGGGCCCCATTGGGACAGACGTGACAGAAGACTCGCCCCATGCTCAACACGATACAAGGCAAGAGACGGGTCACACAAAATCACCAATCTCACACGGAGACCTCTACACCCGATGCACTCCCGACGAAGGCCGGTTGCAGACTGAATTGTTTCCATCGATATTGGCACTACGACACTACGGCACTACCACATTGTTTCCATCGATATTGGCACTACGATATAACTTGTCTCCAGTTCTTGGTACTTGCGTTTTTTCCCATTATCTGCGCGCTCGGCAACCCATCCCGCTTCTAGTGAACTGTGGCGTATATACAAGGGAGCCACTGTACAGGACACTGTAGCATCCCATACCAAGCATCTGCCGTTAGCCCATAGCGGGATTGTTGCACCGTCAGGTCTTTTGTCGTCATGAAGTCCTAATCTGGGCTCGAGCGTGCTTGGTATACCAGCTCTGCGTAAGGCTCTTCTTATAATTGCATTGATTTCAGCGTGTCTAGAAACTCTACCATGGCTTTTGATGCAGCTAAGAGGATGAAGTCCATCCTCAGTTACTGTGGTACCACATGCGCGGCAACTGTAGGGGTTGCAAACCGGGGCATCTATTCGAAGAGCTGTTACCATGCGGAATGAGGTGTTATCCAGCATGGTACCCAGCTGCGGGGAAGGGAGACACTTTAGAAAGCCTCCACTAAATGTGTATCGTGCTGCCAGAAAGACAGCTTTTTCCACTGGAGATTGGAGGATGTCTAACAGCTCTCTAGCTGCAGCGCTGCATCTGTAGGAGTCCAATGTATGCTGTGTGGGACGTTCTTGCCAGGGGCCTGGTCCAATTGTTTGTCTAGCTATTAGCTCTGCAGCGTCTTTGGTTCTTGTGATTCCTTGGCGGATGTCTGGTTCGACCAACGTTTTTGCCAGTTTACCAAATTCCAATAGAGACGCAGCATAGCACATGGGAGCCAGCTCCGCCGCTGATCTAATACCAAGTCCTCCTTCGGCAATTGGAAGGGTTGCTCTTTTCCAAGTGTCATCATGCAGGTCGACGTTTAATACTTCACTTAAAATGCTTCTTGCGGTATCGTCGTAAGCTTGAAGATCTTCGTGACATTTAATAGCTGGTGAAGTGCGCAGAGTATAGTTAAGCTTTGGCGAGCCCAAGCTGTATCTCCAGATACACAGAGCTGCTTGCGAATGCATCGCCGTTAAGCGAGAGCGAATTTGCTTCAGTCTTCAAGCACTTTTCTTTAAGGGTCTTTGAAATCAATCGTAAGCTTATTGGGGCTCCCAGAAGCTCCAGCTCGTCTAAGTCAACGCGCCTAGATTCTGGCAAGACATTCGAAACCGCCTTAAAAATTACATCCTGTTCTTGGGCATTACCTCCCAATGTAATGACTTCACACGTAGAGGCACTGAGGCTAAGGCCTCCCTCTTCTGCAAAATTCAGCACGTTGATAATATCACACACAACCAGATCAAGTGGGCCTCCAATCGTTGCGTCATCTAGGTAGGCTCTTCATGCGTGCCACTAAACTGGATACCCCGAGGCTGAATAAAGCAGGTCCAAGCGGATCGCCTTGTTGCACTCCACTAGCTGATAATAGTGGTGCTTTTTTTTTATCCCAGGACAGCAGAGTCGGTTCCTTGTAGCTTTGCCAAGCTAGCGGCAAAAGTTGCGGCACTTTGAGTCTTACTTCATTAAGCACTACATCGCGTCGTATAGTATTGAAGGCGTTACGAAAATCCAATTTTACTAGATCCCGTGCTGGACCTTCTGCTTCAGCAAATGCTCGTACTGCGTGGACTGCCGATTATTATTATTATTATTATTATTATTTGTACACTTCACTTATACACAAGTATTTATTATTCAAAATTAGGATTAAAGGAATATATGGGTAACTCACTACACAAGGACGAGCGCTACTAAGCATCTTATCTTCGAAGCAGCCCCTCACTGCGTTTATTATTGCTGCCGCATTGCCGCGCTAAACCGCCAGGGATAGTCGTTGAAGTAGATAGCCAAAAGCTATTTTTTCTTCAGCCGCCAGCTTAATTCGTTTGCTAGTCGTCTGGAGAAGCGACTATGCCTTGGGCCCAGGTTGCGCGAGGGTCTCGAATACTAGCGACAAGAAGATGAACTCGTTGGCGAGCTGGGCATATTTGTTATTCTGTAGTGGTTCAGCCTTAGATACCGCGGGGCCAGTTTCGGATGCATTGGACTCCAGATTCGAGGAGACTAGGGTGTCGGTGATCATCGCGTTCCAAACAAGCTCCTTCTGACCTGCTGACCTAAAGGCCCGGGCTGTAATTATATTCATTTCGTTGTGACGGCTTTGACGTCTTTCGCTTCTGATGCAGGAGAGCCCGTGGTCCCCTAGATGTTCACTTGTATTCCGCACGGACACTAATTCTCCTCGGTTAGCCTTGCGCCCAACCTCACATCGATGCACAGACGAAAGCTTTTGCGTTCATATAACGTGCCAAAGTTTGAGAAAGGCCTGGAGCCTTGACGTCTTGGGAGACGATGAGGTCATTGTAGGGTATCTGAGATGATACAAAATATAGATATTTATTTTGAGGAGTCTTAGCGTATACTGACGTCTTAACGAGACACTATTCGCCTTTCTTGGAATACACAGCACCGATTTTGTAATTCTCCTTCTCGTTAGCGATTTAGCCGTTTTAGCCAGATCCCCGTTCTAAATATTATTTAAAATACTTTTACCCAAAAGTACATGGTCTTTAAACAAACTGCTACACAAAAGTACCTAAGTGACACCTCAGCGCGTCTGTGTTTTGTTTGTTATTATATTTCGTAATTCTCTGTAGTTTGGATAAGTGCGTAATAATTTTTTTTTGTCAAAAATTCTGCATTAAGTATCACTTCCCTGTTGCATACAATAGTGAGTAACGATCGTTGAGTTTTCCTAGTATCAATTCCAGCTGTGGGCCCAGCAATTGTCCTGAGCCAATATTTTTGACGTGTCTATTTGACGACGGCTGTGACGACTTCCGCCGGGACTCGTAGCCACTGAACTCACCTCTCCTTTTAACCTTCACTTCCTGCCGACCCGGCTCTATATCTAGCAGTACCATAGACAAGAGAAGTGGTAAACGCTTACGGGATGAGTTGGCCGAGGTCGCCCGTCGAGTTTTCCACCCTACTCGACGTGCTTGTGCCCTCGCTCTGGCCATGACCCCGCGCTGTATATAAGCTCGACATCAGTTCAAAAGTGACATCAGTGCGCTCCTTTAGCGGCTCGTTCAAGCAGTGCGTGGAAAGCGTCATTTTCTGCCTTCGATCTGCAGTCACGCCCGTCATCAAGGGAGCCTTTCCCATTTTGTGAAGGTAGGCTTGAGAGTTTTCTGTGGCCCGTCAAATGCTTAAGTAGTACGTAAGTTTTCCATTTGACATGTCAATGCACTCTATAACCTCTGGTAGAATATTTCGTATATATTTGGCCGTGGAGGTAAGGATTCATTCTTCTCCGGCGTTGTCCTCCATTCATTCCAAAATGCCCTTGAGTTCGATATCTGCGCTC
Source organism: Dermanyssus gallinae (assembly GCA_003439945.1). Classification (NCBI taxonomy): domain Eukaryota; kingdom Metazoa; phylum Arthropoda; class Arachnida; order Mesostigmata; family Dermanyssidae; genus Dermanyssus; species Dermanyssus gallinae. The sequence continues at coordinate 464,296 of QVRM01006074.1, forward strand.
GCCTCCAGTTCTACTCGCAGGAGTAATATTATTACATAATCGCTTTATTAACCGATGGTTGGTTTACAATATTGCGCGTACAAAGAAGGCACACATTTACATATACGTATATTCATCACGGTTTTAAAAATCGAGTCAACGGAACTGCTCTATCTCTGCATTGTTGAACGTGATATAAGTCACACTGTCCCCCGCAGAGTTAGCACAAGCATAACGGATACATTTCTTGGAACTTCTCTCGAATACAAATCTTCATGTGGAAGCCATGTACAGCAAATCCGGAAATTAGGTGTCTATTCTCATAGTTGCAGCGCTTCCACGAACTACACGTCATTGCCTGCGTTTCATAAAAGAGCAGCTCAATATCTGCCATCTTATTCTCCCATTTAAACATGTACTCGTTGAACGCTGCCGTTTTCGATAAAACGTGCATGTTTGTAAACCCCCAACAAATAGCGGAGTCGACGTCAGTAAATAGACTAATCTGTTGAAACTAGTGCGGTAGAGTCTTAGCGCCTTCTTTAGAAAGGCGGCCTTGATTTGGTCTAGTGCCTTAAAGTTTAACTTTGATATCACATATATACCGTAAGAAGCAGTAGGCGCAACCTTCAGGTTAAAGAGATGAACGGCAACGTCCATTGATAGTAATGAGGGTCTCGGATGCTATGAACGCACTGTAGTTTTCCAGTTCTGTCGAATCACTGTCCACGAAAGGTTAATGAGCGCATTTTTACGTCCAAGAGTACGGCCAGGAGGAGGCTACTTATATAGCGGAGTCGACGTCAGTAAATAGACTAATCTGTTGAAACTAGTGCGGTTGAGTCTTAGCGCCTTCTTTAGAAAGGCGGCCTTGATTTGGTCTAGTGCCCTAAAGTTTAACTTCGATATCACATATATACCGTAAGAAGCAGTAGGCGCAATCTCTACTGCTAGATTAGATAGAATATCGAGCACAAAATTGTCCTCGATATTCTTTCTATTATAGACATGACTCGATGTCGCCGTCACCAAGGACCGCTTTCCTAAACCCGGTTTGAGCAGAAAAGGGTCGGCCACTCTTTTCTATCGTTCTGTAAATTGGCCCTCTCGCAGCAGCCGAGTACATGCACGCGCAACTATCTCCCGGTGTTCCTTGTAATGGAATTTAGTAGAAGAGGCTAGTACTCCGTCTGGCCCCGGGACCTTTCGTAGTTGTTTTGCCTGCCATGAAGACACCTTCTGTGGTCACCTCGGGAATATCTCCCGACTTGGCACAGAGCGTCTTGTAGTGAGTTATATAGGTAGTCAGCAAATTATCTTTTCTTCTGTAGATATGATGTTTCTGGCTCTTAAATTTCTTCGTACTAGTTTATACAGCGTTTCCCATGTACTGTTGTGCAGAAGCTTCTTGCCATTAAAAATAATATTCTTTATTAAAACAAAAAATAACAGTACATAATAATACAAATAGTAATAACAGCCTAGCAAGGAACCGACTTTATAATTTATAACTTTATATATATATATATATATATATATATAAATATATATATATATATATATATATATATATATATATATATATATATATATATATATATATATATAATATATATATATATATATATATATATATATATATATATATATATATATAAAGTAATAAATTATAAATTATATCGAAACAGTAGTAATGACTAATTTGATGATCAGCCATGTAAACCAAAGGAAGTTGTGTTAGAAGGCGGTATCGCTTATATATGGCCTGCATCCGTCCTATATTCCACATATTTGAAATAGAGTCAGTTATAAAAATGATAATGAATTCATAATGCTTGATTGATATTAAACATCTTGCATGTAACTGATGGTAAATAATTCAAGCAATCATCACTAAGCAAAGAAAACCACATGTTTTTAATGTCTGGTGAAATAGATTGAAGGAAGTTTAATAAAATAGGTAAAAACGGATAAAACACGCTATAAAGTAATATTTCAGATAAGTCTGGTAAAAAAAAAAAGTTAGCAAACGAAATATTAAGGCAAAATCAGTCTCGAGATCGTAAAAATTTTGGGATTATCGTGCCTCAAGATTTCGATGATATTCGAGATACGATGGTGAAGGTGACTGGAGACTATCGGAAACATCTGTTGCTGCGGCTCCGCTTGTAGAGCTAACCGCGACGGACTTTTTTTTTTTTTTGTTCTGGGAGGTTTCGGTAATGCATGATGCACATGCGCCACTAGCAGCCTGCGCGACTAGTGTGAGACTCGCAAACCCACTAAACCCGGATTCCTCCCCACCCCCCAGGCTCGGTATTACTTTGGCATTACATCGAAACCGTGGGAGAGGCGTCTCTGCCGTTCTCCTTCAATCAGCTCTATCCCTGACTATCATCCCGCATGTCTACCTGCGGTTGGATAGGGGGATGCCATTTTGTAATCCGTCCTGTGAGGGTGCGTCGAGACCATGAGGGCCTGGCTGCTCCCCACCCCCTCCCCGCTGCTTGGCAGCTGCACGATGCAATACGAACCGTGATCCACCTGATGACACCCTCCAGCATAGAAGTCAAGTGTCCGTCTGATCGCAAACGTTTGCATCCTAATACAGCAACACGTTACACCCTGCATGAGCGTCAACGCAAACGCTTGTACCTGACAAAACATAGTTTATTGTGGGCCACACCTGCTTACTAAGTCGAGGGTGTCGATTAGGCAGTCATCGATACCTTCACTGTACACGCCTTCGAGCCAGCCTTGTGCAATACTAAGGCTTTAAAGTTGAAATGAAAGGAAATTGTTTAAACTCAACCTTTGGCTCTTGGCTTCTATTAACCGAAGGCCTCAAGGTAAACCGGTTCGCGCAGATTAAAGTAAGCAGTCTCACGATCACGAAAATGATCTCAAACGATGTTGATATAGCGATTTCAGATATATATAGTCAAGTACCCACCGTTCCTGTTAAACCTCCTCCACATTCCAAATTAAAGTTTAATTCACCAACGTCCTAATTGTACGACATACTCCTAACATTTACGTGTTTCCTATTTTGTATGCAATTAAGACAAATAACAATAACGATCGTAACCGCATGTCTAGATATCGTTACATTTTCTATGTAGATTAGGTCTCCATTTAGAGCTACTGCATATTTGGTTTACACATTTCAACTATTACATACAACAATAGTTTATACATGTACCGTTTCGATATTCGCGTGATTCAGTTTGTTAACTGAACATACCGTGCAAGGGTTTTTTATTTGTCTATAAAATGCAATCTCTTTGATAACTAGTGGCACGATTGTCGGTGCCCGTCATGCTGGAACGTCCATTATTATACATATATATATATATATATATATATATATATATATATATATATATATATACGCAAACATGAGTTGTAGCCCTAATGTACAGTGCCAGAGTTTGCCATGTTCTACTGAAGCATCTGGGTCTAAGACTATAATGGAACGACTTTTACCCAGCGCATCCGCTACAAGTGTCGGGCGTCTATTGTCCCAATTCACACAAAGGTGAGAGACCTTCGAAGACTGTCTCTGAATGCGGCAGTGCGTTTTTCTGAGCATAAGACTAAACTAATGGTGAGCTACAGCCTTGGCAATGTGTGGGACCATTTTTCAGCGGCAAACTTTGCGCAGCTAGAAAAGTAATTCTCAACACATATTACCATATATTTAAACTTAGTATGCGCATATATATATATATATATATATATATATATATATATATATATATATATATATATATATATATATATAATATGCGCATACTGAATAGCTGCATTATACAAGTCTCTGCTTGCTAATCTAACCAGTTGCTTGCTAATGTTAGCACACATTGATGCGTACGGCTTTATTCCTATTAGACGCAGGAGTAATGGGAGGGCGGTGATGTACCCATCGAGCCGAAAGACTCATGAATCGGGAGGCTCTTCGAGTTCTTGGGAACCTCCCGCGCCTTACGATATGAAGACCTAGACCATTATGGTACACCGTCCTTTGTGAATGATAGTTGGTATGCTATGATTTAGCTAATGTTATTTGTGCATAGTCACCTGACGGTTGTTGCCTTATGCACAAAACCTGATCATAGAGTGTCTAGATCATAGTGTGTAACCTTGCTTTTTCGTTACGTTCGGATGAAACTTATTGGAGTCCAAAAATAGCGAAGTAAAGCACCTTTTTACTGGACAGTGAGCGCACAAGCGGTGACAAATTATTGTCGATATTGAAGTTCTACAGGAATATGATATATTTAATCACGCAATCCTATCATGCACCATGGGCGACCCGTGGTAGTGCATATCGTGCTTAAGTAACAGCTTTTCAGTGTATTGTAAGGATTGACCAAGCTTAATCGTGATCAAACTTGTGACAGGGGTTAAGCACGTGCTTAATGCTATTTTTCACTCTACGTCGATAATATAAAATTCTTGACGCCAAACGCGCTGTGCTAAAAAAATTCCAAGCTTTAAGGCCACACGTTTGAGCATAAATTAGATTAGAACAAATCTTCATTGATCGCACAGTCGTACAAAAAGACGTTAAACTCCTGCAGCACACTTAGCCTTTTTGTGATATGAGTGATATATTGCATGGAAGTTTAATAAGTGCTTTTGTCTGAGCTGCCGTAGATCCGCAGTGATAATCATGCTCTATTCATGCTATTTTCGTTTTAGCTGCTATTGAAGCAAACATTTCAAATAGGGCTACGAAAAATAATAACAGAAAAAGTCATCTTCCGCCTAAAACAAAGGCGGTAAAATATTGCCTTACATTTTGTGCAATTTTACACATAACTTATATATATATATATATATATATATATATATATATATATATATATATACATGTTTCGCGTGTGTATTCAAATGAATGATAATGCGTGATATATTTATTGCACGTATATATATATATATATATATATATATAAATATATATAAAATATATTATTGGCATATTGTTTTAATAAAGACGTCAACTATTGGAAGAGTTTCTTCTACTCCTCCGCAGAGAGGTTTGAGAGAGTGATCTGATCTGGGATAAAAGATGAGAAAAAGGTATCAGCTCTTTAGCAATGTGTCTTTTTTGCCATCCGGTCGTCACAGTTCGTACGTCATTGCGGTATATCTAATACTTTATGTAGTCGTGCGTTTTATACTGGAAGAGTTTTTATGCTACCAACACTAAAAGTACGCCTGTGTCACTCCTATTAGTTTGTTCAACCTTCAACGCTCTCTGTCGTGTTTACTTCGGCATCGACCTTCCTCTGATGCTCTTTTTATGGATGTAGGCTGTAACTACCGGAGACTCAAATCGCGTATTATTGAATCACGACAGTTTCGTGGGCGGGGCAGCTGATATATATATATATATATATATATATATATATATATAATGACTCTTCATTCGCAGTTGCCCCCGAAATCAGTAAAGGTTCCGGATGCCCTACATGTTCTCTGAAACAACACTGACCCAGCGACGGCTGGAACGGAGATTGAGAGCGTGACAATGAACAATCGCAGGAGCCAAATGATGTTTTTACAAAAATGTATTGCAAGGCTTGAAACAATCAATAATATTTTCGCCTGGCGTGTAGCCAGATAATCGCACAACAAAGCGGCTTCGTGGGCGTTATCGCCAACAGAGCCTTCTTTCCACCGTTTATTCTGAAAATAAAGGCGCTTTCTTCTAAATAATTCCCAGCCAGGTCACTACTCATGCATTGTTAAAATGAAAGGTAATTGCACAGATCTTGGGGAAGCAGCTTCTCATCATAAAAAGGAGAGATTATTCTGAAATGGGCAGAGCGTCCCTGGGTACCCCTTTCGATAATGGCAGACACAGGTCAACGCTAGATTTAACGTTTGCAACTGGCGCTATAACTCACCGAATAACCGACTAGACGATTTACTCCGTCATTTTAACTTCCCTCAGTCTTTTCTCTGCACAGCGGTTTCCCAGGCAAAATTATACCTGCCTACAGAAAGCGTTTAAAATAAGCGTACCTCATCCGATTGCTCCCACTGCTCGCCAGTGGAAATATCTGGACTACTTTGAGGAAGCCTGCTAATAATCCAAATCCTGTCCATATTACAAATTAGGCGATCGCCCCGTGCAACTGTTGGAATAGCCAGGCCGCCAAAAAGCGAGTTATCTGCCACCGCTTGCGGCAAGAATTTTCCACCCTATAGTAAACGTACAGATAAGCACAACTGGCCTCTACAGGGCAATTAAGAATAGCAAAATAGACCGTGATAATCATGAGCATAAGGCCAATAATAGCATCGTACGGTAACCCCCGCAAGCAGTACGCATACCTTTAAAGAGTCATCCAAAGATATTCAAATGCATGATGGATTAAATGCTCACCAGCGGAGACTATCTTAAGTCCCGAGACACGGCACGGTTGACACTTATAATAAAACTTGGTAAACTCCAAGAAGAAGAAGAGACCCCTTGGCATACATCTCTATAAGCATGCTTCCCTGTCTATTCCAAGCAATTCAACACATTATCAACGGTTGGCTAGTACCGGAGCTAGAAGACAAAAAGGCGCTGTCGAAAAACCAGGAGAATTTCCAAGCCCGACATTCCCTATAAGCAGCAACGTTCCAAACATAGCTGAAATACAGAGAAATGCTGCGACAGCAAACCAGTCGCATTATCTGGGTATCCTTTTAGATGTGAAAAACGCGTTTAACAAGCTTTAGTGGAACGCCATGAAGAAAGCAATTATAAACAAAGGTGGTTTCCCTTATTTACGACGTACTATAGTGTCGTGTCTAATAAAAACAAACCAAGTATTTATTTACGAAGGCGTGAACTATGCAGTCACAACCGGGGTTCCCAAGGGGCCTACTGGGATTACCTGTATAGAATATATTCTACGATAAAGTACTTAGACTTTCACATCCCCGGGTGTTTATTCCGTCGTCCACAAAGACAGTGATTTTTGACAGTGACCGTCACCACACGTGACAAGAATATGCTCGAGGAAAAAAACAATAAAGCTTTAACGGGTATCTGACAATATACGCTAGAGGTTGAGTTGGCTTCACAAAAAAACGAAGGCAATTCTTTCAAACGGCCGTGAATGCCCTCAATATCTAAAGTCACGTCTGGAAGAGTACCCAATAACACCCATGCCCATGGCTAAATCCCTGAGCGTGATTCTAGGTGGGGCTCTTATGGGCTCTCACGGGCACACATTATATGCGCCAGCAGCAAAAAACCTCTAACGCCTCTAACTTTGATATGGACTTGCAGCAATCGCTTTGGAATGCTGATACTATAATTAGCATTTTTAACATTTTTGGACTAGTCGTCAATGCTAACAAAACCAATTTCATAGTTTTTCGTGCATCGCCGAGGCTTCTAGAATTATCTGACAACAAGATCTTTAAGACACGGAACATTAAGCTCTCGCAGACCGCTAGGCGTCTGGGGCTCGTTCTCCAGGAAAACGTGAGGTGGCATCCCCATCTGGATTACATTGCACCAAAGTGCTATGCTGTAATATCTACGCTGTGTAAATTGAAATTGATTGGGGTACCCACAGAGGGCTTACTTCTGGTGTAAAAGGCTGTGTTCTTACCAGTTCTATGCTATGGAATCCTTCTCTGGGGAGGTGGCTACGACGGGATTCTCCGAAGAGCAAAAGTGATACAGAATGATGCAATTAGAGCCATTTTTGCTAGAAGGCGAAGGGATTCGGTCCGTGACTTGTTCATTCGTTTTAACCTACTCACGGTAGAAAACCTTTACTCGCTGCGGGTTTCAATGTTAGCGTACAAAATTTCGCGTGGTATTGTGCCTATGGAGATCGCATTTCCACTAGTTCCTACCATAAGTCGAACATCAGCTAGGCGCGCAACAACTTTTGCAGTGCCCTCTGTATTCTTGAAGTCTAGTCAACACGCACTTGCGTACCGCCTTCCTGAAACCTGGACCCGCAATCCCAAGCGCATAAGATGCCTCACTACGAAACACCTCTTCTCTCGCGAGTTAAAGCAGTGGCTGTTAATTTCATAGTCGAACCAGGCGTGTGATCTAGGTATAGTTGGTATTACAACTGTTGTGCTTCGTATACGTGGACACACTTCGTTTTTGATTGTATTTATTCACATGTTTTTAGACATAGTTGTTGTAAATTGTGTTGATGTTGTACTAGTGGACTACTTTGTTTGTGTGTTATATTTGCAAGTTTGTTGCCTCATGTGGTGTTCGGCGTTCTAACAAACGCACCAATTGCTGCTTTGAAGTACTTGTGATAATCATTAACCACTGTAATACCATTGTGTGTAAAGTGCTTATACAAAGCACTCCTTGGATTTTGTCGAGCGTTATTATCTGCTTTGTTGTTTGATTCATGTTTTTTTCAACTATTTTTATTTACTGAGAACTTAAGCGTTGTGAAATGCAGTTCCGTGACTAAACCACGTTTGAAATTGAATATATATATATATATATATATATATATATATATATATATATATATATATATATACAGGGCCATTCGTATCAAAAGGTACTTCGTTCGAGCTTTGATAAAACTCGGCAAGAAAATAATTTTTCCCTTTGGAGGGAGGACGCGGAAACGTTTTGTTTAGGAGTGAGCATGAATATATATAAGAGTCGTTATTCTACCTTTTCCTCTCCTACATAGTTGTGTGAAATCTACGTTTGCGGGAGAACCAGTTAACGCATAAAGGAACCGATTATACCGGCTTGTTCGGAGGAAAATTCTAGGACACTTTACTAGCTTGCGTAGCGAAAAGCGAATACCCAGGTTGAGGAAAGTCTTAAAAAAGTCGATATGTTGTTATGTCTTGCGTTAACGCTTTTCGTGAAAAATCGTAATTTTTTTTCATTGCGACCAAAAATGTATGTTCGAAAGACCAGTCTCACGCAATAGCAAATTTAATGCCCACTATTTTCGTACCAAAGTGAAGGTGCTGCGTTACGTAGTTGTCAAGTCACTAAGCTTTTTCCTGCAAACGTAGATTTCGCACAACTATGTAGGAAAAAAAAGCAGAATAACTACTTTTATAAATTTCACTCTCTCTCCTAAACAAACCGTTTCCGCGTCCTCCCTCCATTGGAAAAAGTATGTTCTTGCCGAGTTCTATCAAACTTCGAAAGAAGTACAATTTGATACGAATGACCCTGTATATATATATATATATATATATATATATATATATATATATATATATATATATATATATATATAGTTAAATTATGTTAAATCTCAATATATACATGCATATATTAGTTTTCGAACCAAAGAGCCTTATCTCTTCATCGTTGGAAGAAGAGTACTATACGACTAAATAAAAATATACGTATATATTTATATATAAGTTTCTCCCCCTCCTCCTGAGAGTTACTTAACGTACTCCAGTATAGTGTGGTTCTTATTACTCGTGCGCCACGTCGTGACACGGTTCCGGTTCCGTCAATTTAGACGGTGGAACCGCTCAGACAACAAGCTGATTCCGCGTGTTCAACTGTTTTAAACAATCACTTTGCCTTGGTCATGCATATATATATATATATATATATGTATATATACTCACAGTGGTCACATATATATTTATGTATATATATATATATATATATATATATATATTATGTTAGCATTTATTAAGAATACAGATGGAGCGACATTGTCTCCTGAGAACGTGTGCACTGGGAATATTACTCTATCTCGTAAAGAGTGGGTTATATATATATATATATATATATATATCGTATGTATGTACATAGACGTCTGCTAGAGCTCACCCTGAACGATCGAGTCGAACCGCAGAACTTCGCTCTGCGGACTAAGCAACGGCACTGGGTTAACGGCACTTAGTGAGAAATCCAGCGCACACCTCAAACACCTCACAGGTACTGTGCAGTACATATTTTCGTGTCAACTCGGATAGTGTCATCGTTTTCAATCGCTCGTACTTCGAGCGCAAATTTGTTTACAATCGGTGCCTCGAACAATCCAGCGGTTTTGGAACATCAGCTGTTCTGCACTACCAGCGTGTTTACATACAATCTGTCCAAGCGCATACCTAGCGGGAACACATAAGCAACGCTTGTGAACATGCGGACGTGCAGGTCCGTACCCAGCGCACATATATAATTTGTAACATTACTACACGGCTGCATATGTTTGTCCTACGCGTGCATACATTTACATGTTTGGCGTGACCTGCTAGTAAGAGGCCGTGCGTATTTGTGCATTGTTCCTCGCAATCATACGGGTGATTACTTATTCATATGTTGTGTGTACACATATGCAAAAAGCGCATGTTGTACGTATAAGGACATATACGTATAATTGCTCTTCAATAATAATTATATTAAAAAAAAAATATTTTTACGGTGTGTTCAAAACGTATCGCGACTTTTGAATTTTCGCGGGTTACGTATATTCGAATTTCGATTTTTTGTGGCGTTATGTTGGTACTCATGTCTCTCACTTATGCCGACAAGCTCGGTCATTTTGAATGTTCACTTAATTGTTGACAGCTGCTTTGCTTGCACGTGTTTTGGATCGTCTTCGATTTTTACCTATTCAAAAAATGGATCAAAGAACCTGTATCAAATTTTGTGTGAAAAACGAAATTAAGTGCGCGGATGCATTCCGAATGTTGACTGTGGCATACGGAGAAGCTACCTTGGACCGAAGCAACGTTTATCGGTGGTACAAAATGTTCTCAGAAGGCCGAGAAGATGTGAACGACGAAGAGCGTGCCGGACGCCCGAGCACTTCAACAACAGACGAAAAAATTAATGAAGTGGAGAAAATGGTATTGGCCAATCGTCGAATCACCGTTAGAGAAGTTGCTGAGGACCTAAACATATCGATTGGCTCATGCCAATCGATTTTTATCAATGATTTGGGCATGAGATGGGTCGCCGCGAAATTCGTACCAAAATTGCTCAATTGCGACCAAAAACAGCATCGCATGAACATTGCTAATGAGATGTTGGACTCTGTCCGCGACGACCCAAATTTGCTCCAGAGGGTCATAACTGGTGACGAATCGTGGGTTTATGGTTATGACGTGGAAACCAAAGCTCAATCATCTCAATGGAAGCTGCCGCACGAACCAAGACCGAAAAAAGCGCGCCAAGTTCGGTCGAATGTGAAAGTTTTGCTGACAGTTTTCTTCGATTGCAGGGGCGTGGTGCATCATGAGTTCTTGCCACAGGGTAGAACGGTCAATAAGGAATATTACCTGCAAGTTATGCGCAATTTGCGCGAAGCAATCCGCCAGAAACGCCCGGATTTGTGGAAGAACAAAAATTGGCTTTTGCACCACGATAACGCCCCTGCTCACACATCGTTGCTTGTGCGCGAGTTTTTGGCCAAAAACAACACACTAATGATGCCGCAGCCACCGTATTCCCCAGATCTGGCCTCCTGTGACTTTTTCTTGTTCCCTAAACTGAAGAGGCCCATGAAAGGACGACGTTACGCTACGCTTGACGAGATAAAGACGGCATCGAAGGAGGAGCTGAACAAGATAAAAAAAAATGGTTTTTTGAAGTGCTTCAAAGATTGGAAAAACCGTTGGCACAAGTGTATAATATCTCATGGGGATTACTTTGAAGGGGACAAAATAGATATTCATGAATAAATGAATAATTTTTGAAAAAACACAAAAGTCGCGATACGTTTTGAACGCCATGTATATGTATATATAAAAAATCTCTCTATATATAAAAAATAATAATAACAAAAAAAAGTTTTGAGAAAAAAAGAGGAGGAGGCATGGACCCCTTTAAGGGTCCTAGGGACCCAGGACAGCCAGCTGAAGAAAGTCAGAATGACAAAGAACAAGAAATATTGGAGTATAAAAGAAATGGGCAGACGAACAAAAGCGATGAAACAAAAGAGAACAAAACAACCCCAGGCCGACGTCGAGGACAAGCTGGTGGCCAGAGACGATGCCCAGAGGCGGCTGCAGAAATTAAAAGACGAATTAAACGTGATCCAAGACAATCGATCCAAAGAGGCTGAGGAATGGCAGAAAAAGATAACTAGGGTAGCAAAAGACACAGCAGAATGAAAAGCCAAAGCGGAAGACCTGCAGGCTCAAATCGAAAAGAAAAGGTTTGCACGGGCGTGCTCAAGGTGCCAGCGAGAAGATGAAAACGAACATAAAGACCTACAGAGGGCAAAGGACATTGAAGATAAAATCGCATCCTTGTCTTCCCTAGAAGAGACAGCCAGGCTGGTGGCAGAAGAATGGCCGGAAGTAACCTTCAAGGCCACTCGTATCACACAAGACAGCATAACAGCCGACAGGGAATCAATAGCTATGCTCATTAACAAAAATTCAGAGAAGGACCTGAACGTACTCAAAAAGATGAGTAGCCAGTTTCCACTGGTCGGCTCCATGACTCGGCTTCCCATTGGTGGGATGGCAGTTCTGCGCAGTAGGGAGCAATTGGAACTAGTTAACGTAAGCTCGGCAGACGCTGAGGAAACCACTGCTGCCTCAGCCAGTAGCAATACAAGGTTACTCGTGATCGGTGTTGGAAGCACAGAAAATACTCCAGAACAGTTCCTGTCAAGCCTCAACAAGGTCCTAGAAAAAAGTCATTCGGCAAATACCAACAGCACTGTGGGACTATACATCTCCCCAGACTGGCAAGGACAGTCAGTCAGGAGAGCAACGGAAGTCTGCTGCAGAAAAACAGGAGGAAAAGCGGAACTCATGGTAGAAGGAAGGAGCCCGGACCTGCCAATGAAAAGCAAAGAACGAACGACCGGGTGTTAAAGTTCCATAAGGATCAAAGCAAAAGAGGGCAGGCCCGTGGATGACATGATTAGAGACATTGCCTCTCATATCAAGCAAAATGATGCCGGGGTTAAGATCGGACCGGTCAAGAAAAACAAAGATGGTGACTTAATCCTCAGAAACACGGAAAAGAGAACCGAAGGCGGCATGTCCTTCGCAAACGCCCTGCGACAGGGAACAGGAATGGAGGTCGACATTAGGAAAGCGACGGGTCCCACTCAAACCGTTGTGCTAAGGAACGTTAACCCTTTCCTCACTCTAGACGAGATATCAAAGGTCCTGCGCAATTCGTTGGACCTGCATGAAACTACGATGATACAAGCGGAAACACCAACAAGAGAGGAACATGGCAATGCTTAGTAACCTTACCCAGTCGGGACGCTAAGAAGTTTGTGGCCAAAAAAAGCATCACCATATCAGGGCGCCTATGCAGGGTTGAATAATGGTTTCAAATCCCAACATGCTATAGATGCAATCATATCGGCCATATAGCAAGAGACTGCCAAAGTGAAGGGGAAACTGCTAAGAGGTGTTATAGATGCGGGAAAGAGGGACACATAGCCAGGGAATGCAAGGAAACTGATATCTCGTGCTACATGTGCAACGAGAAAGATCATAAACCGAGAACTTGCAGTACGCGAAACTACTTAACGAAAGGAAACAAGCCGCGAAAGCGGCGGCAGAAGAGAGGGAAGCCAAGGCCAGTGAATTACGGGCCGAGCAAAAAGAAAAAGAACAGAAGAAAGCGGCTAGGGAACAGAGGAAGAAGGCTCAGCGAGACAAGCGTACATCAGATGGCTGGTCACAAAAAGGCTCCAGAGGGGCGGCCCGTTTCCAACAACCAGACAACCAAGAAACAACTTCTACACAACAGCAATGAACATGATTAAAATAATTCAAGTAAATTGCAACAGAAGTAGATTAGCCCATGACATGGTCGACGAGATAGCCACAAGGAGAAAAGCCAAGCTAGTGGCGGTGAGCGAACCAAATCAAGCGATGGCAACAAACAAAAAGGAATGGTTTTCAGATCGAACCAAGAATGCAGCAATTATAAATACCGGTTTCGCGCAAATCACAAACCACGGAAGCGGGCACGGGTTTGTATGGGTGGAATTGCTAGAAGGATGGAGGCTGTACTCTTGTTACAGCAGCCCCAACGGCAGCCTGGACGAACTCGAGGACCTACTCAGTGAAATAGGAATATTAAGGATATCAGTTTATATTTTGGATATCAGTCAAGGGTCGACCTAACATTATGCAACGACACAATAGCCAATAAAATAAAAGATTGGGCAGTGCTCACTGAAGAAGAAAACCTAAGCGATCACTACTGTATTGAGTTTACGCTAGAACTGCAGCAAAAAAAAGCGTTGCCTAAGAATTAAGATGTACTACAGGACCAAGGACGAAGAAGTCTTTAAGAGCGAACTCAAGAACGCAATCCTTACAACTTCCCCCCACACCCCAGAAGAACTGCATGACGCCCTCAAAAGGGCCTGCAGTAGAGCTGCTAAGCCCCCTCACTCAAGAAGGGCTACATGCCAGCCAAAACACTGGTGGAACAGCGTGACAGCGCAGAAACGGGCGGATTGTAACACAGCAAAAAGGAGCCCAAAAAACGCCATAGGACCCGGGAGGCCGAGACCCTCGCCTTGGAAAATTATAGAAAACTCAGAGCGCTTTTAAAGAACGAAATAGCGGAAAGCAAAAAGCAAAAAACAGAGATCGTACACATTTTAAACAATCTATTTCCACAGCATGGACATTTTAATAGGGAAACATACGCAAGAAGAGGGACAACTTCAGAAGAAGAGGAGTTTCCACCTATCACACGCGCAGAGGTATTGATGGCAGCGGAAAAGCTCCAGCCAGGGAGATCTCCAGGACCCGCCGGCATTCTCCCTATAGCGGCAAAGATGCTCTTCAGGGAACACCCGGAGGTGGTAGCGGCAGATTTTACCAAGGCGATGGCAAGTGGGGAAATGCCTAGAGACTGGAAAAGGGCGGAAGTGGTCTTGATTCCCAAAAGTAACGGAGGGTACAGACCCGTATGTCTCCTGAACATCCTAGCAAAAGGGTATGAGGCAATTATAGAAGACAGACTTAGGACGTTTGCGGAACAGTATGGTCTCCTGTCGTCCAATCAATGTGGATTTCGGAAGAAAAGATCAGTTTTTACAGCAATACAACGAATTACAGCCAAAGCTAACTTGCTTCACGGCGAACCTAAATAAACGAAAGCTCCTTGTGGCAGTCCTTCTCGACGTCAGGAACGCGTTTAACAGTCTGCCGTGGAAAGGGATTTTAGACACTTGAGTGAGAAAAGCGGTCCCTTCATTTCTCGTAAGAGCCGTTTCGGGATACTTAGAGGACAGAAAAGTTTTGACGGCACAGTGGAGATAGACATGACTGCAGGAGTTCCTCAAGGGTCAATCCTGGTACCCCCTCTGGAACATAACATATGACGACGTCCTGAGACAAGATCTCCCACAGGGAGTAGAAATGATTGCTTATGCGGATGACTTAGCCATAATTTCTCAAGAAAAAACAGAGGAAGAACTAGAATTAAAGACAAACATGGCTCTCTGGTCCACGAAGAGATGGATGGATAGCGCTGGGCTACAACTTGCCCCGGAAAAGAGCGAGGCCATCGTTCTGACAGGCAGGAAGAGTGTAGACAGCATTAAACTGATGGTAGCGGGACAGGAAATCAAGCAAGTAACAGAGGCCAAATATCTTGGCGTCCTACTAGACAAGGGTATCAGGGGGACAAATCACATTAGAAAGTGTACGGGCAAGGCGGCTAAAGCGGCTAACGCGATAGGCAAGATCCTGCCAAACTTACACGGGCCGCGGGAGTGCCGGCGACGACTACTAATGTCGGTTACCGAGTCTATTGCACTTTTCGCGGCGCCAGTCTGGCTGCAGAACACCTTGAAAACGACAACGGCAAAAACAGCCCTAAGAGGAACGCAGAGAACAGCGGCGCTTAGGATCCTGCAGGCTTACCGCACGGTTAGCACAAACGCAGCTCTGGTACTGGCTGGCTCCCTACCTTGGGACTTGATAGTGAATGAAAGGAAAAGTATATGGGAAGGAGGGTCTGAATCTAACAAAGAAGCTGAAAGGGAAAAGACGATAAGATCGTGGCAAAAATAATGGGATGCCATTCCCTCAAGCTCATCGGGTTAATCACTTCGCCTGCTCATCCCGGACATAAATAAGTGGATTGACCGCCCGGCGAGAGAAATGAACTTTTTCCTCACGCAGTGTCTCACTGGCCACGGTGATTTTCAAAGTTATCTATTTCGTATAGGCAAAGCTCCCTTGGTAACCTGCGTGCACTGTGTAGACGGCATCGATGATGACCCCGAGCACACTCTCTTAACATGCAAGGAACTAGAGCAGGCAAGGACAACCGCCATAGCGCTGCTACGATTGAGATGGGCCAAAGAAGCAGGAAAACAAAAAGTCGGGATACCAGACCCACCGAAACGTAACATGAGAATGTTTGTGGAGTACATATGCAACACAGCATCGGCATGGAGGCTGAGCGAGGAAATGGCAACTGCGGTGATGAAAAAGAAAGCGGAGCTTGGCAAGTACAGAAGAGAACGGATAGCGTTTACGACATCAACAGATGACGTGGCTTGTAATCAAACGGGTTCGCAGGTGTTGGGACAAGCACGTCGGACTGGTGGGGGAACCCGTGAGTGACCTCGGCCAAATGATTCGTTAGGCGCTTGCCACTTCTCCTAATGGCCCATAGTACTGTTATATGGATATCTGGGCCATTAGAGAGTGAAGCTTAAGGGGGGAAGGTGTGTTTAGTGGGTAGTGGTTTTAGCGGACCAACATCCAACAGCCAGGGTCGAGCCCCACACTGCTCTCGAGAGCGGAAATACTCCGTACTCGAAGCGTGCGTAAATGCATTCACCCTCCTTCACAAAAAAAAGAATATATATACATATATATATATATATATATATATATATATATATATATATATATATATATATATATACATGCTAATATAACTAAATACGGCTAGTTGGGCCTCCTGCTAACCTGGACATTGTGAACGGACGTGGGGATGCACCCACAGCTTTGGATGATATATCAAGGTCGGCCAGAGCTAAGAGCCACAAACCCGCGGGTGTTAAGCAAAAAAGGCAAATTATTGGTGTTGACTCGGTTGTTGATCAGCCCTCGAGGCACACGGTTTCACCGTCTTAACAAAAGCGAGAGTAAAAAATAACTCTCTCTCTGTCCTGCGAAACAGTTGGATAGGCTGATAAGCGAAGTCAGCTCACGAGCATTCGAAGCACTCAACTTTTGCGTTATACACCAGGAGAATCCTGACGGGAGTTCGGCTTACATCAAGGAATGTTCGATGTTGCGGTTCTTCGAGACAATCCATAGTTTGGCCAACTACCGGCTTTAGTGTTATTGTCTTGAATTATCGCTCGTACGCGGTGGTTGTGGAACCCGACCAACCCAAACTTTGCTTTACTTGTCTCAGGGCTAGCCATATTACGGTGAACTGCTCACTCCCCAAAGCTTGTCGTAGCCTAACTGTTTGCATCCGCCCAAATGCACCAACTGCGGACCTTCTCTTACCGAATCGTGGCTACTCATCCGACGGACTGAAGGCTCATTCAGATCGCTTATTCATCGGTTATACATAGGGTTGTAGAAATAATGGCAGTAAGGGACTCTAGAGACGTGAATAACCTAGAGGTTAGGCCTCACCAATTGGGTTTCTCTTCCAAGGAAATACTGAAATAATGGTTTCCGCTACCAGGGCATGTATATATTCTCAGATTCATCCCTCCGAATTAGTTAAACTTGACTTTAGAAACGCGTTTAACGCCGTCAGGAGCGATCACTTGTTGAGAGTGCTTGAAGATGAGGCCCCCGCCATTTATCACCAAGCAAAACAAACATAGATGTTCAGTTTCGCTACATGCAATGTAGCGAAAGTTCAGTAGTTCGGAGATGAATTTAATGAATGCTAAGTTCGTATTGTCAGTTCAGGCACAGCAGACATTAGGGCTACCTGGAACTTAACTTCATACTCCTTTGCGTTAAGACTGAACTCCCTGTTTAGATGAATTAATTGCTTAGCCTTCTCGACTCACTGGGAAGAAGTTAACTTAAAGCTGGATCGCGCGTCGAAACCTTTATTTATTCTGCGGTTGCGAGACGACTCCCTAGTTCAGGTCACCTTGGCAATAGCTGACGGTGGACCGGGTCTCCTCGAGTCAATTTTCTTGTTATTCGCAGCACACATTGCCTTCTTGGATTCAGCGACTAGCGGCGTTAAGTTTATTCTGGACACCCGGGCGGTCGCAAACTTCTGGTCTGCGCTGGAGCGGACTCAGAGTAAGGTCCTAGCATCATGCGGGTTCCTCTCAGAGACCCCTTTTCTTCAGCGTGCATTCTCAGAATTGGAAACGACATTCGATTAGGCGGACTATGAAATCATCTTCGATAGCAGACAAAGGAAGGCTTCAAGCCGTTTCCTAGCCGGGTGCACGCTCTCCCAAGTCCTCAGCTGGCCACCCTTCTGAACGACGAATCCACATTAATATTGGTCGGGTTGAGGTTGGGAGCAAAGCCAGTCTATTTTCATTGTTGCAGATACTGTGACAAGGTCGACTCCTTAGGTCGACTCAATAATATATGTACTATAATACGAACGAACGATAAATACATATGTACACGTAATATATATATATATATATATATATATATATATATATATATATATATATATATATATATATATGCAAAGTCTTCCATAACCGTATGTACGTATTTCATGGTTCGTTAGAGCTCAGCGAGAAAAAAAATTTTCCCAATGGAAGGAGGGGTGAAAACGTCTTGTTTACCAGTGAAGATGACATTTTTAAAAGTAGCTATTCTGCCTTGTTTTCTATGTAGTTGTGCAAAAGCTATGTTTGCGGGAAAACCAGTCAAAGCATGAAGCAACCGATCATACCGGCATGCTCGGCGGAGTGACGCACTCTCTTGTCGGCGAGCAGAGACAGGAGATCTGCGGGTTTCTTGAGATAACACCTCGAGCTCGACGTCCAACGCGGGAACGCGTCGTCTGTCCGGGGCACGCTGATGAAGTAGTTCCAGCCCACTCTATACGAGATAGATTAATATGCCCAGTGCACACGTTTTTGGGAGACAGTCGCCGCTCCACTTGCATCCTTAATAAAATGTCTATTTATCTGAATGACACCCGGCGCAAGCTAGCGAAAGGCGAATTAGGCTGGTTAAGAAAAGTCATAAAAAGTCCATACCTTGTTGCGCCTTACGTTGAAGCTTTCACGTGCAGAATCGTAAAAGTTTGCTATTGCGACCAAAAATGTACTCTCAAAAGAGTATTCTCAGGCAATGCAAATTTGATGCACATCCGTTTCGTACAAAACTGGTAGTGCTGCGTTATGTTGTTGCCGCCATATTGAAAGTGAAGGCATACATACTTGCTAGCATCTTGGCCTGCGTCAGCAGGGGTGTATCAGAACGTTACGTACATAGTTTGAGGTTTGGTAGAACTCGGCAAGAAAATACGTATTTCCAATAAAAGGAGGGGGCGAAAATGTGTTGGTAAAATTGTATGGCTCTGAACGTAAAGGCTTCAACGTAAAACATAACAACTATGACTGCCGAAAGCTTAGTTAGTTAGAAACTACGTAACGCAGCATTATCAATTTGATACAAATATTATTAGCATTAAATTTGCTATTGCTTTGTTTGGTCGTAATGGCAAAATTGTACCGTTCTTCACGTGAAGGTTTTAACGTAAGACTTAACAGCATATCGACTTTTTATGATCTTTCTTAATCCCGCTATTTGCCTTTTCGCTAGCTTGCGTCGGGTTTTATTCAGAATTACTTATGCAGAACTTCAGAACCCGCAGGAATGATCAGCTCTTTTATGCGTTGACTGGTTTTCCCGCAAACGTAGATTTTGCAAAACCATGTTAGTTAACCAAACTATTTTTTGCCGAGTTCTACCAAATGTTAAATTAAGTACATACCTTTATGAAAGACTATATATATATATATATATATATATATATATATATATATATATATATATATAGCTTCAATCAACTGAAAAACGCATGTGATTATTTGACGTATGAAATAACGTTATTCCATTTGCAGATGACCTTCGCCACGAACAGGACATCACGTCGCAGCAGCAAAACCCTGGCAAAACGACTTTCTCTCAAACGAAAAGGCCATTATACAGTTAGCGAGAGCCAGAAATGCGCTGGATTTACCTTTACTGAGCTGTGATATGTGCGAGCAAGGCCTTCTTCGGGCAGGTATTCTTCGCACGTCCAATGATTATTGTCTGACTGGGAAGATTCTCCGGGTGTGTGCCGCTCCTAAGCCTCTAAAGGGGCGAGAGACACTTTGTTTAAGCCGTTTCTACGTGTGTGTGTGTGTGTGTGGATGTAGTCGGCAGCCAGGTCATGATATAACTACGCTTCGGCAACACCGCGAGCGTCCCGAATAGATAGCTTAAATCCTTTCAAAGCTATTACTGTCCTTTGCGCAATAAAGGTGAACATTACAGAGAGGCATCAAATCACATGCGCATCAGAAGTTCACAGCACATTTACATGCACATTTTTGTTCATCTTTTATTCACTCGGGCTCTAAAAGGCTCGCAAAAACATAATACTGATGATAGTCACATACCGACGATATCCCTCCTCTATAAGCATCTTATTGTCCTATTGATATGTGTGTACGTGCGTACTCATGTATATTTATTAACAGATATGTTTATACATGAAGCGCTATATATATATGTAGGAGAAATAGCTCTCTGAAAGGTATTGAGATTGTAGATAGGACATGGCGGATCGCATAAACGGCACACATAGCCGACGTCAGGATTGTGAAAGTCCTTTTTATGGCAAAATTTGTGGTAAAGCCCATAGAGAAAATGTCAGGTCACATGATGCCGGTTGAGTTGTAGTATTCTCTGCCAGTCATGCGACACTATTGTTGACGGTCCGAAGAAGCTTCCGTAGACTGCTTAAGCTTTATTTATGAAATGTTCTTGATTTTTTTTTTTTTATTATGAAAAATCGGAACAGACTTACGGATTAACTTATATATATATATATATATATATATATATATAAGTTAATCCGTAAGTCTGTTCCGATTTGGATGATAATTCGATGGAGCACTGCTCGCCAATTCCGACCGCGTCTGGATTCAACCAAATTGTCTAGTTGTTGACAGTAATTTATCGTATTGATCGTTTCGTTTAGTTGTAATAGCCCATAAAAGATCACCCCCGTCGCATCCTACCAAACACTTAACATCAGTTTCCTTGTCCGGGAGGTCCGCTCAGGATGGGGTCCGGGCTTGCCAGTTGCTTGGGGATTACTCCCTTTTTTAAGTCACGGCCTTCTGCTGAGTGCGGATGAAGATGCCCTTAAACAGATGTGCATGGTACGCCGACAATGGCGGTCTCGCCCATCGAGAGGTGTGGGTTTCGTTTGACCGCTTATGTTAATGCGGCCATGTCTACTGTTACAGGGCGTCTAAGCCGGTTTCGGTAGTTAACGTCGAAGTCGCCGTTCCTAAACCGGACGAACCACTTTTGAACTGTCCTGTCTGTTACTGTCTTTCCGCCATACACTTTATAAATCTTAAGGTTACGATTTGAGTTGCATTCTTTCTTTTCCGGAAATTATGTAGCATTAAATGCCGAAAATGCACATTTAACTTTGCCATCTTGAGTGAGTCGAGTGTTACAGTTCGCATGAGTTAGAGGGCGATGTGGTATAAGGGCTAGCGCGCTAGTCATAGTTGTTATCTACCGGTGTGTCTCAGGTTCGATCTCTGTTGTTGGTCGAATTTTATTTAAGCAATGCCTATCGAAAATAGATGATAAACCACATACCGCTGAGAGTCAGCGGTCGTGCTGCTACTACCAGGACTGTTGGGGCAACCCTAGATATCTCAATGTCTAGTGTCTATCTCAATGATGTCCGGCCCTCAGTGCATTGAAGATATGCCTCACGGTGAGTTTTAAGCCCGGGGGGGACGGAGTAGCCTAGAATTAAAACAATCCCTTTAAAAATGTTTAATTCTAGATATTTGAACGATATTCTCCGCTATAATATAACGTAAGTCTGCCCCTTCCCGCCATGTAATTAAACAACCTTCTCCCAACAGTTTTCGTTTTCCCCACAGTGCGGCGCATGCAACTTTTCGAACGGACTTAAAAAATATATTTCATAAACACAAACTTTAAATGAAATCGTATGAAACCCAGAAAATTACGGCGCACCCTACAACTCCAACAAGGACTTCTAACTTTTTATGCTCCGGTTAGTAAATGAGCGCTATTACAATATTTTATTCCGCTGGTTTTTTTTTGGAAACAGGTATTCCAAATGCCTCGAATGTAAGCTCCTCACTGTTATTGACTCACAGACCTGAGAAATGCGATGGTGGCTTAGAAACAATGCTCAATTCATTAATTTTATGTGTGTTAATAGTGAGTTAGGACTACATAACGGATTGCATAAACATTTTATTCATTAACTGTATAATTGCCTATGTTATATGCATACTCAATTTGAGTGAAATAAATGTGATGATGATGATGATAAACATTTTATTTTGCAATACTGTAATGTCTCTTATTATTTTTGTAATTATTAGTGAGCTTCGATCACCAAAGCACGAAAGTTTTGCAAACCAAAAACAAATATACCTGCGTGTTGTGGCACACATCGCATGCCATACTATAAATGTATAAAGTACGTTGTGCGCGTTTATCAATTAAATTGATTTGGCAATATCGGTTGTAATTTGTGTGATACTATGCGACATTTTGGTATGCCGTAAACCAATTAAGACATCTGAATCTCAGCAAATACACAGCTCCTTTAAACATTAAAGAATGATCCGCGTCTTGAACATGCCTAGAACGGCATCTACAAAATGCTCGAACGGTATTAACCATGCTCTGGCTATGACTATTCAGCAATGCTACACGCTGCTAACCACGCTGCTATGTAACAGAAAATGCTGAGAATTATTTTGCTAAAGAGAGCAGCCCCGTTAATTGTTCGGACGCCATCAGCGTAGCTTGACGACAAAGTACATGCTGCTAGCATTAGTAAATTGCTTTTGTGGCACAAAGTTAGTTTCCCGAGTGAAGCCCAATATATACAGTACCTCTGTTTCCATGGGACGTAAAAGTGGGAAATTGCATGCCACGGCAGTTGCCTTACAAAGACTCTAAGTGCTTACCCATTCGCATATTGAGTTTAGTGACGGCCGTGAGCGAACGAAACGCATTAATGCACTTTTAATACCCACCCCGCAAGGTGCTGGTTGGACGCGTCGCGTGCTTAGTGCATACCGCTTGTGATTATGTCACACACGGACGGTGGTGACAGGCATGGAGATGCATCGGTCGTGGACCTCGCACCTCACTGGGAGTGGTCCCAGAGCAACCTCACGCAAACACGTTTGCAACGCATATACGAGTACATATTAATATAAAGACAGGGTAGAATTGTCCTCAGTGTACCTGGTCGCACAGCCAACAGCACTCCTTGGCTAGCGATGCCTCCGCTAAAGGAACCGGAGACGTGGCGTTTAACCTGCAAGCGTGGTTTAATCTGAGCGCTCACATTGCCAAGAACCTTACACCATTTAGGCAAGACACCAGAATTGTCATTCATACTTCTAGTCATACATTCTATGTTTACCGAATACAATTTTATAAAGTTACACGTGTATCTACCCAACTAGACCTCAGAGACTTTAATAATAAACGGAGACACTTTAAAGCCCAACTGCTAACTAAATTGATACACCGAAACCGAGCAGTTACATAAAAGAACTAGGCTGTTTAGTATGAGCTCAGTTATGTTGTTAATCATAGTGGAATATTTTGGTCATACTTGTGGTAAATCGTTTTGTAAGTGATTGTTAATAATTTATATTGATAATCACATACTTTTTTATTTTAGGCTCTATATCATTCAGCTACGCAAGAATTTCTAACTCCGACTCGAATGAGCTACGACAGAAAGGCGAGAATTTTGCTTACGGGCAGCAAACCAATGATCGACGGCGCATTTCTGTGTGAAATTTCAAGAGATATCCTCTGTAGTGGAATCTGTCATGCCCTTCTATGACCGGTTGCCAGAGCGACTCTGGTTCTCAGCTCCGCCAAAAATCTAATAGCGGTAGCAGTTGGCTATTTGGCTCCTTAACTGCAGGTATGTGAGTTATACTACATTGCTCGGTGTATTGCGTCGCTCAGAACTGCGTGAGACTGCGGACGATGGTATTGCCCAGCATAGTACTCAGCTGCGGCGAAGAAACGGCCTAAAATGCTGTTGAAGGCACGATAGTGTGGAACTCAAAACCCATTAAAATACAGTCTTTCTCTTAGTCTTGTGTTGGGGGTGGCCGCTGTACTGTCTTTTCTAGAATACTTTATCTGGCCACTTTATATTGCCATTAAGGCTGCTCGACTTTGTGCTGCGATTCATTGATAGTTATATTTGTCTAGGACATCTGTTTTACTGATTACTACACTTTTCGTCAGAATTTTTATTGAGGGTTTTCTTTAAGCTAAGTCTTTGACTCTCAGGTCCTAGGGGAGCTGTTTAGAGAAGACTTGGCTGCTCTGCGACTTGCTCATGCGATGTTTAGTGCCATAGGTCTTTGAGTTTTGTTGAAAAGGTGACGTGTTAGACCCTTGATAGTCGTTGGCTTGCATAAGAGTGCGGCATACGGCATGATGTTATGTGCTACTGATGCTAAGAGATGACGCCCAGGGTCGCTATCTCCTCTGGTCCGCGGGGGGATTTCTCGCAGCTCTGCTGTAGAATGTGAATGCTATCGAGGATCTTTAGGTACTTGACTATGAGCGTCGGTTTATTGGGTGCATTTCCAGGCGTAAGTTTAGACTCTGTAGAGAGTGCTTTATGCAATTTAAGAGTTTGCTTCATTTTTGCGAAGCCAAGTCGAGACCTTGAATGCCTAAGTATTCTTAGATATCCCCAAGGGAGCTCCTTCGAGCAAATCGCCGTTACTGAGAGTAACTTTTAACCTCAGGTCATCTGCGTAAGTGACGGAATAAGCTCCCGGGGGTGTAGGAGTCTTAGTCCATCGTTAGTTTCATTCCACCGGGTTAGCCCTACTACGGACCTTTGGGGGACTCCGGCTGTGTTCCAGGAAAGCGTATTAAATACGTTTTTGACGTCGAGGAGGATGGTCAGATAATGCGACCGGTTTGCTCTCGGCGCAATTGTGTTTCAGGTATTTGAAGAAGTTTGCTGAGAGCCAAATATGTAAAGCGCGGGCTCGGAAACCGTGTTGGCTTTCCGACAGTGCCTTGGTTCTAGTTATGTTATTAATCGTCCGTATATAATGTACGCAGGTGCTTTGAATAGGCAAGAGAGCATACTTGAAGGGAGGTTTGCAGAGGTTGTTCTTGTTGTTCACCGGATTTCGGCATAAGAGTCAAACGTTCCGTTTTCAAATTATCTCTCTAGTTCCTAGCTGATGAGCATTTTATCAATCTTGTGTTTAAATACCATCGGATTGTTTTTAGAAGTCGGCGTACTCCTTGCTACGGGAGGACTGCCATTGGGCGTAGTGCTTCTTTTGGTCAATTCTGATATCCTGGAATTAGGTAGCCTTAAAGAGCCACCGGCTGCGGCCGGCAAGACTCGGTCCGGGTCCGCGCTCAAATACCCCCTTTCTTCAGTTAGCTAATGTGCAAGTATTACACGCATTTTGCTATTCTGCCGGTTCGAGGCCGTTTTGCAACGTTTAAATTTCCCGCACGATGCTTCCGCTCTCGAGTTGTCGCACGTGGCGACGTTCGAGTTGCTGTACGCGGCGGTGTTTCGAATCTTTCACGTGGCGGCGGATCGGATTGTTGTCACCGCTCGAATTTCCACCTACTATGCTAGGAATTCGGAGGTACGAATTGGAAATTTCTCACCCGAGGAGTTATTTTTGTCACGAACGAGTAGTCTGGATTAGTGCTGACCAGGCAGGGGGTGTCGAAAGGTAGTGGTTGCGTTTGCCGCAGAGACGGCACTCTCACTAGCAACCTCTATCACGGAGCACTCATAAAACACGTCCGTACACTACGGCGGTCGAGCCGAGACTGATATATTTATATATTATAGAGTTATGTAGCACGAAAAGTTTCTGCCACCCTCAGGCGTGTTGTAGATGCACGAGGCACTCAGGCCAGTGCAACAGATATTACGACGCAGCATGTTCATCGGTTTAGTCGATAGCCAAACTAGCAAGACGGCAGAACATCTAATAATATTCAACCTTCAGCTGTGTCTAATGTATATAAATTACCCAGCCAAGGTTTAGTATATATTAGACAATGTTCATAATCAATAATAATAATAATCATTCAAATCAAACAATTCTCACAACCAATCGCCATAATATTCCAAACGCCAAAAAATCTGGCTCATCTCAGGAAAGCTAAACTTAAATCAGTTACGCCTATATATCTCGATTTTAAATAAATGGCATGGGTGTAGGCAATATTATATTCAGTTTGCATATGCGTGATAGCATAACGTGCTAGTCAGATACATTACAATCCATATACGTCATGCCAGTCATCTGTAAGACCTTCTAACTGGAATCAGCACTGCAAAAACAGGTGGCTAGCTGTGACCGCGGTTGAGGCTAAATATCCACAATGCCCAAAGATTAATAGCAAAATCTCTTCCTCATCCTAACGATTACTGCGAAGAGACGAGAAGCAAATTGTTAGGCAGAAATAGAAAACAAGATGAAGAATCGTGTTGTCTGCCATCCTATGCAAAACGGCTACCAAAAGATACGGGCAATAGCCATTGCTGCCCTATTTTGTTACAATTGTTGAAAATGCGCAATTATTAAAATCAGAGTTCATGCAGAATTACTGAATCTAAATAAAATTGGCCGTCCAAAGAAGACTACTCTATAAAAAAAGAAGCGCAAGCACTATCCCCGCATTGCAAAAACTAGGACAAACTAGATATATACGAAGGTGTCTGGAGAGGTTATCGCTTTTTTTTGTGTATTCAAGACACTTTGTCCGTCTCCTACGGGCTTGCAGTCACTATGTGGCACATCTTCAATGCACCGAGGGCTGAACATGTTGAGATGGGTTTCCCAACAGGTCTTGTGGCAGCATGGCTATTGACTTCCAATAGGACATGGTTCATCATTTATTCCCCATGAGCATCGCTTGAAGAACATTTGATCAACATCGGGAATTGACCGGTAGATGACAACCATGACTAGTGCCTCACTAATACCCCCCCCCCCCAGACGACGCCGTCACGCGGAGAGGCTCCCTGCACTCCGACTAGCAAACACAAGTTTTGCCTTGTCATTTCCCGCACCCCATTCACCAGCAGGCTACCCATACATAGTACGGTACGGCTTTCAAGGCCAATAGCGTGAGTGCGGGAGAAACCATCAACATCTATGGTAAACTCTTGCTTGAAAGAGGATTCTCTTCTATATCTAGTTTATAACGCTGGAGTGGAAAAAGCCTCATGTTGTGTTGAAAACAAAATGCACAAGTTTCTTGTATATTTGCGAGAAGTGTAGTTCTGCATAATGCATGCTTAAGGCGTTGACTTCCGAACAGGTGCTCTTTCAGCGTTTCTATTTCCATATATTACATATAGCTGTTGTGCGCTCTTAGAACTCTGCTTTGAAATTTTACGGGAATCTACAGCGCACTTCCTTACCGGATTCACAAAAGCAAGGCAAACGTTATGTATTTATAGAACGATCATGCTTGACCTTCAATTAAAATAATAATAATACACACGCGTGGTTGCATAATAATGAGTACAATATTCTAGTCAAGTTTTTAGTAACAGCAAAAGTGTGACCCCTAGTACTTGCAATTATTGATTCGATTATGTGTGCTGAATAGAATATATCGGTGCAGCATTAAACACAACATGCAATGTAAAATTCCGGTTTAGCTGAAGAAAGATGCAAATACGACCATCATTGTAAATGGCGACTTGCGACTTTTCAACTCACCTGAAAACCGAGTTTCTAATTGTGAATCTGACACTTTTCGTGCCTTACGTATCTATCAACATTGAGTTTTTCGTTGGCCTAACGCACGTGCATATACGCCAAGCTTTTGCCTATATGTAAGAAAAATATCACGCTTTCGTCTATGTTTGTACTTTAATAATAATAATAATAATAGTCAGCAAAAGAACAAGGACATTTATTAAAGACTTAAGTGATCGAATACAAGCAAACACCGGAGATCCACGCGAAGGCGACTTTCTGAGGCAGCTGCTTTCATTGGCAGTTTGCAGAGGAAACGCCGCGTCGATATTAGGTGCGATGGGCTGACGACAGCAGGAAAGAAACTATAAAATAATGAGGATACACACTCACACCTCACAACTGTATAGGTCTAAGACATATTAAATAATAATAATAAGCAGGAGGTCACAAGCGACCGACGAGAGGGTCAATTCTTGAGGCAAGCGTTGTCTTTGGCCGTCTGCAGAGGAAACGCGGCGTCCATTTTAGGCGCCATGGAGTGAAATAATTATTTAAAGAATTGGCAATAATACGTTCAGACCTCCCAATTGTAACATTATTTAACACGTAATAATAATAATAATAATAGTTCATTGAGGCGTGCCCTCGCTTAAATTAGAGACCACGAGCAGTAACTCAAATGTGGTCAACCCAGAATACGGTCTGTTGGCTTTCCGATTGCAATGCAAAATCTTGTTTAGTAAAACTGAGTAGTAGTTAGTAACATTTGCAGCAAAGTCAGCATAGCGCTATAATCGTACGACTAATTAGCAAAGTAGTATCGTTTTTTTAAGGCTCATGCCCAGTTATGAAACAACTTTGTTGCAATCATGTAAAAGTGACCCATTATTCCTAAATCTGGCACGTAAAACGATCAGCGTACGCTCTTTACGCTAGCCGCATTTGTTACAGAATAGAACCTTCCAATGTAGGAATGTAGCGATTGGATAAGTAAATATATGCCTATGGCTTCACGTATTGCTGGACAGCAGGATAGTCTCGTTTGAAAGGTTAGTTGTCCAACGATAGAGTAAACTAAAACATATGTTGAAGATAGCATTGTGCAAACTAAACACCTAGCTTCTTCAAGCAGACTTTCCGATAGGTCTGTGGCGACCTAAATTAACAAATATATATATATATATATATATATATATATATATATATATATACATATACATATACATATATATATATATTGTATATATATATATATATATATATATATATATATATACATAACATATACATATACATATACATATATATATATATATATATATATTGTTGAAGGAGGTACCCAGCCATGCAGGGCAGCTAACCCGATAGACCTTCGCAATGGTAATGCATCGCAGATGAATGCCAAACAATTGGACGGAGTAGAAAGAAGCGTGCATAGGAACGGTCTAAGCAGAGAGCTAGAGAAAGCGAAAGAGAGAGAGAGAGAGAGAGAGACCCGAAAAGAGAGAGGCTTCAAATACGCCGGAAACGGGTTTTCGACGTGCGGGGAAGCGCCATATCGCGGCCACATCGGCCTCGCTTGACCGATTGCGGCCTTTTGCCTTTGTGCTGTTTTGATCGGGCGAAACGAGCGAAAGATGAACGGAAAGGCAAAATCAAGGCAGGCCAGAGCGTAACTCTTGGTTGGTGCCAGACATATTCCCAGACAGTACGTAAGGTCAGCTGTGCGGCGGGGCACTCACAACAGCAACAACAACAACAGCAGCAACGACAACCACTACCACTACCACCACCAACCCAACAACGATTGCAATAATAGCTCTAGTAGAACTCCTGGTAATAGTAGCGGCACAGCCGGAGTGGCCAGCCAGAGGTCCGATTGGGTGTACGAAATATAGCAGCCCCAGGAGTCGCCGTCGTCGTCTCAAAGTAAAGATAGCAAGCGACGAGCCTCCTGAATACGGCTGTGTCGGTTAGGCGTATCCTGCACGTTGGGCTCGAATGGGTCGGCGTTCGGCGACGACCACAGGCCTCGACGGCAGCGCCTGATCGCTGCCTGATCATCTGGATAGAAAGGCAGAACGGATCCAGGGTAACAGAACGTAACGCGGTTGGGGTTGGGGCGGAGGGGGGTGGGGTCTAAGAACAAATCTGCATTGCAAAGTGAATCCTAATGGCAGACTGCAGACAGACAGCGTCTGTAAACTGCATTGGCGAGCTGGCACGCCAACCAATTGAGCGACGTGGCTCCGCATAGCCTGTGCTGACTTGCGCTATTTCGTCGACGCAGATCGCGGTACGAACCGGGCACGAAGCGAACGAACGCGATACAGAGACAGAGAGAGAGAGAACCAGTTATACAGATAGATATGGAAATTGATAGCGTGGAAGGGATAACGAGAGTGAACGGCGAAGAAAACGAAAAGCTTGAATAGGGAAAACGTATGCTTGGTTTCTGTTTGCCGGTAGCGCCACGCAGTGAACACCGTCGCAACCACGCGACACCGACAGCTCAAACAACGAAAGATACATGTGGTGGTACTACATTACGCGCCGACCGACCTGTACAAGAAACACGTAGGTTTCTTTCCCCCGAGGTATTTGGGAAACCCATGATCTGGGAGGTATTTCTCTGGGTTCGCTCGTGTGTATCATTAGAGTGTTTTAATATCATTATGACAAGGCTAGTTTCGCCAGCAAGTTCACAACGCCCAACGGTTCTCTGAAATTGTGCGGCTAATAAAAGTGACGTCCGCAATAATGTTTATATGAGGAACAACTTAATCGATTCTCTCTATTTATTTGAAATTAGTCGCGGTTCTCATAATTAGAGGCTATGCCAGAGAACAGAAAACCTAATAAAAATAGCAGCATAATGTCTGTAATAGGTTAAACCATGCAAAACTGTAAATAAACTTTTTCGACTTAATTCGTAAATTTAGGGGTAACTGGATGATTTTGCGTGAATGACTTCTTTGAGTAATCGTAATAGCAACTTTCTTTACCAAAATTTATATCATATGGCGTGCATGACTGTTGGCTTAGTTTGGTTACGGTACTGGTACTACCTGCCACCATGTAGTTTAATTTACAAGTAAACTTTATGGTTGCGGGAATGGTATAAAACTTTTAAGACAATCTTAATAAAGCAAATTCGAAGTAAGCCTAAAATGAAGAGGTTGGCCTTCGTCAGATAACGGCAAATCACCGATATACCTTACAATATTTTAGGCAACCTTTGACCAAACATATTACTAGCAAAAAAAGCTTTAGATTCGCACATCTAAAAAAGAGTTTTTACAGGCTGACTCTCAGCCAACATTTAACGTCTATGGGTTTGCTTTCGCATTGCTTCGTAAGCAATACCCATAAATACAAATGTGCAACGGTGGGGATCGAACCCGTGTACCTATATGTCTCCTCCAATCGCGAGGCACACGCAAATAATGCGCCACGCCACCAGGCTCCACAGAGATTCCCGAACCTTCTGGCAAGCCGCGGGCCAGCAGTGTAAAAAGATGAATCAGGCTAAATTCACTTGTCATTTCCAACGAATTTTGCGACAGTGTCAAGGTAAAGTGGTGTAGGCCATAAAATAGGTTGTTCATGCATATGTATACTTCACCAGAAGCCTATAGGACGGAATGACATGCGCTAGTCGTCGTGTGTGCACAGGGTACATTCTGCACGGCTACCACCATCTTGTGTGTTCGACTCCTAAATTTCACTAGGTGGGTTACGAATGCCGCTGCCGGTTCTTCTCGCAGAAATGCGCTTAGTATCATGCGACGAACTGCCAGATTAATCGGCGATCTCCTGAATTTTTTTGCTGATTGGGATGGACGTTAAGGAACTTCAAGAAAATAGATTATTGTTGCAACATATATATATATATATATATATATATATATATATATATATATATATATATATATCGAGAGAAAAGGGGGTTTGTTTTGGAGTGAGAGTGAAATTACAAAAATCTGTGACACTGGTGTTGTTGCCCGACATAGAACCACACAATGTGCGATTGCGAGACAGCCAGTTTTCCAATACAGAAACCAAGCGCACCTTCTTACTCAGTGCCGGCCAGAACATGCGATTTGGCAATTTAGAAGATAATTCGCAAAACTTAAAGTTATTTTATTAGCCCTTACGTCTAATACCTCAAAATTAGAACTTTTTTATTACATTCGTAGCGCTCAAAGCTGACAGATTTAGGCAAATACGCATTCCATGGCGATCATTTTGATTCCAAATCTATGGCGATCCGTGATTTTATAGTAATAAAGGCTTTCCGGAAGGCATGTCGAAATTGAGTGCAGCGGAGGTTATCCTGGAGACCAGTTCTTCACGTGACTCTATTACCGGAATCTTGTACACGAGTACAAGATTTTCTGACCTCTAAAAAATGAAGACTTGTTGACTCGGGCGATTGTGGTGGCCAATCGATCGGCCCTTTTCAATCCACGGAGTGTTGAGGGTTACGTTGAGGTAACCGCGTACCGCAGGATTGGAGTGCGGTGGCGCTCTATCGTGCTGGAACCAAATGCTCACTCAAACACCCTCTTGGACGCCTTCTGATACTCCTAGAAACATACCATACATTCCCTTAGAAATGTATGATATGTTTCTTAATCCAACATTTTAGGAAGTATGTTGTGTAAAGCAAGCTTCATCGGTGAAAAGCACAAGGGCAGGGAACTCCGCATTAGCTTCTACTTGCCGCGAAAAGCATCTTCAACAGACAATCCGTCGCTCGTAATATCGATCCAGCAGAGCTTGAACTTGCTGCGGTCGGTGCGGACAAAGTCGCTCGTCTCTTACTACCCTGTGGACGGTGCTGCGATTCGCACCAACCTTTCTGGCCACTTTTATCGTGCTTGCTGAAGAACGATCGGTTACTGCCTGAAGGATGCGCTCTTTCATAGCTGGTGTTTTTGCCTCCGGCTCCGCGATAGCTTGTTCCATACTTTTGGCAGCATGCAGGCTAGAGAATGTTCAGGATCGGAGAGGGCCGGACCTGGGCCGACACAGTGAAGAGTCTACGAGCTCATCTGGCCGACAACACACAAGTGGAGTCGGCTGTTAGCGGCCTCGTCAGGAATAATGACGGTGACGTCATTATCCGACTACGGGGCATCACCCAGGATCTCGGGGTTCAGTTGGCAGAAGACATCAGCAAGGCAACTGGCCACCAGACTGACAGCCGAATCAGTGACGGCTTGCGAGAAGTGGCCTTATGGGGCATTAATCCTCTGGCCAGTGCTAGAAGGATAGAGACAGACATCCGTCAGCTACTGGCGGCCACTGAGGCGGTTCCTATAGTGGCTAGTGACCCACGCCAGGGCCGCACCACGACCCGCTGGTACACGTTGCTGAAGGTGACGGCCCCTACAGCCCGGTGGCTTCAGGCCCAGCGATCTATCCTGATCGCGGGCAGCAGGTGCAGGCCCGAGGTCTGGGAGAGGTTGCCCACGTGCTTCAACTGCCAGAGACCCGGCCACAAGGCTGCTACCTGCACGGCACCCAAGACGGCCGCCCGCCTCTGTCGTCGATGCGGATCGCCAGACCATGCGGTGGCTGCGTGTAAAGCCGAGACAACACACTGTATAGTGTGCGAGGTCTCGGGCCACAGAGCCGACAGTATGGCCTGCCCGTCATACCGCACACAGCTACAAGAATCACGTAAGCGGAGGGAGCCTATTTCACATGGAGAGGCAAAAACAGGTAGCGCCCTACCAGAAGCATCCAGACCCGCTGAACAGGCGTTGGATCGAGGGCGGCGACAATTTTGCCGTAGGACCCTCGCGCTGACGGAAGACTGGCAAACGGCAGGCAATGCCTCCCAGGTTGGAACCCCCCCAGGAAGAGTAATGGTCAGGTTTCTCCAGGTAAACCTCAATCGGTGCCGGGCGGCCCACGACCTACTGAACGCATACACCACACAACACCAGGTAGGCCTTTGCCTCTTATCAGAACCAAATGTGTACATCTCTCGTTCAACACCTAACATGCACACTGATGCACAAAGCAATGTGGCCATCTGGTGGACACGTCAAGACGCGACGCTCTCCCTCACCGATTGGGGTCATGCTGAAGGCTTCGTGTGGGCGTACCTTCCACACAATAATATCGTTGTATATTCGTGTTATTTTTCGCCTAATAAAACTCTGCATGACCTGGAGGGCTACCTGGATAGGCTATCGGTGTCAATAACATCTCACCGATACCCAAAACACTCACTGCTTGTCACGGGGGACTTCAATGCGGTGCACACTGCCTGGAGGGGTCACCGTGCCACCGACAAAGGCGCGACTCTTCTTGACTGGATGTCCGAGCACAACATGACCCTGGCCAACCATGGCGACGTTCCTACGTTCGCGCGCCGAGGTCAAACATCGTTCTTAGACTTAGTTCCAGTCTTACAAGACTGGAAGGTCCAGAAGAACGAGGAAACCTTGAGCGACCACCGCTATCTAACGTTTGAATTGCTCTCGCCGATCACGCGCTGTCCCGATACGCGGAGGCGCACGTGGCAGATGCGATACATCAACAAAAAGGCTCTCCAGACCTTCTTTAGAAACCGGTTCAATCGCTTGGCGGACACTCCATTAGACGCGGATACCCTGGCTAAAATTCTGGCGGCTGCCTGCCGGGCGGCCGGGGGCCCAGCCAGACGTGGCGGCACGAGAGCCCGGCCTGCTAAACCTTGGTGGAGCTCGGTTATTCAGACAGCCCGTGTAGACTGTTTACGCGCGAACCGCACACTGACACGTGCACGCTCTTGGCTGGCGAAACGAAGACGACAGGGGCACAATGTCGACCCTCTGGCAGATGCCACTGCCAGGGTTGAGCGCCTAGGGGACCTTTATCGTACGCATCGACTCTACTTACGAGAGCTCATTCAGCAGGCAAAAGTCGAATCCTGGAAGGCCTTGGTGGAATCGGTTGAGGTGGACGTGTGGGGTCTTCCCTATCGGATCGTTATGGGCAAGCTCCGCGCACCACCACCACCTCTCCCGGCAGA
Organism: Dermanyssus gallinae; assembly: GCA_003439945.1. Classification (NCBI taxonomy): domain Eukaryota; kingdom Metazoa; phylum Arthropoda; class Arachnida; order Mesostigmata; family Dermanyssidae; genus Dermanyssus; species Dermanyssus gallinae. Next base: position 499,234 of record QVRM01006074.1, read on the forward strand.
AGAAATTCGCCGGGTAGTTCTCAAGCTCTTTCCGACGTGGTCCAGGTATGCAAACGGTGCGGCATTCCCGGACATTTAGCTGCAAGCTGCCCCAATTCAGCAAGATGTGTGAACTGTCGTGCTTCTCACGCGGCGAGTTCATCTGCATGTCCTCGCTTGGCTTACCTCCGAGAAAGATACCGAATTATACTCGAAGCCCGGACACTGCAACAGGTGAAGGTGCTACATCCGGCAGCCGAGATTACTGACGTGTCCCCGTATCAGCCATGTCTGTAGATAACACAACTCAGGCTTTAAAACAACCTTATTACGCTAGCGTTGTCCGCGGGATCTCTCAATCACGCGAAGACTCTACCCCGCAGCTGCTACTTCCGGCTCCTATATCAATCCCCACGAGGAAAGGCGGACGTTTGACGGGACGGTCTCGCCGGAGGACGCCCGTTGTAAGGCATCGCCGTATCAAAACACCCGTCAAGCGCACACGTAAAGCGACCCAGGCTGTGTTCGGCCCTAAAGGCGCCTCCCTCGGACTGTCTCAGATTCTTTTAGGCTTAAGCCCAGACTTATCGGCTAAATTCAAGGCCTTATTAGAGCTTTTGGAGCCGCTCTTACAGCTGCTACCGCTAGTGAAAAATCTACGACAAATCGTACAATCATGAATGACCACGATCGCACAGCTCAAGAGGGAGCAGCATCACACCCTACTCCAGCTACTATCAAATGTCCACTTTGCGACGGGCGATACACGCGGCGTGGCCTAACAAGGCATATATCAGCCAAGCATCCCACCGCCACTGAGGCTTCCTTCTCCACAACGACCACCTCTGTGCCCTCTCGTTTGCAACCGGCGCAAATTTTAGAGGACATTCAAGCAGTTATGGGGCGAATCAGACTAATCCGAATTGTACCAAAGGTAATTAGGAAGCAAGTAGCCGAGGCCCTTACCCGTGTACTCTTAGCAGTATTATCTGATAACAACGTTGAAGCATGGTACGGTCTTTTCTCCTTTGCCCCCGTAGTGCTTCGCCTCCCCCGCGCACGCAACGATGCGTTATCTCTCTCAGCCATCATCCGCAACAATCTCCGCGACTTTTCTCAGAATAAGCGCCTGTCAGACGTGATTGCCACTTCGCAACCTCGCACCTCTACTTCTAAACCATTCAAAAATGACACAGTGCGCCAGTCCATTATTAAACTCTCCGAAGGTGATGTTTCTGGTGCCGCCAGACTTTTTGTATCTACAGATACTTTAACGCCGGGCATCGACCGTATAGAGGCTTTGCGAGAGCAACACCCAATAGCTCCCGAGGACCTAAAATGGCCGACACTGACCAGATCTCCTCTGCTCTTTGTCACATCAAAGGAAGATATCCAGGCGGCGATTAAGAGCTTTTCCAAGAGCTCTGCCGCAGGGTTAGACTTTATGAGACCCCGGTTGTTAATGGACCTTTTTTCCCCGTCCCTTGAAGGCGTCGCCGCCAGCCTACTCTCCGCGTTGGCAAAGGTTGTAGACATCCTTCTTTGGAACACCCCTCCTCCTTGCCTCCGGCCCTTCATATTTGGCGCAAGACTATTTGCCCTTCAGAAAAAGGACGGTTCGGTACGTCCTATTGCCTGTTCGTCTGCGCTACGCAGGCTCGCCGCGAAGATCGGATGCAACCACAACAAAAACGCCATTTCTCACGCAACGGGTGCACACCAATTGGGATTCGCGACGCCGGCCGGAACCGAAGTAGCCATTCACGCAGCCCGTGCCTTTCTCGACTCACGCGAACCTCCAGGGGTCTTTGTAAAGCTCGATTTTAAAAACGCTTTTAACTGTATACGACGCGATGACTTGATAAAGGCCGTCGCATCCCACGCCCCTTATCTATTAAACTACGTCGAACTGGCATATCGGCACCCTTTCCATCCTGTCCTGCCTGAACATGTGATTTCGACCGCCACTGGACTGCAGCAGGGGGGCCCCTTAGAACTACCTCTGTTTTGTCTGGGTATCAAGGATCTGGTGGATTCCTTCAGGAGCCCGCTGAACCTCTGGTATCTTGACGATAGTTTATTAGGAGGAAACGTTTGCACAGTAGCCGAAGATATTCAACGGGTCCGGGATTTCAGTGTTACATCCGGGCTGGAGTTAAATCCGGCCAAATGCGAGATATGCCTCTTTGGCCCTACCCTTGAGGCCCCCGAAATACAGTCACTCCGAAACCTCCTGCCTGGCTGCAAGCTTTCCGTCAAGGACGACCTGGAGCTACTGGGTGTGCCAATTTGCCCCGAGGGGCTCCCAGCAGCAATCGAGCGTTGGAGATTGAAACTAGAAAACGTCGCCGCTCGCCTTTCTCTTCTGGGAGCTCATCGGGGACTTTTCTTACTCAGGCCCTCCTTTTCGTCCTCAAGAATAATCCACCTCCTTCGAGGGGCCGATTTATCTAATTGAACCGACGAGTTGCAAAGGCTCAACGACTTGACACTGTCCACCCTCGAGTCCTTGCTGAATACATCTCTACCGCCTAGCGCGCGAGAACAGGCATTGCTACCGGTTTCAAAAGGGGGCCTCGGGGTACCAAATTTACTGACCCTGGCCGGGCCTGCTATAGTCTCGTCGATGCTAAGCGCGTAAAACCGGGCAACCCCTCTGTTAGATTTAGCGGGAGTCGACCAGTTTAGAAACCGCTTAGCCCATCTTCAAGAGAACCTTGAGGCGCGCTGTGGGGGTAGGCCTGAAAACGTACTGTCCCAGCGTGACTGGAGTTCCCCTCTGCACGACGAGATACAACGACGTCTCTTTAACGAAGCTGCCGACGACACAGCCAGAGCTCGCTTAAACGCCGTATCCGCCAAGGATTCAGGGGCCTGGTTACACGCGCTTCCCAGTGCCCCTATAGGTACCCTTTTTGATGACGAGTCGATTCGCATAGCAGTAGGCTTACGACTAGGGGCAGACATAGTTAGCCCTCATCGGTGCCAATGTGGTCACCCCGTCAATAAACTAGGACATCACGGACTATCGTGCATTACTAGTGCAGGACGACGTTCGAGACCTGCCGCTATTAATGAGACCTTTAGCAGAGCCCTTAGGTCGTGCGGTCGTCCGTGCATTCTTGAACCCCCAGGCCTCTGCGCGGAGGACGGCAAACGTCCAGATGTTATGACACTCACACCATTCGAGCGAGGCAAAATGCTAGTTTGGGATGCAACCGTTACCGACTCCTTAGCTTCTTTTATGGTCGGTGGCGGCGCCTCCGAAGCTGGTTATGCAGCCCACCTTGCGGAGACAAACAAGTTAAGAAAATACTCATCAATCGGCTATCCCCATGAATTTTGCACTCTCGCGTTTGAAACCCTGGGTGCCCCTGGCGTTCGGACCAAGCAGCTGATCCACAAAGTTGGGATCTTGTTAAACCTGTCATCCGGTGATAACAGATCATCGTTCTTTTTTAAACAACATTTGGATCTTAACATACAACGTGGAAACGCTGCCTCCGTTCGGGGCACACTCCTGAAGTGGTCTCGCCCTGGCCTCATCGAAACGGACACGTGACAGTCACAATGAGCATTGGCTTAGCTAGTTGATGTGTCTAACATATACCTAATGTATTATACGGAAAATAAACTTTATATATGATAAATATGAGATATAATGTATCTGATTGTTGCCTTCCATCTTCTGTGTCTCCTTGTTGTTCTTATTTGTCTTTTTACCGTTGCAGACCTCCTTTTCATTCTCGCCTACAGTGCAGCAGGAGCCGCGTAAACGACGGCAACAGGAACATCAGCAACAGTGACAACCGCACCGTCAGAGCTAGCAAAGCTGGCAGCAGCGGTAGGGGTGGCAACGTTTTTGATTGTACAGGTTAATCGAATAAATCACCATTCCAATTGCACAAAATGTAAGACAATAAAAATAGCACAATGTCCACAAATGCATAGTCACCTAGAACACCCACACACACCTATATATATATATATATATATATATACATTTTTTAGGTTTCATATAAACGTAAATATTTATTTAACTCATAACCTGGGTGTAAACAATTGTCCCCCAGCAAACGTGACGACAACTATATATACTTGTACATGGTGCCACAGTCATACGTGCCCGAGACGTGAAAAGTGGGCAACACTCACGCAGACCTACACATTGCGTCCCTTGGCCGCCTTTAACCGTTCTGTTCGTCGTCGAGGCGGATGGCCACATCTGATTATCCACTAAAAATGAAAAACAACTATAGCCACAGATTTATCAAACGACCACTAATAATATATACCACGACTAGATTCCTGAATACTCTGACAAAATAATTTTGACTAGCGTATTATTGTGTCTGCTCGTATTATATTTAAAACATGAGTATATAATTTAAGTAACGCGGTGCAAGGGATAAAATAAATAAAGTCGTATGTATTAGATGTTTTAGTGCTGCCAACACGGGCTTCTAGCTTTACGAACTATGCGACCATATGGTTGTAATACACAGAAGATTTTATAAATAAAAGGCACTTAAATGTGATGCATGCACTCAATCTCGACATGCCCATTGAAATACATTAATTACTACGCAACCTCTGCAATGATCGCCATCAATTCGGTATCAAAATGATTATCATGCGCGTCTACTTAAATGTGTTAGTTTTGAGCGGTGTGAATGGTCGTATGGTTGTGATTGATGAGGCGTTGGACGTGAAAACTAATAATAGAACTCTAGTGTTTGCCAATTTTCTTCTAAACGACTATATCGCATCTTCTAGGCGGTGTCGTATGTCTTCAAAGAAAGCAAAATTTTCTCACGAACACGAAAATGTGCTTGGTTCCTGTAGTGGGGGAACGGTTGTCTCGGAGTCGCACATTGCGTGCTCCTATGTCAAGCAACAACATCCGTGTCACAGATTTTAGTAATTTCACTCTCACTTCGAAGCAAGATCTCTCAGCGACCATGTTCTATTAAAAGATGTTTTGCTACAATTGCGAGCTACAATTTTATACACGGCTCTCGAAATCGTTTTAGGTCAGTCTGTATATATATATATATATATATATATATATATATATAAGAAACATGTTGTAAATTTAAATCAATTGCAAAATAAGTAATATCACCAATATTTATTCAAACGTGTACGTCCTTATTAAATTTTCGTCAGACGTAGTTGTCGTCGACCTAAAGCTCACCCGTCTGAAGCACAGTTTTTTCGGTAAAATTCTTAAGTTTCAGTTTTGGCCTATGTTAATATACTAAACCGTATGTGTTACACACATCAACTAGCTAAGCCAATGCGCATTGTGACTGTCACGTGTCCGTTTCGATGAGGCCAGGGCGAGACCACTTCAGGAGTGTGCCCCGAACGGAGGCAGCGTTTCCACGTTGTATGTCAAGATCCAGGCGTTGTTTAGAAAAGGACGATGACCTGTTATCACCGGATGACAGGCTTAACAAGGTCCCAACTTTGCGGATCAGCTACTTGGTCCGAACTATATATCCGAATATACTAAACTCAAGCGAGCCGTGATCGACAACCTACAGAAGTGTACCGAGCGAATGTTAGCTGTCATATCGAATAAAAATAGGAAAAGTTATTGCGCACAATTGAGGATGAGCGCACATGATTTTCAGAAGCACCCTTCAGAAGGTGTTTTCTCTTTTCCACCATAGGACGCCGAAGCTATCCATTTTTTGATGAAAAATGCATTAGGAAGGCATCTCATTGATGAGTGCGCACCAAGGTTACAAGAGACATTTGGAAGGCAATGTACGTACCTGGGCTGACTTTTGGAAATGCTGTGCTAGTGCATAGCTCAGGCTTGTGGAGAAAGTTAGAAGGGATTCAAAGAGAAGTAATTCGATTCTCATTGGGGTGCCGTTTTAACTGTAGCAAGGAGTTTCTTGAAGGGGAAGGCGGTATGTCAAAATTCATCGAAAGAGAAGTTCAAAGTAAACTCAGGTATTGCACCCGAATTAAGACATTGAATGATGAACGATGGGTTAAGAAGATACAATGGGTAAAAAGAGCAATGGGGGTGAAAACAAAATGGGATAGGAGGGTGGAATTCGCAGCAAGACAGATAGGACTTAATAGTAAACAATGGGCAGAAGCTGCTATGTCCAGTGGACAAATTAAGAGTAGGGTAAAGGCAGCATACACAGAGAAATGGCGGGCAGCACTCATGCAGAAAACTAGTTTAAAAGAAATATACGGAAAAATGAAATTAAAAAGGGGTGAGGTAACCTTGTTATATGATAATACAAGAGGCAGCGGGCTGTTAGCGGATGCGAGAGCCGGTATGTTAGATACAAGGGTGCAGCGAAGCTGTTATGAGGAATTAAGAACAACGATTTGTCGGATATGCGGTGAGAGAGAAGAAACGATAGAGCATCTAGTTAGAGAATGTGAACAATTGGGAGGGATTAGGAATTTAAAATTAGGGGAAGCGCTAGGACTAGGTAAGGATGCAGAAAAGGCACAGGTTGAAATTACTAAGCAGAGATTATCCCGATAGAAGATGTTCAACACACAAGGACAAATAAGGGAGGACTACAATATAGGTAATTGATAGCTGCAGCACAATGCGCCCCTGATATAAAAGGGTGATATGTGTACACACACTTATCAAGCGAATAAATCAATCAATCAATCAGTTAAAATAATCTAAAGAATAAAATACTACCGAAAGTGGGGATTTAGCTCTCGTATAAGATTAGACCCTAATAGCTTAACTACCTGCATTTAACGTGTCAAACCTATTTCGCGACATAATGTCCGTCAAGTCTGTTAGTATGCATCATGCATATTGCTTTATTAGTATTACATATGTCGATTGTGAGTTGCCTTTGCGGCACAAGAACGATGCATTCAATGGCATTGGAAACAAGTTGCATATTTATTCTCCCTTAACTAACTACCATATATAAAGCTAGCTATCTCCCTACGACAATGTGCGATATTCTAGTGTAAGAAGGAGGCTCCAGTGCTAACCTTTAAAAAGTGCAACTTTTTTGGAGCTATGTTTTCCAACTCATAACTAGCATTAGGGCACAACCGACCTTAACACATTCCGCTCCGGATGCCGTATGCCCAACCTAATTTAACCTTATAAACTTTGCGTTGAGTGTGTCGCATTCCGTCCAATTAAGTAAAAGCTGGTGCGCATTAACCTGTCAGTTAGTAAGCCTTCAAATTAGATTTTACGTCGTCCAACTGAGCCTTTCTTCTTTACACCTGGCAACCGATCCACCTTAGAACACCAAGATCCCGCCGTACAATTTTCAATTACGGTGAAATTCGCTTCTTAATAACCTAACACAGGTCACACCTTAGAGCCTCGAGAATAGGCCTATCAAACTACCTACTCAGCTCTGCCGAGGAAGCCTCACTTCAACCTAGACTTATGTGTCTGACTACCTTATTTTTTCATTTGACGCTAGCGATGTATCACACAACCACTATTTCGACTCTACACTACTATCGTTGTTCGAGTGAAGTTAATATGGATCGCAAACTCTTTCCCTTCCACCGCTAGGAATTAAGTCATCGTCGTTGGTCTCCTTTGCCAAAAAACGTGTTGCTGCTCTGGCAACCACTCGGTACTTTCTAATAAAAATCTTTAAGAAATCTTCCAGCCGACAGGCTATCAACGCAGATAGAACTTAGTAAATGACGCTCTTCTTTGCTGGGCCACGATATCATGCAATTGTCAAGGGGTCCCTTTTTACTTTCGAGATCACACATGATAGGCTGACTTTCTATTTTTCCGAGAGGTACGAAGTCTTCACGATGGAGACTGGGCCCGCAGACCTTTCTGGCCGCGCCTCCATTATTGCATCCACTACCTCTGAGATATTAATAGGGCGACCCAGCTCCTGCCGGGTTTCCATTAGGCCCATACAAGACATCCATCGGGCTACAACTGGGGACCGTAGCAAACCTGGTGAACGTGTGTCAAAAATAACTATTTAGTATTTTAGGTGACACTGGGCGCATGTCGGAGTATAATCATTTGTGTGCATGAAGCTGAGACTCTTTGAAAAGTTTGTTTTGTACGGTCGAAGCGTAACCCCTTGTGTGCATGAAACTGGGACTCTCTGAAAGACTTATTTTGTACGTTTATCCTTTGCTCCAGTTTATCTTCCCGCAACGCATTTTCATAAAACTGGCTGGCGTTCGTATACAGGAAGGTAAATTGCGATGCAAAATGTGCAGAAAACCTAAGATTCGTTGACACTAATACACCTAGACATCTTAGCTATGCAATGTTGTCTCGTTAAGCTAATAGTCCAGACCGGAAGAGCCATATGTGAAAATGAGACATTTCGGGATAGGTGGCTTTGTCCCATCGTCACTGTGCGAGCCCCTTCTTATGCATCGGTGTCACTAGGAGAACAGGCTTGTAACTATGCTTGCATCAATGTACCGTCATCGTTCAATAATTAGTTTTAAACGCTGCGTTAAAAATATAGGTGGGATGACATCGGGTGTGTGGCTACATTAAGATGTCAGACATGAGAGTTATATGAAGGTGTCATTTCATTAAAATCGGTAGGCAAGTCGCGGTAGGTCGTAGCATCACAGGTTGTCGACATGGGTGAGCCAGAGTACACTGGAAGAGGGCTGAACGAATGTGAGAAATGAGTTGCTAGTAGTTCAACCTAATCGTCACGAACCGGTTCTCCTTGACGCTTAGACTCATCACGGTCAGGATGCGGAAACGCTATGTTCCTTTTATCAGCTTCCAATAATATGCAGTGGACGAGGCAGGGTCTGCGTACAAAAAGGCTAGTCGTTCGAGTCGGGCTACATATGAGCGCACATTCTTGAGCTTTGTGTTGATCCCATTAGAAGTAAAGGCTTCGATCAGAAAGCGACAGATCGCGTGAACTTGCTTGTTAAGATCGTAGCACCTTCGAGTCGATCGGGTTGAGGTGGTTGGGCGGGTCCCAGGCTTACTCATCGGAAAGAACAAATGTGGCCCTCTGAAACTTACGTTTCCGTCGTAAATATTGAGCTAAAGTATACGGCAAGATACCTTGTTATACACCTAGACTAAAGAATTCGGGGAACCCCTCATGTCAGGATGCGGCCGGGAAGGCACAAACGACGGCTTATTACATTTCCCGTCCACAGCAGTTGGACTGTTTTGGTGACGTCAATTTTGAGACCAAAAGAGCCGAGCTTGTGATCAACAGAAGGATGGCGCATGTCAATGTTGTCGATGATGTCAGGCTGAATGATCAGGTGAAGGTCGCCAGTGAAGCGTGAAATAACTCATGAGTGGAGTCATCACTAAGCTATAATAGATTGTTCCCAACGCTGCAGTTGACACACATTGACTCAGCAGTAAAAGTATCCGCAATAGCCCGGTCGATTCGAAGTAGAATGAAATCGCCAATAATAATCACGGGTCCGTCAATGTGACCGTAGAAATTGATAGCGTTGCAGTATTCGCTGCTCCGTTGCGGGCAACAGGTACTATCATAGGAATTCAATGCATAGAAACAGCAAATGCGAACCTTGCTACACAAAGTGAGTAAATCGACTGCGACATGTTTGTCGGGTATATCACATGATACAGATATAACATTTAAACGAGCTAAAACTAGAATACGCACTCCTCCGACCCTCGAACCACGATCCAGCCGGAAGAATCAAAAAGCGTTGTCGAAAGCGAACTCGGCGTCCGTTATGGGCTGCTCAAACCTGGTCTAACAAAGAAAAATGATATCAATATGAATAGATACAGGAGATAATATAATCAATAGAACTTTGCTATGCCGTTAAATGGGTATTTAGATACCCCCAGTTTAACCGTCTATGATGTGCTCTAAGGTTGCCTTGTTTGGGGCCTCCGATAGAAGTTGGCGGGGCTGCTGTTAGAAACATCGGCAGTAGCACCATCATATTTTTCCATCACGTTTTCGTGCGGCACCCGACCAACGAAGTATTTAGTGACAGCCCCCGGCGCCCAGAAGTTGGGATTGAGCACTGTCATCTCCTCCTTGCACAAACAGGCAAAAGAACGGCTATTATATTTGTATTGTATTTGGACAGTAGTTCCCAGATTTTTCGTTTGGGCACGATATTCCGATGGATGTCCGAGGCCGTGACGCCAAGGGAAATCCGAGAGATGAATACGCGCTTTCTATTTTCCCAGCAACGGCGAGGATAGAATTGCCAGCCACAGACGCTGCTCCAATAGTAGTAGCGCAATGATAGCTGTTCGAGCGCTTGTTCGAAGGCAAACTCTGCCTGCTGTGCATGTTTACGAACGCAACGGCTGCAGCGGAGATGCGTCTGCTCCCGAGGGGATCACTGTGGCGTATGATCGATCACTGCAGTCAGTCGATTGAGCGCGCAAGATTTCGAAAACATTCTGAGAAGCTCGGCTGAGTGAGGCATCGGTATTGTAGTGAGTTTTACTTTTTAAGGATGTAGCCCCTTAACATGCTCACTCTCAGAAAATGTGGGACCCAGCCACCTAATGGCAAGTCTTAGCGCGTGGAAGGTGTCGAGTCGTAGATTTAAAGCAATGCCCACTAAAACCCTACATATATATATATATATATATATATATATATACGACAGTACCTACATATATGTGTCATTTTTAAGATGACCTTTCGACCTGCGAAACCCTTAACGCAGAAGAGTAATCTTGCACAGGCGGCGCGGAGGTCTCGGAAGCCGCGAATCTCTCAATCGAGAGGTGCATGGATGAGCTTTACAGCCGCGTCCCAGTTCTTGACCGACGAGGGCATATGCGTAACTACGTCTCCCAGCGCCTTCTTTCTAGGCTGTGCTCTCCGTTTTTGTCCAATCATGATTAGTTATAATCCATTCCGACGTTCACTTTGTCTCAATCAAAAACCATGAAAACCAATGTTAAGAGTGGCCGGTCTAGGTTTTAAACCCACGACCAGGGTACAGTCTCCACCAGGACCAGCGAGGCCGCCGAACTCACACCATAACCAGATAATACTCCCGATACGTAGGGCCCCGATCTGCTGAACCTTCCACAGGAACGTCCGTATACGTTAGCTCAATATTTACGACGGAAACGTAAGTTTTAGAGGGCCACATTTGTTCTTTCCGATGAGTAAGCCTGGGACCCGCCCACAGGAGAGTGGGACGAGTGTTAGGCCGGCATCTCTTATCCATCTACCTCTAGCAACATTTTAGCTCTGGCTCTTATTGTCACTGCCAGATCACCCGCGGTAGTCATCTCCACCTTGGTGCCCTCGTTCTCGACCGCCTTATTGTTCAGATAATCGGACACCAACCGCACCAGATATGGTGGATATACATCCAGCAACACCACTAGAAACAAGTCTCTGGTTTACCGCGTAGACTACTTGATAAGTTTAGCCTTTGCCACTACTTTGTGGATGGCCGACAGAACAGACCTATGCTTTCGGAACCCAAACTGCATTGCTAACAAGAGTCAGTGTTCCTTGGGAAGGCTCGTCAAGTAAAATTTTATGATGGCTTCGGCGCCATTAACTAAGGCGCCTAACAGGCATATCGGGCGGTACTATCCGGCGCCATTGGGCAGTAGTACTAGATCGACGGCCTTCTAGTGCGGGAAGTATTCCCCTTGAAGAACAATACGTAGCCTCACTATTGTTAAAAGTCACCATGTCAGCTCCGGACACCCATTCTGTAACTAGAGGCTTTATACTGGCCCGCGCTGATATTGTAAGGCCCTCAAGTAGCCTCCACAGGGATGCTAGTAACCCGTTGGGGCTACTATAACAGGCTTAAGTTCATTTCAGGAAAATCCCATTTCAATTCCTTTTTCAGCTGCTTTGTGTTTCCGACTACTTCTACTCTCCACGATACAGCTACTTCTTCCGCCGTCAACCGTCCACACATGCATCTTGCGCCTGGTGAAGGTGGCATTAGGCTCCTCAGAAGGATTATTTCTACAACGGTCTTAACTGAAAAATGCTGATGCAGCCATTTCTACTGTCCATATTCTTTTCGAGGCTTTGACGCATTGGGAGAGTTATGGGCACACTTTAGGCGCCTGCGCTTATCGCCATCTTAGTTTTGCCGTGCTTCACACCGTAAACTTAGCCAATAGCGGCTTCTCGCCTCAGCACCGCCCTAGTCTGACTGTTCTCTCTCTCTTCATTTTTCCCTACTTTGGATTTTGCCCACTTTCTTCTTTTTCTATCTCTCTGCGGTCTTCTCTTTATCCACCGACATTTTTGTATCCAAAGCCTCCTCATTAGTCAGGTCGGCGGCGTTGACTTCTACAAAGATCTCTTTCGCCTATACATCTTTCATTTTCTTGTCAGGCAGTTCCTGCGACGACGTAACTCTACTTTATTCGACAGTTCTGCCGTCTATATCACACCTGTGGCTTATCTTAGTCAAAATCGATGGCAAACGGCTATTTTTGGCGAAAATCGCGACAGAAATACAGGTCGGTGAGCATGGGAGCAGTCTTGCGTTCCGATCAGCGCGCAGGAACTAGGTCGCGATACCTATTCGGTGGACCGCCTCAGCGGTTTGCATTCAGTGCGCTTGTCTGTACTGACCGTCGGATTGCGCGCCGAGAGGCGTCGTCTGTTCACACATACAGCGCTCGGCTGAGGCGAGAAGCCGCTGTCGGCCAGGTCTACGCTGTGAAGAACGCCTAGAAAGCTAAGATGGCGGTGACCACACAACCCTGTGTTATCCCATGGTAAACGCAAAAGTGCCCTGGGAATACCACAGAAATGGAAAACCACGTACCTCACCCACTCCCGGCACGCCGCGAGAACGAGATGGGACAAATACATAGCGATGTCCCCTCCCCAATTTCTTGATAATGGCACTGCACACCAAAGCTCACCACATACTGTCCTCGTAGCAAGCTTTCGGGGAATCACAAATTCACGAAAACTCACCGACGGTTTACCTCTTGCGCATAAAGTACTCCTAGTCACCAAGTCTATTGGTTCTGCACAAAAAAACGGACAAAAGGGCTTTCCGTACCAGTATCTTCCGGGGTCGACCTCACATGTGTCCGTAGCGTTTGCTTGGTACGCGAGACCCTTATAGTAGTGAGGCTAACTCAAGGCGTTGACTAAGTACTAAATTGGTCTAGTCCGCAATTCTCCAAATAACCGTCGTACATTTACCAGCAGGGGCGTTGGCTAGATTGTCGCACAAATTTGGCTCTGCGTATCAGCAACGAAAACGTGTAGAATATCCGATCGCTCCGCAGCCGAGCCAGCAGTATCCGAACTCATCGGCTGGCGTACCCTCGTTGCAAAATGCGCAACTAGAAGCGATCATTTTGGGGCCAAGTTAGTTGATGTAGACAATACACAGACGATTCAAAGAGTAAAGAGAAAAGCTAAGACACACATTGTACAACAATACAGGCAGCTCACAATAAGCACAAACATACAAAACTCTATACGGTACCACCGTGACTAAGAAACTAACGCAACTAACTTGAGGCAGCGTAGAGGAAATTCAATGAACTTGCCGGCCTGAGCAGAGCGGTCACCAACTCGTCCGTTCACTACCAAGGCACCGCCACGACGATCGAGAAATATGACTAATACTACTAAAGGACTGGGCTGCTGGGCTGCTTCTCTGCAATACTATGTGCATAATGATTTTCATAATTTTAATTCGTTCACCCTGATATATCTAGATAACGAATAATTGAAGTTTAGCGGCGTTTACAGAAAATACAAAGATTTTGCAGGTGTTGCATTCGCTGCATGTTCCGCACTTTGGCTTCGAAGAACCACAGTTTACAGCCAAGTGATCAACGCTAACGCACCTGCAGCACCATGAGAAAACGCAATATTAAAAAAATATAATTCTGCATAATTGCAAGCATTGCACTTCCCATTATTACTGATGTCACCCCTTCTTCTCAACAATCGAGTTAGCTGGGGTCGCCACCATCAATGCGAGATGATCTGCATGGACTACAGTCTCCACGCCATCGTGTACTATGTTCACTAGATCTAGTAGGAACATTGGACTTAATATAGATCTTTGCGGAAGCTCCGCCGTGATTCTGTATTCCTATACGTCAGGAGTAATTAAAGCGTTGTAATTCAAAAATAGTCCTGATGCGACGGATGTCTAGGAGACTATAATTCTGCAAGGAGGTGGCGAGATGCATTTCCGTTTGCATGCCTTTATAGTCTCCATCTGATTGGTCGAGTTGAACGCATTCTGTATGTACAGAAGCAAAAATAGGACCAACACCCTTTTGTTAAACTAAGTGCGTGAAAGAACCATGACCAGAGCGTCCAAGAGAGTCCTGTTCTTCCGGAAGCCCAGCTGAATCTGTTGAAGTCTGACAGAGCGCCTTTAGTCAGGCGTATCTACATATCTGGGTACGATGCACCTTCTTCCATGGAACCGGGAACCTCCTTTCACTTATCAGCGTGTCGATTAAGATATTCACCAAGCCTAATCATCTATACGCAAGCATATTACTATATTGGGAGGAACCCTGTCCAACTCTGATGCAGCCGTAGTCTAATGCATAGTTTATTCCACCAGCTGTTGAATCCAGTCCGCGACCTTCCAGGAGGACTGGAATCAGCAGCTGACGTTTACGCAGCCGGCGACCCGGGAATCTAACTGGCTAACGCTAGTACCTCTAGTGGCCACCGGGGGGAACGGACCGCGCCAAAAAGACAGAGGCGGGTGAGGTGGCAAAGCCTTCCTTTGACGGACGAGGACAATGCGTAGTGCAGGTCGGTGCGTGCGGTGTGAAGGACGCGCGCAAAAAACGTGCAGTGAAGTGTGAGCGGTTTTTATGTGCACAGGTACGACCGGAGACGTTCGGAATGTGACGCGGAGAGCGGCGGCGGGACCTGGAAGAGACGCAACTAGCAGGCTGACCAGTATGACGCAGAGGTACACATGGACCACTCCTACTTGGAACGAGTGACCCCGAGGGATAAGAAAAAGAGACCTGCCAACACCCCTCCAATTGCCCAGCAAGGGCGCCAGTGACCTCGCCGCGGAAAGAAAGCGGTGCTTTTGAAAGCGCTCAAGAAGCAAGACACAGAACACGAAGGTCGAGCTCTGGAAATAACTTTGCAAGGAGTTTAACACGGACTTCCACGATAATTTTGGGGTGTTACATAACGGCTTCCTTTACAGCTTTACTTAGGAAAGTGTTCTCCTGAGAAAAGCTTTAAAGTCATTGCCGTCGTCTAGATGCCTTTTGTTTTAAGGAGGCGCAAATATCGATTGCGACTATTCTGGTGTGTACGTGTTAGACATGTGACATTATGCACATTTGGTTTTCGAACGTCGAGGCGAACGGTTGTGTGTTTGGAGGTTCCTACCTTAGAGTAGTTTTCTTGGTGTACAAGCATCGTTGAGCTTTACAAGTGAACCAGGAAGACTGTCTGAGGATTGTTTATCAAACTGGAGACCGAAATCGTCCATTTTGAAAGTGATTGCCGGAGTGTTGGAAATAAGCTTTCCCACACTGTGAGCCTATATGTGATTGAAGTGAATACTTGGACGGTGAAAACATAAACAGCAACAGATATATCGTGTATGTGCACGTGCTGTGGAGATCATCAGGAAGTGTGTGTAAACGAACGTGCAAAGAAACGTGCAGGGTTGACGTCGTATCTGTATATATACATATATACAGGAAATAGGCTGTCTGTACAAGAGCTATGTTTGGTAACAACGGTGAGATGCCATCTGACGGTGGTGATAACTCCATGAATATATCTGGAGTCATAAACACGCGGAGTGGCGCTGCGTCGACTACATACGTGCCCTTAAGTAGAATAGCAGTGTGCACGTGTGGGAACATGATGGACAGAAAAAAAACTGCAGAGAGGAATCCGCCGTTTGCTGGTTGCACGGGATGTGCTACACATCGGCAGATGAACGCAGAGATGGCGAAAGTCAAAGCAGAGGCGGACAAGTGGTGCAGTGTTGCAAACGAAATGCAAAACAAGTGGGAGACGTGCATGGCCGATGTGCAAAAAAGACTAAAACAAATTGAAGAGAAAGAAACCGCATTGGAGGAGAGAGAAGAGCAGATTGCCGCGGTGAAGCAGGAGCTGACCGAACGACTTGACAGATTTGAGAGGAAAGTAGAGGAACGCCAACGAAGACAGCTTGCTAACACTGCTGTTGGAGAGAACGTTGATGAAGAGAAGAGGAGGGAGAAATTAGAACAGAGAGTTGCAGCGATAGAGGAAATTATGCCGGGCGTAACGGCCGGCGTGGACCAACTAAAAGCATGGATTCGAGACAAAGAAGCGAGAGAAATAGCGAGACTAGCAGAGGAGGAAGTAATAGATCTTGAGCTGAGTCGTAATGACGAGGACAAGAGAGAGGATAATATTGAGAATGACAAGACCGGCGAAGATGAAGAAGTACGCGGGGATGATGGCCGGCAAATGACTCTACAACAACAAAGAAAACGAGAGGATGCTGCTGTTGATGTGCCGGAGAAGACGACATTTCAACAGAGTAAACAACATCAGAAGCAGCTGGAAACAGAAGACCAACTGCAAACCTTACCACCAGTTGGTAAAAGGGTAGTAATTGCTGGGGATTCGAACATATTAAAGATAGAAGAAGAGTTAGGAAACATTATTCCGAGAAATACGGTAGGGATCACAATTCTTGGGAAAAGAGGGGGGACATCAAGAGCTGTTGTAAAATTAATTGAAGAAGATATGGATATGTTTGACAATGTAGAACAGAGATTAATATTTCATGCAGGGTTAATAGATGTAATACAGGCGAAAAGTGAGATGGAAGCAGTTAGGGAGGTTAGTAAACAAGTAGAAAAATTAATAGATTTCTGCAATAAGCGTAGAATCAAATTGACGGTATGCTCATTGCCAAAAACAGTTGACCGGAAGGCGGGACGAGACTACAGGGGGGCTTGCAGGGCTGTTAATATGAAAATAGCTCCCATGGTGCGGGCAGCGAACTTTGAATACCTACCCCTGGAATACATACAGGATACCGCTAGAGCCATGGCTCCGGACGGTGTTCACTACGGTGAGGTAGGTGCTCAAATGGCGGCACGACCAATTGGCCGGAGAGCCTGCGAATGGCTTAAAATAAAAATGATAACTCGGAAAGTAGGGGGAAGGGACACGCATAGGCAGGTAAAGCACGAAGAATATCCGCCACGATTTGTGGATCAAGGACGAATACCATATAGACATGTTATGAGGCCTCAAGAAGATAACCATTGGGGGTCGGGAAACGGATATATAAACAGGGAGGGACACTACGGGGGAAGAACACAACAAACGATTGGATGGCAAAACCAAAACACCATACACAACATGAATCAGGGAGGCAACTGGAGGGACATAGGCTACAGAAGACAAAGGGACAACAAATATATAAACCGAGAGCACAGCAATCGGGAAACGCAAATACAAATAGAAACGAGACAACGGGGAGTATTGGAACTAGAGGGAGCGTTGGATGTAATTCGGAGGTTGGCCATGGGCAACTTTGCGAATCTCGAAAATTATTAAGTAGACGCCGAAAGCGATATAAAAGAGGAAAAAGAGGTAAAAAGATGAGAACACCTTTCCGACGGATAGCATTGCTAAATATAAGAGGTGGTAGACGACGGGGTAAGTGGGAGGAACTATACAGGCTGATAGAAAAAAGAGGAGTTGATATAATGGTAGTAACAGAGACACATCTATGTGAGACAGAAGTGCCACCGGGGTTTCATGGATACAATTGGTATGGAACAAATAGAAAAACGGGAGCAGGAGAAAATAGGTTTGGAGGAGTAGGTATATTTATTAAGGAAAAAATAGTAGCTAGAGAAGTGACTGAATTGAAGATGAAAGACTTGGTGGTGGTTGACATTGGAGGGCTTAGCGGGGTAACAAGAATTGTAGGGATTTACAGGGCGCCAAGTAATACGCTAGAAGAAGATAGAAAATTGTACAGTGAACTAACGGACGTAGTCGCAAATAGTCGGGAGATGGGAATTATGTGCCTTGGAGATATGAACGCGCATATTCACCAGTTAGACGGGAGAGAAGATGTGGAAGGAAAAATGCTCTTACAATGGGTATCAACGGCAGGTTTGAATATACTAAATTTGGATAAAGTTGTGGTTGGAAAATATACGTATAGTCAGGGAAATAGGAAGTCATGTATAGATTATATTATGGTCAAAGGCAAAATTCAGGAATGGGTGGGAGAGATGATTGTGGATGAAGAAAAGGAATGGAACATTGGCAGTGACCATAATTGGGTGGAAGTTACAGGGTGGACATTAGTTACCAAGAAGTTAAAAGTAGACAAAAAAGTTATAGACACACAGAAATGGGCACGTAGAATAGATGAAATTAAAAAGCTCTTAGGGGACACCATAGATATGGATCTAGATGAAATGCATAAAATAATACGGGATAAATATGATGAATGTTATAAAGTAGTTAAGGGCGTAAGAGGGGGAGAGAGGGGGTGGTGGAGTAGGGAAATTGGAGAGGCTATATTAGAAAGAAAAAAGTGGAGCAGGGAGCACAGGAAGATGGTAGGTAGGGACCCAGGTAAGGGCGAGGAATACTGGCAAAGATATATGCAGGCAAAAGCAAAGGTTCAGCATTTGGTGCAAGAAGGAATAAAACGGCAAGACGAACAGGAATTCAATAGTATATTAGAAGCTCCAAGAGTACAACGGGCAAAGCGATTCTGGGCATATGTAGTCAATGCAGGAAAAAGTATGACTAATATTGAACATGAAAAAGTGTACACAAAGGAAGAGATGAATGCGGCGGTAGAAGCACTTTTTTTCATTAGTAATAGAGTCAGCGAAGGAAGGGCAAGACTAAATACAGGTATAAGTACAGAGGTAGAAGAAATAAAACAAGTCATTAGAAAAATGAAGGGAAAAACGGCATGCGGGCTAGACGGAATAACAATGGAGATAGTAAACGCGTTAGGAGAAGACTACTTAAGTTACTTATCTAAAGTTTTTAATAGCATCTTTACCGGGAGTAGCATACCGAGAAGCTGGCGTAAAGGAAGAGTAGCATTGCTACCAAAGGATGGCGTCGATAACAATGATTTGAAAAATAGACGACCAATAACTGTAACACCAATTACGTACCGTATGTTCATGCAAATTTTTAAGTGTCGGGTACAAGATAAGTTAGAAGCGAATAGTAAAATTGGGGAATGGCAATGTGGGTTTAGAAAGGGATATAGGTTAGACGACCATATTTTCTTGTTGAGTCAAATTGTTGAAATATCTAGGATGAGGGGACAGGGTTGTATTGCGGGTTTTTTGGATCTACGAAAAGCTTATGATATGGTTAATAGAGATACATTGTACAAGTTTATGGCAGAAGAAGGATTTGACGCAAGTTGGATAGGCTTATTAGAGGAAATTTATAGGGACAACACAGTAATGATCAAACGAAAAGAGGGGGAATCGAGTGAATATAGTGTTGCTAAAGGGGTGAGGCAGGGATGCCCTTTATCATCGATTCTTTTTTTAATATATATAGAAAGAATTGCCAGAAAAGTGGATAACACCGGGTTAGGGTGGCAGATAGGTGAAAGGGAAACTTGTATTAGAATCCCTCTTTTGTTGTTTGCAGATGATATGGTTATCTTAGGAAGGAGCGTAGGAGAGGTTCAATGAATGCTTAATGTATGTGGAAAGGCGGCAGATGAACTAGATATGATATTCAACGAAAAAAAGAGCGCTATTTTAGTATTTTCGGGCGTTACAATGGAGAAAAAGCTTAGGTTGCAGGGAAAGGAATTAGGGTATCAGAATCAAAATAAATATCTAGGTGTGACTCTAGGGTCCAAAGAAGAATTAATGAAGGAGGAGGAAATATTAAGAATAAAGAAAGCAGAGAAGGGTAGGAATTCAGTAAGATGCAAAAGTCTTTGGGGGTTTAATAGATATGTGGTTACAAGAGACATTTGGAAGGCAATGTACGTACCTGGGCTGACTTTTGGAAATGCTGTGCTAGTGCATAGCTCAGGCTTGTGAAGAAAGTTAGAAGGGATTCAAAGAGAAGTAATTCGATTCTCATTGGGGTGCCGTTTTAACTGTAGCAAGGAGTTTCTTGAAGGGGAAGGCGGTATGTCAAAATTCATCGAAAGAGAAGTTCAAAGTAAACTCAGGTATTGCACCCGAATTAAGACATTGAATGATGAACGATGGGTTAAGAAGATACAATGAGTAAAAAGAGCAATGGGGGTGAAAACAAAATGGGATAGGAGGGTGGAATTCGCAGCAAGACAGATAGGACTTAATAGTAAACAATGGGCAGACGCTGCTATGTCCAGTGGACAAATTAAGAGTAGGGTAAAGGCAGCATACACAGAGAAATGGCGGGCAGCACTCATGCAGAAAACTAGTTTAAAAGAAATATACGGAAAAATGAAATTAAAAAGGGGTGAGGTAACATGGTTATATGATAATACAAGAGGCAGCGGGCTGTTAGCGGATGCGAGAGCCGGTATGTTAGATACAAGGGTGCAGCGAAGCTGTTATGAGGAATTAATAACAACGATTTGTCGGATATGCGGTGAGAGAGAAGAAACGATAGAGCATCTAGTTAGGGAATGTGAACAATTGGGAGGGATTAGGAATTTAAAATTAGGGGAAGCGCTAGGACTAGGTAAGGATGCAGAAAAGGCACAGGTTGAAATTACTAAGCAGAGATTATCCCGATGGAAGATGTTCAACACATAAGGACAAATAAGGGAGGACTACAATATAGGTAATTGATAGCTGCAGCACAATGCGCCCCTGATATAAAAGGGTGATATGTGTACACACACTTATCAAGCGAATAAATCAATCAATCAATCAATCACAATGATATATTATTGAAGAATAAATATTTAATTAATCCAGTTCCTAGGCACATTTGTTAAATTCCGAAATTAAACAATGTAGACATAGTCTACCCTCACACCGTCAACATTACGGCCCAGTAAAAGCCAAATTCCACCGTTGTTATTAGTACAGACACATGTAGACCAAACTACTACTACACAGTGTTAATAGCTAAAATAATATTTAAGGTGTTAGTGTGAGTAGTTAATAGAGCACCGGGATGACGCCTTTATGATAGAAATGAAAGACGAGGAGGGGCGACTTAAGAAACGTCTCTATTTTAGTACCATGCGTTGCTATTTAAATCAAGACTGAAGTTGCATTACCGTGATGCAGTCAACATGTGCAGTCAGCTATCTTTAAGGGCCACCTAAAATGATGGTCCTTACTAAACTCAAATAAAGGACGGCCCAATTGACCATACTGCATAATTAGCATTTATTCAATAATAAATAAGGCATTTTCGACGAATTGTGGCTACATTTGCTCCTTTCTACCCTTGCAAACCGCGGTAACTTTGTGAAACTTTTCTCGTGAGCAGATATTTATATACAATCAGACAAGATGGCGGCGCCCAGCAGTGCGCTGTGTTTTTGTAGCTCCGTAACAAAGAGCTTGTGTGAGTGGACCCAGTGTCCTACCTGTCTTCTGTTTTTTTTTTATAGAAGGGAGAAATGCGTTACGCACGAACGGGCATCACGTTTCGATGTGGACCGAACAGTGTCGAACTCGCCGCAAGACTACCGGCATTACCGACTAAAAGTCCGGCTTTTCGATGTTCTGAAAACCGCAGTCTTTTTAAAATTCACTCCAGACCTCCCAGATTTTCGGTTATTACTACTACGGGTAAGTAGGAGCGGTGGGTGCCTACCGGAGCATATGGCCGAGATCACCCGCGGGGAAGGTTCCCCCTTGATTAGAACCACTCAGTTCCGCGTCTCTGTGTTCTCTTATTCCGTCATCTTTCATGACGGGGGACTTTTGATGGCGTATTCGGACGAGTCGCTTTTTTTCCTCGAGGACTTCTTTTGCTGTTTGAGCTCCAACTTGTCAGCCGCTAATCGTTCCGCAGATGAATTCGATGAAATCCCTCATGCTGGTTTTCTGCATGTTTGGAGGAGGCTTTCTCAAGTTCGGGTCGCTGTTTCGCTGCCAGCGGTGCGTCACTTTGCCCCAGTGCCCTTGCCAAACCCAGTACCCTTGCTTTCTCTAGGGCAGGGCAAACGTGTGCCTTTTGTTCAGTGAACGCAGCTCCCCAATTGGGTACTTACGTTGAAATCGTCCAGGTAGACCTGGAAATCTCCATGTCCAGTTATGACTTTGATCATAAAGAAGTCTATGTTGACTCCCGGGCGATCCATCCACTTTTTGATGTCCGGGATTACATCCAGAACTTTGGACTCGGTCTCTCCATTTCGCAGTTCTGTCTACTCTTTGCCACTCGGAAAGCATTGCTTTGCGCTCCGACTCTTTTGAGCGCTGTTCGTTTCCCCACAATCTGCGCCGCTCCTTGACCACGAGATCCCACGGAGAAGTGCCGGCCAGGATCAGCAGCCATACTTACCGTACGGTATGCCTGGATTATCCTTAGCGCCGCCATTCGCGGGGTTCTTCTTAGCAGGCTTTCAGTTCTTGCTGTGGCTGTTGCCGGGGTGAACCAGACTAAGCAACCGAAGAGGGCTATCGATCCGGCCACTGGCATCACGAGTCTCCTCCGATCCGCTCGCTTGGGTTCGTGGATGTTCGGTAAGATCTTCGCAATATCGTTTGCTGCTTTCATTGCTTTTGTCGTAGCGATCTTCACGTGCTTACTTTGCCTAACCCCTCTGTCCAAGTAGACCCGCAGGTACCGAGCATGCTCGACTATCTTGATGCTCTTGTCTGCCAACGTAAAGTTCACCGGGTCGACTGCAACTCGGCCGGTGAGCAAGACCGCCTCGCTCTTCTCCGGCGCCAATTCGAGTTGTACGCTTTTCATCTATTCGTTAATCGCCGGCAGGGTCTTGTTGGCATTCAGTTCGAGCTGGACACTCGACTTGGCTTCGACGACTACTGCCAGATCGTCTGCGGATGCTAATGTCTCCACCCCTTTCGGGAAGTCTTGAATACGCAGCACGTCGTCATAAGCAATGTTCCACAGTAGTGGTATCAGAATGGAACCCTGTGGTACACCAGCCGTCATATCCATCGCTGTCCCGATGCTCAAGATTTTGCGCTCTTGCAGGTAGTTTGAGCTCACACTAACCAAGTGTATGGGTGCTTGCTTTCTCCTGAGGGTTTCTAGGATGACTCTCCATGGGGGACTGTTGAGCGCATTTCTCACGTCCAGGAAGATCGCAGCCATCAGCTGGCGCGTCCTTCGTGTGGAACTATGTAGCATTTCTGCCTTTGCCACGACTCTGTATATTGCTGTGCAGACGGCTCTATTTTTCGGAACCCATATTGGGTTGCTGACAATAGTCTGAACTCTTCCGCAAATGATCTGAGCAGTTCCTTGATAATCTTCCGAAGCGCTTGGCAAGCGTGTTAATAAGACATATTGGCCTGAAGCTACAGTTAACTTTCAGGATCAGCACTACCTCCGCAGCCTTCCATGAAAACGGGGGTTTCCTTCTCCGAAAAATTGCAGTGGCCACGCCAGCGTCAACCGTAGGGAATTCTTTGAAAAGCACTCTGACGGCCTCCGCCGGATATCATCTGGTTCGGGGGGACTTCCCAGTCCTGATGCAATTGGCCGCTTGAAGGACTTCCTGCATCAAGACCGGAGGTACATCGTCCTCTATTGGATCGTATCCATCTAGCATCTGGAACTTTTCCCTCGAGAAATCTTCATAGTAAGGGAAGAGCCCCTTTAACTGTCAGTGATTGCTTTTCGTTTCAGTTTCGCCGCACACTACCTGTATGCAATAAGAATATCACCCGTGGGTTTCCCATTTGCTATCTCATGCTTCAGGCCTCTTCGAGCCTTCATGAATTCTTTTCTGTTCTGCGGGTCTTGGTTTCGTCGTTCCACCAATATTTTGGCTGGACGGGTCGCTTCCTCATAGGATGGATCGGCAAGTCAAAAGCCAACGCACAGGCTTTAAGCAGCGTACGATGGAAACCCTCCAGCGTCGTCGGTGTACCACCTTCTTGGAGCGCCTTTTTAAGTGCTTTTTGCATCACTTCAGCATTCTTAATTCTAAAGCATGTGCGTCTCGGGGGCGAAGTTGCCACGGTCAGAGTGTCCTTGATAATCAAGAATTCAATGCAGTGATGGTCACTGAGATTGACTCCCCTGTGGTCTATTACATCAACCTACTAAAAAACGAATAATCCATCCTACTGGCAAGAAATTGTTATGTGTGCCGTTATCTGTTTAACTGACAAGAGCTTGTAGTTTTGGTGTCGCCCATCATCCGTCTCTGCTGCTTGGCTCTTGTCTTACTGCCCTTTACGCTGCAATGCGCAATATAGCGTCTCATCGTCGAAAAGCGACACAGATCTAGTCTGTCAACCAACCTTTTCCTCATGTTGTTCACACGCAAGTTAAGTAATCGTCGCATCGTGAGTGATCTAAGCAATCTAAGGCAAACACTTATCGCAACATTTCGATTACTTATATGTGAACTGCAAGGTTAGCTTCTCTTATTAATGCCTGAGCTGTTACCTGCATTTAGTATAAAGCAATGTGCAAACGGCCTACTGCTAATAATAATGAAGTAAAAATATATTGAACCTTCATTAACGTTTGGGTTAAGTAAACTAACAATTGTATTTCAGCAAATGGTCTGACGGCACAGTTGTTTATGAGATTATAGTCTTGTAGGGCGAATAATCAGTTCCGCAAATGCGTCTTGACATACGGATAAGCCGACATACTATGCTGTGCATATTTTGTGCGATAGCTTTATTAAAATGTGACTTCTCAAATTCGTAGCTCGCACAAAATTATTTACAGTTCCCTTTTGTACGAATAATTTGTAACGCTACCTTTTGTTTTTGCATTTAGCCATGATGACCGTAGGAATTGTTTTTCTCTTTAGAAAATAGACGCATTCTTAGACTGGGCCTGAAATACTTATCTTCAAGACAAGCTGAAACAAGAATTCTCGTGACAATAAAATCCTTAAAAGTGACTCTTTAAATTTAATTTAATGGCCTGTGCTTGGTTAATCCGCCACTGACTGAAAAAGGAGTGTCCTACTACTCCTTCCTTAGTAGACCCTTTATAAAGTTCCTACTAAAGAAGGAACTTTATAGAGTTGTTTCTTAAATTTTCACGTTGACGAAAGAACACCAGAGAGAAGACTAAGTTCCTGCATTCATATTATCGGCGTGTGTCAAGTCTTTCCTAAAGGACATCCATGTGATCTTTTTCCCTTTCCCTAATATGCAGCGTTATGCCATGCATTTATTTACTTTTCTAGTATGTATATCTGTACACCGAACGCTGATAATGCCTTGCTGCAGAGCTAACTGCACATCTTAATAGCAGTTGAGCGGAGATCGAAGAGCCTAGTGAAGAGCATTCGCTGGGTGAACCTGCGCATTTCACAACCGGCACAGTGACCGATATTGCGTAAGATCGAGCCGCGCGTTGCTTAGCGGCTTTATCGCGCTTGCGCTCTCTCTCCCTCTATGTTGCAAAATCTGTACTCTCTCTCTGTGTTTTCGTCACTGGGACCCCTCACATTCAGCTTTGCTTCGCTTCCATCTGAGTCTCTCAGGCCACCCACCATCTATTTATTTATCTATCTATCTATCTGGCCATCTATCAGTGTATATAACCAAACAAGGCACACCTCTGGCGTGCTCCTTGAACACTGCTGTCTTTTCTGTCCACTGCCATTGTAGACGTCGGCCTTTTAGCGGCGGCGAACAGTTGACAGTCTCGGCCGACAGCTGCACGTGTCTGTTTGTTTGTCTTTTATGCTCTCGTTCGTCGGTCTGTTGGTTCAGCTAGTCTCTGGTTGTTGGCTGCCATCCAGCGGGTTTCATCGTGCTGGTCGGCGCCTCTGACACGATGTGTCCGAGTACGCAGCCCTAGTTCGGCCCGGTTCTGCCTGCCCTCATTATCAAGTGGTACCACGAAAAGAGAATTAACGCTTCGCTATATTCCACGGAGGCATGCAGCGGCGGCGGCGTCGGCGGCGGTGAGTGCAGGACGCCATTAGGACTCTCTGCGGACCCGTCGTCCGACCGTCGCACCCACCATTTATTGCTGAACAGCCTCGTCTGTATACCGTTCAATGTTTCGTCTCAGTTCACTCGCGTTCCTCTTCGCCTTTTATCCCTTTCTTTACGCCTTAGATGATCGTATAATGTATCACTATCGGTACTCACTGACGTTGCGTGTTCTATCTTTAAAGGGGGCGTTCCTAGCATCAAAGATCACTTCAGCTATCAGAAAGTGTACTTATTAAGGCGTGTATTACCCTGTATTATGTTTTTTTCTTGCAGAGCGTCGACGGAGCTCAGCGGAGGCAACGTTGACGCTCATTTGAGGCGAGGCAAAGTGAAAATGTAGATGCTTAGCATTCACTGAACTTATATATATATATATATATATATATATATATATATTCCGGCAGCAAGCACATCCTAGCAGTCCGTCTAAACCCGTTTTACGATTTTTACTCAGGTCCCAACAAAATAAAGTTTATTTACAGTAGAATTCATTGAAGCGGTGGGTATCACACACGGAGCTCTAATAAAGAATCGCCGGTGAGGAGGGTGGCTTCCCTGCAACAACTCGTCATCCCGAAATTATCGAAAGGTGTTTTCTCAATTTCATCGAGGGGTGGTTTCTCAACTCCACGCAAAACGAACAAGTTAGCGTGAAGAAAACAGGTGGAACGCGAAAGAACAAAGCGGTTGACGGAAGACGGAGGTCGGCTTGTATCCACAAATCCGACCTGTGACAGCGCCACAGGAGGAAACGGCAAGGGCAACTTCTTCCGTGCCAAGCGCAGCACTACAGCAGCAGCAATGACGGCGACAACAACAACGTCTCTACTATCTTTGAAACAAATACTTACGGAGGCTTACTAGGGAAGGAGCTGCATATAGCGGTTTCGATTTGTCGACCTTGACGATGGCAAAGTTAAATGCTTCGATGCTCTCGACGTGGCTACAAGAAAACACCTACCTGTTTCAGAAAGGCGGGAGGAAATCCGACAGCTCAAACAGCAGAATGGAGGTCGTCAGCTTAGGTTGTGCGATCTCCTATGGGGGCTAACCATCTGCACAGCAATTACTGGGTAGCAAGTCACCTAACCGGTCATCTATATGACTGCAAAAGGGTACGCCTGGCTATAACGATTGAGCGCCCACACATTGAAACAGGATGCTATGAATCTGCCCTTTGAGGTACACGAAGTCAGGCTCTGCTCTTTTCTAAAACAAAAAAAGTGCGAGGCCAGACCAAGTACTCTCGACTTAGCGTTCTCGATTCAGCGTGGGGGAGTCTGTGGCAGTTCGAGACTATCGAAAAAAAGACAAGTGGTGCGTATCTCGTGTCGTAGAGATACTAGGAATAAGGCACATGCTAGTACAGTCACCCGAGCTCGGCACGGTCAAGAGTTATTTCGATCAAGTCTGAAAAACGGACGTAAAAGAGGAAACGGGCTATGCACTGCACAAGCATTTGGGTGGTACGGTCGACCAAAGCGACGAACAGCCAAAACATTCAGAGGTTGTCGTAAGGAGACCACCTTCTTTCGCTACGTCAAGTGCTTCTTCGGCGCCGACATTGCCTATAAAAGTGGAGGCGGAATTTTCTACCCAGCCAGCTATATCAGCGGATCCGATTACGTCAACGCCACTACAAGAGCCAAGAGTTCTGCGATCATGTTCAGGTAGACACACGACTGTCGGCGCCACGTGCTGGCGAACGTGCAGTGGAAAGGGTAGATACGAGTAGGCACGAAAAACGTCTAGACGATTTAGACCGAGATGAATCTACTGTATTCGAGAACACTCCGTGAGACAATTAATACAGCTGGCACAGAAGAGGCCAGTGACGCTCTACAGGTGACCGCAGGCGATCGTGCTTTCATTCCTACGTACTCGGCTAGTCTAAGTTCAACAGACTAAGTCATTAGATCAGTGTGTACAGTTCACGTACATATTAGTGGCAGTATTGCAGTCTGAGCCGCTCTTAGCAAAGTGCCTTTAAGTTTTCTTCAGCGAGATCATGAAG
The DNA here is from genome assembly GCA_003439945.1 of Dermanyssus gallinae. Classification (NCBI taxonomy): domain Eukaryota; kingdom Metazoa; phylum Arthropoda; class Arachnida; order Mesostigmata; family Dermanyssidae; genus Dermanyssus; species Dermanyssus gallinae. The sequence continues at coordinate 527,265 of QVRM01006074.1, forward strand.
AGGGGTCAAATGCCGGGAGTCTGCCATATCGCCAAACCTCTTCTGCTATTTAAGTGCAAGCATGGCGATGATGGACGAGACCTAAATGTATACCGCGGAACAGCGTCTAAAAGAGCGTTGGAGAAGATCTTCTGCAGTGATCGAGTACCGGACCCTTCCGCAGGGGCAACTTGAATTCGGAGGGTCGGGGAACGCTTAATGCATTCCGTGTGTTTCAGTCAGAGGTAGCACTAGCTGTGGCAAAATCAGGAAGCCATTTGCATGCAGTGTTTATAGACTGCATCAACGTCTTCAACAAAGCACTCTGAGATCTCCTGGTAAAGTCATTCTGACACGCAGAGTTTAGTGGCTCCCTTCTGAGCGTGATTTCGAGCTTTGTTGATGAGAACACCTTACAGAAGTACCGAACAGCCGGGACGACGTTTATTTCTTGAAGCAAATCATTCTTGGAGCGTCGCACGCAGTCCTTACTTTGAGGTACAACGCAAAATACAGGTGCCATTTGTATGCAATCTAAATAATGCATCAACCTCAACATCCTTATCGGCCAGTAAACCCCGTTGATCTATTGCCGACGTGCGGGTTTTTTTTAGGCACACCTTAAGCGGATCGCGTGAGACTCGATGCCGATTCTGTTTGACGAAGAATGAGTTCGAGCATGCTCATAATACCTACTAAAAACCTCTCACCTAAGAGAGCTCAGGAAAAGGTGACGACCCAGATCCGTTTTTAGTACTATATCAACCCCTTTTTCTCCCTTAAGGTTGCCTAGGCAGAGCGCACTTCAAGGTATGTATAACGTCTTATCGTTTAATAATAATTACGGCCAAATCATTTATGATGCTACAACTGTGGGGCTCGAACAAGAATACTTTTTCCAATTACTTGCATGTTATAGAGAGTTCCTAGTCAGCAATACCAGCAGCGCCTCATATGAGTCAGCGGGTGAGATAGTGTAAAACAGATAGACAAGTCCAGTCTCTTGAATCACTCCCTCACATCACGGGTAACGGAGCGAGTCCAGAAACCCGACTGACCCACGTGTTCTGTATCGAATTTTTATTCCAGGCTTCTGAGGGATCGAGGAGTCCGTTCGACGGACTGCTGTCTCCGTAGAACCTGTAGATCCCATAGGATCTGTAGGGATAATCTTTGGACTGAAGAGGTGGACGTAGATTAATGGATCTTACAATGTTGAAGGCCAACAGCCTTTGCTATTATTAAAAAATCGCGGGAACATGACTCTTGTAGCCGTACACTGCCGCAGCGGGGCTGCGTATAGCATAGTAGGGCTGCGTAGCCTTAGCTGCCGCGTAGTGCACATGGTTGGATGTCTGTCAGGCTGGTATCTAGATGTACCCCTAAGTATCTTGCTTCGCTAGAGAGGGCAATGTTATGTCCCTCTAGGCTCAGGTTGAGTTGGGGAGATAGTCTCTGCCTGTTCATAAATATTGCCTTAATTTTGCGTGGGGCTAGGCGAATTTCATGCGGAGTGCGCCAGAAGGAAATGTTTTGCAGCACTAATTGTTGTCTTCTCGAGTTTTCTGGCAATTCGCGACGTAATCACGATAGCCAAGTCCACATAGGCTATGGATTTACAATGAGGGTGGGGGAAGGTGAGGAAGACGCAGGACATCATTGTATTCAATGTTTCATGGCGCCGCCTTGGGGAGACTAGGCAAGATGTTATTGGGCCTAAGAACAGAGGGGCCATTTTAGGAGGATGCAGTTTTAGGAATCAGATTAAGGAGGGTCTCTTTCCAGTAGTTGGAAAGTGCCTGATCAGTTTTCCAGTAGTTGGAGAAAGTGCCTGATCAGTTTTCCAGTAGTCGGGGAAAGTGCCAGCGCCTTTTCATAAAAGCAGTAAGATGATACTATAGAAGCATTTGAATAGTCGTATGGAAAGAGACCGCTGATAGCTTTCTGGGCTAGGTCGGGAGGCAGTGGTTGTTGCGAGTGCTGCAGTTTGTGGTGGACTATTTTATAACCCTGCCCCAGGGGTTGTGCGGGACTTCGTTACAAAGTCGTTGCCAGCAATCCGACTTGTTCTTTTTGATTTTCCGGACAAGGCGGTACGAGCTTTTCTATATGTCTCCCAGAGAACTTGAATATCTGTACTGTGCCAAGCGTGCTGATGCGTACATTTGCGCTTATATTGATGGCATTTTTTGTGACTTGGCTATTCGACTATTCCACTAGTACTTGGGGGCCCGCCGAGCTAGCTTGGGGTGCAAGGGGCGGCTTTTTTCTTTGAGGAGGTTTAGTGTTTAAAATCAATTTACGTACGACTGCAAGAAAGCATAACAGGAGTTAATAAGCCCCCTAACATGCCAACGCTCAGACAGTGTGGGACTCAGCCACCTAACGGCAAGTCTTGGCGCTTGACAAGAGTCGAGCCGAAGGATTAAAGCAATATCCACTAAAACCCTACAAATATAGACGGCAGTGCCTACATATATGTATCCTCCTTAAGATGACCCTCCGACCTGCGGGATCCTTAACGCAGAAGAGTAACTACACACAGGCGGCGGGGAAGTCTCGGAATTTTTTAATCTTTAGGTCCTGCTTGTCGAGTCGCGCCTTGGCAACAACTCTCGGACGCTTTCCACCATTTTCCTTCTTTCTGCCTCTTCCTTTGCTTTCATGATCCGTTGAATAGGCTTTGCAGCCGCGTCCCAGTTTTTAACCGATGTAAGCATGTACGTGACTAGCTCTCCCAGCGTGTTCTTTCTGGGCAAGCCGCGTCTGGTCTCGGTCCATGCGGCACATCGCAAAACTGTATGTTCCGGAGTGTCCACCTCGTCACAGTACAAGCATTGCGTTGTCTCCCCTTTGCCTCCCCGTTGCCTTCCCTATCCGATTTAAATACACCTGGAAATCGCCGTGACCCGTGAGGACCTGGGTCAGGTGGTATGTGAGACGGCCCCCTGGACGATTCATCCATTGGCGGATGTTCGGAATGAGGTTCCTCACGAGTGCCCCTGGTTGCCCGTTCGGGATGCTATCCCACTCCTTCTGCCACCGATCGAGTGTCACCTCGCGTTATTGTACGAGCTCCCTATCTGGGTTAACCCACAAGTGCCGACGTTCGGTCCCAGTGTCTTTAGGTCTCAGGGCACTGTCTCCGCCAGCACGAGCGAGGCCGCCGTGCTGATGGTGCGATACCCACGAATGATACGTAGGGCTCCGGTCCGCTGGACCTTCCTCAGGATCTTTTTAGTAGCGCTTGTGTCCATTGTAGGCGACATCCAAACGGGCGAGCCAAAAAGTATGATCGACTCGGATACGGACATCAGTCGAGCCCGGTGGCGTAGTGGATTAAGTCTCCGCCTCGCAACCGGAGGAGACACATAGGTGCGCGGGTTCGAACCCCACCGCTGCACATTTGTATTTATGGGGGTCCGTCTATGAAGCAATGTGAAAAACAGTTCCGTGGACGTTAAATCTTGGCTAAGGGTCAGCCCGAAAACATTACTTTGGATACGGACATCAGAAGTCTCCGGACGCTATCTCTTGGGCAGCACGTGTTGAGCAATAGACGGGCGATATCATTAGCCGCCTTTTGCGCCTTCCCAGCCGCAATCCTTACATGAGGAGTTCCTCGCAATCCTCGGTCTAAGTGTATGCCCAGGTATCTTGCCGTGTCCTTTAGCTCAATTTTTACGCCCGACAGCGTAAACTTTAGAGGAGCACATTTCTTCTTCCCGATGAGTAGAATAGCTTCACTCTTCTGTGGTGCGAGTGTTTCTTTTTTTTTGGGAGGTTTCGGGAATGCATGATGCACATGCGCCACTAGCAGCCTGCGTGACTAGTGTGAGACTCGCAAACCCACTAAACCCGGGTTCCTCCCCACCCCCCCAGGCTCGGTATTACTTTGGCATTACATCGAAACCGTGGGAGAGGCGTCTCTGCCGTTCTCCTTCAATCAGCTCTATCCCTGACTATCATTCCGCATGTCTACCTGCGGTTGGATAGGGGGATGCCATTTTGCAATCCGTCCTGTGAGGGTGCGTCGAGACCATGAGGGCCTGGCTGCTCCCCACCCCCTTCCCCCTCCTTCGGCTCCTCGTCTCGACCACTCCCCCGAGAGACCCGCTCAAACCTCTCCCGCCTGGCCGTTTCCTTGGCTGTCTTGAGTGTCAAAACGGCGTCGAACAAGTTCATCGCCTCCCTCCATGCCTCCGCCGAAGTCATCATATGGGCGACCACCTCCTTGATGGGTCGGCCTCTCACAGCGGTTGGTGCTGCGTCCCGTGCTTCCCTGAGAGCATCACACCGCAGAACAGTATGCTCTACGTTGTCCGTTTCTCCAGAGTCGCACAGTACGCAAATATCGCTGATGGCCTTCTTGATCCTTGACAGGTAGCTCTAGAACTGGCCGTGTCCGGTCAGAACCTGAGTCGTCCAGTAGGAAAGCTCCCCGTGTCGGCGGTCATACCATACCCTGAGGTCCGGTATCAGACTCTTGGTCCAGCTCCCTGTGGTCACACCGGGTCTTACCTGCGCCCATTCCTCATGCCAGGCTGATATGGTGGCACTCCTGACCCTGGTGAGATTCAGACCTTCGTCTAGATACATTTTACTTCGTTCAGCCACTAGGAGGTCCCATGGCAGCATTTTGGCTAGGACCAGACAAGCTTCGGTCGAGACTGTTCGATACGCCCGGCTTACCGTGATTGCCAGCGTTCGTTGGGTCGACCTTAGTGCCCCCCTATTTTTCGCCGTCCGTATTGCCATGTTCCCCCAGACTGGGGCTGCGTATAGCGCCGTTGATTCGGCCACCGAGGCCAGGAGCCTTCTTTTCACCTCAGCCGCCCCACCGACCCTATGCATGAACCTCCGCGCCAGGTTCAGGGAGACCCTTTGGGCCTTTTCGGCCACGTACTTAACGTGTGCCGATCCAGTCAGTCCAGTGTCTAGCATGACCCCAAGGTACTTTACCTTCTTTCTGATTTCTATCGGGTGGCCCGCCATCACGAGGTTAATGCCGGTCGTCCTCTTTCTGCCTGTTAGGTACATCGCCTCCGTCTTGTCGGGCGCCAGTTTCAAGTGATGGGACTCCATCCACTCGGACAGCATTGACAAGGCCTCATTGGCGGCGCTCTCCAGGGCTCCTTCGGTCCTGGCCGTTATCATGAGTGCAAGGTCATCGGCGTACGCCAACGTCTCCACCCCATACGGGAGACCTCGGATCTCGAGCACCCCGTCGTGAGCTATGTTCCAGAGCACGGGTCCTAGAATCGACCCTGTGGGACTCCGGCAGTAACCTCGTACTCCTGCCCCCCTGCAACCAAGCCTCTGTCATCCAGGTAGCATGAAATCATTCGACGGAGGTGCGAGAGTTAGACCGGCACCTCTCATCCACTTATCGACATCCGCCAGCGCAATGTTGGCGTATGTTCAGCCAGATCATCCGCGTACGCGACCAATTCCACTCCCGGTGGAAGATGCTGGATATTCAGGACGTCATCGTATGCCAGATTCCAGAGAAGAGGTCCTATGATTGAACCCTGCGGCACTCCGGCAGTCACTTCTACCTTGGTACGCTCGTTCTCTACCCGTCTATTGCTCAGGTAGTCGGAAACCAACCGCACCAAGTATGGTGGGACATTCTTTCGCCGGAGCGTCTCGAGAACCACTTTCTTTGGGATACTGTTAAACGCATTTTTTGCATCCCGCAACACCACTAGGAACAAATCCCTGGTTTTTCGAGTAGATTGTTTGATAAATTCGGCCTTTGCCACCACTTTGTGGATGGCCGACAGAACAGACCTATGCTTTCGAAATCCGAACTGCATTGTTGATAATAGTCAATTTTCCTCGGCAAAGGTCTTCAGCCGATCCTCCATAATGGCTTCTACACCTTTGGCTAAAGTGCCTAACAGGCAGATCGGGCGGTGTGTCCCGTTGCCTTTGGGTAGCAGTACTACCTCGGCGGCCTTCCAGCTCTCTGGAAGCTTCCCCGTACACAAGATCTTTGTGATGATCTTTGCCACAAGTAACGAATACTCTCCGAAGAGGAATTTCACCGCTTCTGGCGGTATTCCATCCAAGCCAGGCGCCTTTCCAAGCTTAATCCTGTCTGCCGCAGCTAAAATTTCGCCTGTAGTGACCTCTGGGACGTCGCCATCCGATAAAGTTTCAAATTCTGTTCGATCGAAATGCGGGTGCTGTAGGAAAAGAGTGTTAATCACCCGAAGCTTCTCGTCCTCCTCCCCTGACGATTTTGTATGGCTTGCCCCTAGCTTCTCGACCAAATCGCGCAAACAGGCTTCCTTGCTTTTGCTAATCACTCTTCGCAGGCAGCCCTTTGCACTTTTGTACTCAATGCCCAGTTGGCGAGTTCACTCGGAGTCTCCTTTACTTCTACGCGCGCGGGTGTAGATACGTCTGTACCGCATGCTCTCTGTACAATCCGAGGCAATAGCGTTGTTCCACCAGAACACTGGCCTCGGTTTTACGCTAGGTCGAGCTGGAGGAGTAGATGCTTTTTGGCACGCCCTTTTCAGTAGACTGTATAAGTCGTCTGCTGTTTCCGGCATTCCGTCGCTCTCCAGCAATCCTTCCCACGATTCCTTTAACAGTTCATTACTTTTTATGCGCCACACATGTCGCCTGACTTGAGGTCGTGTCGCCTCCCTGCTGCTAGCTTCCTTCACCTTAAACTCGATGCAGTAGTGATCACTGAGGTTCTCTTCATCGTTTAGCACTCGCCAACCAACAATCTTTTGCGCCTGCGATGCCTTGCAAATTGTAAGGCCAATCCAGGATTCTCTTCCCCTTGAGGAGCAGTACGTAGCTTCACCATTGTTCAAGGTCACCATGTCCTCTCTGGCTAACCATTCCATAACAGCTTGCCCCCTGCTATTAGTTTTCCTCGAGCCCCACACAGGCGAAGTAGCGTTGAAGTCACCGGTAAAGATAACTAGCGGCTCCAAGCTGGCCCGCGCCAACATTGTGACATCCTCAAATAGCTCCTGCAGGTCCGCTAGTGTACCATTGGGGCTACTATAACAGGAATAGATGCGACCCAGGCCTTTGAGTTCAACCCAGGAGAACCCTCCGTCGTCAACCGTCCATACATGCGCCTTGCGCTTGGCAAGGTTAATGTTGGGCTCGCTCAGAAGGCATAAGTTTGCCTTACGGCGTCCAGCAATCGTTTCAAGCATATGATGGGCACCTTTGCTACGGTTGCAGTTTAGCTGCAAAATGCTGACGTAGTCCTGTTTACTGGCCATCATTTTTTTGTGGCTTCGACGTCCGGCATTGCGTATCGGGAGAGCTATGGGCACGCTTTAGGCATCCACGCCTATCGCGCAGAAGTTGCGTGAAACCTTCTTCGTCCATGGTGGTTTCCGCGCCAGTGTCCGATACTTCTTCTTGCGCCGCTGCTCCTGCCGGCGTTTCCTGCGCAGGCACCTGCCTAGCCTCTTCTGCTATCGTCGCCGCCGTAGCCACCTGCTTATGAATGAGCGCCCCTTTAGGATCCATTCTCTGTAGACGGGACACGTGATATACCTTGCTCCGTGTCCCTTCACTTCGCACGTATAGCAAGCCTCTTCATTCTCGCAGTTCTTGGCAATGTGGCCCACCTGTCCGCACTTGTGGCAAACCCAACCATCGACTTGCGGGTTCGTGCACTCCCAAGCGCGGTGGCCAATACGCTGACATCCCGGGCAGCACGGGACCGATCGCCACACAACGATGGGGCAGGTGGACCACCCCATTACAAGTTGGCCAGCGTCCAGTAGTCTCTTAGCTGTACCCGCCGATGCCGTAACCGTTACGGTTAGCTTCCCACCGCTGCACCTGCGCGGCTTGTCTATCTCAACAGTACCGTTGTTACCCACGAGCGAAGCGACGGCTTTCGAGATGTTTTCCTCGGTAGTCTCTTGAGGGAGCTGCTTGATTAGCAGCCTCCTCTCTCCCAGACTAACCTTGTCAACGACGGCCTCCTTGGTAAGGGCGTCTACAAAGTTTCTTGTACCGCCGACAGCCTTCTCCAAAACGACAAGCCTAACGTCTCTGCTTCCAAGCTTCTGCCATTGTTTCACCTCTATCACATGCTTCTTGATATCGAGCCTCTGCTGAAGCCCCAGGACATCCGCATACGAGGCTGTCCCAGTCTTTCTCAGAACGATTGAAGTGGTAGTCTTCTCCTCCTTGCCCCACCTCCTCTTCTTCTCGCGGAGAGCAATTACAGCCCGTGTAGTTACTTCACCCTTATCACCCCTCTCTGTGACATAACGAGCGACGATCTCGCCGACATTCTGAGCTGTTTTGGACCTGAGGCCACCAAACTGCACCGACATGTTGTCCCACGTCACAGCATCGTCCTTCGAGCCCTCCCGAACTACTAGTAGTCGCATCGGACTCTCTTTAACGATACTGGACTTGTGCAACTTGTTGTGCGTGTACACCTGTTCAGGCCAGTTGGTCTTCACAAGCGTAGACAAATTCTCTTTCGAGTTAGAGCCGAAAATCATTTTATTGATTTCGTTGACTGGGTTTTCCGCAACTTCTATTATTGAGACAGGGTCCGTCTCGCAGACCGCATCGACCATCTTGGGACGTTTCTTCTCGCAGATGCAGTTACTAAGGAGACCCGGCGTGGTAGAAATCCGTTTGGCTTTATCTTCTAGCATCTCCCTTTCTTTTTGATCGTCCTCTCCTTTTCTCATGGCGGCCTTCATTTCTGTCAGCAGAGGGTGTATCCTTTCCTTGATAGTCACATGTACATTATTGGTGCCAATGACCTCTTTGTACGCGGCCTCAACCACAATCCCGAGCTGTTTCAGCGGTCCATTGTAGTTGACATCAAAAAGGGCGCCTTGAGGTAGCACCATGCTTGCCTGACTGTTTTCCTCCTTCTTCTTTCCCCTTTTTGGTTTTGTGGTCACTTTCTCCTCTTTGCCTTTAACTGTGGTTCTCCCTTTATCCGCCGGCTTCCCTTTATCCGCAGACTCCTTTTCAGTCGCAACAACGGCGTCCCCGTTGACGTCCATAAAGGCCTCTTGCTCCTCCACTTCTCCCATTCCCTTGTCCGGCGGCGCCCGAAAGGACGACATGACATTCCCTTATTCGACCGTTCCACCGTCCAACCACCACTTATGGCCTAACTACCAAAGTCGATGTAAAACGGCAGTCCCTGACAAAACTCGAAAAAGAATCGGTCGGTGACTATGAGAGCAGTATTGCGGGATACCGAAACCAGACCGGATCTAGGTCGCAATGCCCACTTGATGGACCACCTCGCAGGTCCGCGCTGGATGCGCTCGTCTGCACTGTCCGTCGGACTGCGCGCGAAGATGAGACGGCTTCGTCCTCTTTCACACACAGCGTTCGGCCAGAGCGGGGCACAACTCTCCGCTAAGCCTACACCGTTAGGCACGGCGAAACCAAGATGGCGGCAACCGCACGGTACTGCGCTAACCCGTGGCTGACGCACAAGTGTACACGAACACCACAGACACGAAAACCACGTAGCGCACCCGCTCGCGGGACTCCGAGGGAGAGATCGGACAGATACTTAGCAATATCTCTTTCACAGCTTCCTGGCAATTGCACCGCACACGCGACCAGAAATCACCCTAGTCTGTATTCGTAGTAAACCTTCTGAGAGTCACAAAATTCACGAAACTTCACCAACAGTTCCCCTTTTGTGCACCAAGTACTCCTAATCACCAAGTCTACCTGTTTTACACAAAGAAACGGATGAAGGAGTCTCCCGTAATATCCGACGATATTTTCCGGGACCGATCTCACATGCGTCCGCACCGTTCGTCTGCTACACGAGACTCCAAGGGGCGGCTTGCTGCCCTGCAAGTGTCCTGTAGCATAGTTGACACCGTGTGTGGTTAAGTATCAAGAATCGGAGAGCAGCAACCTTTAATGTGCTGCTGTAACGTCTCAAGCTTTTCCTTAGGCCCAGTCTGGAGTAAAGGGAGTATGACAAGTATGACGTTACGCTGAGACAGAAAGTAATATAGTGATGATTTAACAGGTATTCGATGTCGTCGTGTATAGATCACCCTGTCAACCAGGACAGTAAGGTCTCAGAACAGAAGATCAGATCCAAAACTGATGTTTGGTTTACCCTTCTAAATGTGGTGTCTGGGTCATTGACCAGGTGCAGATCGTGTAGTGATGCACAGTGCACCAGCGGGGCCTTTTGCAGAGATGCCCTTTGGCTCTCCCACTGTCGGTGAGCTGCGTTGAGCGGCGGACTTATTTAGATGTATATGTAGAAGCTCATTAACCATGGTCCCTTATCGTTTTTCGGAGCGCTTCTTCTCGATATTTGTAGGCCGAGTATTGCATAGAAGTTGCGTGAGAATCTGAGACACCTCGAGCACTGGGCGACATTTACCAGCTCGTCCAGGCGACGAGACCAGCCAAGCCCGGATGTGTCCACGGCGCTGATGCCGAGTTGCACCCTCTGGTGTGAGCCTCATCACGCAGGAAAAAGACCTACTGTCCCGCGTTAGTTGAAAAGCGCTAAGAAATCTCTCTCTTAGTTCGGGGGGGATGTGTGAACGGCTGCCGTAAGCGAGGCCTTGTCTTTAATTTGGCGTAGGGCATCCTCGATGTTATTTTAGATGCCCTTAGCCGCGTTAGGGAGAAGTAGTCTACATTTATTTCCGTCTCCCTAGCGGACTGTATAGCTTTAAAGAAAGAAGTGACCCCTCTCGATGCCGCCGGCGTAACCACCAGCCGCACGTCGCCGTTAGGCAGGTGTTGGACGCGACTGACCTTTACCTGGTAGGCATTAGGATCCACCTTGGTGCCCAAGTCCCTAATCGTTTCTGCGTACATTTTCCTTTTCTTCTTCTGTAGAAGGAGGGTTGTGGTGGCCCTGCCTTTTTCTACCTGGCTTGGGGTGCCCCGAAGGACCTCCTGTGTGCTGTGGGAGCGACGACGTCCATATTCCTTCGGCTGCAAGTTACGTGGAATAGCCTGCCGATGAGCGTTTTTATATTCGCTAAGAATTTCGCTGATTCCGCTTGACTAGACCCATGGGGGTCAGCCTCCATGAACTCATGCCCGTCTCACTCAGGCCTATACTCAAGTGCGCTACCACTGTGCTAACCGCTTGCTATAAATGCCAGCTCTTGGAAAGGCGCCCTGCCGTTAACTGTCGTAATAATCTTGATGATTGCTTTGTTTATGTATGTGATATGTGCTTGCACGGTTATTTGCGCCTGTATACGCGTTGCTTGTAGTAGTTACAGATTGTTTTATACACCGTTTGTTATGCTACACAGGGATCTTTATACAGTCAAGAAAATACGCCGTAAAAAAAAGTTCCGGGCGTCCAAATTCTATTTCGGAACGAAACAAGCTGCGATTCTGAAGAAAGCGTCGAACTCTGCGCCCTCGGCGAGGGCAATTGCGGCGGCGGCCGACGTGCAAACGAGCGTGCGAAATTTGCAAAGCTTTCTCAGAAAGACACATTGGCAAAAAGCTAGAAAAAACAACGATTGACCGCTGACCGATGAAAGCTTGTCTTGACTTCGCCCACGATAAAATGTCATGGATCACTGAGTGCCCACGATACGATGTCATGGACCACTGAGTGACACAGAGTGCTCTTTTCGGCTGAAAAAAAGTTTAACTTTGATAAACCGGATCGATATAACCATTATTTGCACGATGTCTGCAAGGAAGAACGAATTTAGTCAAAACGTCACTCAGGTTGCGGTTCAGTGGTGATCTGGGCTGCTGTCGTTTATTATACAAAGTCGTCGATTGTGTTTTTAGACGGTCGTGTTTATTCGACGCGCTACGGGGATTTACTAAAAGAGCAATCGGCGCATTTTAAGCTGATGGGAGGACCAGACTTCGTTTTTACACACGATAATGCCCCGATTCACACCGCCAGGTCGGAAGCTGATCGGAAGCTGCTCCGACCAACGTCACATTGACGTCCTTCGCTGGCCTGCAGTCTCACCTGATATTAATATCATTAAGAATGTGTGGAACTGGCTCGAACAATAAGTTTACACCGACAAAAAAACTATTTTCGAAGCTTGGGACGAGCTCTTGCAAAACATCATCCAACATTTACTTAACACTATACCAAACCGCACTTTTGAGGTTATCCGACTTAATGAGAAGTTCACTGAGTATTAAGTATAGTTGCTAAATGCCGTGAAACTAGCCCCAATGCCGTTAGTCGGCTTAATTCATTTGTTAAAACAAGTATCTTGCTAGTGGCCTTATAATTTGTTCGCGGTGTAGCTGTGTATATATATATGTATATACGACTACGCATGTATAGTACGAAGGTATATATATATATAGCAAGAGACAGAGAACGTATTCAACATGGCAGATATGCATGTGTCTAAACTACAAGATAACATAAGCAAACCTATATAAAATATACGTCTATAATAATTGCACATAGAGGTTCCCTACTAAAATTGGGTTTTCACTGGTAATGTTTGGAGTAATTATCTGTGGGTATTAGAAAGGCTATAACAGTTCCATGCAATTAAGTATGTGGTCACGCCCAACTACACATACATTCCTCAATTCTAAATTAATTGGGCTATGATATATATGTAAATATATATATATATATATATATATATATATTTGTCTTAAATGTTAAATTTTCAATGGAGTCCATTTTATTTCTCGCATTAACATATTAGACTTACTGATTCGTTTTCCTTGGTAGCTTTGCAGCTAAAGCTAGACACACACACACACCTGTACGCACCAACACAAGCATACGTATGCGTCTATTGTATAATGCACAAACGTATATTGCACTCAACGTCACTCTGTACAAGGGTAATTTTCTGCCAGAGTCAACGTGAATAATCAGGCCAGCGCAATAGCTTCTGCTACCGTAAACGATCTCTTTTGTGCGCTACAAATGGTTAAGGGGGGGCGGCCGCCTTTTGCAGCGACCGGCAACAACACATGCAAGGTTCCGTATGCTTTGCAAGGCAAGTAGTAGTAGTAAAAGAAGATTGCATTATTACTGTATGAATAAATGTTGTGGTGCGAAGTCTGCTCTGCTAGGTACCGATGGTGTAGATTGACCAACGCGGCGAAGCAGGTCCACTGCCGTAGGCAACTGCGCGCTCTCTCTCTCTCTCTTTATCTTTCTTTCTTTCTTTCTTTTTCTTCTGGTCCTCTCACATCGTTTCGTATTGTATTTCCGTTCCGTTGTTTGTTCTGTGGCAGTGTATCTTCGTTGCTGCTAGACGTCCGGTGTCCGCAGGCGTTGGTGGTTCTTTATAGGCGGCAATTGGCCCGAGAACGGGCAGGTCGGCACAACGCGGAGGTCGTGAGGTCGACCGTTTCGAGAAACGTTGCCCGTTCTGTCTGCGCAGGCATTGTTGCAACGCGACTGCGGTTGCTGTGGCTCGCTGATCACAATGCTTATGGTAGGCGTAACGCCGCACACAACACACGTCTGTTGTTGTTGTTGTTGTTGTTGTTGTTGTTGTTGTTGTTGTTGTTGTTGTTGTTGTTGTTGTTGTTGTTGTTGTTGTTGTTGTTGTTGTTGTTATTGTTGTTATTGTTGTTATTGTTGTTATTGTTGTTGTTGCTGTTGTTGTTGTTGCATTTGTCGTTGTTGTTTCCGTTAATTATACGGGTGTTGCAGCGTGAGCGGGCGCGGAATGGCCGGCGGCGGCGGCGATGCGTGGATAACCTCCGAGCAGCCTCCTTCCCACAACATCCCCCCCGGTCGCAAGGCCTCGACCAATCGTTGTCGCTCTTTGCGCTGCACTATGCACGTTTCTGATTGAACAGCTGCTGGCAGGCTCGCAGTAATAAGCACAGTAGGCAGCCGGCAGACGACGGACGGATACATCGGTAAAGTTATCACATCTGTTCATAAACGAAAACGCAGACCTATCAGATCCTATCTGTTCCAGTAGAGACGAGCAACCCGTTTCTTTGTTCAAATGGCGTCCTCCCTCTGGCGTCAGCACAAAACATAACGGAAACTATAACGTGAACATTACGTACGGTGAGTATTATGAGCTGGGAACAGGCCGTTGTCTCACAATTGCACACATAAAGCTAGGAACTGTTTACCAGCGTTGTCAACAACGCCGACACTCATCGCTCTAGATGATACTGTGTAATGTAAGTATCGAGTAATGAAGTAATTTTCATTATTCATTGTTATTCATTTTTTCTTAAGAGGGCTTACTTAATCAGTGAATGTTGCCGCATTGTGTTGCAAAAGCTTGTGGTCCGCGTGGTCAAGTGAAAAACTGATAGCGTTAATATCTGTGCTGTGCTGACAGGGAAATATTTGTTATCTATTTCATAACGTATGCTGCAAATAGTTTGTAAGGTTCTAAAAGAGTTGTTTGTCAAGAAAAACGATTCTTAACGGTGTCGGGTTAAGGCAGCTTGCTCCTTACTTCAAACATCGACGGCGACAAGCATATCCTCCACTGTTCATGAAACCGGCCGTGCTCTTAACATGTGTTTCATAGTGAATTAGTATTGGGTGAATGACCACTTCTACTATGATATTCTCATAAAAGATTGTTTAGAGCCCACTAATTTTCAGTTGCTCTTGGACGGTACGGCTGCACGGCTTTTTCACCGAGAATGTAGCGCTAATGCAGCGTCGTCGGGATATTTTCCTGGTAAAGTAGCAAACTAGTTGTTAGCGGCAAGGTGGGATACGTGTAAAACTCTTGGATAATTTGACGCAAGGCCTGTGAACGCAGATTCTTGTATGCGTTCCATGTGTATGCATGTTTCAAACAAAATTCATTTACTTCTCTTTAATGCTTGGATGTTGTTTTTCTGCTATGCAGGTTACAGTACTATAAGTCGTTTGCATTACAATACTTCTAAATTAAATTAGCTGCCCAGTTGTCTAATTGCTAGGTCTGTTGAATGAAGTGATACTTGAATAGACATAGAGCCCTATCCTATATTTTGTTTTATCAAGACTACGGGAGCACTATAATTGGTTGCGGTGTCTTTTGTGCTTATTGTGTGAGCGTTGTGTTCATCTTATATAAGGTATAGTTAGTTCTGCCGTAAAATATACTATCGAACATTCATTATATTACTGCTCTACTTTAAACACAACCCAGCGGTTTGCGATATAAAGGGTTAACATTATACCTTTATGTAACCGGCATAGGAACGCCATGAGCGGCCATCGTTCCTGCGTCAAATGTCGTACAAGGTATATAATTAAGAACAAAGCTTGAGCCTGATGTTTATTTTGTTCACTAGCTGAACAAAAGCATGCACAGCATGACAAAGGAGCAGTTACTCACTCTGGAGTAGCACCACATGAAGTTTCTGTTTACGATGGAAGAAGTGTTGCAGATTTTTTGCGAGCTACCCAAGAAGAAGAGTAGTGCTCCTAACGGGATTTATTACAAGCATTGAGCTGAGTTGTCCGATGTTTTAGCAGCGGAACTGTGTAATCTGCTTAACCAGATACTCAGCGAGGACACTTGCCCCAGGTTTGGCACGAGGCCAGGCTTAATCTGCCATTCAAGGGCAAATACGGTGAACGCGTGGACGATCAAAATCTCTATCGGGGTATCTCGTCGCAACGCACTCTTGAGAAAATGTTCGCGAAATTGATTATCTCGAGGGTGTTTTCGACTGTAGAGAAAGCCCTACCTCCAAAGCAATTCCGATTCAGGAAGGGTCGAGGTACACAGGTCGCGATCCATGTGCTCCAGTCGGAAGTTGAGCGGGTGTTGGCTGTGCTTAGGGGTCACTTGCACGCCGTTTTAATCGATTGTGTCAAGGCCTTCGACAAAGCTTCCCGTCACGTACTAGTCGATTTATTTTGACATGCTGGGGTGGGTGGCCTTGATGTAAACATAAAGCTGAGTCTAAACGGAGGGACCCCTTCAGAAGACCCTCTCAGTTGCCTGACTCATCGCAGACCTAGCCCGCCATGTGCGTAATGGCCTTAGAAATGGTGTCGTCGTTATGCATGCGGATGACATAGTTGTGGCCCACCGGGACCGTGGTGCCATTGCTCGAATTGTCGGCGACGTAGAAAATTACCTTTACCGTAAGGGCCTGCAAATAAATTTGCGGAAGACGAAAGCCATTAAATGTCGCCGTGGAGATCGATTGCTGCAGCAGACGTAATACCCTGCTGTGGCCAACCGCTAGAGTTTATTAACTCCTTCCTGTATTGGGGTCTGAGACCCTACACTATACGAAAACGATCTTTACCCCAGCACATCGGCGACTGATGCTGGGAGGTTATTGCCTCTATTCATACAGACTTGAGAGACCCTCGACGACTGTCTCTGATTACGGAAGTGCGTCTTTTTGAGTTTAAGATTGTGCCAATGTTGAGCTACAGCCTTGGCAGGGTGTGGGGCCATTTTTCAGCAGCAAATTTTGCGCAGGTAAAGAGATGCTTTACAAAATTTATGAGGCGTGTTCTTTGCTTGCCATGGACGGTAAGAAACCGCTTCGTGTACCTGCTAGCAAGTTGTGGACCTGCAATGGAAACAATCAGGGGTAGGCTTAGGTCACCTATTATAGGATAACAGGATTAGGGTTGGAGTGGCAGGGAAAAGTGACCGATTACTCGGCAGAAGTAGCGCAGTTAGATATGTACCTCGTCAGGGAGCTTTGATGGAAGGGCATGCACTAACCGACACGTGTACACAAGGCACATTACTCATAGCTATCATCACTTGGCATGCTAGGGCTAAGGATTTCACCAGGTAAGTGATCAATGTCGGTGCCGGTTCTGCTCGCAGATATGCGCTAAATATCACGCAGCAAGCTGCCAGACGCATCGGTGGTCTCTGCACTCTTTTGCTTGGTAAGACGGTCGCTAAAGTGCTTAAATTGTATATAAGCATGGCTATATTGTAATTATGTATAATCTTGGAATGCAAAGTTATCGCGATATATAGAAAATATTGTGATGATTTATTAATCATTTACAATACGTTTGCACACTCGGCAGTGCTCGCCTTAATAAAAATGGTGGAAAAAAGGTGTCACGTGAGGTTAAGAATCAGTTGCCCGTGTCCTTGCTTGATGGTAGCCCCCGCTCTTGGGGACCCGGTGCGAGCGGTATATCCTCAAGGTTCCTTGCAACGTTAAAACGGTAAGATCCAAAAGATTCCTCTTCGTGACGCCGAGCCCCAAGAGCGTCCTCGCAGATTCGGAGTCCCATACACCACTCATAGAGATAGTGATGAATCCGAATCTGCGAGGTTTTTGCGGGTCGGGGAGCGCCGCTCTTAGGAACTTGACGTCATATTTGGTTATCTTGTCCTGCCGCGCTTTTGCCAGGTCCCGGTTCGGGCCGCAAACCTCGGCATCTAAAACCCAGACCTCGGTAGGTGTCGTTATTACGAGGTCGGGCTTTAGACCCGGTGCGCCCGGTCGACGGAATACTCGCTCACGAACCACCTCTTGACCCCTCTCGCGGAGAAGACGCGGCACGCGATCACAGACGTCGTCATGTCTCTTTATAGTTTAATATAGTTTAAATATATATATATATATATATATATATATATATATATATACCGCTTCATTTTTGCGATTTTAACAACAACATCTGCGTAAAATCGCGCCATGGTTCACCTACGAAACATTTAAAAAAATCTTACCGCCGCTGTGGACTAAGAAAACCATGGCATCACGTGACGGCGACAACCCCTCCGGAAGACTCAGCTGCCAGACTTGCGGGCGAGTATGCAAATCTGGCGCTGGCCTCGCGAGCCACATTAGATTGACTCACAATCAAAGAGAAGTTCGTGCCACCTCCCCAACTCCTAACCGATCACAGACTAATGATTTTATTTTAAGTTCCACACAAAATAACACTGCTTCTAATAAAGTTTTAACCCCCTTAGTACTTCACGTTCATTCATTCATTATAGATGTCCATCTGGTGCTTGCTTAAAGGCTTTTTAATTCTAAATCAGGTCTTAATTTACAACGTCGTCATGCCCATCCGGACGAATATATTGAGAACATTTTAGCCCCCCCCCCTCTAAGAAGGCCAGATGGACCCCACAAAACCGTGAACTTTTAGCAACATTAGAAGCAGAACTTATATTAGACAATAATAACGAACCACCTAGAGAAATTGACAACCTTTTAGCTACTAAATTTAACTCACACACATTTGGGGCGATAAGAAGCCAACGTAATTCTCAGGCGCATAAAGATCTGGTAGAGAACCTCCGTAAAAAGAGGTCTCACCTGCATTCCAACTCTGACGGATCTAAGCTTCCTGGGCCTAGTCGTATTCAATACTCTAAATCAGATGACCCCTATAATTCTTCCCAAAAATATATTATCAGATCCAAAATACAAGCCCTCACAAACGCGTTTCCCCAACGCAACGTAATTTCAACAGACCTTACTCATCTGTCAAATATAATTTGCTCAGGTGAGGACCACACTATCGCCTTAAACGACTTTCTGAACAAACATTTTAGACACACTGTCCGACTTCGTGCCTTTAGAGAAACACCTTCCACAGAAGCACAAGTAACTAAAAGGCAACAGCAACGTCAAAACTACGCAACCACTCAAAAACTTTTTAGCCAAAACCGATCCAAATGCGCTTATGAGGTGCAGGACGGCAAACACACCATACACAACATGCAGGTCACCGAAGTTGTAGAACACTAGGCCAACACGCTGACAAAACCACCCCTTGAACCACTCCCTTGCCCTGTATACACTCCCAACTCTGATCTCTTCGAGGTTTCCCTCCCTATCTCCCTAAAGGAAACCCACGTAGCTCTCCGCGGACCTTCTAAAGCACTAGGCTTGGACGGGATTTGTCTTTCGTTCCTCCGTAAACTCCCGTTAGAAGTAGTCTGTTGTCTTCTTAACATACTATTAATTAGCGATCATGCCACAGCTCACTTAGCGTTCATGCCTAAAATGAACATGCCACATAACCAAGCGATCTGCGACCCCTCTTTTGAAATCCCTTGAAATGAATACTAAAAGCTTTACTATCTCCCACCTATTTAATAGGAAGAAGGGTAAAGGTTTTATTAATACCTTGCCAGAATTTAACGTTGGAGAACGACAATTGCCAGTTAAAGGTATGAGCGATTGATGGAGATATCTGGGAGTCGACTTTGACAGCAATGGCAGAGTTGACTCCACCAAGGATATACTCCTTAATTTACTCAACAGACTCACGATAGCTCCCCTTAAACCCCACCAAAGACTCATATTTTTGAAAGACTTTCTCATTCCCTGGTCATTTAAATTGGTCTCCGGTCCCAGACCATCTCACGCACTTTTTAGCGACCTAGATAAATGAATCAGAAAGGTAAGTCGAAATGACTTAAGCTCGAAAACTCGGTGCCGAACGCCTACCTGTTGCTCAGATGTACGATACAACACACAAACAAACTATAAAGAGACATGACAACGTCTGTAATCGCGTGGCGCGTCTTCTTCGCGAGAGGGGTCATAAGGTGGTTCGTGAGCGAGTATTCCGTCGACCGGGCGCACCGGGTCTAAAGCCCGACCTCGTCATAACAACTCCAACCGAGGTCTGGGTTTTAGATGCCGAGGTTTGCGGTCCGAACAGGTATCTGGCAAAAGCGCGGCAGGACAAGATCACCAAATATGACGTCGAGTTCCTAAGAGCGGCGCTCCCCAACCCGCAAAAATTCGGATCCATCACTATCTCTATGAGTGGTGGATGGGACTCCGAATCTGCGAGTACGCTCTTGGGGCTCGGCGTCACGAATAGGAATCTTATCGATCTTACCGTCTTAACACTGCAATAAACCTTGAGGATATACCGCTTGCACCGAGTCCATAAGAGCGGGAGCTGCCATCAAGCAAGGACACAGACAGCTGATTCTTAACTCCACGTGACAACTTTTTACCACAATTTTTACTAAGGCGAGCACTGCCGAGTGTGCAAATGTATTGTCAATGATTAATAAATCATCGCAATATTTTCTTTACATATATATATATATATAATTGGTTGAGGATGCATCCGTGTGTATAAGAAATTAATTAGCTCATCCGCTGACTGATATGTCAATGGATATATTCATTGACAAAGCAGAACGCAGTACTACTTCTTGCTTCGAATGCTATTGCTAAAATTTTATTTACCACCTAACTCCCCACCCCTAATTGTAATAAATGTGCCTTCAGCTCTCTACTACAATGGTATATTTTGCTGACCAATTTTCATTTACACTACACGCAAGGGCATCTTTAGACTTCATCCACTGCGGGCGCCTTGTGACATGGTTGCATATGTATATATGGTTGCAGAGCCGCAATTTATTCTGATTGCTAGTACTTTTAATGCTTACATGTTTGCACACACTTGACATACACATTGGCACACACGCCAAATAAAGTATAGATCTCACTTGGCCAAGGTTGTCAAACTTATTGCTGTGACGTATGGATGCCATTCTATAACAGACATGTTGACCTTTTGCAGAGCGTGCAGGATAAATTTGTGAAACGAGTTGCTTGTCGGTTTTATCTACCACGCGAGCGTGTCACACTGCCTAGTGTTAGCGCATACCAATTTCATGCCGCTTACCGCATGTTTAATCAGCTAACGCGTCAGTATTATATTACTAGGTATTTTGTTCTTAGACCAAACAATCTCCGGAATGGCGTCTCCATCCGTGTAGACGTTGTGAACAACTCATTTGCCTGGAGGCTTGCACGATGCTTCAATTGTAATACCCCTTTCTCAATAAAGGCGATATGATATTTATTTACTTATGTATTAACAGTATTTTTACATCTGAAATTATGTCGTGAAATTCTTTTTGTAAGCGGAGCAACAGAAATTCGCTTCTACAGGTCGCCAATAGCAGTATGCACTTGACTGAGTCCAAGCTTGCGTTCTTTAAATCCTCAAAAGTCATTTCAAAGCCATCGGCTTAATGTATACCCTTGTCCGTGCCACTCTCAGATGTAAGATTGTTATCATTAAAATGGGGGCCAATACGTCACTGAGGCCATCACGACGGCAAGATGGCTAGCCAAGCCATGACTATTCATTCTGATCATTGCATATTTGTCTAACCTGCTAAGTGGACTAAAAATAAACACATACTCTACGCAGAAGATCTGATGACACTTGCAAGTCGCGAACGTATTTATATAAGGAAGCCGCAAAGCGATGCGAGAGGCAGTAGGTGAGAATTAATGTCGGAAAAATCAAAGTCATTTTCAGTTGAGAAAGAGCATAAACGCATTAGGCTGAATGGTCGATCACTGGAAATTGTGAAAAATCACACATCTAGGTGTGGTATTACGTCAGTCTGTGCGCCAAGAGGGTACATCGACGAGATTTGAGCTATATATATATATATATATATATATATATATATATATAAATGTTTATTCTTTTTACTCTCTTCTGACTACATTTTGGGCGGTCGTAATGGGTTAAGTTGCTTATGGCACGATATCGTCTAAATGCATCTATCGTTATCGCGTCTTCGTTACTGAATTTGTATGGGCTTTCTCCAACAGAGGTACGTAGCAGTAGGGCATTGGCAACCACGTCCAACCAACATAACCAGCGAGACAGCGGCTCGAACTTACAGTAGTTTTGCGAATCATGGTTGTCATGGCAACGCCCTGTTTCGGTGCGTTACCATGGTTATGAATATCCTTTGGATGAACAGACACTCCAAATTGTCAAATCGCCATATATATATACATATATATATATATATATATATATATATATATACAGTGAGTGAAAAAAAATACAGTCATCCTTTTTTATCTTAAACTTTTTTTTGTTTAACTTTTGCCTCATTACACACATTTATTATATCCAGCAGTGTAAAGCTACAGTGATACATGCTCATAGAATAACAGAATAACGGTGACTTCCATCGACATTTGGGATCTCTTTTTTTTCTGGGAGGTTTTGGGAATGCATGATGCACATGCGCCACTAGCAGCCTGCGTGACTAGTGTGAGACTCGCAAACCCACTAAACTCGGATTCCTCCCCACCCCCCAGGCTCGGTATTACTTTAGCATTCCTTCGAAGCCGTGGGAAAGGCGTCTCTGCCATTCTCCTTCAATCAGCTCTATCCCTGACTATCATCCCGCATGTCTACCTGCGGTTGGATAAGGGGATGCCATTTTGTAATCCGTCCTGTGAGAGTGCGTCGAGACCATGAGGGCCTGGTCATTTGGGATCTTATTTTACGGCTCGACGGAAACAAGAGCAGACCTCTTACCAGAAGTTTTCCCTGTGTTGGAACGATGGGCTTAGGCCGGCGCCTTACGAGTGACGAAAAAGTCCAAATCAAGACTTATAAGGACATCGGCCTCTCTAATCGCGAAATTTCTTGTCGATTGAGACACTTTACCTAAGTAATGAACAACTTTGTAAATTTAGGTAAACATTTTGCCGTAAAAAAAAGTTCTGGGCGTCTAAATGCCATTTCAGAACGAAGCAGGCGTGCATTTCTGAGGCAAGCGTCAAACTTTGCGCTCCCGGCAAGGGCAATTGTGGCGGCAGCTGGTATGCAATCGAACGTGTGAAATGTACAAAAGCTCCTCCGGACACCACATTGGCTCACGAGAAAAAAACAGGAGGAAGAAACCACGATTATCCGCTGATCGCTGAAAGCTCGTCTTGACTTCGCCAACGTTACGATATCATGGAGCACTGAGTGCCCACGATATGATGTAATGGACCACTGAGTGGCACAGAGTGCTCTTTTTAAATGAAAAAAGTTTAACTTTGATGGACCGGATGGATTTAACTATTTGCACGATGTGCGCAAGAAAGAACAAATTTTGTCCAAACTTCACTCAGGTGACGGTTCGGTGGTGATCTAGGCCGCTGTCGGGTACCATGCAAAGTCGTCGATTGTGTTTTTTAGACGGTTGTGTTAATTCGAGGCGCTATTGGGATCTACTAGAAAAGCAATCGGCGCATTCTGAGCTGATGAGAGGGCCAGACTTTGTTATTTAATACGGTAACGCTCCGATTCACACCGCTAGGCTGATCGGAAGCTGGTTCAAACAACGTCACATTGAGGTCCTACGTTCGCCTGCAGTCTCACCTGATCTTAATATCATCAAGAATGCGTGGAGCTGGCTCGCCCGAAAAGTTTACACCGACGAAAAGCAAATTTCGAACCAGGTAGAACCCTGTAAAGGCTTGGGGCAAGCTCTCATATAACGTCATCCGAAGCTTGTTCAACGCTGTACCAAACCATATTTTTGAGGTCATCCGACCTAACGGAAAGTTCACTGAGTTTTAAGCATAGTTGCTGCCTTGTCCCGTGAGCATTTAAATGAGTCTGAACGTCATTATTCCGCTCAATTCACTCGCTAAAACATGCATCTTGCTAGTGGCTGTATAATTTTTTCGCGGTGTAGCTGTGTCAAATGTAGAAAGTTCGTGTTTAAAGTAATCCGAGACCTCACATGTCGATGAGAGCTGAATATTCGGCAATGGCCACTGTCAACAGGGCCGACGCTGCGAATGACCACGCTAGTGATTAGGCACCAGGAAAGAAACGCCCGGCCGATAACTCTTCAAAACGTTCTCCCAGACTTCCCGAGGAATTTTGCGTCACTGGCACCGAACTCGGACGCCCCTTCGACGACGCCTTTGAGATATTTTAGAAACACAGGTTGTAGCTTTATGTAAGGCCCAGAAGATCGAGCTGAAGGCCCATCCCTGGATCCGTGGATGGATCTTCTTTAGGTTGAGGCAGCCTTGGATTCGATTCGACTTGCTCTTCGATACGCGCGGTTGCACGCTGACGAAGATATTTCGGCTCTTCAAGACTCGACAGAAGCTCTACGCAAAGGACAAAACGAGGCACTCAGAGGCATCAGAGGCGCCCTCGGTCGCCTCTGATGGGGCTATCTGTATCCGGTGCCTCCGTTGGACCCCAACGCGGCGGCCGCTTACTTAGAGACCCAGACTCGCGCGGCGGAGGCAAACGAAGATGTTTTGGCACTCCTCAAACTCCACTGGCCTTCTTGCGCGCTGCGAAGGATCCAGGCAACGCCTGTGGGCATTACCGCCAATAGAGAATTAAGGGCTCTTCTCGTCAGCGCAGGAGCGGACTCTGACACCCCGCTATTGCGGGACTTACCGCCCAATTTCCATCGCTGCCAGACTTGCTGGAGAAACCCCGCAGGAACCGCAGCAGTTCTTGGAAGCAACGACGCTTGGGAGACGAGCCCGGCGAGCACCGGGGAACCCAGCGCACACTAGTGGTGGGTACCACAAGCTCGATACGCCTACCATATCGACCGCACGACTAATAACTGCTCATATGCTCGAACTGGCGCCGGCGGATAGTTTGCCTCCTTTGCTGTACGTCACACCGAAGCGTTGCGGTCGTGACTTTCAAAGAATGCTTGCAGCTCTTGTGGCGCGACTACCTCAAGCAGGGTATAATCAGAATTGCGGATCTAGGGACGCTCAGCCCGCCACCCCCTCTTCGAGGAACGTTGCCGGATCGTCACCGGCCCTCACTTCCCAGACCTCAGTCAGAGTCCGTGTTGGGGAGGGTAAGACTTTTGCTGACACTTTGCGAATGATCCGGCATCATGTCGGAGACAATGCCCCCGACGGAGCCTCGGTCCAGGGGGTGGTGAAAAACGCCCAGGGGACTTAGTAATTTGCCTTAGTGAGAAAGCTCCTGGGGCAGGTGCTAGGTCGGCCAAGGCAATAAAAGAGTCTATCGGCTGTACAACAGACAGCCGATTTGCAGATCGTCTGCAAGAAACTACCCTATAGGGAATAAACCCGCTTCTCACTGAGACCTTTATTGAGGCCTCGCTTAGGACACTCTGCGCTGCCCCGCTGCACATGCCCGTTAAGGTATCGGAACCCCGCCAAGACCGGGATTCTAGCCGCTGGTACGCGGTAATCCGAGCACCGGCCGCGGTTACGCATCAGCTACGGGCCCACCGTACGATTCGGATAGGGGACAGTACATGTCGTCCTGACGCGTGGTTGCGCCTGCCAACCTTCTATCGGGTCATAGCGCTGAGGACTGCAAAGCGGTCCCTACCGGCAGAGCATGCCATCGATGCGGGTCGACCCAACACACATCCCGGGACTGCGTAGCCCCATCTCGTCACTGCAGCACTTGCGATCCGGACGACCACTGAGCGGACAGCATGAGCTGCCCTTCTTATCGCGCACAGGTGCTTCGGGAGCGCCAGAAGCGTCATGAGCGCGCTTGTGCGCCGCACACTACCGCAGTAAACGCTAACGATCCTGGCGCCAACGTGGGTAGCTAAGCACAGGCAACTTCCACAGCCGTGCCACTGCCAGCACATCAACAAGGGCGCGCTCAGCCTGGTCACCGCCGAAGTCGCAACGCGCGCCGTGACACTACCAGTATTCCCGCAAACGACGGAGGTGGTGACTGGAACATGGTTGGAGACGCTACCGCACCAACTCCTCACTATGTATAAGTATCTCCAGGGTAACTTAAACAGGTGTTGTACAGCCCACTCAACCTTCTCGAGGAGTTTGCGCGCCAGCACCACATAGGTGTCTGCCTACTCTCCGAACCCAATGTTGTTATTGCACGCCGCTCGTCAAACAAGACAAACAAAAAGCCGAGCGTGGCCTCAGCCTAGTCAACCACGGACAGGTATCCATTGTTTTTTGTTTGGTCGAGGTGCCCAACGATCATTTCTAGACTTAACTTTTGCTAACGACCTGTGCCTCCCCCTTATTTCCAACTGGGAGATCCACGCTGACGAGGAAACAATCAGCGACCACCGTTACATCATATACAGCATATACCTTGACGACACAGAACTCCGACCAGGCCCTTCCGCCGCACCTGGCAGATTTGCCGCTTACACAAACGTACACTCGTTGAAAGCCTACAGCAACGCGGAAATCGCCTCGCTTCCAGTGCCCAAACTCTGGACGAAACCGCGCTAACACGCGCTCTTCAGAGGGCCTGCCAGGCGGCAGGGTGACCGCCCCGCGTAGATCGCAGTTCACGTCCTCCAAAGCCGTGGTGGACTCCGGCGGTCGAAAAGTCGCACATACACTGTATAAAGAATAACCGAGTGCTAACCCAGACTCGTTTGTGGATTGCACGCAGGCGGCGCCGCGGTGACCCAGAACACTCACTTATCACAGCAAAGAAACGAGTTCTCGAGCTCGAACGCAACTACAGAGATGCACAGCGCGCGCTTAGATACACCCTTGCCAGCGCTAAGGCTAAGTCTTAGAGGGAGCTGGTAGAGGCGGTGGTGCTCGACCCGTAGGGCCCTACGTATCGGGGTGTCCCAGGCAAACTCCGCTTCCCCACTTCCACTGGCAGAACGCTTGAACTAGTTGCAGCTTTATTTCCGCGCCAGGCAGCGCGAGCTCCCAAAGAGATCCTAGTTGACCCCAACTCCATTCCTCCAGTCACGAAGAAGGAAATATTGCGAGCCGCTGAGCGCCTTGCTCCCGGCAAGACTCCAGGCCCAGACGGTGTACCCTCAGAAAACGTGAAAATAATCGCTAACCAGCACCCGGGACTGCTGGCGAGCTACTACACGCGCATCTTAAAAGACGGCACGTTTCCGATAGGATGGAAACGTGTCCACCTCGCGCTAATCCTAAAAACCAGGAGCTAGCTTCGGCTCTTCTTCTCACCGACCAGTTTGCTTACTTGATGCGGTGGGTAAACTCGCTGAGCACGTTTTACTGGAAAGACTCAACGTCGAAATCGAAATCACGCAAGCCCTCCCGGACAGTCAGTTCGGCTTCCGGGCAGGCCGGTCTACCTGGGCCTGTTGACTAAGTACTCCGCCGCGCGAAAGAGGAGCTAAAGGCGTCTCTTAAGACCCGCTCCTTTGTGTTACTCATACTTCTTCACGTACAAAATGCCCTTAACACTCTGAACTGGCAGGCGATACTAGACACAGTGGAGAGACGTGGTTTATCTGCCTATCTCCGGCGTATCATATCCTCGTACTTAATGGATCGCGCCCTCCTTCTAGGCGATGCCACCTACGAGGTTACCGCGGGTGTGCCGCAGGACTCCGTCATACGCCAAGTTCCCAAGAACTGGGCTCAAAACTTTTTCTCTTCCCGATGAAGTCGAGACTCTTGCATGTGCTGATGACCCATTACTTGTGACAGCTCGCCGTGAACCGACACTGGAAGCAGCAGCAAACATAGCACTAGCCTTCGTCCACAGGTGGATGGTGCAGAATCACCTTCAGCTTGCCCCTCAGATGACGGATGCCTTGTTCCTCATAGGCCAAAAGAGAACCCGACCCATTGCTCTGCAGCTGGCTGGACGTCCGATTCGCGTGACAAAGGAAGCTCGCTGTTTGGGCGTGATCCTGGACACCGGGCTGACCGGGGCAGCGCACATAGCCCATGTCTGCCGCGCCTATAGAACTGTCAGCACGGACGCTCTACTCGTACATGCACGGCAGCTCACCTAGGATCTTTTGGCAGGAGAGCGCGCCGCTCGTCATCTTGACGGCAACCTAAACTTACTTTGACCAAGCAAGGGTAGCATCCCGCAGGAATGGGCCACCCCAGGTTCGGACTTTTCCCGGCATCCTGGGGTTCCCCGCACCCTAAACCCTGACATTTGCCTTTGGCTGGACGCCGCAGGCCCCTCACCTACTACGTCACGCAGGTTTTCACGGGGCACGGACAGTTCCACACGTACATGGTCCGTATTGGCTACCACTGATATATGCGTGCTTTGCGCGTCTGGTACTGTCGATGACGTCGAACACACGGTCTCTGCCTGCACAGCACTCGCTACGACACCAGGTGACACCAGCAATCATCGCGTACCTGCTGCTTGATGGACGCATGGATTATACTACCTCGACACCATCAAGAGGGAGAAGGTTTGCCTAGAAGACCTGCGCCGGTTTCGGGGTCCATGAGCCGGTAGAACACAAGACTCCCCCTCTCATAGTCTCGAAGTATTGTCCAACACAATTCCGAACCTTGGGGGGGGGAGGGAGGACTGGGGTTTTTGGTGGGTGAGTGTCCCATACTAGGTGTTGTTGATTGCCAACGCCGACCGTGCATTATGTATTTTTTGAAGCTTCCATTTTAAAAAGGTCACAAGGGCTAAATAATATGCTAAGAAGAACACAAAGAACCGCGGCCTTACGGATGACTCAAGCCTGTAGGATCGTCAGCACCTCTGCTGCACTTGTCCTTGCTGGCACTCCTCCCCTGGGCTTAAAGGCAAAAAAAGACAAAGCCTTTGGCATAGGGGCCCAGGAGCGCTAATAGGGACGCCGACAGGGAAGGCACACTTACTGCATGGCAGAACGAATGGGCTGTCATTCCGAATGGTGCAACGGGTGCGTGCGTACGCGATCTCATTCCTAACATAAGGAAGTGGTTTCATCGACCCGGCGGAGAGGTTGATGATCACTTTCTAACGCAGGTTATATTTTGGGCCATGGCAACTTTCAGACATATCTGTCAAGGATACGAAAAACCTCCTTGGACACATGCGTACACTGTGAGCTAGGCGATAAAGACGACATAGCCTATACTCTGGTAGTCTGCCAAGTCTTTGTGCAAGTCACAATAAAGGCTAAAAGAAGTGTTGGATCGATTGAAGTTGGGCAGAAAGCTAAGCTCTACAAACCCTCCGGACCTGTCTACTCAGGGAATTTCACAATTTATGCAATTCATTTGTGAAGACACCTCTAACTGGTATGTAGGAGCTGTAGCGGCGCGAGAGGTACTGGCTAGAAAGGGGCATCTCAGGTTAAACAGATTCTCAACGTATTTTGAAGGCAATGCCGGAAGAAAAATAATGGTGAAAAGCGTAAAAGAGTCGCTTGCCACACGCGACTCGACAAGCAGGACATAGCGCTTCAAAGCTTTGAAGACTTCCCCGCTGCCTGTGCGTAGTAACCCTTCTCTGTCAAGGATCCCGCAGGCCGAAGGGCCATCTTAAGGGGGATACATACATGTAGGCACTGTCATGCATATATATATACTTTTTTTTTTTAATTTAATTTTATTTTTAAGATTTTCGGTAAGACAATTGCCTGTGTATGTTTTTTTTCATGTGATGGCTAATTTTAATCCACTCCGGCATTTACCTTGTTTAAATTGGAAACCATGCAAACCAATTTGAGAGTGGCCGGTCTGGGTCTCGAACCCAGTCCTCCCGAATGCAAGGCAAATGCTTTGCCACTAAGCCATCTTGCTCGGTTTATCGGTGGGAGATATATAGGGTTTTAGTGGGCATTGTCTCAAACCTACGGCCAAGCACCAAGGCTTGCTGGTGAGACTTACGTGAATGTATCTTAAGCTCTAACCCCCCCCCAAAGAAAAAAAAGAATACGCCTGTATCATGTCCAACCGTACGGGGTGAGTCCCACACTGCATAGGGCTGAGTTTATATTAACTCACCCTATTGCGTTAGTGCCTAAAGTATTTAACTCCCCCTTCATTAAACAAAAAAATTATATTGATTGATTTATTGTTTGCTTAGCATGTATACCTAAATACACATGTCACCTTTTTATATCAGGGGTGCTTAGAGCGGCAGCATATATATTACCTCACGCATCCATATAATCCATGTCTACTTCATACCTACTGAGTATTTCCTTGCCATTGCGACAACCTCTTCTTTGTAATACCGACCAAGTTCTTTCTAACATTTGGTCCTAGAGCCAGGGCCTTCGACAGCTCTATATCTCTGCTCCCCCTTGAGGCTATACATTCTTAATAATATGGTCGATTGGCTCATTATCTAGCCCACATGCCCGACATTCTGTACTTTGTCCCTCCTTATATTCAGCTCTATGTATCCTTGTATCCAACATCCTGCATCTGCCAATAGCCCACTCGCTCTTAAATTTTCGTATACCCATTCTACCTCGCCCCTTTCCCGCTTTTCCTTTCCAGGTATAGTTGCTAAACTTGATCTGGAACCCATCGCCAATTTCCATTTGTCTGTATGTGACTTGTTTACCTTCAATTTCACTATTTTCTCTGATACCCTTGTACTTGCCCATTGCTGACTATTGTACCCGATCTCCCTAGCTGCGAACTCTACTCTGCAATCCCACTTCGGTTTAATCCCAAGTGCTGTATTTGCCAGCTGCATCTGTTTAACCCATGCTTTATTTGTGAGATTTTCAATTTTACTACAAAACATTAGCTTACTTTGTACATCCCTTTGTATAAATTTTGACATTCTCTTTTCCCCCTCAAGAAATTCCCTGGCGCAACTAAAACGGCAACCCAATGCAAATCTTATCACCTCTCTTTGTATGATATATATATATATATATATATATATATATATATATATATATATATATATATCGAGTGATTTTATTAATTTGTATTATTTCTAATTTCTATCTCAACCCCGCGCTGTGGACCAGAGAGGCATTAGCAAAGGTCAATCCTGACACATACATGGTCTTCCATATATTCCTTGTTACTATGTATTTATGAAACCCCCAGAGGCCCTTACACTTTACTGCATTTCTTCCTCTTTCAGCCTTCTTCCTCCGTATATCTCTTCTCCCTCTAAATAATCATTCCATGTAGTCAATGTCACCCCAAGATACTTGTACTGACTTTTATAATCCAATTCTTTTCCCTCTACTTCAAGCTTCCTTGCCCCCATAGTTCCATTAAATACTAAAACTGGGCTCTTTTTTCATTAAACGCCATCCTCAGTCCATCCGCTGCTTCCCCACATGCATTCAACATTTGTTGAACTTTGCTAGTGCCCCGCCCTAACACTACCATATTTTCAGCAAACACAGCACGGGTGTCTTGATTAATACACCCTTTTCCTTTATCTGCCATCCTAAACCCGTTCTATTAATCCTTCGCGCTATTCTCTCTATATACATAAACAAATCACCGATGACAACGGACAGCCTTGCCTGCCCCCCTTAGCAATTATAAACTATCCAGATTGTTCGGCTGTTATTATTATTCTTACCGTGGTATTCCTGTAAATGTCTTCTAGTAACTCCACCCAGCTTCTCTCTAAACCCTCCTCTAACATAATTTGATACAACTTTGTTCTGTCCACCATATCATAAGTTTTTTTAGGATCTTAAAACCCTGCCACACACCCTTGTTCCTGCAATCTCGTTGTTTCCACAACCTGACTTAATAAAAAAAAATGATTATCTAGCCTATACCCTTTCCTAAATCCGCACTGTCATTCTCATATTTTCTCATTTGTCTCCAGAATACTCTGCACTCTACTCTTAAACCCTGCATAAATATTATATACGTTATAGGTGTAATTGTGATTGGTTGCCTATTTTTTAAGGTGTCATTACACACCCCCTCCTTGGGGCAAAGAGAAACTCTTCCCTTGCGCCAACCCTCCGGGATTCTGCCCCCTCTTAATATATTATTAAATTGCTTCGTTTGATAATACACGTACTCCTTTCCCAATGCCTGGATAATTCCTACCAAAATCCCGTCAAGACCACACGCCGTTTTTTAATTGTATGTAATGTATTAATTTTCTTTACCCCGCCTTCGATCTCATCTGTTGTAGTTGTAATCTCCGTGCTAGTTCTTGTCCTTTCTACACTGTTCACGCTAGTCGTGGAAAATAGTGCTTGTAACGCGGTGTCCATTTCATCTATTGTGCATGTTCTATCCTGGACGCTATTTGTCATTCTGTTTTTCCTGTCTGATATAGTCCCAAAACTGCTTTGCTCGCTGGCTTTTGGGGGCCCCCAAAATTGTGTTAAATTCCCTGAAGATGCATTCCTGAAATTGCATCTTGTATTAACATTTGAGCTTTATTCTTGATTTCCTTGTAATTTTCCCAATACTCTTCTGCCTTGTCTGCGTCCCTTCTCATTACTTTTCTATGTTCCTTACGCCTTTTCCGCTCCATGATTGCCTTATTTATTTGATCATTCCCCCACCCTCGTTCTCCTCCCTTTTGAATTGCCTTCCCTATTTTACAGCAATTGTCATATGCGTCTTTAATATTCCTACGCATCTCATCTACTAGCCTTTTCCCATTTACCGCTAATAGGTGTTTTATATATTCTACTTTCTGCACCCATTTGTGTTAATCCAGAGTTTTATTTTGTACAAGTACGCCGCCCGGCTTTTTCTTCCTTCCGCTCACTTCTACCCAATTATGATCACTTCCAACTTGTATGTTTTCTCTTCATCTATGCTGATTTCCATTAGCTATTTTATCCTTCGTCAGTACATAATCTACGCATGACTTTTTATTCCCCTGTGTGCATGTAGATCTCCCTTCTACCCGCGGGTCCAAATTTAAAATTTGGGCCTCACTCGACTCTGCCAGTTGTATCAGTCTTCTGCCCGCTCTGTCTTCTCGTCCATCCAGCTGGTCGATATGCGCATTCCAATCTCCCAGACATATTATCCCTCCCGTATCCTGATATTCTTCAATTGCTTTATGTACTCTTTTAAAAAGCTGCTTATCCTCTTCTTCCGTGTTGCTTTGCGCTCTGTATATCCCCATAGCTGCCCATATTTTCTCTTCCAGGTGTATCTCTATAACCACCAGATCCTTCATTTTAGCAAATTAAGCAGAGTGATGAGACACGCAGAACTCACCGGTATTGTCAGAAGGGCTCTACGCGGGCGGGAATACATTTCAGGCTAAACGCCATCACCAAGCTAAACGCCATTACCAAATCTTACTGGCAGTGGTGAGCCGCGATTAGATGGAGTCACCATTATCTTACAGTCAGACGGTAATGGTTTTACCTGGGACGTTACAGCCTTAGGTACTGCGGTATCGTTATACCTGGTCTTAATCGAGCCTTGTTGGGAAAACATGCAAGCTTAAGAAAGCAAACGAAACATCTTGAGCCACATAGAGCCACTTGGTTCCACCATGCTTGTATCCTTTGCTCAGAGTGGGCACCTGTAAATTACTTAAGGTTGTCGCGTGATGCATAAGCGCAATCACGGATGATCGACGCGAGACACCATTTTTGAGACACTGTCTTTGCCCGTCTGTAGTAGAAACACGACTCCCCTTTGTGACCGTCACGGGTTGAGTCTACGGCAGATGACACTCTAGCAAACACCCACACCTCGAAAATGTCCTACTGAGCATAAACAACACTAATAAAGTATAATAGCAATAATATTATTAACATCAAGATATTTAATAGGTATAGTAATGCAGAAGTGGATTACAACATAGAAATGTCAATGCAGTAAAGCTTGAGTGTCATGCGTTCTGCTTTTATGGTATAGTTGCTGATCTTGGTCACTCGGCGTGACTAAATTCAGTTACGAGTAAGAACGTTAGGTATAAACAAAAACTCGATGCCACAAGAGATACCAGTTGTCGTTGTAGGTGTTGCCCAAGGGGAGTGTATCGAGCGAGCCAAACTCTATTCAACCAATGCATGTGGCTGTGACTGTCGCGTCGCTGCTGTGGATCGGCAACTTACGAACGAGAGAAAGATCAGAGCGTATTTAAAACGCACAATAGCGTTCTAATGGACGACACGTGTTATTTGACAGGCAATCTCGTCGCTTCGAAAGTTCGGAAAGGAGCGCCACCGCGGCGTCGCGTTGAGTCTCTCTCTCTATGTCTTCCTCCCTATATTCGCCGTTCGCATAAACGGCACAAGTGCTCTCTACCTTACGCTGGTAATGAGTTTTTGTCTCTATCCAGAGCTCACTGGGACGGGCGTGTTCTTCAATTTGTAAATTTAATTATCTCTATTTGCTAGACTAGAAAGACATGGGCCGAGTTTGATAGCAAGACTTCAAGGTGTAGCCGTGTAATAACTATCCGGAACACTATGACCAGACGGCGAACGTTAACAGCGTCTTGAAAATCATGAAAGCTGCCCGGCTAGCATCTGCCGCTTTTTGCGTATGCAAAAGTACGTTTTCTATAGCCGAGAGATCTAGTCTAGCCTCGGATGTGCCTTAAAAACGCATACTCGGATAGAACAGACAGAAGTTCACGGATATCCAGGGAATATATATCCACTCAAGCGTATTTTGTATATAGACTCGTCCAAGTATGCCTGGAACGGTACGTGTTAGAATTCATAATGGTGATATATATATATATATATTATAATACATACCGTTCCAGGCATACTTGGACGAGTCTATATACAAAATATATATATTTATATATATATATATATATATATATATATATATATATATATATATATAAATATATATATTTTGTATATAGACTCGTCCAAGTATGCCTGGAACGGTATGTATTATAATTCATAATGGTGATATATATATATATATATATATATATATATATTGCAGAATGCAAAGATAAAACAATATTAGAGATGTACGCTATTTATGTATATATCCTGATGCACCCCTAAGGTTCACCTATCGATGCATTGGTAAGATAACCAACGTTATTGTTCACTTCGTTTTTCAGGTGCCTCTACTGCTAATAAGATAAAACTCTCAATAAGTTGGACTTAATTGGGAATTGGGACTCAGCTCGATAATGGAAATAAGGTTGACCTTTACAAAGACAATGCGTGTTTTTGTATGTTTATTCTAGCCTTAAACACATCAATCATTATGATTCCCTTAGCTGAAAACATATTAAGCATACATTATGTTGCTTATGTTGCACCTTGCGCCTTTAGATTATTTTGTATCTTTATTGCTCCGAATTAGATAATAAAACACAATATTAGAGAAGATTCACAACGGGTTTAACAGCTTTTCGATTTTAGAAGCGGAGATTTTCACACAACGGAGCTAACTGGCCATTGCATAATACCTCTGCAAAGGAAAGACAGAAACTTCATAATTAAATAAATCGCATATTCAGGTATTTTTTTCCTCCTATGAGAATTGGTGTTACTTATACGCTGCTGGCTTGGCTTGTTAGACGTAGACTTACGTTTTATAATACTATCAACGTCGGGTAGACAGTAGTTTCATTCATCCGTTATATTGCAGTCGGAAACATCGAGCGTAGGTAGTTCAAAGAGGCCTTTGCCGCGCTTCAATATGTCTTAGCAGACAGCGTTATTTATACGCTACAATAATACCAAGAAGTTGTTACGTGGCATGGTTATGACTGGGGCAGAAAATTTGCATTCGGAACAAAGTGCTCCAGTAAGGCTATATCAGGCTACAAAACATTATATAAATATTATTGTGCATCAAGGGCAAATTTATCTGAACGCAGCAACACTGTTTGAACGAGGCTGTTCATATATATATATATATATATATTCAAGCAGTTTTGATAATAAGACGATAAGGAACTTCGATCATAACAATGTGAAATTAGTTTAGAGCTAGCCCACTGAGCCCGAATCCGAAAAAGCTGTGCAAAATGGTGACAGAAGGTTCAGATAGGGTTATACGCATGTCGGATACGAGCGACAGGAGATGGGGATGTGAGAACCTTTCGGGTGGATTGGTGCGC
This sequence comes from Dermanyssus gallinae, assembly GCA_003439945.1. Lineage (NCBI taxonomy): Eukaryota > Metazoa > Arthropoda > Arachnida > Mesostigmata > Dermanyssidae > Dermanyssus > Dermanyssus gallinae. Next base: position 562,666 of record QVRM01006074.1, read on the forward strand.
CTAGCTATGAGTATTTTCCCTCTTTTCCGGATGACTGTTCTCAAGCGCATCACGAACGTTTTTCCATTTTTCACTTTCTGGCCAGACTAGGAAGTAGGCCTCAAGCCTGGCAAGTGTTATGGAACGTCGCCGGCAGGGTCAAACGAGAATAGTTTGTAGAAGTTGCAGGGAGAGGGGTCAAAGGCTAAAATTGAGTTGGCTACGACGGTTTCATATGCAGATATCGCCAACATGAACAGATCAGGCTTCGCGTTGGTGGTGGACCGTTGTCAGCGTGTACATACCGACTGCTGTCTACGACTGCCCGTACACAATATGTACGTACAGCTCTTCTTTCCGCGCAGTGAACGCAAGACAAATTCCTAGTTGGCACACCAGCGTTTCGCTTCGCAACCGTATAAACGGAACGAGGGTACGAGCCTGCACAAACGACTCTACGCTTCCCCGCTCCACACGTGCCCCGCCTGTGCTTCCCCAAGCTCCCGCCTCCCCCAGACGTGCCGTTGGTAAACGCGAGCATGCCAATATGGCAGATGCGGCTTTTTGGCGGTACGCGACGGAGCAGTGACGGTGATGACGATGGCTGGCGCTGTGGCTCGGCCCCAAAGGAGAGAGGCCGAGAAGTTCACGTTCATGTTTGGCTTGCTGCATGGCGGCAAGATGGGCCGGCAAAATGTCTGTCCGCATCGACAATGTCGGACGCAAATCGACAATGCCATCTACAGAGTGGTGGAGAAATACGCTGCTCTTTTTGTCGCTCCTGGCGGGCCATTTTGCTGCTGATCTCTTTGTACAGTCTCCATGACAGCTGCCTAGGAGAACGGCATTTCGACACTGCCGCTGGCCGACGTGCCGCCGAGCGACTTATGAAGGCAGGACGGCAGGCAGACGGCAAGCGGTGTCCCGATGTGTTAGTGTCTCTGGGAGATCGGGAGTCCGAGCCAGGTCGCTGCTTATCATCACATGAATATTTATTGCATTTGCGGTGGTATTCCTAGTTTACAGCGGGCTGGCTTCATCTCCCCCACGTCCCCGTCCCATGGCTCGTCATATTGTCTTCATTTTCACCCATTGACCTGTTTGACCAGTTTGCTGTGTCTCTTTTCTCGATCTCGCTCTTTGTCCCGTCCCATCCACCACACGCAGTTGCAACGTATGCTTCTACAGCGAACACTTCGGTCAAGACACTTCTGTATACCGTGGGGTACCGAGTACGACGTTTACATAGTTCATACATCACCACGACATAGAACGAAGAACTGAACGCCGCGACGAAAGTCAAAGTGCTGAGCTGTTCGCTTTTTGCTTTGCCTACCGTTGCAGTAGATTGTGCAGTGACGCGCCACAAACAGGCTTTTCTTCTTATTATTTTGGCTTATTGCCTACCGCCGTTCCGTGCTGCGTGACAACCTTACGCTTAAAATGCCGTGGTTTTTACTGTGCGATTTCAGGTAGACGGAAGTAGCACAGCGTGCAACCGCCGCTGCTACAGTGAAGCTATGAAAGAGACCGCATTGAACGAAAAGACAGACAAGCAATGACTGCACGAATGTCATCTTCTGGGCCTTTCCAGCGCTCACTAAAATACATCTTTGCCGAAGTGAATTGAATCACACTTTGCGTCTCGTGTCTACCACACTACCGTGGACAAACAGAGGAGAAGTTAATTAACCCGTAATTACAGCTGAGGATGCAACTATAAGTTTCAACTCATAGTATACTAATAGAACGAACTTCGGAGCAATGATCAGACCCATGTCGCTCTTTAGAGGTTAGGAAAATCAGAATTCCTAACGTCTACCCCACCGTAGTACCATGGGCCAATTTGCGCTTTGAGATTCTTTGGTCTCATTAGATTGGGCGTATCAAACACGCATGGTCTTCTTTCGCAATACTGCTAAGTTGAATGCAAAGCCTCACACTCTAATTATCGCATAGAGTTTTCCCTTCAACGCGCGGAACCACCTCCGGGTAAGCTTGTGTTATTTTGTGGATTTGCGTTTGCGCTACCGTTAGTCAAAAAACGCGGGCCGTGTTTGCTCCGGGGCGACGACTTTGGCGCCATTCTACTTATCTCCGTGTAATGCACGAAATGAGTGTCAATGCAGTTGAATGCAGCACGGTCCGGTGCAAGCAGTGCATGCGTATATGCAGGCCTACAAGTTTATACAATTATTTTTCTAAGGGTAGAACTTTGTTTTTTCTTAGCACTATATACAAGATAGAGTTTTACCGTTCATGTTTTCTGTGCATCTTTCAAATATTCTCTTGACACGACATTGCTAATTTTCTTTCCTCCGTTTTCTTTAATACGCCGGTATTTAGGATAATGGGAAAACTTCCCTATACTATTAATTTATCATATTTATTAACTCATGTTGAGTAGCATATCAACAACGACATATAACAGATAAAATGAATAAATAAATAAAACTAATATATCAACAACATAATAACTTTTGAAGTAGTACGAGCATATATTAGGGTAAAAAGCCCTTTTTCTTCAACTTCAATTTCTTCAACGATTGCACAAAGGGGCACTCTGCAGCATGATATATAGTGCAGACTTTCCCCCAGCCGTTACAGACACAGTCGTCATACTCATCATGATACCCAGACCGTCTACATAGGGTGTGGTGGAAACCATGCGCAGCGTGTCGTATTATCACATGTCTGTTAGTACGGTCCGGTCTCTTCCACTTCGCGTTTCTCATTGCGCCAGTGCTAAAAATTCCCGATCGAGTTCGGCCAAAAGCAGCTCTGAAATCGACAAAAACCGCGTACAAAGATTCCTTTTGCCTAATGAGGGTCTCCCTAACGTCCTCTAACAGAATCCCGCCTGTTGCCGTCGAGCGACCCTTTCGAAATCAATGTTGTTCGTCAGTCTACGGCGAGTAAATGATTTGTATGACGCGTCTGATTGGAGTACAGCCTCTTGTTGCTCAAGGTACTTTTTCTTCTACTGAGTATATGTCGTCCGACCGAGCGTTCGGGAAACGGCAGCTAGGGTTCTGGCCGCAGGTCACTGTTCCGCCAAGAAGTTCCAATGCTTTCTTGTGCTGGGCCGGCAAACCGGGGATTGCAGGAAGTCTACAAGGAGACCAGCTTACTACTTCACCATCGGACCAGCGTACTACCACCTCCATTGCCTAGGGGATCGGGAGAACCTCATGAGAACGTTCCACTAGAGCTACAATGTTTAGCTTTTGCGATAATGGCAATTTTCTGGGGCTCGTGTTGGGTCGTACGGTACATTAATTTCTAACGCAATGGAGATGTGCGCTTGCACGAAACCGCGATGATTGCTTGCACGAAACCGCGATTCCTTTAAGGAATTTATCTCTCCCATGTAGCTTACTCTGTCTCTGCTAACACTGACCGCAAACACATCGATAACCGAGCTTTCTGAGTGGCTATGAAACGTCGAAACTCATGTTGGGGTAACTAACTATCCAGCATCCGTAGTCGGCTAGAATATGGCGTAGGTTTGTTGTACGAATAGAGGTTGGACGATCGAGACAAGCGTTGAAGCGTCTACCGCGACGATTAGAGGAGTAAAAGGTGAGAGCGTCGCTTGAATATTGCCAACTATTTTTTGAATATGCACGAGAGTGGGTTCTATTTCAGCAGGCTTAACGTAGGCCACTACAAGTCGAAAGCGAGTGCCTCGCAGGGCGACCAGACTGTTTCTGACAAGGCAGGGAGTAAGGTCTCCCACTCTATAAAAAAATCCCTATACGGTGCGTGTCGGATTAACTGCGGTCTGTCTACTTCGAGTTATTAACGCCTTACTTCGGAAGGCCAGCATTATCATATTGGTCCTTATACAAAATCGTGGTAAACTATATTATCGAGAGAGACCTATACCGCTGAGACCTATACTCACTAAACGCCCTCCAAAACTTCACTCTCTGATGGCACAGATCTCCATAAAACAGTGCTATGGGCTATTAGGAGAAGTGGCGAGTACCCTATCATATCGTTTGGCAGGGGTCGCTCATGGGTTCCCCACCTGGCAGGCGCACCTTGTCCCAGCCCTTGCGAACCCTTGCGAATATTGTGCCTCTTCTTACATATTCCGTGCTTTGTTTTTGGCACCTCCTGTGCTACTTTCGGCTCTGCCTTTCCATGCCTAGGTTGAACCGAGGCTGTATTTTACAAAGTATTTTATGCCATTTTCCGCGTGGTCCTGAACTTCGGGATGGGTTATTCCCGCTCTGGACCATTTCTCGCAAATTTGTCTAATCGTATTGGTTCTGATCTCTTCTCATACGAAAGGCACAACATAATGATTTGGACCGTAAATGATAACCAAAATATGCTAAATGTCACTTATAAAGCTGTGGGAATACGGGAAGGAACGAATTGCTTAGGCCAAAGCCATCCCGGCTATGCAATTGTATTTGGCAGGTTCATTGGTTCTCGAACATTGACCATTGTGGCCTACTTCCTAGAAAATTATTGTAGTCATCGTTACGAAAATATAGGTATTACACTTAAGAGCGGGGAAGCAATCAAGGCTTACTACATGCATGGCTGATTTAGTAAGAAGAATAAGCGCTATTCCCTGCTACTCGAGCATATCTACTGTCTCTACAACACAGACAGTCAGTGTCGACTGGAAAAGCACTACCGCAAAGTCTGTTTACCATACAGTGAAATTAAACTGATTAAATGCACATATGCAATAATATGTGCTTCCATTTCATCATCAGATTAAAAACTTACTCCCGCTCTATAATGCCGTTGCAAAGTGTCAAATACGCACGAATGTATGTTTAGTGTAACCTATGTTTACTATTATTCATCAGCATTGTTTAAACATACGGAATACCAATCCTATAGAGTACGACTTTTTGGTCAATGGTGAGAAAGTTCGCAAAGCTTTCCCCGGAGAGAAAATTGCCGCCGTACAACGCCGAGCGCTACAAATCAAACAGCCTCACTGGCTAGTTAAAGTGACCAGGTGAAATCAGACATCTCAGGAAAACAGAACTGCAAGAAACACAGGGCACAACTGGGTTTCAATAGGTGTGTCAGTCCTATGCTAACAAGGCTCTAACAAGGACGGTCGATGTGCATCATAGCTACGCAGCCTTCTATTTGTTATCTTGGTCCTATTGCTATGGCATACCAATGGCATTTAAGTGTTTATCGTGTTTATATATATATATATATATATATATATATATAGCGGCCACGATTTCGATCCGTCCTGACCAGGTGTCGATTCTGCAGGGTTCTGTAACTGGAGGCGGCGTTTTCCCTATTGTATGCCGAATTCCAGGCCCTGTCTGCCGACGCTCGACGACTCGCCACAAGCAAGGCTTTTAGCGCTAGGAATTTGTGATTCAGCGGCTTGGCCCGCGGAGAGGGTACTCTCAAGGTCTTGAATGCAAGCGGACAAAACTCGTGGGAGTATAAAAACATGATGCGTATTTCCTGAGTTTGTTAATTTTCGCAAGATGGGCTCCGTGGTTAGCTTCAGATCCTTTGTCACCGCCCATTGAAAGAGCTGAGAAGCCACTGACAATTCTGGGTATTCAAACAAATATTTGACTTAGGATTTCTGGCGAACAAAAATTCGGGCTGATTTGATTACATGCAGCCTCCTTTACTAGATAGGCGCCTGTGTTCGCGTTAAGCCAGCGTTACGTCGGTGTTATATTTGGCACGTGCTAATAGTGAGACGGTTGCGCAAAAGCTTTACCACTATGCAAAATCTGTTTATTGAAATATGATTGGCATACACAAATTACTTATGCACGCTATTGGCATGCAGCAAACGCTGCGCTGAGAAAAATAGCGAGCGATGCGGCCACGTATGAACAACTCATCACGGATGAGTGTACCTAGAGACAGCTCGCATTAATTACCATAATCTAGGCCATACGATAGGTATGGTATGAAAGGCAATCAATGTTCCTGTGTTGTATACGCTGGAAATACGGCCACTCGCCACGATGCATACGTAGTGAAATAATCTGTGTATAATAATATATATGATCTATCATTTAAGCTACGGCCTGCCTTTAAAATAAATCGATCGGATGTTTTATCTCTTATGGATTGACGAGATGTTTTATTCTTTATGGAATGGATGCATTTATTATATTTTTTTAATGAGCATCCCTCTAAAAAATTCGATCTACAAAAGCGATCGAATCGACGGCACGGCCAGGGATTCAAAGGCGAATTACGAATCTCCTCTCCAGACGAGCTGCGCAAAGGGCTAAATCATTATGCTTGCATATCTATTGGTGGCCAGTCTGATATTGGTTGCCGTTTGTGTTAGAAAAGCAAACTTACGCAACAGTGACAGCAGACACGGGTAACTGCATGTGGCTGTATAACAGCTATCTATTATCAGGTACCGAAGAGAAGTTATGTCAGCCAGTTTGATACCAATGCAAAACCAGTAAAGTTTATTACAGATATTCTGTTAAACTTCACATTCCGTGAACAACCTTTACAATTCAAATATATTTATTTCACTCAGATTGAGTATAATATACAGTTCAAGATGTTTCTTCATAATACTCTATCTTCTTCACGCTTTCGGCGAGAGAAGTAGTGCAACGATGTTTTGTTCAGCGCTGTGCATCCCACTGCATGGTACTTGGCACACCTCTGCAGGCAGAACCGGTAGGTGCACAACTCGTACTCCTCGTGAAAGGCTGCGTTTGAACATACCAGGTAGTGATAACCATGCACTATGTACCTGGTGTATACGTGGCGACTGTCACATGCAGGACCAGACCAAAGGTGCACGGCATTGAAAACGTCCAAACCACCGACCTCCCGTCTGACCTGTTCGACTTTAGCTTCGCATTCAGAAATGAAACATTCGTATGGTACTGTACGCGGCATCTTCAGCCTTAGTCGGGTTGTTTCAGTAGCCGGTGGACAACCTGACATGAGACACACAAAGCGGCTCCTTGCTCGAATAGACAAGCAAAGCACTCGCTTCATATATAATGAGAAACACCTCTCAAACTGGTTAAAATTCGCCAGTGTGAGGTGGCTCCACACCCTGTCAAGGCCATACATCAGCCCCAAAACAATCTTAAGCATGAAGAGCCTCACTGCTGAGAAAACGGACAGTCTGCGGACATTGCCTACTTCCCCGTAAAGAGAGACAAGTGCCTTCCGTACTGTTTCGTTTATATGCGCTGTGAACGTCGTTCCCGTATAATGAACCCGAAGGCCAAGATACTGGAAAGAGTTAACAAACTCCAATGGTTGGCCGCAGCAACGTATAACGTCTCTGGCAGCCAATCGACCTCCACGCCTGAATTTCATGGCTTTGGTCTTCCTGGTGTTTATCTCAAGTCCCTTCGAGACAAGGAACGCCTCTATCATAGAGGTGATGCGCTTGATGGCACCTAAATCGCGATGAGCGACCACGATATCATCTGCATACATCACCACCACGGCTTTTTGGTGCTCCTGTCGGACGTTACCGACGAGGTCAGCAAGGAGAAGTGTAAACGAGACGCAGCTCAGCGGGTCTCCTTGCGGAGTTCCCACATTTTGCTTAATCTCCAATACACCGTGCTCATCGTCTACCAACAAGGTGTCCTCCTCAAAGAAACTTGCTATTACACTCAGGACAGAGCCACCCACTCCTGCTCGTTGGAATGCTTCAACCAGCAGATAGCGAGGGGCTTTGTCAAAGGCCTTGACGCAGTCAATAAAGACTGCATACAGATGACCTCTGGGTTGTGCCACAGCTCGCTCGATTTCTGACTGGAGAACGTGGTTTGCATCACGGGTGCGTCGGCCTCTCCTGAAACCGAATTGCTCCTGTGGAAGTGCCTCTTCAGCCACGTGCTCAATCCGCCGAATCACCAACTTACAGAAAATCTTCTTCAATGTGCGTTCTGACGCGACTCCACGGTAGAGATTTGGATCCTGATGGTCATCACCATGCCCACCCTTGAACAGAAGAGAAAGCCTGGCGACATGCCAGACTTTAGGCATCCGCCCCCTCTTTATAATTTCATTAAATAAATCACAAAGAGTGTCTGGATCCAATGCTCATAGCAGACCTGATCGGGCCCTGAGCTCTTTCTCTTCGGGAGTGACCGTAGGACCTGGCACACCTCCTCCACCCCGAAAGGCAGATTCATGTTGTGCTGCTCCAATGTAAGCGGATGGTGTACGATTGGAGATACGGCCGCAACGTCACGATTGAATAAAAGATTAGTCAGGTGGCTCTTTACGTGTCCGTCACTAAGCGGATACCCCGCCCTACGAGGTCGCACGATGTAAGCTGAGGGCTCTCGTTCCGCTCTTTCAAGCAGCCGTCGTTCCTCCCGCCTCGCGTGTTCCCTTTTATGATTATAGCAGAGTCTTATATAGGCCTTTCTACGCTCAAAGTAGTCTTGCCTGGCTTGCAGTGATGATGGTGCTTTGGCTCTTGCTTGGCGCAGGAGTTCGAGCACTTCAACGTGGGCTAGGTAGCAGGCTCGAGAGTACCACGGGCGTGATCTCTTCTGCCATAACCTTTTCCACTTCACTGCATTTCTCATCATCCTCTCCAGCTGGTCACAGGTGGTATCGATGTCAGGGCTTACCTCAAGACCGCCCACCGCTCTGTCCAAAAGAGATAGATTCATCCGTCTCATTGCAGACCAGCGCGGCGGATTATGTCGGTCTCGCCAAATACCGGGAACATCGACAACGGCCAACACTGGTTGGTGTTTTCGGGCCGCTTCATCGAGAACATCGAAGCTTTCAATTTCACGGCTGACAAGGTTGTGAAACAACAGGTCGATAATGCTGCTTCCATTGTGACTTAAATGTGTATAGTCTTCGCGCGCGTTTGCACAGCTTAGACCAATATTTTCCATCACCTGAAGCAGCACCTCGCCTTTATCATCGTTGGCCCCACAATCGATTCTGGCATTGAAATCACCGCCGACGATAGTTGGCATGGTCAGGTTTAACTCTGAAAGTCCAAAGCTTACCGTCTCAGCAACCTCCGCAGAATCGAATGTGGGTGGGAAATAGAATACAGCGACGTTTACCCTCCTAGAGAAGAGCACCACGCAGTATTCATCTTTCTTGACGCATTGCATCTGTGGTAAGCGTTTATGTAGGTAGATAGATAACCCACCCACAGTTCTTCCCCGACCTCCCGCAGGTAAGACAGCCAGCTAATGCTAAAGCCCCGCATATCATTGATATGCAGTTCGTCCCGCTGAAATGTCTCCGTGAGGAGTGCAATGTCAACCAACTTAAACCTGTCATCACGTGCAAGATCCATTGCCCCCTTAAGTCCCTCACAATTCCAGAGAAGCACTCGTAGAGGTATGTTTGCCACTACGCTTGCAGTTCTAGAACTGGTGAATCACTTACGGGGGCTTGGACCGCCAGGCGCGCTAAAACTCTCCTTAACCATCCTCTCGTAGGGGACCTCCCCAACCCAGCGACGGAACAGGCTTCCCTTTGGCCAGAACTCATTTCTGCAACAGTTTGCGTAATTTTCGTCACGCACCACCACACAGAACACAGCATCACTACCATGTGTATGTAGCTTCCAAACTGCTTTCACAGTTATGCTTTTGCCAGTAAGCCAGGCTTGCAGCCCGACCGCCGATGTCTTCTGCGCCAATCGTACCACTCTCAAGGCGCAGATCTTCGCAGGTCTAACATAGACTTCCAATCCGCCTATGCCATCTGTTGCACTACCGCGCTGCATTCGATGTTTTGTTTTGTTGTCTCGTCGCTTACGAACCACAACAAAACCATCGTCGTCTGTCTTCTCCTCCGGACGTGGGTCAGCTGGATCTGCTGTCGGCGTTGTTGTTACCGCAGCTGGTGACGCCGCTGTACCACCACCCGGTGATTCCATCTCCACAACAGCGCCGTTCAAGTTGCCACTGTCGTTACTCAATTCTGCAGACACCAGGCTTCTCTTGGCGCCTGTGCGGTTGTTTTTGCTGGTCTCTCCTGCCAGCTCTCTCGTCTTTGGCTCGGTGACGTCACCTCCTTCTGTGCTGAACAACCTTTACACCTGGCATAAGATGACTACAACTGGTTGACTCGCATAAGGTAGTTTAAAAAAATAAATATCGAGTTTAAATTTATAAACGCAACAGTCCTCATATTGATATCCCCACAACAGTATTTAAAATGCCCAACTGTTTCTGAAAGCTAGATCTACGCTCGGCGCTACGTAGCATTAGGCTTAGCAGACTCTCGTTCTGCCTGGTTGAACGAAGTATAGTTGCAGAGGGGCACAAGTGCTGGAATTCATAGAGTTCGATTTTTGGACATGGTCTCTGGAGCTCAGCCTTTCATCGTCAACGTGCTTAGTATCAACGACCACTTAGTAGGAACGGAGCTATCCGCCTACGCAGACAATCTAGCTCTTTTGGTTACAGCGCGGGTCGAAGCAACCCTACCAGACACAGCCAAGGAAGCCTTTTCGATGGTGCCAGTCGATGAGTCGCAATCATCTGACGCTCGCACACGATATACAAAGACACTGTAGCTAACGGGCCAAAATAGGACAAAGGAAGTTAATTGAGTGATGGCGGGCCACTTGATAGACATTAGAAACAAAGGAATAAGTCTCTCGCTAGACGTCGTCGGGATCAGACATGCACCCCCGACGGTGCCCGTCTTTACGACTTCTTTGTTCTTTGGTTCATTTCTTTGGTGATTATCTATTATCAATTATGCAATTTGAAACGTTACCAGAGCTCTACTGGCCCTCCGGAGTCGCTCTAATGGTCCCAGAGTAATGCGGGGACTACGAGTGAGCGCCAGGACCAGATCGGACGCACCAGTCATAGCGTCGTCCCTGGCAGCGGAGTTCCCGTTCCTACCTGCGTTGCTGAAACAGCCGCCCGGTACGGCGTTTGTGCTATATGCTCGCACAGCGTAGAAGAGCCCCTCCGGTCCTACCAGCCAGTTTATGGCAGTGTGCGAGAGACACTTTGTGGCTTCACTTTGACGCCATTTTGATGCTGGCCTTCTGCAGCCAGGCCATGGCTTCGACGAATAGGCTCTCTAGGTGCACTGAACGGTCATTGACTGACTCATGCGTCTGAGCATATCGAATAGCCTAGCCATCTTGGTCCTAGCTGAGACGCTAAGTTTGATGTCAAACTTCAAGGCGTGTTAAGACAGCCTTGCACGAGGGTTGACTTATTGCACGACTCTGGTTCTGGCCATCACGGTCAGATCCATAGCTACATGGTTAAGATAAGGAATGCCATAAGTGGCTTATTCTGTGTGATCTATAATGTGATACGCGACTCGGGTAGGAGGACGGTGTGGAAAACACTGTTTTGTACTGCGAATCTCTTTGGGGAACAAGGTGTGCGGGTTCTACGTTCAAGAGGGACCGCCACATTAAGGAGGTTTTTAGCTTCATGACGATCTTGGGGGACGCCTGGAAGGAGGCGACGAACCTGTTCGACACCATGTTGAGGCTCAAGATAGCCAAAGAGCCAACCGAGCGGGAAAAGCTCATGCGGCACTTTCGTGAGAGCGACTGGGACGAAAAGCCGATGAAGGCCAAAGTCTTAACCGTATATACTTTGGCATAAATCACTACCTGGTCGCATAAAAACATGCAGAAAAATAGGCGCAGAGCTAAGCTTATGGGAATGATAGGGACCTCTTCTTTGCTGTGCACTGTTTTCATCACCTTCTGTGTCAGAAAGACGCTTGCCATGAACCCTGTGATACATGTGTTTGTAGATATTGTTATGGTATATGTGTAAGATATCATGGCAGTGAGTGCAATGCAATCCCCTCTCTAACAAAGCTGGCACTGAGCGATTTTTAATATGATATCATTACGAGACTGTAGTGATATCAATCGTACCATTGTATATTTTACCCAATCTGGTGTGTAAATAAATCATGTGATAGGGACGTCTTCACACGGCTTCGAATAAATGTGAAGTATGTCTGTAAGTTTGAAATAAAGGTAGAAGAGTACCCGAGTTTAGTAGATTTGTGATTACCACAATAGTTGGGCAGACTTCTCGTAACGTATGTGCATTACATTCCACAACATAAAAAGCTTGCCTTTTTTCTTACGGCCACAACATAAAACTAGCTGTTATTTGTGACGGCTTATATGTAATAGCCACTTAATCGTTTTTCACCACAACAAGACTTTGCTGAGCCTTGACTCTTGACATCCCGCATACGACGGCATAGACCAAGTTCCACGCTGCGTAAGCTTTACGAGACCTCGACGGTAAAAAGGCGAGTTAAGGTAATTTCGTTGTTTAGCTTGTGTGGAACCTATGGTTCGGCTCGTTTTACGTACCCACGGCTAGCTGGGTGCGAACGAACTCATCTATGCGACGTTCTCACCATGTGTTCTCGTCAAGTGTCAAATATGTCTTACGTTACAATCTGCAGGAGCAGCTATTTTATCAGCATCCATCGCGGAAGGCCAAACCATCCGTAGTTTATTAATCACATCAGAAAATCTCTTGCGCACGTGATGAAGCTACCACATTGCGGTACGATCGCCACATTAAGGAGGTTGTTCGCGCGCAGTCTCTGGTCCATAAGTAGCACAAATCTTGGCTGCCGAGGCTGTCGCATGCGGTCCATCGTGGCAGTAATATTTTTCAGTTGAGCCATATATATATATATATACTTTTAAGTTGCGGCTCATCGTAATTTTACGCAAATGATCATTTTTATTTATATAAGTCACGTATTTCAGTTCGATATATCTTCATTTAGTGTACCTCGTAAACGTTTAGCAGTAATTAATTCGGCAAAAAACGAACTATAACAATAGATGACTATCTGCATAATTAGCTTTTACTAATAATACACTGCTAATTAGCTTTGCATAGCATGTACATATTAGGGGATCAACTCTGACAAAAGTCGCCGATCGCTGTTGGCGGAAATCATGTATTACCTATCGTAGTCTAGTGGACGGAGGGCTCTCGACTGTGCGTCTTAATGCATATGTGAATGTGCGCTACCTCTCTGGCGCAACTCATACTCGCATAATTTATACGTGCCGGTGACAGATATAGTTATGGTTTTTTCCTCTTGTTTCGGGTGGCGCAGCCCCGCCAACCACCGCATACCAACTCTTATATGAACCTAGTAATCCGGAATCTAAGCGTTCGACCCGCCCACTTCGGTTGTCATACAGGGCGAGCGGAACTATGCAGCCCTTTTCTGGGAAGCAAGCCTCATTGCACCCATAATTACGTGTGCCATCGTTTTCCGATATATGCTACTCCGCACATACATACATACGCTGCACCTTACATCGAATGGGAGCCTGTGTCCTCGTCGGAAGCGTGTCCAAGAAGTGCACATCGGCATTGCAGTTATGCGGTACTCCTTTATTAACCTTGTCTCTACTGTAACGTATTACGTTTTGTTTCCGCGCCTGACAATCGCAGGCAACATTCGGCAATGCTTTGTTATCTGCCCGTACGTGCGCGGCTTCACTCCATCGTAACACATCATACTTCAGACGCCATTGTGTCATAAACAATGATACATTAGAAAGTTATTTCGATCCGTTTGGTAACAACTTGGTAAGCTTTTGGTTCTGTTCAGAATTTGTCGATGCACAGATGCTCTATGACACAACCTTTACTATGCGACCAGTACGGCTTAACGTTCACACTGTTCACACACAACACGGTCGAGCTCATTTTGCAATTATTACTACGGTTTGTGCAGCGGCAGATTGTGACTTTGCACTAAGACGTCCTTAAGATTTCACAGGTAACTGCTGTACAATAGCTTTTAGTGAGTGAGTCACGCTCGTGCACTTTATTTGGGCAAAAGTGCTCTCATAGTGAATTAATGGCTTATGTTAGATCTGCTGATGACTTTCCAGAGACGCTCTGGAATCGTCTCGTGCCGTGAGGCGGTCTGAACATTAAAATTAACATCAACATTAAACATCGATTTTACCTAGCGCGTAGTCAAACAATTGCACAATAAGGCGGCTTTGCAGGCTTCCTCTCTGTATCTCAACCTCACCCCCATCCGCTTATCTGTAAATAAAGACGTTTTCTATTATATGCTATTCAAGCCAGGCTGACATATTGGCAGAACTGCTTTCAGGACACAGGTCTTCAGTTCCAAGCAGGAACTAGAGTGGTTCTGAGACTTTGTTCAAATGTAACCTGTACGAGACGCTTTGCCTTATTGAAGTTTACAACAATTGATCTATTGCAAGCTTGTCGTGCTACTCTTTTTCCTCCAACTTTGCATCGAAACGTAATCTGGCGTGTGACCAGATGCTATCGCAAATTAGCATTGTTCATCGATGGCCATAGATCATTCGTATGTCACCGAATTGCACAACACATAGCTAACGACCGCTTAACTCCAGTAAAATGACCTGCACATACATCTAATGCGTTTGACGATTAACTCATGTTGAACTGCCACAAAATAGCGTTTCTCGAAACTTAGATTGCGTCTTATCGGCTAGTTATTAAGCCTGTGCGATAACAACAACAGTGGTTATTAAACCTGTGCGGTAACAACAAAATAAATCAAAATCACGTAGTCGTGTCATCGTGGCTGCCAATCAATTGACAACAAAGGCGGCCCCAGCAACAAGAAACGCAACAGTCTAACAACGTGACTTGCAGAAATAACCTTCACCCTGGGGGGGGGGGGGGGACTGTGGACCAAGATTGAAAGCAAAGCATGTCAAGATCCTACAGTCAATCCGGGTCATACAAAGGATAAAGCTGTACAAACGGTAATTTAAGGGAGACATCACCTTACGCACATCTGGTCTTTGGGACCGCTACTGCTGACGCTGTTAGGTTTGGAAATCTTCTTTTTTGACTAGCCTAGCCTAGCCTCAGTGCACTAGTGTTTGTACTGAGTGTTTACGCACTAATCGAAGTGGTAGCTTCGCCAACGCCACCACCACCACTACCACAAAGACAGACCATATGAGTGGCGCCGGCGATCTCTAGCAGCGCCACGCCGCCATCTCAATAGTGTCGCCAATGCTGCTTGTTGTTCGATACTATTCCGAACGTACTATTCCGAACGACGACGTGGTGCGGCCCGTCTTCGATCGGCATTCGTTTTAGTGTTTCATTTACTGTACATGTCCTTAGCCGTCGCTAGTGTCTGTTATACAGTTCAGACAGTTGCGCATATTATAATCGGCAATAACACCGGTGACGGCGGCGGCGTCTCGAAGTTACCACACAATGGCTAGCGCCGTCTGTAACAACGGCCGTGACGCGACAACAACAACAACAACAACAACAATAGCAGCAGCAGCAACAACAACAACTAGTACTACAACTACTACTACTATTGATATAATGGTAGTAGTAGTAGTAGTTGTACTACTACAACAACAACAACAACAACAACAACAGCAGCAGCAGCAGCAGCAACAACAACAATAAAATGGCAACAGAAGACGGAGTAACAACAGCAACACTGTAAACAGCAGTAGCAGCAAATGCGGCGCTAGCGACACCGGCAGCGGCAGCGGCAGCGGCGACCCCCTGTGAGGCTACCTTCTGGCACCGCTGCAGCTGCAGCTGCAGCTGTTGTTGTTGTTGATGAGAAGTTGTCGCAATTTGCTTGGTGGTGCTGGTGTCGCCCGACGTCGGGGCCCATTAGCCCAGCCGAAGGCGACGCCACCTTGTGCCAGCGCTGTCGGCATCGAAACACGCCGTGGCCTTCCACATTTCCTCCTCCTCCTCCTCCGTCTTCTTTTTCTTTTTGTTTCCCTCCCCGCGCCTCCTGCCTGCCCTGCCCGTGAAGTTAGTGGACAGACAGAACAACACAGATTGCCGATGGCTTAGTTTTTGGTGGCCGACACACGAGCGGCTGCCACGCGACGATGCCCCCTTCATCTTCTTCTTCTTCTTCTGCTGCTTCTGCTTCTTCTTTCTTTCAGACACCCTTCGTCTTTCACCACCCCCACCCCACCCCACCCCCCCGCTTATTTAAAATAGGTGTCTGTCTGTTTGTCTCATCAACGTCATACAGCGAACAAATACAAATAAATAATATGTACTATATCTATGTATATAAATATACATATAAAAAATATATATATATATATGTAAAGTTTTATACATACATCTTAACATAAAGTATAAGTCTGCCTCAAAGAAACAACTAGTATATATATATATATATATATATATATATATATATATGCACATTTAATAGGAACCTCTGTACGTATGTGTACTCATATAGGTACATGTTTGTCGATAAAGCATTGATATGCAAGACTCGTCACACATACAGGCGTATATATATATATATATATATATATATATTACAGAAGCAGGCCATATTCGTGTCGATAAGATGAAGGCTGATTTGGCTGCAGATCGGGTCGCCGAACCCGATCTGCAGCTCGACGTACCGGAGGTGAGCCGGGATTCATCGTCGCAGCACCAATGGCTGGCTGTGTCCAATCGGCCCCTGCTGCCTTCACAGCAAATTCTCTAGCGCGTCGCCGTCACCTTCTGACGGGCGTCTTTCTGCACACGGCATCGACGATATTCACTCGATCACGACCGTCCGTTCGTCCGTCCGTTCGTCCGTCCGTCCGTCCACTACCTTGTAGTAACATCCAACGACCGTCAACGGCCGACGTCGCCCGAGGAGAAGGAGAGGATCCGCCGCGCGCCAAGTCAGTCAGGGTCGCCGCAGCCGGCCCATAGCGGGAGCCCGGGAGCCCGGCCGTCGCTACCCTGTTGTGGCAGCACCGCAGAGCAGCGCAGTCCGGTAGCGAGGAGGAGGCGGCGGCGGCATGTGGCGCGCTATCGGAGCGTTTTCAGAATCCGACCCCATCTGGTAACACAAGTTGGCTCGAGCCGCGCCTTATTGTGGTGTTCTTGCTGGTGGTGCTAATGCTGGTGCAGCTCCTCCTCCTGCCGTTGTTCCCGCTGCTGCAACTGGTCGTCACTGGTTCGTGCGCTGTCTGTGAGTAAGTCGGAGAAAAAAATGCACTGATCGCAGCAATCGCAGTGGAACGTGGACGTGGCAAGCGCGGGCGGGCGGGCGGCCAGGCAGGCGTGCGGGCGATCGGGAGGGTCGCCCGACCAGCAGCCGATCGAACAGAAATTTGGCGGCACAGATGTGACTGAGCCAGCTGTCTGGCTAGCCACGCAAATACGGACCTTCAGATACGCCAACACACGCGGACAGATAGATCAACACGGAGAAGCAGGCGCTGACGCAGCAGCGACAACGCCAGATACAACCCAAAGGACTCAAGGCTGCTGGACAACGTGAAGCTGGCCTATTGTCTACTATTAACTACTACTGCTGCTGCTGCTGCTGCTGGAACTACTCATAAGTGTATCACCAACGTCAGCCAGCCAGCGACCGCAGCAGAATCCGATAGATCTGCCAATGGATCTTTCTCGAACAGCTGAGTTCTGAGTGAGTTCTGAGTGAGTGTGTAAGTGGGCTGCAAGGACCGGGACAGTCGGCAAGAACTTGTCGCTTCTAGATAACGAATACCGTTAACTGCTGTCCGCCGCTGCTGCTGCTGCTGCTACCGCTATCTGAGTGCGAGTTGAGTATTGACGACTCGAACTACCAGCACCACTCTACCTAACCAAGACGCCGAACCTGCTAAATCGACACACCTCGCCATCATCGTTCTCACCATCATCACCATCAGCAACATGGCAGCTGAACCGACGACCACAACGACAGAGGTTTTCACCGAAGCGTCGGCCGAAGAAATATACGACTTCACGTATGCCGACGGTCTCACGTTTCCGTCTGTGTTGACACCGTTCCATTGGCCGTCGCTCCTGCCGATGTTCTTCGGTGCTGTGATACTGGCGTTATGGATTGTGCACAAGAAGACGCAGTTCTACTTTATCGACGAGTGTTTCAAGTTCTTCTGGACACCGGGGCCGGCTGAAACGACGAAGTTGAACCGGAAAAAAGCCAAGTCACTTCCGTTAGTGCCGGTCGCGACGCTCCAGCCGGTGTTGATGCCGCCTAAAGACAATATGGTCACCATCAAACTTTGACCATCGAACCTCTCATCGTGAAGCTCGTACGGTCGTTGCCTGGTACGGTTTCGCTTAGGATGTGACGCGCCGCGGATATGTCTAAGCACAACGCGTATGCCCGTCGAAGCACCAGTTCCAACGTGCCAACGAACCAGCCACATTATGGCAGACCGTCGATGTAGCGCTTTGTGCATTAAACGGCCGTCGAATCTGCATAAGGAATCTACTGCCTATTCCGTCATCGTTGGTTAGTTTAGGCTAACAAGTAGTGATGATGATGATGTTGAGGGTACGCACTCGCAAGCTCACCGGACGTGTTCTAATGGTAAATTGTGCACGACTCGAGGAGGAATGATGCATACCACATAAGCCACTGACTCATTGGCGAAGTCGACGCCTTTCAATCCCCGATACGAAGTGGGAACAACTAAATGTGTGTGTTTACAACTCACCATGCCTCTGCCGATCAATGAATAGTTTTATCTGTTTGCCCTGTATATATACGCATATGGATAGTATTTATTATTAAACAATGCAGCGGAGCTGCATTTTGGAATCGCCAAGAGCTTCAGTGATATTGCACCTGTCCTCTTTTTCTAAATACCTCACTATTTCTTACCAGAAGTAGAATTTTTTTTAAACATAATTTGTGTATATATTTGTACGAAAATGTGTAAATACTCCCATATCCAGCACGGTATAATGTGTAGATAATACATACTTATATTTACGAACATGTCCCAATGATCACGTATTGTCTCAATTGATCAAGTGTTCGTCTTTATTTTTGCTTCATTTATGGTCTGTGCTCATTCTGCAAAGTAAACATTCTTCCTAAAGTTGTAAATAAATATTTGGATCAAAGAAAAACATATTTGATTGGATTTTGTTACTTTGTGTGATAAATAGCCGAGTCATCTCATGTTAACCATTTCTTCCCAATTTTATCAATACATTCGTGCGGTGCTAACAGGCGGAAAGGTTTATAGAAATGGTACTTTCGATTTCTCGCGCAAGTTCAACTTTGACATTAAGGGAAACAATAACAACATTTGTTATCATGATTAGCAATGTTATAACACTGCTAATCATGATAACAAATGTTGTTATTGTTTTCCTTCATGTCAATGTTGAACTTGCGCGAGAAATCGAAAGTACCATTTCTATAGGCCTTTCCGTCTGCTATTTTTTTAAATTGTATCACTGATTGTGTAGACGGGCTCAGTGTGCCATTTCTTTAATTATAAAATTCAGATATATAGTTTAATCGCATTTGAAAGCTGTGTAATCTCGCATATATATATATATATATATATATATATATATATATATATATATATATATATATATATATATATATATATAATTTTTTCTTTTCTTTAAATTTAATTTAGACATGCTTTATGTACGGAACTGCATACACTCACATGCTTAAGTTCTCGTGATGAGAAATGGTACAAGGGTTTAGGGATAAAAGGAGAAAAATAGGATACTAAAAACAGAAGTCAATAATTATACCATATTACTGGCGATACTGACTCACAAGGCAAAGAAGCACACTGGGCTATAACTTGATAGACAATATAACTCAAAATAAAAACTAAAAACTGAAAAATAGACCATTATTAAGCTCTAAATAAATAAATATATATATATATATATATATATATATATATATATATATATATATATACATATATATATATATATATATATATTATAATATATAATACATAAAATATATATATATATATATATATAAGCTTTCATTGACCAGTCCATTGGCGATAACAAGAGCGACATCGGTATTGTTCAGTGAGCGGACGTCCGCTATTACCGGCAGCTAAGCAGCATGACATGACATGCTGCTGCTGTCTGTGCCATAGCTGCGACGCTGCGACATTGTTGTCATAGGTTCGCATTGGTACTAGCGGCTTGTTTAGCACTCGACTCTCTCTTTCTTGCCTTACTTACTTACTTACTCTTAGCTATCCGCCTTGCCGCCGTCTCTGCTTCTATTCTTCGTTCGAAGAATAGAAGCAGCGTTCTAGCCCCACGCCAGCTAAGCTAAATAAGTCATTCGTATGATTCGACTACAAACGTAATACTAATAATAGTAATAAGAATGCGGTAGACGTAAGGACGCTAAGATGCTGCATTGTGATCGTAATCGTGACGACAACGAACTTCAAGGTGCATCAACGACGAAG
This sequence comes from Dermanyssus gallinae, assembly GCA_003439945.1. Classification (NCBI taxonomy): domain Eukaryota; kingdom Metazoa; phylum Arthropoda; class Arachnida; order Mesostigmata; family Dermanyssidae; genus Dermanyssus; species Dermanyssus gallinae. Next base: position 582,872 of record QVRM01006074.1, read on the forward strand.
CAACTTATCCTTTCAACGATGCGAAAAGAGCTTTCTTTCAATGTTAGCTCGGCGGTGTAACAACGCAACGCCTGTGTGCTCTTGAGCTGGCTGGCTGTCTGTCTGTCTGTTTGGCGTGAGTGCCGTTAGCCTCTTGTATTGGACACAAATGAATCCGACTACCAGACGACGACGACAACGACGACGACGACGACAACGACAACGACGACGACGACAACGACAACGACGACGACGATGATTGACTATGATGGTGTGATGGGAAGAAAGACGAAGACGAAGGCGTCTTGAGGTCGAGCGTGTGAGGCCTTGGCCTACGATGTCGTCACGACCCGCTCACGACGACGCAAACCGGATCACGGCCGATCCGACCAGCAACAACAACAACAACAACGGATGCTGCTCGGCAAAAACGCACACCACGCTGCCTGTCATCACGTAACAACCGCCTCCTCAGTGACGCGAGAAGAGGCACTGTCGCCTTCTCCTTACGGACGCAGTGACGCGCATTATACCGGCATACCGGCGCACAACTAGACACAGAGACACACACAGAGACACATAATAGTAATCGTAGTAATAATACGCTCAGAGGCCCCCACACACTCGTTGTCAGACATCCACTGTTGTCTATTGACATAGACGTTCGCACACGTACGTAGGAATGCACTCTCTCCTCGACCGCGCGGACCAGTTGCTATTGAGCTCAAATACTGGTCGGCACAAACAATCTCGTCGTATGTTGGTCGCGGTCGCTGCCTGCTGTTTTCAGTCGAATACAGGGGTCGAGCTCGCAGCCTCAAGGTTGGCGCGCCATCAGGATGGGCGCATCATAATGCTGGCGGCAGCGGCAATAGCTTGAGCTGTTGTGCCGCCAAAACTCACTGATGACTCGCTTGAGTTATGCTGCTAAAGCTCAATCGTTGACAACATTTGGAGACAGGTATTATTACCAAGCATCTATTGATGCTTGCCGTTACCACTGCCCATCTTAGCTTAAGCCATACTTGCCAACAACGTTGTTGAAAATTCGGAAAGAAGACTTTACGATATCACACGTGAAGAACAGCACGTCGCGATTATCTTTTGTGTTGAACTAATATATTCTTAATGGTAGATCAGTACTGCCTATGCTACCGCTTATTATATATATTCATTTAAAGGTGATAGAACACTTGGATGCGCTGCTGCAGCTGTCGAACAAATAAACAAAAAAAACAATTAACTTAGTTAATATTGAATCATTAAGTTTAAACAAAAATGACGTTAATCTTTCGAAGAGCCAGTTGTTGAGACATTAGAGCTATAAGCCAGTTAATTACAACGTATACCCATTATGGCACTGATCATTTAACATTTATTTTACGCTCTTAAAGCCATCAACCAAATTTTTTTTTTAAATAAGTTGGAACGTAGGTATCATCTTTAAGTAATACTTACAAAAACCAAGATTCGCTATAAGACAGGTCCAGCTCAGAAGAATCCCGTTTCACGGTGACGTATTATTTTGCAGGTTTTCCTTGGTTACACTGCGCACACGAAGAAACCATTACTATTGTACAGTTCTGTTTGTCAGGGTGGGCAACGCAACTGTGCAAATAATGAACGAAAAACAGCACACTTCATAAAGTTTGCCAGCTTAATTAACAATGGCTATAATACAGAAGCAGCAGATTAAGGGGATAAAGTGGAACAACTTTAACAGTAACATTAACATCAACAGCTACTACAACATTAAATACGCCAGTTGGAGAGCTCGCTTGAATTGGGCAAGAAGAAATAGTAGCAAGTAACAAGCTAAAGCAATTAGGAACTGCTAACCTACTTTTAAAAGTCTCGAAGCACAGTCCCTTAAGTCTAAACATCGAAACCTGGAAACTCGTTTTCCAGAACGCGTCGACAACTCCGACTGAGTCAGGCCGCTGTTTTCAGCTGATAACGTAATCGATTCAATCAACGAGCGAACCTCTGTTAACCCCCTCTAGATTAACTCAGCAGTCACTTCAAACTCATTCACGTATGCGCTTTCTCGAACAAGTTTTCGAAGGCAAGACACGGCAAGACGATAGGAAAAGAAAACACCGATACTTTGACTTAAACATTTGCTCATTAGTTATTTATTATTTGGATGTATCGTGGGTTACTATTTATATATATATATATATAGTGTAAGAGGAAAATTATTTTGTTTAACGCTTTTATCATGTGACACATAATGAATGTCCGTGCAAACCACTGTCATATATTGCAAGGAACACCGCAACGGCGTCGCATACTGGATATTTATGGTAGCCTCGTGCGTAGGACCTGTGATGGAGAACTATTCTGCAAAAATGGATCACGATTTATCGGTTTCCTTTATTTAGGCCATTCCAGGTGTCGGTTGTCACAGTGCCGGTCGAGAGAAGTTGTCAATGTCGCTATGTATATATATATATATATATATATATATTCATATTTATATTCTTCTACTAATCAAGCTTACATTGGCCATGCTAGCTTCCTTCGCATAGAATGCTACATTTAAAAATTAAAACTTAATGTGAAGCTTTTTAAGTGGTAAATTATAGTAGTTTCTGCACATAGACTAATCAAAGCGCTGAGTTCAGGCAATGTTGTAGTTAGAAATAGTTATATTTGTGTGCAATGCTTTATACGAAAACTGTTGTTTTTGATCATCTACGCAACACGCAATTCAATGCGGCTGTACTATGATGTACCTCAGCAAACAAATATTTAAGCATTATTGCTTACTGGATAAAAAGTTTCAGTTCGACGATCTCCGCAAGATTATATATATATATATATATATATATGTCGAGCGTTAAGAAGGATACACTTGAAATATTTGCTCTATTGCATTATAAACGATAACATCATGTTACTCACTTAGTGACAAGATCAATAAATTGAAACAGAAATAATCGAATTGCTTTTGTCATAGCGCATACAAGAGAGTCATATGTATATACAATTTGCACATACATAAAGCATGTAATTATAGTTTAAAAAAAATTAAAGATAGGAATATAAAATATTTAGTGGCGATTTTCTTACTTGGCCTTTACTGCATAGGCATGCATATTAATTGCATCGCGTGTGGTGTCTCATTAATGTGCACATGCTAATGACAGCATCGGTATACTTAATGATTTTTTTTTTGTAATGAGTTATACCAATAACAAGTACCTGTTTTACTTAAATAATTCATATAATGTTGTTGCCTGATCTTAAACAAAAGAGCCAAACTTGCCAAAATCTTAAACAAAAGAGCGAGTTCCAATGGCACAGATACGAAGGCTTCCTGCACATAAAAAGGCGTTACGTGAAAGGCGAAGCTTACTTTCAGCCGAAATTCTGCAAGAGAGCACTTCGACCATGGCCGACTCTGTTAAAAATGATCTGCTCCAAAAAAGTGTTTAGGGCGAAAATGAGTTGTTTGATTGATCTTAGAAAAGTGATTCAGCTCTCAAGCTGCTCATCTGACTCGTCCTCTGCGCGGTGTCCTTCTGCTGCTGCTGTTGTTGTTGTTGTTGCTATTATTATAGTTGTATTATTGTTGCGCTTTATGGCAATGGGTTTGGTGCATCTGATCATGATCAGCACAGCAGCACGCTATGGACTGCAGCACATTTTCAGTGACCATTACGTGGATATGCTTGTTGTCCAAACTGTGTGGTGTAGACAGGGACTCCGGTTTTTTTGCTCGCTTAGACCGGTTCCCCAGAGGTTCTCCTAGACAAGTCGCCATGCAGCGACATAGCATTGTCCGTGACATCTGAATGAATACTCAAATCCATTTACAGGGTACCTTTAACGTGCCTCAGCCTTACTAAGCCACCGAAATATACTGCTAACAAGCTAGCGATTCAAACATTGCTTTCCTGCAGCCCTACTAGTGAATGCGGTTCATGTGTGTCTGTGTGTGTGTGACACCGAAGGGACCATCCTGGGCTATGACTGATGTGGCTATAGAAGCAAAAACGACGAACAACGGCGTACCAGATCTACCACATAAGAGGCTTATGGAAGGAGTTGATATTCTAGGGATTTCGAGGGCTTCGAGTCGGGGTCGTACGGGACAGAGGTATGTGCGTCGCATCCGCTTGCGCAAGGCTACCCCGGAAATAGACTAACTGAAGTCGAACAGTCTGGCTTCAGTTATGGAGATATATACATATATATATCTCCATTATGGAGAATGGAGTACTTACTGGCCGTGGTTGAAGTTTGGGTTGCCGCCGATGACCTCCATCGGAAAACAGAACAACCGCCGCTAAGTCTTCTCGGATAGCGGCGCTCGCCGTACCACGTCGAGACTAGCGTTTGCTCCACAGGGAATTGCCACAAAACAGCGCATTGCCAATATAGGACAATCAGCTGGAAAAACAAGACGAATTTGATTAGCTTGCATGTAAGGCCAGTGCACGCCGGAGCAGCAGCAACAACAGCTAACGCGATATCGATGTATATATAGATATGACTTCAGTCGTTTATATATATATATATATATATATATATATGGCGGATGGCGGCCAAATGGGCGCATGCAAATCCAGTTCCGTGGTATCTTATTTAATGGTTAATAATACGCTCCCCCACTGTGAAGTACGCTTGTCTATATATTCATTATTAGATCTCCAGACCATTGTACCCTACACGCCTATCTGTGTAATAATATATATGTATATATTCTTGTGGTTACATATCTATATATAAGATGCACTATAAACATTGCCATAGTTCTACGATAACTAAAAGGGCGTCTGACCTTAATTTTGTTTTTGTTGTACGTGCACAGCGTGTTTTTTTCCTGAAATATGACTGAAAATACTAGCGACAACATTTAATTAAGGAAATGTATGAGTATATGTAGCGCGTAGCATTAAACTCAAATTCATCTCAAATGCATAAGAGAAATAGCAACGTGCGCAACACATGTATATATACACATAGACAATATAAAAGGAAATACGTATATTTAGTATAATGTGCTATAATTATCTACGCATATGTATGTGTATTAAATAAGTATATATAAATTGTTTTTGGTATCATATATACTTTAATCTTAAATCCAGGAACGTGCTCCGTGGCTATCAGCAGGCTTAATCGCCCGACTGGAACTCGTGACGCAGAGGAAAAGGGTCTTTGTGTATTTGCCGCTAGTGGAAATGGTGCATTTCTTCCCTAATTGACTCTGCATCAGCGAATACGCTCCTTCGTTCTGTGAAAGCGTGTATCAGGATTTGAAAAAAATACATTGACTCAATGCAATTTTATATGTATTTTGTTAGCGATTCCACTGCTTAGCTGCTGTCTGGGCATGCTGGTCACCCTTTACGCTTAGATCTTTGATGTGAGACATGAGATTGGGGTTACGGGTCGCCAGATGGTTCAATCAGTTACGGTCAGTACGTAAAGCTGGATAAGAAGCAAGAACCTAGTAATTCAAAGGTTTGCCGTTCATTAGAAAAAAAAAACGTATTTATAATGCTGTATTAGGTTGACGTTATAACTGTCGGCCACTATACAAAACTTGTTCAAAAGATTATCTTTCGCATTGGAATAGGGCGACGCAAATGTCGCGGCAGTAACTAGGACTTTCTCTGCAGCGTGTCTCCCCATAATACGGGCAAATTATACGTGCTGCGGACACCTTCCTCGCAAATAGAAAGTTGGTTAGATGTGCAAACTCCCTATAGTAACATTATCTTGGTCCGCGGATGAAGGTATACAATAAAGGTTATGTGGCAACAAATTCATATTTAGGAAGGGGCTCCGTCGGTCCGGGAATCTGTGGCAATCAAATATCCGTACAATTATTAGCCTTGACAGTCCTCGAAGAGACCATGACACGATGACAGCATGGATTAGTTGTCACATCGAATGCTTCGCTATCACTCCTGGTGCACTATGTGAAGTAATGTCTGACCTTCACTATCAGTATAACATATGATATTAATTTAATTTATATTCCTAAGCAAAACACTTTCATCCCCAATCCATTTCTTCAAGAGAAATCATTTTTGAACAAGTTTTACCACCTCGTTAAATGAGTGTACTTTGAGTTTGGGGGACTAGTGCGCGGCATTCACGGTTGTTGTCTATTGAAGTGTTGCTTAATCGGATTTTCTTTGAGCAATGCTCATTAAGAATAGATGATCAATCATATCGCTGAGAATCAGCAACCATGTCACAAGGACTGTTAAGGAACCCCTACAGTTCAGCGTATGCTGCCGCTTCAAGCGCCCCTGAGCATTTAGATGTCCATCTATATATATATATATTTTTTTTTTGTGTGGAGGAGGGTTAAATGTAGTTACGCACTACTGCTACGAGTAGGAAAATTCGGTTTCCATCTCGAGCTGTGTGGGACTCGACCCCAGCGGATGGATGTTGCGCCGCTGAGACCCATACCCGCTAAACACACCTCCCCCCTTAAGCTTCACTCTCTGATGGCCCAGGTCTCCATAGAACAGTGCTATGGGCCAACAGGAGAAGTGGCGAGTGCCCTATCGGATCAATGGGCCGGGGTCGCTCACGGGTTCCCCCACCTGTCAGGCGCACTTTGTCCCAGCCCTTGCAAACCCGTTTGATTCAAAGTTGCGCTTTCTTCAGCCGCGCTGGCTTCAAAAGGATTCTGCCTTTCTGTGCATCTTATGTACTTTGTCTTTAGCACCTCCTGTGCTAATTCCGCTCCCGGTTTCCATGCTTGGGCCGAACCCAGGATGTACTCCACGAAACATTTCAGACAGTTTCGTGGAGGTTCTTGAACTTCAGGGTGGGTTATTCCCGCTCTGGACCATTTCTCGCGAATGTGTCTTATCGCTCCGGTTCTGGCCTCCTCCCATGCCTGGCACTTAAGAAGTGTGTGTTCTGGACCGTCTTCCAGGGCATCTTCGCAGAAAAGACATATTTATGATGGGGCCTTCCCAATTCGGTGGAGGTATGATTGGAAGTTTCCATTGGAAGAATCTGTGTCAGGTAGAAGGTTAGATCCCCTCCCGGCCTTGCTATCCATGCCTGTATGTTTGGCAGCAGTTTGGTCAGGCTCTTTCCGGGGGCCCCGGAGGGAATGGCGTCCCACTCAGCTTGCCATTCTTCTAAAGTGACTTTTCTTTCTCGTTCTTTGTCGATTTCTGTAGGTGTGCCAATGTCCCACAGCCGTTGTCTCTCGAACGCCTTAAGGTCCCAAGGAATGTCTCCGGCAAGCAGTAGAGCCGCATTTGTGCTGATCGTTCTGTACCCTTGTATTACTCTTAAGGCTGCGATCCTCTGCGTTTTGCGCAGGAGTAGTTTTGCTTTCTTTGTCTTAAGAGCCGTTCTGGCCCATACAGCAGCTCTGAACAGGGCAATAGACTCTGCAACTCCCATTAGTAGTTTTCTTGTGCGAGCCCGCGGTCCGTGTACGTTTGGAAGTATCCTCGCTATAACTTTGCCGTCTTAGATGCTTTTTCCACAGCCTTTTTTAAGTGACATAAGCCCGCCATGGACGTGTCCAGCGTCACCCCAAGATAGCGGGCTTCTTTCACGAACTGGATTGTTTGCCCTGCAACCTGTATGTGCAGCTGTCGGACTCTCTTCTTGCCAGTTAAGAGGATGATCTCACTTTTTTCAGGGGCGGAGTGCCAGCCCCGCGGCCCTTCATCCATTCCGCTGATGAGTGCAGGGCTTTGTCGTGTTCAGCTCAAGTTCGTCCTCCGTTTTATATATATAGTATATATATATAATATATATATATATATATATATGAGTAGAGATAGATAGATATATCTAGAGAGAGGTAGAGGATAGAGAGAGAGAGTAAAGGATAGAGGGGAATATTAGAGATAATAGATAGAGAGAGAGATAGAGAGGAGAGAAGGAGAAAGAGATAGAGAGAGATAGAGAGAGAAGAGAGAGGAAGATAGAGACAGAGGTAGATATATATATATATAGATATATATGTAATATATATAGTTGTTAAATATGATATATATATGATGTATATAGTATATATATATAATATATATCATATATATATATATATATATATATATATATGATATAATATGTATATATACATATGTAATATAATATATATATCTATATCTATATATATTAAATATATATATGATATATATATTATATATGTATACATACATATTAATAATCACTACGGGGAGGTATGTGCGGTACTTGCGGCATGCCAAACTGGTAAGAGGGCGTGTAATTGGCAAAATGTTTAGCCGGCTTCTATAAAGCAGGCGATACGCAAGTGGGGAACAAGGGAACGAAGAACTGGAGGCAATTACATGGAGCCGACCACATCGGGTCAGCGTATCAGAAGTGCGAGTCCCGAATAGGGATTCAAACAGATGAGGCGGGCACTTGAACGAGGGGGGAATCTTTGGATGGTAGACAGGTAGACGGTACAGGAAAACAATATGGGGCAACAGAAACTACAGAAACAACAGAAGAAAATACGGGTACAGGGAAAGATGGGACAACGTGAGGGACAGCAGGTTCAAGGAGTGTCGGAATAGCAAGGGGATATACTGACAGAAGAAGAGGCCATAGATAAAAGCAGCGGAACTGGAATGTGCACTAAAGGTTACGAAACGGTTTGTAATTGGCGGTATTGAAAGCCGAAATTAAAGGTACTCAGTAGAAAGCAGGGCAGAGGAGAATAGGTAAGAGAAATGTGCCTTTTGGATGCATTCCCATGTTAACTATGACGTGGGGAGGCGAAGGGTAAGAAAAATTATATAAATTGCCAATAACGTTAGTTATTATAATGATAGTAACAGAAATGTTGCAGGTTGAAAGCGCCACCGACTTTAAATGAATGCAATTGGTTTGGTACAAACTGAAATACAGAAATGAAGGAAAAGAGCTTTAGCAGAGTTAAAATAATTACCAGAGATGCAATATGAAAAAGTTGGTACTGCCAAAATTAAAGGTTGGGGTTATGGAGATACACTTTGCGTGACAATATGAGCAGTAACGTGGGGCATATAGAGGCAAAGCAAAACAGAAGGAGGCAACGAAAGGTTACTTAAAATACATAAATTAAATACATACTTAAAGTGCATAACGGAATTAGAGAATATCAGGATAAAGAAGGGTATTATGTCTGAGAGATTTATTATTATTATTATGTAGATTTAGTTATATAACTCTACTATGTTAGCACTTTGGAGTGGTCAATTGTCTCCACGTGAACGTGTGATTACGGGTTCTCTAACCCAGGGTTAGCCCAGTTCAACAATGTGCCCCGAACAGACGCTGCATTTCCTCGTTGAATGTCGAGCGACAGCCTCTAACGCAAGAATTCGGATGCTCTCGAGTCTCCTGTCGAAAGATTAAGAGAGATTGTAATATCGAACAGCTAGCTGGAAAGAAGACAGAGCTGCCAGGAGGATGATACAACTAGCATAGTCGAGCGGAATCTAAATTTTAGATTTGGAGCCGCGAGCAGAAGGAACGTGTACGTACACACAGGGGGACAGAAAGTGCACGCACTATGTACTACAAGTAAAATAGATAATTGAATAGAGGAAATCAGAACAGATGAAAAGAAAGCATACAATATTGCGAGTTATGTAATTGGGTAGAAGTGAGTGGGAGAGGCGGGTAGTAATACAAAAGAAATGTCTGGATAAACACAAGTAAAAGCGAAAAATAAAATACAGAAAACAGCTGGCCAGTGTGGTGGCAAGTGAGGAAAAACAAGTAGACGAAATGCATAGGAAAATTATAGATGCGTATTATAATTGCTGTATGATAGGGAAGGAAGTTCGAATAAGAGAGGAACGAGGCTGGTAGAGTAATCAAATAAATGAGGCAATATTAAAGGCGAAAGCGTGGAGTAGGGAACATGGAAAGATAATTGGAAGGCGCGAATAAGGCGGAAGAGTATTAGACCAATCACACAGACGCCGAGAATAGAGCCCAAATGTTAGCACAAGATGAAATTAAAAATGCAGATGGTAAGGACTCTAACAGGAAGTTCTTAGGGAGCAGCAAGTGAAACAGTTTTGGGAGTATGTCTGGCAGGAGAAAACGAATATGACAAATAAAGAGAAAAATATAGGGCAACAAAAAAGTTTTTTCGGTTTTGTCCGTAGAGAATCATTAAAAAACCGAAAAAACTTTTTTGTAGACCTAATAAAAAATACGCGGCAGAAAAAAGGGCACAGCGGTACAAGCACTATTTTTTTACGGCCGGCGCAGCCTGTATGAAGACAACACGACGTGTGGTCTTGACGAAATTTCAGTAGTAATCGAGCTTTGGGAAACAAAAAACGTATGTTATTTAACGAAACAATTTACTAGTATGTTTAGAATGGGCAGTTTTCAAGAGGGTTGACGCAAGGGAAGAGTTTTTCTTCTTACCAAAAAAGGCAGATAACGACACTTTACAAAATGGACGACTATTAACAAGTGCACCCATTACGTATCGAATATGTATGCAGGTTTTTATAAATAAAGTACAGAGTGCTCTGGGGACAAATAAGAAAATAGGGGAGTGGCAGTGCGGATATAATTCAGAGTATAAGATAAATGAGCATATTTTCCTACTACATTTGGCTGTAAAAGTAAAATTGTAGGGACGAAGATGAGTGGCAGATCTAAACAGAGATATGCTAGGGTGGATGGAACAAATCTGTTTTTAAAGAACTATCTAGGTCAGTACAAGTATTTGTACATTGTAATGACAATGGTAATGACAGAGGATCGCTATTTAGGTGAGAAAGGGTATTATAAATGAAGAAAGCTGAACGATAAAGAAATAAAGCAGGTGTAAAGGTTTCTGGGGGCATAATAAATATACAGTAATAAGGAATAAATTAAAGGCCATGTGTGTGGCAGGATTGACATTTGCAAATAAAACCACTCTGGTCCACAGCACGTGGTTATGAGAGAAATTAGAAGGTGTACAAAAAAAATGATACGATTTTCATTGGGTTGTCTTTTTAATTGTTCCACAGGGTTTCTCGATGGGATGTGAAACTTCATATAAAGGGAAGTACAGAGTAAGTTAATGTTTATTATTAGGTTCAAGAGTATCGCAAACAAAAAGTGGCTGAAACAGATTTACGTGGCAAAGACGGCGCTAAGGGTAAAAGCGAAGTGGCATCGCAGAGTAAAATTTGCAGGTATGTATATTGGGTACAATGATCAGCATTTGGCACAAGTAAAGGTATCGGATGGGCACAAGTGAAGGCATCGGATGAAACAGTGAATCGAGGGTAAAGAATGCCAGCCAGTACGGGCAAAATAGAAATTAGCAATGGGGGTCGGATCGAGTTAAGCAAGTATATATATATATATATATATATATATATATATATATATATATGTTTACTTGCTTAACTCGACCCGAGCCCTATTGCTAATTTCTATATAAACAAAAGGGAAAATTTCCGGGGTTGTACGGGTATAGGATTATTCGAGAATGAGTGGGCTAATGGAACACACTTGGCAGATATCGTGTATGTAAAATATAGCGAGCTAAATATATGGAGGATAAATATAGAATGTCGAGCTTGTGAGACAAATAATAGGTCAATTTAACTATGTTAAAAACATGCATAGTTTGTACGTATTCATATCAGAGATATAGGCCGATCAGAGGCCCTAGCTTAGGGCTAAATGTTTGAAAGGACTAGGTCGATATTACAACAAGGAGGCTGTCTCAATGGAAGGCACTTACTTAGTAGGATTTGAAGAGAATGCGTTTGTGATATACATATATACAAAGTCTCCTTTATTGAAAAAGGGGTGTTAAAATCACATAGTACTCTTTACACTGATGGGCACGTCGCGAAACTCTCCATGCAAAATAAATATGAATGCAAATGTATGTACACAGGGTACGCAATTAATTCGAGAACGCACTATAGCATAAAGATAATAGTTACTCATAAGGCAAAATTGTGTTCTCTTCGTCGTTCGTCTTCTGTACGCAGCAGTCTTTTTGCCAAACCTTATCACCTAAAGCGATATGTCGACGCAACAAGACCTAACGACCTCCTTGCTATAACTTTCGGCTAAAAAGGTGTTGCTCCGAGCTCACCTGTTTACTAAACGTCGGCACCAATTGTCGATCACAAGAGAGTACTTTATCCACGCGCCAGAGACTTGGCCATAACATAAAGGGGACCTCCTCATTTGGCTAGAGGAATTCGCACTATGGGGGATCGACCCCTTCTTAAGTGAGGGGGGAGTTGAGAGGGCTCTTAGGCACGCCCTTCACTTGCCGAGAGAGATTATAATTAGGGCAGGTGGACCAAGGCTTTGTAAAGCCCATAAAACCCTAAAACTAGGATTGAAGTGGTGCAAGTCTGAGGAGTGTCTGAGGCTCCCTAGCTGCTCTATATGCCAGAAACCGGGCCACATTGTTTTAGGTTGCAAGAATACAGAGGCTGTGAGGAAGGTCTGCGTTAAATGTGGCAGCCCGGACCACATAGTTGCAATGTAAAGCGAAGGTACGTTTGCGGGGTGGATGCAATCGCGAAAACAGCATAGCCTGTCCCTCTTACAGGGGATAGGTGCAGAAAATCAGGGAGTTCCGTAGGGGAAGCGCCGAGTAAAGCAAGGGTCCCCAAAAAGGATCCGAAAAAGCACCAGAGGATGACAGCGGGGGAGTGGCAAGACAAAAAATAGAGAAAATGGGGAAAACGCACAAGGGACAAGGCGATTGTACGGTCGTAGGGGAGGATCGTAAACTCGCCCAAGACGTTAGGGATGGCGGGGAACCTAAACCGCTGCAGGGCTGCTCATATTTTGCTCGAGGTAGCAGCACGCGAGCAGGGCACTGTTTCTTGTTGTCGAGCCAAATGTATCAAGTAGTAGTCACCAGGCGGAAGACCTATTGGATATGCGATGCGGAGGCAGACACCGTGATATGATGGACGGGTTCCGAACAGGGCTTGGCAGTTAGGGGCAGTGGGTCAGGTCAAGGGTGAAAGCCTGGCATAGAAACCCCTAAGCCTGGATTGGATAAGGGCTGTAGCTGCTTACGGATAGACTAGTAAACGAAAATCGGCTCTCTGCCATGAATTAAGCACTCGGAATGTATTAAGCTTCAAAGGACCCACACGAGGACGTAAACCTGATTGCGTGGAAAAAACCGAATGGGAGCGGACGAGGCAGACGTTAGACAAGCCGACTTCCAACTAGCCAAGTACAATGCCACCCGGAAGAAACTGCGAAACCTTATCGCTAAAAGCAAGGCGCTGGCGTGGAGAGAGTTGATAAGTGCAGTGGACAGTGATATATGGGGTCTGGCATCATAACCAAGCTCCGGAGAGCTTTCTTGAAACTCCCGCCAGACGTGCTGCTGGAGACAATTCCTGCTCTATTTCCAGCACAGCTCTAGAGGGGCAATGAGGTAGTCCTGGATGCTCTGGAAAATAGTCCAAAGGTACCAACAGACTGCTTAGAGAAAGGCAAGCTTTGTTCTAATTCCTAATTCCTGCCTCCTCGACACCTTAAGGAAAATCTTGGAAATCCTTCTGGATAATAGATTGAACGAAGGAATCAAAACCAGAAAAGCTTTATCAGCTCAGTCCGTGATAGATTCCTAGAACGAGCAGGCGTAAGACCGCAAAGACCTTCAAAACCAAGGAATTCGTGCTTCTTCTTGGATGTTAAAAATGCCCTTAACACGACAAACTGGAAAGTTGTCGTACATACGCTGAAAAGCAATCTGCAAATGATTTCATTCTACCTAGATAAACAAAGCCTGGTTGCAGAGGGGCAAGGACACAGGGTTACTGCCGGGGTAATACGAGGCTTGATTCCGGGACCCGTATTCTGCAACTTAGCTTTTGACAAGGTGCTGGACATCAGCAACTACCTAGAAGAGGCCGAGCTGGCTGGGATTACTTAGCCTTGATGATCACGGGGCGGACTAAAGCGGCCCTACAGGAGACAGGCAACAAAGCTTATCGATGGTGACAAAGTAGATGGACCGCAATCAGCTGACGCTTGCACCGCATAATACCAAGGCGCTGTATTGACCAGTCAGAAGAAGACAACGGAGGTCCGCCTTATGATGGCGGGCCTCCTAATACAAATTAGGAAAGAGGCATAGTACCTTGGGGTGACTTTTGACAAGGGGCTAACCGGAGCGGCACATATGAAATACGGCACATGTTGCGGCAAACCCCAGCGGACCGCCTTAAACCTGGCACGGATTATGCCAAGGATTAGGGATGCATCAGAGGAGAACCGACAGCTACTAGCTTCGATTGCTTAATCATCGGTTCTCTACGCGACGCCCGTGTGGGCCGAGATGGCATTACGTACGGCGAAAAATAGAAGAGCACTAAGGTCGGCCCAACGGGCACTATCAATCAGGGTTAGCCGGGTCTGACATCGGACCTCAAAGCTTGGTATGACTGTCGACATGGGGAGACAGTTCAAGCTCTGACCGGTCACGGCCAGCTAAATTAAGGAAGACCACTAGTGACACCTGTATGTTATGCGAACCTGGAGAGGCGCACGGCATGGAACACAGTGTCCACACTGCAAGTCTCTTCGAGGAGGTGGCTAGCTTTATGATGACCTCGACGAAGGCGTGGAAGGAGGCGACGAACCATTTTGACGCAATTTCACGCGGCAGCCTCGGGAGAGTAGTCCAGGGAGGTGGGAGGGTAAGTGCAGCCAGGCCTTCAAGCTCTTGACTCAGCCCTTCAGGGCGATGTATATCTTGGCATAAGCCCCCTATCAGGATGTGTGTAAATATGCAAAAAGGTAGACGACGGTATAGTTGAATTAAGAAGAAATGGCAGGGTCGCCTTTCTCAAGGCTTCGATGATGTCAAGTATTATCAAGCCTAGGAGGGTAGGGATGAATCTGGCTTTAGTGGGTTTCTGAGCCCCACACTAGCCACGCAAGCTGCTGGTAACGCATGTGCATTTTGCATTTCTGAAACCTACCCAAAATAGAGACTCGGCCACAGAGGTGCTCACCACACACCTTTAGCGTGAAGGTAGGCTCCCTAATGACGGTGTTAAAGTATTTTATAGCCTTGTCTCAATGGTTTATCTCAAATAATCGGCAAACTACCAAGATATCTATAAAATATTCCATAGCGTTGAAAAATATTTTATTCATTTATAATAAAAAATTCTAGTCCTGACGCCCTATTAAAAAGGCTATATTTTCGCAAAAAAAAGGATACGCTATTTGTACATGAGGAATGCCTTCGGCATGAGGTTTAGCCTGCTGTGACGCCACACACACACGTGCACAGCAGCAAAGGATGAGTACAAAAGACTTTATCGAACTATTTAGTTACTATACATAAACACGTACAAACATAGATGCATTAACGTTAAACAAGTAACGGTAGTACGGCTTTTTTGTTTTAGTTTTCAGCCTTAATTAGAAAGGAGTTTTGCCAGTTGCCATGACTCCGACGCACACAACGGTTGAGTTCCCTCCTAGCGATCGGCCAATGACTCTTCGGCATTCCGTAGCATCCGTGGCGCTTAGGGCACGAATTCGATCATTTTAGCTGTACATGTTGGGTTGCAGACTAAACTTGCGCTCATCTGACCTTAACATGTCAATGCAGTGACTATGCAAAAAACGCGTTAGCATTTTTTTGGCGCAAGATCAATATATGTAGCGGCGATGGTCGAACAATAGCAAGTTCGAGCCCCGGCCTTACTGGTTGTATTTGTTGGACCTGGTTGTCATTGCCCTGCTGTTACATCCCTCTGCTAGAGAAAACCCATATAAATTCAGTAACGAAAACGCGATAACGATAGATGCATCTAGACGATATCGTGCCACAGGCAACTTAGCCCATTACGACCAATTAAAATGTGGTTGTCAGAGCAGTAAAAAATGCATACATTTGCTTTATTCACGTCGGTTAGCGTCTTTGCATAAGACGATATGCAATCAGATGCCCGATATCTTTGTGCACAACGAGAAGCGCCCTTGGAATACTAGACACATATTAAACACCTTATACGGCAGAGCCTTCCGACACCTTGCCTAATTTGGCTTCTAAGAGCAACAACAAGGAAACACGCTGTATCGTACCAATACAGCCGCAGCCACTCACACACTAAACGACGTTATCTACCGTACCTTTCAGAGTGCATAGGTGCTGACCATGAAAGAGCCTCTCGACCTTAGCGTCAATAGTGGGTTACGACCGGACGGGAAAAGCTAACCCCTTGGGAGAGCGGTCGCCTACTTGTGTGGGACATTACCGTGTGCGGACTCTAAGCTAGCGAAATAAAGAAAAAAATCAAAGAGCTTGGAAATAGACTAAACGAGGTCACAAAGGATTGTCGTGTCGAGGTTCTGTGGAGAAACGCAGCATCAGTCGAAAGGTTCTATCCCTCCACCACAAGGCTCTCTTTGAATTAAGGCCGTAATCACACTTAAAATATTAAAAAAAAAAAAAAAAAAAAATATATATATATATATATATATATATTGTAACGTCAGCATTAGCAAACATGAGTAATAATGTGCGCAACGACCGGTAATTGGCGTCGTCGGCAGCTTCTAGTATGTATAATTGTACGCTTGCACTGCTGCATCCTCTGAATCCCTAAATCCAGATCTGTGATACCATAAGGTCAAGTTTCGGTAGATGATCCGAAACGCTCATGATGCAATGCCTGAAGTAAACATTCAACACAAAATAGACTACCTCAGGTCAAACATTGCTCCTAATTCTATACAAAGTTCCTAACAGCCTTATTGGCTCTACAGATGCATAATCAATTAGTAAGGCTGCATATAAAGGAACACTGAACATTCGCAAACGAGTAAGACAGGCCACGACTATCGTAGCTTGATTTATGATTTTTCTAAAAACATTTTTAAGGATGCCGAATATAACTTAAGGCCATTATCCGTTCCCCGCGGGCTCAGAATCGCAAAGGCATCTCTTCAATGAACTAAGGACGGATATGTTAAAGTATATAGAGTTTTCTCATAGGTGTTTATACTAGCATGGCCGCTGGCTCTCGGCAGTATGGTTTAGTAGCAGTACGGCAGGTGATACCCAGGTAGATGACAACTATGACTAGCGCACTAGCCCCTAGACCACGCCGCCACATTGATTTACGATTTGCTTGCCGAGTTCTGTCCGTTCATAGGAATTTTCC